>CM077094.1:152330860-153530860 GCA_039513925.1 Platanthera zijinensis | reverse complement strand
CAATTCGCAACAGAAATTGAACCCTCGACAAGCTAAGTAGATATCATATTTACAAGAGTACACCTTCGTTCTCAAGCACGGTAAGGGAACGGAGAATAGGGTTGCTGACGCCCTTAGTCGAGTCACCCTCGTATTGTCACAGGTGCGCACTCAGGTGATAGGATTTGAGCGTGTTAAGGATGACTATTCTAGTTGTCCTGATTTTAGCGATATATATGATGTGATACGTTCGGATCCCTATCACGATAAGATCGATTATCTCATTCGCGACGGATATTTGTTTCGTGGGACCCGTCTGTGTATTCCCTGCACCTCGCTGCGAAATTTTATTGTTTGGGAATTACATGACGGAGGCTTAGGTGGACACTTTGGACGTGATAAGACGATAGACTCAGTAGAGGAGCGCTTCTATTGGCCCGGGATAAAGCGGGTTATCGCTCAGATTGTTAGTAGCTGCCACACTTGTCAGGTAGCGAAGGGCAATAAACAGCTCGCTGGATTGTATACACCTTTACCGGTGCCCAGTATTCTTTGGGATGATGTTAGCATGGATTTTTTGCTTGGGTTGTCGCGCACTTTTAGGAAACACGATTTCATACTTGTAGTGGTTGATCGGTTCTCTAAAATGGTGTACTTCATCCCATGTAACAAAACTGATGACGACTCTAATATAACCAGTATTTATTATAAAAGGTTGTCGCACATCGAGGAATACCAGAAACTATCGTTACCGATCGAGACGCTAAATTCACCAGTTATTTTCGAAAGTCACTCTGGAGACTTTTAGGTACTAAACTTCTATTTTCGACCGCTTATCATCCACAGACCGACAGTCAAACTGAAGTTGTGAATATAAGTTTAGGGAATTTATTGCGATTTTGGTAGGAGATCACCAGGGAAATTGGGATTTGATTCTTCCGCACGCTCAGTTAGCGTATAATAATTCGAAGAATAGATCCACGACTTTATCATCAAATGAGGTTGTTCATGGTCACACTGCACGAGTGCCGCTAGATTTAGCATCACTACCACCCACTTTTAGGACTAGCCAGTTTGCACATGAGTATGCATTGTATTTGCATGATTTACATAAAGAGATTGAGCGGAAGTTACATGGTACTTATGATCTTTACGCAACTCAAGCTAACAAGCACAAGAGGGCTACTAGTTTTAAAGTGGATGACTTGGTTATGGTTCGGCTAAATCTGAAACGGTTACCATTGGGTACCGTAAAGAGCTAGCTGACCGTAGAACTGACCCCTTTAGAGTGGTGAAGCGGATTGGCAAAATGCGTATGAACTTGAGATATCTTCCGTTTGGGGAGCAAATCTTGTTTTTAACATAGTCGATCTAACTTTATTCCACAATTTCCCGCATGAGTCTTTAGATTTTCCCTTGCCTTCCCCTCCATTTGATTCTTCTGGGTTGGTGAGTGAGAGTGAGGAGCCACATTCAAGATATACTAACATTCATTCCGTTACTGACACGTCCACTGCAGTTCCTCTCATTTCCACTGACAGCTTTCAGGTTGAGCATGAGATACCAGATGAGACTACAATATCAGTTCCCAGAGCTGCTGATCGACTTCCGCGACAGATTTTAGTTCCCGAGCAAATATTGGATGACGAGACATTGACAACTATTGATGGTGGTTTTCAAAGATACTTGGTTCGTTGGCACGGTAGACCAGAAACCGAGACCAGATGGGTCTTAGCCGAGGAGTTACAGTGCATGGATGCCAATCTTCTACAACATTACCGCTCGGAGCACTCACCAGAGATGAGTGGTTTCGAGAGGGGGAGAGTTGGTGGAGACCAACCCCGATCAGGTCGACGCAAAAGTGCCCGACACCGCACCCGACCGGGCCTCTATCGTCCCTAATTTTTTTTTTTGCATTTTTTTATTTGTCACTTTGCAATTTTATGAAATTCTTGCAATTTGTTTTGGGTATGTGTGAACATATATATGTATAAATACATATATATATATATAATGCATATATGTGTGTACATATATAATGCATATATGTGTGTGTATATATATCTATACTATTATAAAAAGAAATATAGATGGCTTTTTAAAGCCATGAATTTAAAAACCGCCTAAGAAATTTCGCCTGTCCGCTAAAGACGTGAAAAATAGCAGCCGTTCATTCTAAAGAAAGAATCACGGGTAGGGTATTATTTCGCACGCCACTATCCCGCATTGCCTGCCTCCAGCGCTCCCGCACTCCTGCATCGACTCAGCGCTCTCAATGGATTCCTCGCTCTCCTCCAAGAACTCGATCACCATCGCCGGGCATCCAAGGCGCCTCCCACCTCTTCATCCCTGCTCTCCTAGCCTTCTTCTCAAGTCTCACTTCCTCACTTATCGTGCTCTCTCGATTTAATCCAGGGTTTTCGCTCCATCGCCAAGTTTGGGGACCACTCGTCGTCACATCTTCTGCCCTCCTCTACGCCCTCTTCTCCGATCATTGCCATCACCCTCGAATCCTTCTTCGCAACTGCTTGCAAGTTCAATCGGGTGTCGTCCCAATCGATTTGCTCGCAACTGTTGCCCAATTCCGCCGGCGGAAGACTTCTTTTGTTCGCGGTGCTATTTTTATCCACTTCCGCATCCTATGAACTGCTGCTCGAATGATTGCACCGCCGGAATAAAAATACCTATTCGAACTGCTGTCCAAATTACTGAAATAACTCCAGTCACAACACCACACTAAATCTCCAATCGGGTACGCTTCTGCTTTTCTACTGGGTACTTTTTTCCTGCTTCTTTTATCTTCCATCTTTCCATATGGAAGAAATCTATCGCTAGCTTTGGTAGAAAGAGTTATCTTCCACCAAAGAAGCTATAAGTTGGTTTGCACTGCGATAAACCAAATGCCAAAAAAATATTTCATCTAGCTACTGGGTACTAAATTGAGATCAAGGGAGGCGATAGATTACGAAGGTTACAATGATTTTATATTGTGGTTCCCTTGATCTACTCTTTTAATTATATTGCATCTCACTGATTTTCATTGCTAGGCATATATAAATCTGACATTTCATCACTAGATTGCTATGAACCATATTCTACAATTCTTTATTGAGCCAACAGTTTAACAAGAACTGGTCATTTTGTCCTCGTTTTCAATTGAAATTAGCTAATAACAATGTCTTTAAATTTGAGAAAACGTTATTATTTTCTATAGATTTTTCCTCATTTTCAGACTTCCAATTCCTATTCATCTTTTCTGGTTTGCACTGCTCCTACAGTTGATATGTTTGACTATTTTTGAAGAAAACATGTTAGTTGTAAAGCCTGACTTTATCTCCATTGATTTTAATTCTAATATCCAACTCCGTGTTAAGTGGCTGCTATTTTTGGTCATAAGATTTCGCTGCATTTGAGTTTCTACTATAAGATAGCATTTGATATTTGTATTATAAGGTAGCTGATTACTTACCCGAGCATGAGGAAAACTATAGTGCCTCATGATCATTGTTGTTTGCCTCATGATCATTGTTGTTACTGCAGAGAAAAGGATTTAAGAAGTGGGCTCGAGAATTAGAGTGTGTTATTATAAAAAATAGCTCACAGGGATGCCTCTGTCATTTTCCTAAAACTTCCATTTATAGTTAATTTATCTTTTCCTGACACTCTATTTGCAATTTTCTTGAGGTATCTTTGACTTTATCAAAATTAGATGACAACCAATATTAAATTTTGTTCTCAACAACATTCCATTAACCGGGGTATGGAGGATAGATTTCCTACTACGTTGTGGGTTTGGAGAATATATTTCACTCATAAAATGACACAAACTTGCACTTTTATGTGAATTAAAGTTTCAATGACCTGCCACTTTTTATGACATATAACCAGCATGTCGAACACAAACCAAAATCACGTGGTCAGTGCCGTCGGTAGTCACTTTCTCAACAAAATTCCATTAACCAGCATGAACTCCCCACGGAACATCGGTCATCCGTCACAAACTCTAACAATTTGCCCACAAGAACAAACCGTCGATGAGCAAGACCACCTACATACACAACCACTCAACAGAGACCACCAATGTCACTGCTCACGACCAATGTCGCCGCCCACGACAAATGTCGCCGCCCACGACCAATGTCGCCGCCCACGACCAATGTCGCCGCCCACGACCAATGTCGCCGCCCACGACCAATGTCGCCTCCCACGACCAATGTCGCCCCCCACGACCAATGTCAACGCTTACGACCAATGTGGCCCCAGATAAACAATGACTCCCTTACGACAAATGTTTCCCCCACGATAAATGTCGCCCCGAGGACAAATGTTGCTCTCATGACAAATGTTTCCCCCACGACAAATGTCGCCGCCACGACAAATGTCGTCGCCACGATAAATGTCGCTGCAACGAAAAATGTCGCGGCCACGACAAATGTCGCCTCCACGACAAATGCCGCCCCCAAGACAAATGTTGCACCCACGACAAATGTCGCCCCCACAATACATGTCGCACCCACGACAAATGTCGCCCCCACGACAGATGACGCACCCCCGCCGAATGCCCCACGGGTCGAAGGCTCGTGCCTGTCACCACGACAAATGTCGCCCCAACAATACATGTCGCACCCACGACAAATATCGCCCCCACGACAAATGACGCACCCCCGCCGAATGCCCCCAGGGCCGAAGGCCCATGCCTGTCACCCGTGTGTGTGTGTGTATATATATATATATATTCTGTATAAACATATATATACATATCTTATAAGTTTATGTTAAGAGTGGAGATCGGCCCGAGTCAGCCACGAAAAAAAAATCACTCTTGTTCATCTTCCCGATCCCGCACCCGTCCAACCGCAGGTTAGGGATCGCCTATTCCACCAATTCCGGCCCCAATCAAGCGGGACACACGCTCCTCCACTCGCCCGATACCGCTCCTCGGCGCCATCAGCGACCACGTCGGCTACAACCGCAAAGCACGACGCCCCACTCCCCGGCGGTTCAGCTCCACGGATTTATCGCCATGGCTGGTACCTTTTTTTTTTCTTCTCTGTTGTAACCCTATAAAACGGGATGTATTTTCGTTTGGGGACTTGGTGATTGATGAGTATATGAATGTATTGAGAAGCTTGCTGTTTGTAATTTCTGTGTGAGATTGATTTGTAGGGGCTGCTATTCTGTTGCAGTTTTTTTTTATTTTGATACGATCCGACTGGGCCACTGGGCTGCTTGCAGGGCCATCTAATCCAGGATCCATAGCCAGCCCCAACAGATCGCACCAGGCCCGCGGGCCATACACCCCAACCCGTCTCCAATGCGGGACCCAGACTGCTCACTTGACGGATCCATAGCTGGGCGCCACATGGCGGGTTGTTGAGGCGGG
Source organism: Platanthera zijinensis (assembly GCA_039513925.1). Lineage (NCBI taxonomy): Eukaryota > Viridiplantae > Streptophyta > Magnoliopsida > Asparagales > Orchidaceae > Platanthera > Platanthera zijinensis. The sequence goes on along the minus strand of CM077094.1, from coordinate 153,525,498 downwards.
GGCTCGATCCCCCAACCTCCTAGATAAGACTCGCTTTCGCAGAGTCTGCTCACCAATTGAGCCAGTCGTGGCGGGTTGTTGAGGCGGGGGCTCGATCCCCCAACCTCCTAGATAAGACTCGCTTCCGCAGAGTCTGCTCACCAGAGGTTGGGGATCGAGCCCCCGCCTCAACAACCCGCCATGTGGCGTCCAGCTATGGATCCGTCAAGTGAGCAGCCTAGGTCCCGCATTGGAGACGGGTTGGGGTGTATGGCCCGCGGGCATGGTGCGATCGGCTGGGGCTGGCTATGGATCCTGGGTTAGATGGCCCTGCGAGCAGCCCAGTGGCCCAATTGGATCGTATCATATTTCCTGTGGAGTTGGAATTTGAAGAACTTGGTGAAGTTAAGAGGTTTGCAGTTTTTCATTCCCGTTTGATGAAGATGATGAATAGTTGATTGTTGCATTGTTTCCTAGTTCCCGGTAGAGAGTAGTTGGTCGTTGTTTCTCTCCCGTGTGGTTGCAACAACTTGATTTTTGTTTGAGAATTTAATAGGACTCTGAATTAGAGAATGTTGTAGGTATTTGATGCGACCCAACTGGGCATTGGTCTGCTCGCAGGGCTATCTTACCCAGGATCCATAGCCAGCCCAGCCGACCGCATCAGGTCCGCGGACCATACACCCCAACCCTTCTCCCAAGGGGCCACGGGCTGCTCAACACGTGATCCATAGCTGGGCGCACCCAGGCTGCTCACCGTGTGATCCATAGCTGCACCTGTAAGGCGGGTTGTTGAGGCGAGGGCTCAGTTGGTGATAAGAGTTCCGCGGAAGCGTATCTTATCTAGGAGGTGGAGGGATCGAGCCCTCGCCTCAACAACCTGCCTTACGGGTGCAGCTATGGATCACACGGTGAGCAGCCTGGGTGCGCCCAGCTATGGATCACGTGTTGAGCAGCATGTGGCCCCATGAGAGAAGGGTTGGGGTGTATGGTCCGCGGACCTGGTGCGGCCGACTGGGGCTGGCTATGGATCCTGGGTGAGATAGCCCTGCGAGCAGCCCAATGCCCAGTTGGGTCGCATCATAAAAGTGCACTTTTATGATGCGACCCAACTGGGCACTGGGCTGCTCGCAGGGCTATCTCACCGAGGATCCATAGCCAGCCCCAACCGGTCGCACCAGGTCCGCGGACCATACACCCCAACCCTTCTCCCAAGGGGCCACAAGCTGTTCACAAGGCCCACGACCCAGGATCCATAGTTGTGCCCGTAAGGCGGGTTGTTGAGGTGAGGCCTCGATCCCTCCACCTCCTAGATAAGGTACGCTTCTGCGGAACTCTCATCACCAACTGAGTTGCGGCTACTTTGTAACCTCTCAGCACCTTCCTCTCTCCCAGCAAGCAAGACGAGTACTTCTCAGTAATGGACTTTCATTCTCTATTAGCCCGCCTTCCTATCATAAACAAAAAAAGAAGGAAATGCATGCGTTCTTTCTCTCCCCCCCTCAGCCACACATCTCTTTTGTTCCTTTTTTCTCTATCTCACCGTCTCGCGTAGATTGGTTTTTGTACCGGTCAATCTTTCTATCCTCTTCTTATGTTATGGCATACTTTTGTATGATCAAAGATCGGCAGGTGATCCGTTCCGTCCTTTCTCCTCTCCTTACTCTACTAATGAAGGTTAAGGCGAGCCGCCCGTACGGGCGGCCTCTGCGCATTCTTCCTTCCACTTACGTCGAATCAGCGTTCCAAGGCGGCCAAGAGTAGGGTATATAAAGGTTCCTCAGTTCTTTTTCCTTTCTGATAGATCTCATTTCATTTCTTTCTCTTGATGTGGTCGAAGCACCACTACACCAGTGATAATAAATTCAGTGTATCGTTCACAGCCTTCATTCCTGCCTGCTCGCTTCCACTAGCGCCTCGCTTCCACTAGTAGACTAACGAGCTGGAAGTCTCAGTTTCTGAAGCTGGCAGAGCTACATTGAGAAAGTCAGTGACTTCGGCTATTCCCACGTATAGCATGCAAACTGCTCTTCTGCCGAATGGAGTAGTGGAATCTATCGAGAAAATGAATAGACGTTTTCTATGGGGAGGGAACGAGGACAAACGGGCTCTTCACCTTGTTAATTGGGATAGTGTCTGTAAACTTGTTGCTCAAGGGGGCTTGGGTATTAGGAGAATGGACTTTCACAACTTGGCCATACTTCAAAAAACTGCTGATTAACGAACCAGATAGCTTGTGGACTCATGTTTTCAGAGCCAAATATGGAGTTTAGGGGGACTTGGTTGAGTTTGCATTGCGCGACAATCATAGAATGGTGAACTGGTCTGCGTCTTGGAAGGGAGTTATGCAGGCTTGTCGGGTGCTATTCGCTGACTTGGTTGAGGTTACAAAGTAGCTCTCGCGATAGCGAGAGGTTACAAAGTAGCTCTCGCGATAGCGAGAGGTTACAAAGTAGCTCTCACGATAGCGAGAGGTTACAACCTAGGAGGTGGAGGGATCGAGGCCTCACCTCAACAACCCGCCTTACGGGCAGAGCTATGGATCCTGGGTCGTGGGCCTTGTGAGCAGCCTGTGTCCCCTTGGGAGAAGGGTTGGGGTGTATGGCCCGCAGACCTGGTGCGACCGGCTGGGGCTGGCTATGGATCCTGGGTGAGATAGCCCTGCGAGCAGCCCAGTGTCCAGTTGGGTCGTATCAGTATTGCTCCTATATCTGAACAGTAAAATCAAAGTTACTATTCAGTTATTGATTCTTGTTGCTATTAAGTGTTGGGTTGAAGATTGAAAATGGTCGGTGAACAGTGAGTGAAATTTAGGTTGTTAGTTTGTGGATTCCTTACAGTGTTGAGTGATTCCGTGGAACCACCTCGTGTGAGAGAGCGAATTAATTCCGTGGTGCACGCGTGCGATTGCAGTCGACTTCGGAGCAGGAGATCGAAGGTGATGAGGAATTACTCGTGTGTTCGTCGTCGACTTCGGATACGGAAAGGCGCCTTATTCCGTGGGTAATTTGTTTCTATCTCCTTCTGTTGTGTGTTTTTTAAATTTTCTCATTAGGTTAAATAGCTCATTGCTGGGTTTTCACCCGAATTTTTTCAGCGAACGCCACGTCGAAAACTCCAAACGGAAACGTATTTGGAGTTCACGATTTTCGTTTCACTGCGACAAGGGGAACAGAATGAAAGTTGCGAACCTCCTTCCCGAATTTAGAATTGAACCATTAATTCAAGAAAATTCACTTTTTTAACAAAATAGTTCTTGTGCTTTATAAAAAAAATGTTGCTTAATTTCATAGAGTTTGCGCAACACCTGCTCAAATTATTTATTTGCAAAATTCATATTTCCTTGCACGCATTTAGGGTTTCCTAGAAAAAGCCGACAGGCGCGCAAACCCTACGCGTCGTCCTGCATCACAACTCACTGAAAATCAACGAATTGGGTGTCCAATTCCCCGAAAATCAGCGAATTGGATACCTAATTCGTTGATTTTCAGGGAATTGGGTGCCCAATTCCCTGAAAATTATGTGATTTGGGTGCCCAATTCGCTGGTTTTCAGGGAATTGGACATCAATTCGCTGATTTTTAGGGAATTGAACACCCAATTCATTGAAAATTTTCAGGGAATTTGGCACTCAATCCCCTGAAAATCAGCAAATGGTGATAATTTATTTTTGTGCCTCACGTGCCTCAGGAGCGCGTCTGCGCCTAGTGCCTAGGCTCCAGCACCCCCTTACGGCTCGGTGCGTCTTGCGCCTTTGATAACATAGGACCCATGTATGATTATAATTTTCGAGGACAAAAATTTAATTAGGACGTGAGATTTGTAACACCCGTATTTTAATCACACAAAAGATTTCATATAAATTCCTATGCACCGCATTCTGATCAAGGTAACTAATTTCATGTTACGTTTTCTCCGTAGAAATAAAATAATATATTACGTATTATTCTTCGACTCGATTCAAAATTCGAAAGGGTGTAATGTACAAAATTAGAAGATTTTATTTGGTAGGGGTATAATTGGTAACTTAGGATGGAGGAATTAATTTCACCCTCAATTAAAACCAAGTCACAATCCTTTTAGTAACCGCAGGTCACTCTTTTCTAATAAGCACCCGCGATAAACCCTTCTCTCGCTCTAGCTCAAGCTCCCAGCCGAATGCAAAACGAAACCGCCGCGAAACCTCTCCTTTCACAGACGTCAATTCCATGCACTTTTCTTCCTCCCAATGAAGCCGACAACGCAATCTTCCTCCGTCGAGCGCATCAGACCCTACCCCTGTAGAAGGCGGCAGCAACAGGCCATATAGGTCTCTCCTCCCGTGCCCTAGGCAGTCGACTGAACCCTCCCAATAAGTGTTCGACTTCTACATTGTTGGTAAGCGCCAGAAAAATCTCTCTCATGGATCCTATGCTTCTTCCTTCCCTATTTCTCAATTTCAGAATTAAGACATGATTTCCCCCCTGCAAAATTTTAGCGGCTGGACAACTCAGATCCTTAGTGTTATGGTGTTGCTCTGTCGATTCCAGTCTCGGAACGACCTTCCCTAGCTCCCCCCTTCAATAGGTATTGGTCGACTCCTCTTTTCTCGGCCGCAGTTAACTCAGTTCACTGTTATAATTGATTTGTCTCCCTCAATCTTTAGCCGGCCAGCGGTAGCAATGGTTATCCCCTCTTCCAAATCAAAGGCGCACCCCTACCCGACAATCAGTTGATCTTTTCTTGTCGATCTGGCTAGATAGTAGAAGGATCTTTCCTTCTAGAAGAATATGTATCTAAAAATTGTCTCTTTAGCATGCAAGTTATATTTTTTCCGGCTCTACATTAAGTTAGTTTTCTTGTTGTTCACTTAAGAAGTGAATTAGAGGCGGTTTACATAATACCCAATCCAACTTCACTGAAGGATAACCGTGGTTGTTAAGGGTAAGGTTCTGTCCCTTCTGAAATTCTTTTCATCGTCATACATTTTTCTTTTGCGTAATTGACGTTTTTGGGATCACGATGTAACCCTAAGAGCGAGGGAAGATATACTAGTGGAGTTTAAATAATAAACCAAAGAAATCATGTCATTGCACCGCATTTACGAACGTCGCAACATTGAATTAAAAAATTAAACTCCTCTTGGCTAGACATATCATTACTCGTCAGTTATGAAATATATTACCTAATTAGCTAAAGAAATTAATGTGAAATATATAATAGTACTTATATTTCATCTCAGTGCATGTTAATAAGTTATCAAGCAAATACCATACATATGAACACATGTTACACGTGACTATTAAATACATTTTTAAATGTCAATCAGTTAAGCAATTCAAAATTTTACATAGAGCATGAAAAATGAACTCCTTAATACACGATCAGAATTAATAAAAGATGTTATGTGCAACTAGGCTAAACGCAAACGCTCAGAACACGTAATAAGTTTCAGATCAGTGAGCTCATTCTCATCTGGCAAGCAGTCCATATGAGCCTCAGACGTGGGGTTATCAGCCACGGCTCCAAACTAAGAGTTTTTCAGATATGAGCTCATATTCCACTCGGGAGAACTTCAGTTCAGGGCCCCTTCGGGTCGCTATTCGGGATCCATAATCCACAGTTCCATACTTGGAGATTTTCATATACGAGGTCGTGTTCCACTCAGGGAGCACTTCAGTTCAGGGCACCTTCGGGTCATCATTCGGGCTCCATAATCAGATTGAGTATAATAAATCTTAAAGATGAAATCTAATTTTTCAATCTTTAGGAAGAGTCCAGAGTACCAAAATTCAGTACATACAAGAACTCAGATAATAAGACAGAATTCATAATGCATCTTTACAGATAATGACTTATAAGACTATAGACGGATTATTCTGAAGCACACATTGATAATCAAAAGCTACTATTTTTATAAACAAACAAATTATGTATTTTTAGTGTTACTAAAAGGAGTATTATTTCTTACTCACCAATTGGGCTGAGTCATCTTCATACATTTCTTTTCACGGGTCACCGGTGGAGAGCTGCGCATAGGATAAGCATTGCGGTCCTTCATATTAGTTCGTCTTTTATTATGAAGTCTTTCAGTTCAGTTAATGTACCTTTACTTTAGACTTGATGTATCAGAACTATCTAATAATTTCATTGTATCAGATCATGTATAAGATTTTAGTATATCAGATTTTATGGTTTTTTCCATTACTAGTTGACTATGTGATGCAGAGTGGAGACGTGGACCCGCAACGGAGGACGAGTTTTGGGCCCGTTCGGGGCCGATTGGCGACTTATCATATATGGCGTGGTTGGATCGATGATCCGACTCCGCAAATGCGTCCGGATCCGCGTTCTGATTCAATTTCATATGTAACTTTGTTATTTTTGCATTTATTTTTGATGTATTTGAATAACCCCACCTCCGGTCAATCATAGTCGTCGATGGTGGGATGCCCTAGTTTTCTTTTATAAAAAAATTGTGTTAAGGGGCAGATTAGAGAATTGTAGAATTTGAATACTACAATTCCCGGATTCCCGCGATCCTCCCACGGTGCCGACTCCGTGGAACCCTAGGTGATGACTCCTAGGCGTGCATCTTCCTCCCCAACGTATCCCCAAACCCTAGACACCTTTTCCCCTCCTCCAACCCCTCTACCGCCGCCCCAAACCTCCCTACAGCCGACTGTTTGCCGATCCCTCCTTCCCCACAGTAGCTGACCCCTCTTCTACCACCAATCCCAGCTGTCGCCCGTCCCCTCCACCCCAACCACCACCGCCTCCAGTCCCGACCTCAGTTGGTGATGAGAGCGCTGGTGAAGGCCTCTTATTTAAGAGGTATGGGGATCGAGCCCAGGCATCAACAACCTGCCGCATGGTGGTGACTCCATGGCGGAGAGCTGGTTGGGATGTACGGGCCGCAACCCTAATGAAATCCGCCTTGGTGGACTCCAAGATGGGTCCCTTGGTGTTGATGCCAAGGTGACAGGCAGGTGTGATGCCTATCCTGCATCACTATGTGAATAAGATTTTGAGAAACCCTTGTTTACCCTTAACTGCATATCTTACTTCCACTGTAACTTTTTGTTAGAAATTTTACTTATGCTTGTTATGTACCAGTTTATTACCATTGCTTAGTTTACATCTTATTGTGGGCCCCAATCGGACTGTTGATTCGTTGTTAAACTAGGTTGGGGTGTTACCAAAATGAGAATTGATTAGAAATAGTGTTTTATTGAGTATGAGCAAGGGTTGGCTGCTTGGAATCTACACCTTCACGCTCCAAAGAAAAATGAAGAGAGAAATCATGAATACATTTATGGAGTTGAAATGTCTAAACAATAAGATCAAATAGGGAGCTTATATGTAGTATGAATGTAATAAGATAACTAGATAAGGATTGAAAAAAAATTTATAAAGGGAATAATCAAAGTAAGTCAATAAAGGGTAATGAAGAGAATTATCCTGGGATTGCATGAGACATCTACACTAATATATAATAAGGAAAAGTAGTATTTAGTGAAATATTGGCATTCCCCTTATTAAACTTTATTTTCATCTTATTTACATCATTTATTGAGAGAGAAAGCAAATAAAATATGATAGCTGTCTATATTTAAAAAGCTAAATAGCTCTTAAGGGGATGTATTAATGGACATCATGTGCTTTAAAATGTTAACTTGTTAAGTGTACCACTCAGACTTTGAGCCGTTTATTTCGACTTTGTTTATTATGAAAAAATTAAAATATAAAATTAATATTTAAAATTTATACATGAAGTTATAAATATTTACTAGCTGTCATGCACAAGTCCCTTGTACACAATGTGTGATGGCAAAACTATCCAGCCATCACTCAACGTTCTCCGTGCAAAAACATTTTGTGCCTCACAAAACATGAAAGATGCTGAGCGACGATTGAGTATGATTGCCTCCTCACACCAATTATAAGGGGATCCCATGCACAACCGCTAACTAATTCATAAGTCATAATTCATAAGTCAAATGTCTATACTCAACAAGTCTTTTTAAAAGTTAACAATGTGAAACTATTGCTATTTCAAATAGTTCAACAGAAATAGAATGGAGAAAAGCTTACACACACCTTAACCAAATATGTATCTGTGAAATATATGTCTCCAATGTGATCTTACCAAGCCATCTGGGAACTCAAAAGAAAAAATGTGTGATAATTATCATTACGAAATCGTAGAATAAGGAAGGTATGCCTGCAGCAATGAACAGAACTTACGCAAAGAGAGTCAAGGAGAAATTTCTCAGCAGCGGTGTAATATTTCTCAAACAAATATAAACACTAAACACATAATAAACATATTAGTCTTCAAAGCAAAACCCATTTCGCAGATGATTACAGTTGTCAGATGTATCTTACGTGATGGGGATCCATGATGTGTAAGGATGGAGTTTATTATATGCAATCTTGTCTAGCTTGTAGATGTATTCATACCACAAAAGACCAACCTAGATAAATGAACAAACTTTTCATTAAGCATGTGGCTAGCCATTTTGTACAATAGGTGGATAAATACAGAATGCAGTTTACCAACAAGCAAACTGCAAATATGCCTGATTTAATGGATAATCGCAGCTTAGTTTCAGTTTCTTCGAGTTTTTCCATCAATTTTTCAACCTGTGAGAATATTGAAGAAGCAAACCAAAAAGGTAAAAAAAACCAAACACATGAGTAGTCTACAAGCTAGAATCTGATCAAATGTCATCTATATGTAGGGTCATTTATTAGGACCTCCCCTCTAACTTTGCAAAATTACAAGACATCCCTTTTATCTTTCAAAATTATTGAAACCTCTCCCAAAAATTTGCATTGTTAATATACATGCACACACAAACAAAAATATTGAGGGAATTTCTATTTTTTGTGCACGAATGTTAATAATGTAAACTTAGGTGAGGTTTTGGTAAATTTTGGAAGATAGAGGGTGATAGTTACGTACATGCTTTACGACCAAGTTCAATGCGTGCTGGGATGATTGACCTCACTATGTAAGAGCTCTCTCAGAGATGCGGAGACCTTTATGGATTATTTTATACTCACAATTAATTATGTATTTGTCATTTATGTATTTTGCCTTTCCGCGAGTCTCCACCTATATAAGGAACCCTTAAAATGAGAGAAATCATCTTGGATCATTGTTTAGACCTGGTGATGCGGGACTGGAGTCCACCGGCCCCGCCACCTTGGCATCACCACCAAGGGGCCCACCTGGAGTCAGCACCAGGCGGCTTTATCAGGCCCGCGGGCCATACACCCCAACCAGCTCTCCTCCACGGCATCAGCACCGCGCGGTAGGTTGTTGAGGCCAGGGCTCGATCCCCTGACCTTCTAGATAAGAGGCCCTCACGCAACCTCTCATCACCAACTGATCCGCGGATCAGTTGGTGATGAGAGGTTGCGTGAGGGCCTCTTATCTAGGAGGTCAGGGGATCGAGCCCTGCCCTCAACAACCTACCGCGCGGTGCTGATGCTCTGGAGGAGAGCTGGTTGGGGTGTATGGCCCGCGGGCCTGATAAAGCTGCCTGGTGCTGACTCCAGGTGGGCCCCTTGGTGGTGATGCCAAGGTCGGACCTGATAAAGCCGCCTGGTGCTGACTCCAGGTGGGCCCCTTGGTGTGATGCCAAGGTGGCGGGGCAGGTGGACTCCTGTCCCCGCATCACCTGGGCTCTCCTTGGAGAGAAGGCTGTTAGAGGGATCATGCCCTCAAGTGATTAGGTTGAGTTTGTCTCAATATTTTGCATCGTTTCTTCTTAATGTCATATTGCTAGTTTGTTTTCGGCATTTCTTGATATGACACAATTACTTCGTATCAAAGGGGAGGTCCCTATAATTATGGAAAGTTAGAGGAGAGTTTTTTGTAATTATTCTTATACATTTATTAAGTTAAGCTGGAAATCTTTACAGTTGGATGATAATATGCATAGATCATCCCAATGATCCAGATATAGCGATCGAGACCAGATCTGAAATGCCACTCATGCAAAAGAGGGATGTTGGCCTTCGAAGGGTCTGGATCTCTGTACCCTGCACCAAACATTTTCAAATAATTGTGATTTGCCTGAAATGTCAACGAGACAGAAGGAAATGTACAAGAAACTGACCTAAAAGGAAAGTCAATGGACTCCAAAGAAGTTCAAAAACTCCAGGAACTTCCCAAATCAAGATCACCGCCAAAAAACTGGAGACGATTTTCACAGCTATCACAGACCCAATCTCATTATATTTGTTGAAGATACCAAGAGTTGCATAAACCATAAGAGTGAACAGCGTGTGCATTGGACAAATATAATACAACATGTAATCATTGTTGAGGACAACACAGCAAACGATCACAAAAAAGTTCAGCCTCCACATCATCTGCAGTTTATAAAAACATAAGTTTTACCCTGCAAAACATCAAAGACGACACCTTGAAAATGCAGAACCATGAAAATTGCATAATCTCTTACACCTGAGCAAATCGAGCAACGCTGAAATCCTTTCTTATATAGTAATAAGAGAAGTTGCCGAATCCAGTCATCCAGACATAAGCAGCTATGAAGATGCGAATGGCATTGTACAATTCCACGGCAGCAAAATAATGGTACATTAAAAATAAGACCTGGTGGAGAGAATAGTGAAATCAATCATAAGAAATATCCGGAGGAAACTTTACCCCACATAATTTAAAGTAAACAAACAGATGTAGACAACACGGTGATGATCAAAATTGCTTGCTTTTGTTCAAATTTTGATTTCTCTAGGAGCTATTGGCCCATTTTTTTAGCTAGACACCAAAAAATCATTCTTGCACAATGACTTATCTGAGGGCGTGTACACGAAGCAGCCTCTAGGATATCTTGCTAGGATGAAAGGGTAAGCGTGTTACCTATGAAAGGTTTTATATTATCTGAAGCAATCTTTAAAGGCATGGTTCGAATGAGATGGGAAATGTAAGTCTTTCCCTTGACCTTCAAGGTGTTCACAAACGTTTTCCTCCCCATATACATAGACATTACAAAGAAAAAAGGACAAAAGCGAAATACGTCAACGCCAACTAATGAAACACGCCTTCCTAGTATTTCAGAAATCAGCCGTCCGGCCGGTTCAGCGATATAAAGAAAACTAGGAAACAGTATTAAAACTAGTAGCAGCAGGTAATAAAATCTATACTAAGCAATTTAAGACTTTACAGCGGAAGTTTAAAAAGTAAATTAAGGGTAACCACATACCTGATAACTGGATTCACAGAGCCACTAAACAGGAAATAGAACTGAATTAACTGAAAATCTGGTTAACCATAAATAGTCTGATACAAATTAGATAAAAACATTAATCTGTTACAATGTTCTCATCTACAAGTACACGCTGAAATAGAGTAAATTGAATAAGATAAATAATACAAACTGACGCCACCATAATGCTCATCCTAGACGCAGTTTCCCACCTGGATCACCTGAAAAACAGTGCCCACGAAGGGTCAGAGTAAGGAAAAATAATTCCTCCTAGTGACACTAAAAACAGTTTTACTTATGAATGTATGCATGCCTTTAAAATAGTCTCGTGCACTGAAAACATTTTATGTTATATGTTATGCATGTTTTTCCTATACTTCCTGGTCAACACATTTATTAGTTCTATATTCGCAACTTTTTGTTCATTTACCCAAGTCCTGACGTTGACTAACTAGTGTACTGACTCACGACAGGTCTATACTTGAGTTCTATATGATTTCTAACCTGCTCATCTACTAGGAAGGCTCTAGGCAGAGTAGCTCCTAACGCGCAACTGAAACTGACGACCCGAGACCATCTTACGAACTCAATTGTTCTAGTGTCACGCGGACACGGCCTCGAATCTGCTAGCTGGCTCAAGGGAAGACAATTCCCAAGTCTGTACTACTCATAAGGTTCCATGTGCCTTATGAGAAAGGTAGTGCGCCTCTACCTAGCACGAAAGAACTCTGTGTGCTGGCTGACCTTTTTGGTCTGACGCTACTCTGCATGGGAAATCCTTTTTGGTGAACTACTGAGCGACCCTTGACTTTCTAGTGGTCGACATAAAGGGACATTCACGCCCTTGTTTGGACAAATTCCAAACCTACTAACACGGTTAACGCTTTCGTACTCTATATTTCTGTTCGTGATCAGACTACTTGGGTCTTAGGGGAATCGTGTCATCCTACACATTTTTCGTAACCGTTTTCCTATCACCACACCTTTCTATACATGGTCATGGTACTTGAAATAAATCTACTCGTGTGTATACAAAAATATATACTTATTGCTATGTCTAATTAGCAAAAGTTAGGTTTCCTTACCGTGGTGGTACGGCGCTCATAGACTCGGCGCGGCGGCATCTCCTCTTCCGAAGGCAAATCCTACTACTGGGGACCTTCAGAATGCTGCCCCGACCCCACCAAAGTCCTGCAATTTTAGGGCAGCCCTAATTTCATAATTTTCCCCTAAGGGTTTCCGGTGGAAAAAATTCCAAAACAACTAGGGTTACAAAAATAAATGAGCTAGCTTCGCATATTACCTTTATGAGGGCAAACCAAGGCTTTCCAAACGCCTTACCCAACTTCTGCAGAGGATTTAGAAATCTCCAAACCTAATTTGGGCACAAGGGAACGAAATCTTTGTCTAGGTTAAATTCCAAAACACTAATTCCCACAAAGGAAATAAAGAGAAAGAGAAAACGGACTTACCGAAACCAAAAATCGGATCTCACTTCTCCGGCTAGGGTTAGACCCGGCACTTCCAAGACCAAGGAAAGAAAAAGGAAGGCTTGAAGACGCCTGCAGAGGAGGGAGGAGAAGTCTGAGATGAGCCCTGGAGGGAGGAAGGCCGCCGGCTAGGGCTTACGGAAGTCCGGCTGGAAGGATCGTCGGGATCGGCTCGTCGCTTGCGGGAGACGGAACGGAAAAGAGGTTGTGGCTATTACCCGTGAGATGAGGGTGCGGGCTTGCGGTTTTCACTTTATCGGGTTATAATGCTTTTCCCCCTTAACCGTATAAAGAGAGGAAGGGTAAATTACTATTAGCACCCCAATTTCACTCTATACTAATGCCTTAAAATCTTAAACGGTTCTTGTCGCGCATTTTGTACTAAAACTAAAAATGCGTCTTACTAATTATGATTAACCTAAATCCCATTTTAATGAATGCGGTAAATTGGCCAAACTTATATCATACCTCAACGACGCGCTGCCTCGATCAGAATTCGTCGCGACTTGACCCTACATTAAAAAAATTTACTTACCGCGTCAAAATTTCGGATGTTACAACTAAAAGGCAATGCTTAGGCATAAGTGGGTCCAGCATGCGTGTGAGGGTTCTGTTGTTCTCCTGCAGGACCTCCGTAGTAGTTAAATTATAATTTGGGCTAAAAATGATTACGCAAATCTATCGATATTTTACACTATGAACCGTGACAACCAAGCATTTTTGGCGCCATTTCCTGGGACATTCTCGTAATATCATAAAAAAAAATCATATTTATTAATCATGTCATAAATATATGTGTGTGTGCGCGCGCGCACGTGTGTGTCTTTTTGTAGGCTTGTTTGTTTTTACTTTACATAAACGTGCCAAACTGACCACCATGTCCTTCATCAAAGCTTAGAAATATATTCTTAATGGTTTATGTGGGGGATGTTGTTACAATGGACGATGATCTCTCGGGCATTGCTGTAAATATCACTAGACATGCCTGATATGTTTGTCGATATGTTTTTTCAGGAGAAGAAATGCCAGTACACCTTCATCTATGAGGAAAATATTGTTTTATATTTGGTTGCTGATTTATGAGAATATTTTCTAAAATATAGCTGATATTTCCTTTTATATCATGAGAAAATAACTTTTTGATGATTATAATTGTTAGCACATAAATAGCTCATGTATAAATGGCCCATTGGGACCTCTCTCTAAGGTTTTTTTAGTCCCACATTGCCCTTTTTCACTTGTGCTCCTTCCTTGTTCTATATAAAGAAGCCCCTTGTACATGTTGCGTTGCTACGCACATCATTTTTGTTCCAATTCTGGGCAACAAGCTTTCCCACCATCGGGTAGGAGAGCCACGTGTCTTCAAATCGGATCAGACACGATCGGTTGTCGGAAGGTGGGTCCACCATGGCTAGAAAGAGCGGACAGTGGTTCGAGCCCACACGAGGGAGATGTCGCACTGTCCCACACGACGATCAAGGCCGCAAGAGTTGACGAAAATATGGTCCAGCCGACTCCATAGCCTCGCCGGTCCCAGCTTATTATTGCACCAAGTGACTGAGGGTCCAACAAACCCCACAGCTCATGCAGATCCAAAGTGAGGATGACCTCATCCATTTCCCACGAACCGTAAGAGTAGATAAAGGGGCACCCACCGAGCTTTTCATCTTGCCGAAGGAGGCAATTAAAGTCCACCCCAACCACCGATGGGATAACAATGGGCACGTGGGTAAACAGAAGCTCCCAAAGCTTCCGTCGACGGTGGACATCCTTGTTACCATACACACAAGCAAACTGCCATTGGGACAAATCAGGGAAGGAGACCGAACCAATGACGCATTGATCCGAGGAAGCAATACGGGTAAAGTGAATGACATCCCGATTCCATAAGACAGCAACGCCCCCTGACTTGCAAATCGCCGGGTGATGAAGGAAATCCCAGTTGCGCCCCGCAATACGATCGATGCCACGGCGACCATGGTCCTCCACCATTGTCTCAAAAAGGCCGACAATACCAATATCAAACCGGTGAAGGTAGTCGCGAAGGAAATGACACGTCGCCTTCTTCCACACACCCTGACAGTTCCACATCAAGGCGCGAGGCATTAAGAAACCATATAGGAGGTTGCACCTTCCATTTCTTTTGAGAGGAGAGAGATGGGGGGAGGGAGCTGCGACCGGTCGATAGTGATTAAAGCCAAAGCAAAAGATGTTATATCCCCCCGACCATATCGAAAGCATTGCCCTGCACCTGGCTGGGGTAACCATATAATACCATAGCCAGACCCGACGGGTTCCGGTCAGGAATAAGAGAAGCCTGAGGACTTGGCACCGCCGGGGAAGATCTTGCCGCATGATATGCACGAGCTCGGGAATCATTGTTTGTTTGCCCTTATTCCGCCGGGCAGTTTGAGCCGCCTCTGAGGGATCCTTTGGAGGAACGCGAGCACCCGCCGTCTACATGTTAGCATTGGCATTACTTCCACCCATCCGGCATGTGCGCTGCACCAAAACCCACGGCCCATAACCACGCCCAACATTCTCCGGAATCTCATCCGCACGGCGATTCCCAAGCACAACAGTGGCACCAGAGGGCGTAGGTCGGGAACTGCTACAAGGATCAGAGGACCCCCCCCCCCTGCTGAGGAGGTCTTGGCAGGCAAGCTGGTAAAACCACTGAGGAGGGCACAACAGTACCTCGACCATTTTCACAGGGCAGGCTGTGCCATTATGCCCAATGCAGCTATAGCCAAAGCAAAGTGACAAAATGCCCTCATACTCCACCTCCTGAACAAAATTCTTGAATTTACTCGTCACCCTCACCTCCGTGGGAAAAGGTTTAGAGATCCATCTAAACGCATACCCGAGCATAGGCCATGCGTCCCCAGCTTTCAGTAACGGAGTCGATACATGATGGTGTGCCTACCATTGCGGCAGTCCTAGCAATATTGGTCTTGTCCCAGAAGATAAGGGGCAAGTTTGGTAGTCGGATCCATAGAGGGGACGAGAACCCCTGAAGAGAATTGGGGATGAAGTCCGGGGTCCAAGCCTCAACCCCAACAAGGAACCCATTAATGAACCAGGGGCCGCCCATAAAAGGGGTGACCCAGCTTCTTCACGCACGGGGGATCTTTACTGCTCCCTGTTGTACTCACTATCGATTTCATCATGAGAGGAAGCAAGATCAGCGTCCAGCTCCCCCATGCCCACGCCAGATTTGACAAAAACTCCATCATACTCCAGACGCGAAGCCATACGACGAACCGAGGTCCGCCCCAACTGCTCCACGCCATTGACGCCATTAGCACCACGTTCGCCATCAACGACGGAAAGGAAACCCCGACCCGCGGGGGAGAGGAAGGCAACGCCATCAAGCATTCGGTAACTTAGGAGAGACACGATTGATGTTGGTGTTCTAATCTCAGTGGGTTGTGTCGCATAGGACCGTGTCGTGTGAGACTGTGTCGTGTGGGACCGCCCTTTGTGTGTACTATCCTCGGTTGCCTGTTTGATGATTTACTCTACATCTTTCATTTTCTTTTGCATGTTGCGTGTGTAGGTGATATTGGTTGACCTTCCTACCCAATGGGTTGTATCGTGTGGGAGTATCCTCGGTCACCCATCTGTTGATTTCTTTCCAGCAAGTCGACGTCATGTGTGGGGACCTGCATCGTGTGTTGGTCTACGTCGTGTGTGGCTATGTCCCCGACTTGATTCCCCGGTTTGGATTTTCCCCTGATGGCTAGTCTGTTGCTTTGTTCCACATTGGCTTCCTCCATTGTCGTTGTTTAAGGTTCCCCCTTCAGCTTGAAGGTGTTAGAGTTATGAGTATTATCATATTAGTAGAATCCATTAAAAGTGTTTTAGTTTAGTCACACATCGTTTATGTGAGTTAATGTGTCTACGTACTTCATATATAAAGCCCCTATAAGGATGAATGAAACATAACTTCTATTTCCTTTTTATTTCTTCCAGCATTAAGTGTATTTTGTAGGGCATGCTTCCAATCAAAAGGGATACGAGTGTTATCGTCCGCACCTCCATAGAAGAATTGTATCTAAGGACAGTTACCATTTTTGAAGAGAGACAAATTTTCTCAGAACAAGGATGAAACTTTGCCTTTTGTCGAGGCCAATAAAGATTCAGAGATTGTGCTTCGTCTTCCTTCTTTCTAAAGAATGAAGGTCATACTCCTACCAATGAACTTACTCCATATACTATTATCCAAGAGACAAATAGTTGTGATATCAACAATAAATCACAGAAAGAAATCAAGGTTTATAAGAGAGAAATAAGTTGTCTAAACCCCCAACTACCCACATCTTTAGGTCGAGATCAGAAATGACCAAGGATGGCCTAGAGAATCTCGCTCACCTAGGGAGAGTGCAGGGGAACTCACCTCTCAGGGGATAGATCTGGGTCCAGGGGAGTAGGGGTGAGTGGGGCGAGCTGGCCTGCACTCGCCCCGGGCTCGGGCAAGTTGAGTAAGGAGCGAGCGGGGCAACCTGGCCCACACTCGCCCCAGGCCCCAGGCCCCAGGCTCTAGGCGAGTTAAGTAGGGGCGTGGGGGGCAAGCTGGCCTGCACTCGCCCAGGCTCAAGGCGGGTAGGGGTGAGTGGCGAGTCCCGGCTTCACCAGGCACTCGCCACCCCCAGGCGAGCAGGAATAACATAGTCGGCTCGCCTAGATGTGCTTTCCCAGGAAACCCTTTTTTGGTCTGCCATTAGCCACTCCAAACAGCGGGATTTCATTATTGACAGACCATTTTGGGCTGCATTTAGTAAAACTGAATTGCAAGATTCCGTTATCCGCAGACCGATTTCGGAAAACTATAAATAGAAACCCAATGGCACCTTTGGAGGGGGGACTTCTTAGCTTCTTTCTCCTTAGGCTCCAGCTCCAGCTCCCTGTTCACCGTGGTTTCCGGGTAGACAGGTTGATAACTCCAGCTCAACTCCCTGTTCACTGTGGTTTCCGGGTGGATAGGTTGAGTGCTCTCAAGTGCCCTCCAAGGTACCCGCCTCAGCATTGGTTTGGGAGGGGAAACTCTCTTCGATCTTCCGGGTGTGTGTCGGGACCTCCACACTCCAGCTCGGGGTCTATTTCTAGTGGTCCACCATTTGAGAGTGAGATTTCTTGCTCTGAGAGTCCGGCCTAGCGTTCTAGCCTAGGAGAAGTAAGCGCAGGTTGCCACCCCCGGTCCGAACTCTTCTTGAACCGTGGTTTCCGTGTTTAACATTATGGTGCAGCGAGCGATGTGTTAAAGTGAATATGGATAAATACCCCGAGAAGGTTCCACCAACCGGACTCTCACTAGCCGGCGGGCCAGGTTGACTTCTCAGGTGACAAGCTTGGATAGGAATTGTATTGGTTGAAAATCCTGAGAAGGTTCCGCCAACCGGGCACTCACTAGCCGGCGGGGCAGATTAACATCTCAGGTGGTAGACTTGGATAAGAATTGTATTGGTTGAAAGCCCCGAGAAGGTACTGCCGACCGGGCTCTCACTAGCCGGCGGGGCAAGTTGATCTCTCAGATGACAGGCTTGGATAATAATTGTATTGGTTGAAAGCCCCGAGAAGGTTCCGCCGACCAGGATCTCCCTAGCCAGCAAGGCAGGTTGACCTCTCAGGTGGCAGGCTTGGATAAGAATTGTATTAGTTGAAAGCCCCGAGAAGATTCTGCCGACCGGGATCTCACTAGCCAGAGGGGCAGGTTGACCTCTCAGGTTGCAGGCTCGAATAAGAATTGTATTGGTTGAGAGCCCCCGAAAAGATTCCACCGTCTGGGCTTTCACTAGCCGGCGGGGCAGGTCGATCTCTCGGGAGGCAAGAAAGAGGATTTTGGTTGAAAGCCCTCGAAAAGATTCCTCCGATCGGGCTCTCAAAGCTAGCCAGGCAGGTTGATCTCTCGGAAAGGCGGGTTGAAATGAACAAGTGGTTTTGGTTGGAAGGCCCCGAGGAGGTTCCGTTGACCTGGCTCTCGCCAGCCGGCATGGCGGGTTGATCACTTGGGCAACAGGGGGGAGATATTGATTTGGGTGGGGAAAGGATAATCCAAATCGGAAGACCCTCAAAGGGGACCGACACCACGATAGTGGTTGTGTGAACGAAAGAAGGGTAAGCCCGAGCCTAGGGGTGTGCGCGATGCGGTTTTTCCCCAAACCGCAACCGCACCGCAAGTGCGTGTTTTTGGCCCGAGCGAAACCGCACCACACCGAAATTACGCGGTGCGGTTTCGGTTTGGTGCATTTTTTTGCGGTGCGGGTGCGGTTGCGGTTTTGATGCGATTTTTTGACGCCATGTATTATCTGATATTCTTTATTGACATTAGGTGTGGGATCGAATTTCTCCAAGTCTAGCTTCATGCTTTGATGCCCCTGACTCAATTCCTGATATTGCTCCTTGCCCACAACTAGTTAGTAGATGTCCTCAAAAAATTGATTATGCTCCACATCTTAAAGATTTTGTTCAAATAATATTCATGAATAATTTGTATCAATATTCTTCTATACTATTTAGTCCTAAATTCCTAATCTTTTGAGGCTAACTTGATCATATAGAGGATTTATTGAAACAAGTGTATGTTGATCATTCAACTAAAATTGAAGGAGTCTTTAGTTATCTTTTTTGGGTCCATTTGGTTGTTGAGTGCTATTATAAAATAGATTAACATAATATAGTTAGCACATCATTATTTTAATGAAGTTTTATTTCAATCAAACAAATAAGCCCCAAGAGCACATTAGATGAAACCATAAAACATCAAGCTTCATAGCACTAATTTAAGTGTTGTTACAAAACAGATTCTCAATAAATTCATTCATCAACCCAACCAAACAATGTACAACAGAAATTCAAATACCCTTCGGATTCTGACACTGGATAACGGTGTCATCTTTGAAGATGTTAACTTCTTTAATGGCAGGGATATTAGAACATCAAAATAGGTGCATGTAAATAGGTGCGGTGCACCGTGAATATCAGAACATCAAAATATCATATATGAATCAGATATACAAGAAATTAGAAAATGTAAATAGGTGATATGAGGGTTGTACGCGAATCAAATGTGAATATTTTACATAATATATTAAAATGTGATGTTTGCGGTCGGAAGCGGTGTTTTCGGTTTTAAAGATTTGAAAATTGCACCGCACGCGGTTTAAAAAATTAAAAAACTGCACCACACCTACACTACGCGGTGCGGTATAAAATTCGGTGGGGTTTTTGCGGTGCGGTCGATTTTTGCGGTATTCGGTTTTTCGTGCTCACCCTTACCCGAGCCCTCGACAGGTTATTGTCGTTGTAAGAGCCTCTACGCGAGCTCTTCTCCTGTATGTCGTCTACTTTCCACCTGGGTTCGACTCTTTTTCTCCACCTCTAGTTGAGCTCGGCTCCTGGTAGGTGTCGAGCTCTCTCTCCTCTCAGCCTCCAGTTGAGCTTAGCTCCTGGGAGGTGTCGAGATCTTTCTCCTCTCCACCTCCAGTTGAGCATGACACCTGGGAGGTGTCAAGCTAATTCTCCTCTCTACCTGCAGTTGAGCTTGTCTCCTGGGAGGTATCGAGATCTTTCTCCTCTCTACCTCCAGTTGAGCTTGGCTCCTGGAAGGTGTCGAGCTCTTTCACCTCTCCACCTCCAATTGAGCTTGCCTCCAGGGAGGTGTCGAGCTCTTTCTCCTCACCAGCTCCAGTAAAGCTTGGCTCCTAGGAGGTGTCGAGCTCTTTCTTCTCTCCACCTCCAATTGAGCTTGGCTCCTGGTAGGTGTCGAGCACTTTCCCCTCTCCACCTCCAGTTGAGCTCGGCTCCTGAGAGATGTCAAGCATTTTCCCCTCTCCACCTCCAGTTGAGCTTGGCTCTTGGGAGGTGTCGAGCTCTTTCTCCTCACCACCTCCAGTTGAGCTTGGCTCCTGGGAGGTGTCGAGCTCTTTCTCCTCACCACCTCCAGTTGAGCATGGCTCCTGGAGGTGGCGAGATCTTTCTTCTCTCCACCTCCAGTTGAGCTTGGCTCCTAGAAGGTGTCGAGATCTTTCTTCTCTCCACCTCCAGTTGAGCTTGGCTCCTAGAAGGTGTCGAGATCTTTCTTCTCTCCACCTCCAGTTGAGATTGGCTCATGGGAGTGTCGAGCTCTTTCTCTTCTCCACCTCCAATTGAGCTTGGCTCCTGGGAGGTATCGAGCTCTTTTTTCTCTCCACCTCTAGTTAATCTTGGCTCCTGGGAGGTGTCGAGCTCTTTCCCCTCTCCACCTCCAGTTGAGCTCAGTTCCTGGGAGGTGTCGAGCTCTTTCAACTCTCAACCTCCAGTTGAGCTTGGCTCATGTGAGGTGTCGAGCTGTTTCACCTCTCAACCTCCAGTTGAGCTTGAGTCCTGGGAGGAGTCGAGCTCTTCCTCCTCTCCACCTCGCTATTTCCCCTCTCCAATTCCAGTTGAGCTCGGCTCCTGGGAGGTGTCGAGCTCTTTCCCCTCTCCCCCTCCAGTTAAGCTCGGCTCCTGGGAGGGGTCGAGCTCTTTCCCCTCTCCACCTCCAGTTGAGCTCGGCTCCTGGGAGGCGTCGAGCTCTTTCTCCACTCCACCTCTAGTTAAGTTTAGCTCGTGGGAGGTGCCGAGATCTTTCTCCTCTCCACCTCCAGTTGAGCTTGGCTTCTGGGAGGTGTCGAGCTCTTTCTCCTCTCCACCTATAGTTGAGCTTGGCTCCTGGGAGGTGTCAAGATCTTTCTCCTCTCCACCTCCAATTGAGCTTGGCTCCTGGGAGGTGTCAAGCTTTTTCTCCTCTCCACCTCCAGTTGAGCTTGGCTCCTGGGAGGTGTCGAGCTCTTTTTTCTCTCCACCTCTAGTTGAGCTTGGCACCTGGGAGGTGTCGAGCTCTTTCCCCTCACAACCTCCAGTTGAGCTTGACTCCTGGAAAGTGGCAAGCTCTTTCCCCTCTCCACCTCCAGTTGAGCTTGGCTCCTGGGGGTGTCGAGCACTTTCTCCTCTCCACCTCCAATTGAGTTTGGCTCCTGGGAGGTGTTAAGATCTTTCTCCTCTCCACCTCCAGTTGAATTTGGCTCATGGGAGGTGTCGAGCTCTTTCTCTTCTCCTCCTCCAGTTGAGCTTGGCTCATGGGAGGTGTCGAGATCTTTCTCCTCTCCACCTCCAGTTGAGCTTGGCTCCTGGGAGGTGTCGAGCTCTTTCTCCTGCCCACCTCCAATTGAGCTTGGCTCCTGTGAGGTGTCGAGCTCTTTCCCCTCTCCACCTCCAGTTGAGCTCGGCTCCTGGTAGGTGTCAAGCTCTTTCCCCTCTCCACCTCCAGTTGAGCTTGGCTCCTGGAAGGTGTCGAGATCTTTCTCCTCTCCACCTCCAGCTGAGCTTGGCTCCTGGGAGGTGTCGAGCTCTTTCTCCTCGCCACCTGAAGTTAATCTTGGCTCCAGGGAGACGTCGAGCTCATTCTCCACTCCACCTCCAGTTGAGCTGGGCTCCTGGGAGGCGTTGAGCTCATTCTCCTCTCCACCTCCAGTTGAGCTTGGCTCCTGGGAGGTGTCGAGATCTTTCTCTTCTCCTCCTCCAATTAAGCTTGGCTCCCGGGAGGTGTCGAGCTCTTTCTCCTCTCCACCTCCAGTTGAGAGCTTGGCGTCTGGGAGGTGTCGAGATCTTTCTCCTCTCCAACTACAGTTGAGTTTGGCTCCTGGAAGGTGTCGAGATCTTTCTCCTCTCCACTTCCAGTTGAGCTTGGTTCCTGGGAGGTGTCGAGCTCTTTCTCCTCTCCACCTCCAGTTAAGCTTGGCTCCTGGGAGGTGTCGAACTCTTTCTTCTCTTCACCTCCAGTTGAGCTTGGCTCCTGGGAGGTGTCAAACTATTTTCCCTCTCCACCTCCAGTGGAGCTCGGCTCCTGGGAGGTGTCGAGCTCTTTCCCCTCTCAACCTCCAGTTGAGCTTGTCTCCTGGGAGGTGTTGAGCTCTTTCTCCTCTCCACCTCCAGTTTAGCTTGGCTCCTGGGAGGTGTCTAGATTTTTCTCCTCTCCACCTCCAGTTGAGCTTGGCTCCTAGGAGGTGTGGAGCTCTTTCTCCTCTTCACCTCTAGTTGAGTTTCGTTCTTAGGAGATGTCGAGATTTTTCTCCTCTCCCCCTCTAATTGAGCTTGGCTCCTGGGAGGTGTCGAGCTTTTTCTCCTCTCCACTACCAATTGAGCTTTGCTCTAGGGAGATGTCGAGCTCTTTTCCTCTCTCTACCTCAAGTTGAGCTTGACTCATGGGAGGTGTCGAGCTCTTTTTATTCTCCACCTCTAGTTGATCTTGACTCCTGGGAGGTGTCGAGCTCTTTCTATTATCCATCTCCTTCAGTTGAACTCGCTCATTTAGCAAATGACCTGAGAGGGACTTTGAGTTGCATGTCGTCCAGCGTCTATCTCTTCAAACCACGAGTTCTACGTTGTTTTTCCGAGCTCGTGTCGAGCCCGAAAAAACGTGGATTGTGTATAACCCATAATTCGTCGAAATCAGAGATCACCGAGGATGGACTAGAGGATCTCGCCCACCTAAGGCGAGTGCAGGGGAACTCGCCTCTCAAGGACTAGATCTGGGTCTATGGGGTAGACGCGAGTGGGGCGAGCTAGCATGCACTCTCCCCAAGCTTAGACGAGTTGAGTAGGGGGCGAGTGGGGCAACCTACCCTGCACTCGCATCAAGCCCTAGGCTCTAGGCGAGTTGAGTAGTGGGCGAGTGAAGCAAGTTGGCATGCACTCGCCCAGGCTCCAGGAGGGTAGGGGTGACTGACGAGTCTCGGCTCCACCGGGCACTCGCCACCCCTAGGCGAGCAGAAATAACATAGTTGGCTCGCCTATATGTGTTTTCCCAGGAAACCCTTTTTGTCCTGCCATTAGCCACTCCAAACATCAGGATTTCGTTGTTGGCAGACCATTTTGGGTTGCATTTAGTAAAACTGAATGGCGGGATTTAGCTATCCGCAGACCGATTTTGGAAAACTATAAATAGACCCCTAAGGACACCTTTGGAGGGGAGGACTTCTTCTTGGATTCTTTCTCCTTATGATGGCTCTGGTTCGTGAGAGCTCCAGCTTCCTGTTCACCGTGGTTTCCAGGTGGACAGGTTAATAGCTCCAGCTCCCCGCTCACCGTGATTTCCGGGTGGACAGGTCGAGTTCTCTCAAGTGCCTTCCAAGGTGCCCGGCTCAGCATTGGTTTGGGAGGCGAAGCTCCCTTCAATCTTTTGGGTGTGTGGCGGGACCTTCACGCTGCAAATCGCGTCAAAGTGAGGGCGATGTTGTCATACCACCAACACCTGCGCTCGGTCAGTCGGGGGATTCCGTTGTGCGGCCCAGTATGGCCTCCGGAAAGTATATGATAAAGCTATCTGAGCTGAATTGCGAGGGCAAGGAGTCTTCGACAGTGTGATCGCCTATCACCCGTTTAAGTTGAGAGGCGTGGAAGACCATATGTATTTGGCTGTGGGAGGGAAGACAGAGGCGATATGCCACCTCGCTAATGCGTGCGGTCACCACGAATGGTCCATAGAACTGGGCAGATAGCTTGGGCCTTGGGGTGGGCCCGTTGTGATACGGAGGGCTGGCGGTAAGGGCGAAGCTTTGACAAAAACCGCCTCTCCCGCCTGAAATTGAACGTGGCGACATCTCTTGTTGGCTTGGTGGACCTTCTTTTGTTGTGCGGTCAGGAGGTGGGTCTTCAATAGTCTGAGTGTCTCATCGCGATCCATATGCATATCACGTACTATACCCACATGGCACTCCCCGAAAGATGTTGCATGATGGTGGGTGGGTGGTGGTCGGTCGTACACGGCCTAGAATTGAGTCATGCCCGTTGAGTAGTGGAAGATGTTATAAGAGAATTCTGCCCATCCCAACCACTTACTCCAACCCTGCGGTCGGTCCGACGTAAAACAACGCAAGTACGACTCGAGGCAACAGTTCAAGACCTCGTACTTTTTGTCGATCTGGGGATGGTAAGCCGTATTCATCTGGAGTTGCATCCCCTGGAGTTTGAAGAGCTCCTACCAGAAGTCGCTCTTGAATATCGGGCATGATCACTAACGATCAAACGAGGAAATTCATGGAGGCACACCATTCCTGCGATGAATATTTTGGCCACCACCGGTACTGTGAAGGGATGCCGCAAGGGAAGAAAGAGGTCGTGCTAGGACAGAAGGTTCACCATCACGAGAATGCAGTCATACCCGGAGGAGCGAGAAAGAAGTGTAATGAAGTCCATCGTCAAGTCCTCCCAGATGAGTTTGGGAAGAGGCAAGGGTTGCAAAAGTCCCCCTAGGAACATGGCTTCGTACTTTGAATGTTGGCAAATAAGGAAAGTCGCGACATACACCTCCGCATGGCGCATCATACCCATCCAGTAGAGGGCCTCCGCAAGGTGGTAGTAGGTGCGAAACGCTAACGCATAGACGGCGGATGGTGTTGCATAATACTCGGCCAAGAGATGCGAAATGTTGGTGGATGAGGCTGATAGGACCATGCGGCCCTGATAGAGTAGTTGGCCCCCAAAGAGAGCATAAGAGGGCATGTGGAAGCATCTGGCTGTAAGCATTCCATGATGATCCACAACACCAAATCAGCCTCCACCTCGCTCTGTAAGATGGTCTCTTTGTGTCATATCGAACAGGAAATAGCTGTCAAACAGACGAACCCTGTTGGCCAGAAAGTGCATCGGCCGCCACGTTGGTCCTGCCTAAACGGAACTCCACAATGAAATCATACCCAAAAGTTTGGCCACCCACACTTGATGCATGTGAGTAGTCATCGGCTAGCTCAGGAGGTAGCGGAGGCTATGATGGTTCGTCCGTACGACAAAGGGTCTCCCAATCAAGTAGTGTCGCCAGTGTTGGGCTGCCAAAACGAGTGTCATCAACTCGTCGTCATAGGCGAAGCGGGATCGAATGGTCGTAGAGAAGGATCTACAGAAGTAGGTGATGCGCCAACCGTCTTGCATGAACACTGCCCGGACGCTGGTGCCAGGGGCACCGCGGTCCACTGTGAATGCCCGACAAAAGTCAGGAATGGCCAAGACTAGAGCGGACACCAAAGTCCGATGTAATGTTGTGAAGGTGGTGGCTACCTCTGTGGCCCAATAGAAAGTGAAGTCGTTGGTCTTGTGATGTAGGCGTGTCAGACGAAGTGTCAACGTGCCATAGTCGCGAATGAAGCCATGATAATACTCAGTCAGCGGTGGTGGCCACTGCACCACTGCCCGCACCTTTTCCAGATAAATGGGCAACCCGGGCGCTGACACCGTATGGCCGAGGTATAAGATTTTGTGTTGGCTAAATGTGCACATCTTCAGGTTGAGACAAGGGAATTGTTGAAGCCAGAAAAATTCCCGACCTCAGAAATAGGATCAAGACAGCCTAAGGTTACTGATTCTACGGTACGACGTCACAATTCAAGTGGCTAGCGAGAGAGAGAAAGGAAACTATCTATAAGCACACCCCAAGTGCTCCAGCGGGGAGGTCCCACCACGTACCCGGAAGTTTAGAAGAAGCTTCCCCTCCGCAACCAAAAGGCTGTGCGAGGTACTAGGCTGGCATGGACTTGGCGAGTATCTATTTGGGGGGACCTCGCCTCTTCCAAAAAGTCTCATTTCTAGTACCCCTGGGGGTCTATTTATAGAGAAATCTTGGGGGGGGGGGGGGGGGGGGGGTAGGCGAGTATCCAGCCTCTGCGAGCGAGTATCTAGGGCTACTCGCATACTAGCATACTCGCCACTAGCTACTCGCCCATAGCTCTCCTCAGCTCGCCTATGCTCGCCCAAGCTCGCCTCTGCTCCCCACAGCTCGCCTCTGCTCCCCACAGCTCGCCTCTGCTCCCCACAGCTCGCCTCTGTTCGCCACAGCTCGCCATCTGCTCGCCCAAGCTCGCCTCTGCTCGCCCAAGCTCGTCTCTGCTCGTCACAGCTCGCCTCTGCTCCCCACAGCTCGCCTCTGCTCGCCCAAGCTCGCCTCTGCTCGCCCAAGCTCGCCTCTGCTCGCCCAAGCTCGCCTCTGCTCGCTCAAGCTCGCCACAGCTCGCCTCTGCTCGCCCAAGCTCGCCACAGCTCGCCACAGCTCGCCTCTGCTCCCCACAGCTCGCCTCTGCTCCCCACAGCTCGCCTCTGCTCCCCACAGCTCGCCTCTGCTCGCCACAGCTCGCCTCTGCTCGCTCAAGCTCGCCTCTGCTCGCCACAGCTCACCTCTGCTCGCCCAAGCTCGTCTCTGCTCGCCCAAGCTCGCCTCTGCTCGCCCAAGCTCGCCTCTGCTCGCCACAGCTCGTCCAATGGTCTGCGAATAGCCATCTGCTCGAGTACTTCTGATCTCGATGAATTACGGGTTATACAGGAATGTTGGCGAAGAGTCGCCAAAATGAGCTCCTGGTAGTGCAAGTGGTCCTGCTATGTTAGGTTATACACAAGAATATCATCAAAGAACACCAAGACGTACTTACGTAGCACCGGGCAGAAGATGTCATTCATGGACGCCTGAAAGGTGGTCGGACCATTGGTAAGTCCAAAGGTCATGACCAGGAACTCATAGTGCTCATTGTGAGTGCAGAAGGCGGTCTTGTGAATGTCTTGGGAACACACCCAGATTTGATAGTACCCGGATCGCAGATCGATCTAGGAGAAGTACGTGGATCCACTCAACTCGTCCAAAAGCTCCTGGATGACTAGAGTGGGATACTTATCCGGCAGTCAGGCACCATGTCCTTATTGAGCGCCCTGTAATCGACACAGAAATGACAGTTGACATCCTTTTTCCTGACAAGGACCAGACTGGAAAAGGGGCTCGCACTAGGGCAAATAAGACCGCCCGCCAACATGTTTGCCACTAGGAGCTCGATCTCATTTTTCTGAATATAACCATAACGATACAACCAAACGAAGATCGCCTTGTTATCCTCTTGAACGATGATGCGGTGGTTGGTGGATCGTGGTGGGGACAGGCCGAGAATGGGGGCAAACACGTCGACGAAGTTCTCCAAGAAAGGGGAGAGCTCATGGGGTTGTGTTGGCGGGTCCTCTACTACAGTCACGGACAGTGAAGTAGTAATCTGCCACAATAAGGCCTAGAAATTGGTCTCGATAATGCGCTGAGCCGCGCGTGAAGAGACGGCGAGTCGCTGGAGCGAAGCATCCCTGACAAGAGTGCAGGGGCGGTCGCCCCACTGAAATATCATCTGCAACGACGCCCAATTCTTTTGGGTGCCGCCCAATATTTGTAGCCACGCGATCCCGAGGATGACGTCCACGCCGCTCAAAAGAAAAACATAAAAATCTGTCATCATACTATTTGTGCCCACTGAAAAATATAGCCCACGGCACAGGCTGCCCTTCCAGGCCTGGCGGCCGTCACCCAGGTGTACGAGGTAGGCCTCCCTCAGGTCAGTGATAAGATGCAGGCGAGTCACCAGATCCATCGAGATGAAGTTGTGATTTGAGCCACAATTGATCATCAAAACTACGCAAGTCCCCTGGAGTGATCCCTAGAGTTTCATGGTATGCAACCTTGAGATACCTGTGAGAGACGAGTGGGAAAGGTCCAACCGAGGCCCGGGTTGTGGCGGTTCTTCCAAGGTGAGGGCGTCCAAGTCGTCGGTTGTGATCCCATCCTCATCATCGCACATAAGGACTCGGAGATCCTTGAGTGGGCATTCGTGAGTCAAAGAATAAGGTTATTTGCAGTGAAAGCACAAACCCTTACTGCGCAGCTCATTAAATTCCTGGGTAGATAGGCGGTTATGAGTCGGGAACCGGTGAGGCTGGGGAGATGGTGGAGGCTTATACGGTGGAGGAAAAGTGGGAGTCGGGTCCCCTGTGGGTGGCCGAGTAACGGCTGGCGGAAACACCGCAACGCACGACGAGGATCGGAGGATGGCAGAGGGCCACGGGGTCGATCGGTAAATCTGGCGGAGAAACCCGCCACGACCAAGAAAGCAACCTTCATGGCATCAGAGATATCCTGAGGGTGATGAGTACCCAGGCAGGAGCGAATGTGCGGCTGGAGGTCCTGGAAGAAGAAGACCATGTAGTGATATGGCAGAAGTCCGGGTACGTGACTGATCAATTCAATGAAGTCATCGATGTATTGATCCATCGAAGACGTGTGGCAGAGGGCGCACTAGATCTCCACAGTGTTGCCTGGATAGAGGTGGTCGTAGCGTTTGACTAACGCCACCATCAGGTCCGCCCAAGAGAGGAACGGAGAGGAATTGCGAAGCCAGCGAACCCAATGCAGTGCGGAGCTTTGCATGCCGAGGGGCATCGGGGAGACCTTATGGTGGTCAGATATAGCTTGGATGTCGAAGAATAGCTCAGCCTTGGCGATCCAATCGTGGGGACCCAAGTCGTTGAAATGGGGAACTTCTAGCGTTCGAGGAGCATGGGCGGTGGGGAGGGCAACCAAGGAAGTAGGGAGCGGCGGTAGTTTAGTGCAGTACACGGATCCAAAAGGAGGAAATGGAGGAGAGAGCGGTGGAGCATTGATGGAAGCGCGGACGTCACGGTCATCCAAGTGTTGGAATGTCGCCTAAATGGAGGTGAGGATGGACGATTGGGTTTGGATCGTAGTCTGCAGAGAGGAGAGGGTAGAGGTTGTTCGTCGAGGTGCTTCTCGATAACCTCCAAGCGGTGCTCGACAATTGTGCGAATCAGCGGGCGGTATTGCAAAGGAAATGCTAGCGACCAATAGAAATATGGCGGGGTTTGGACGAGAGGCATTGCACGAAGAGCGATGATAGGCAGCGACGCGCGGAAACGGTTGCATGTGGACTGGAGAAAAACAATCGAGTCTCGGCGGCTGTTGGTGGCGGGAACGGCAGTTTGGGCCAAATTATTACACTTGGGTTATGGAGAGGGGGAGAAACGGGAAATTTCTTTAGATAGATTCCAAGAGAGAAACCTCCAATCAACCCTATGCTCTAAACATTCCAAAAGTTCAAATCCAAAACATCATAGAAAAGACAACAGAGTGGGTTTATATATATACCCAACATAATGAAATAAATGAAAAATAAAGATAACTTGAGAGCCTCAACTGATTGTCTCCTGGTAAGTCGCTTTCGGCCTTTAGGAGTAAACCCACCTTATAGTTGACGCGCCTTCATCCTCTGAATCATTCCCCTCCAAAACACTCTACGAGGGGGATTTCATCTCGCAACCCAAATGTGTTTAGACTTGCTTGATGACACAGAGTATTCTGGCGCTAAACCCATGGAAAATCCAATTAATATGAAATATGATATACATAAGCATGAATCGTCAATTTTAAACCAAAATTTGAGGTTTAAACGACTTGTGGGTAAGCTGATCTACTTGACCATAACCCAGACCTGATATCACCTTTGTTATATCCATGGTTAGCCGGTTCATACATGAACTAAAAATTCATCATTATGAGACCATTCTCAGGATCATGAGATATTTGACAGGACCTCCAAGGAAGGGAATTATGTACACTAAACATGATCATCTAAACATCTATGGTTATTGTGATGCTGATTGGGCCAATTCTTCCATTGATAGAAGATCTACCAACGAGTATTGTGTTCTTTGGGGGGGGGGGGGACCTTGTTTTATGAAGGAGTAGCCCAGTACACAAAACATCCCTGGGTAGTGAGGCTCCGGGGAAGGGTCCCACCACAAGGGTGAAATGAAAGCAAACCTTACCCTGCATTTTTGCAAGAAGCTACATGATCATCGGATGAAACTAAATACATGACTATGGCCACTGCTACTAGTGAACCAGGTCCAAGGAGCTATGCCACTATATTATGGCTATCAATTTGCAATTCATATTACTTCTAACTATATATTTCATGAGAGAACCAAACATATTAAGGTTGATTGTCACTTCTTGAGAGAAAAAGTCCAAGATTGTATCTACTCCTTTCGTTGCCCCTGAAAATCAGTTGGCCGACATGTTTACTTAAGCTATACCTGGAAAAGGGCTACATGATAATGGAACAAAATTGGGCTTTATTGATCTTTGCAATATTAGCTTGTGATGGGCGTTAGAGATATAATTGTTCAAGCTAAGTGGGACTCGGATTAGGGCATAAGATGGTGAGTAGATTTTATACAACAACTTATTACTTCAGTGAACATCTATCTCTCAACCTAGAGAGGATCGATGGAGAACATAAGGGGCTCTCAGTGGAGGTATACTCCTTCCTACCTCTATTTTTTTCTTCTTTAAAACATGCCATTGATATAATTATAGTGTTGATGCAAAAAAAATCAATTTGCCACCAAACAAATAGAAGATATAGTAAAGAGATGGAGCATAATTCAAAATAGAGTCATTACCAACCTGCATCCATCCCTTCCACTCCTCAGTTTGATGACGGTTCAAGTACAGAATGGATTTTCCTGAGAAAGCTGACTTGTCATTGTGTTTCTTGAGAGAAGTCATGACCGATGCTACGATAAGAAGAAGATAGAGGAAGAGAAATAGGTCGCGACTGTAGCTCTGTAAATTCAAAAGCAGACACAAAAAGTTACAACTAAGTAAATAAATGTTCACTGTTTTGAAACTGGAAGTTATAACCCTTTTTTTGCAACTTTTCATAAAGCATCTCTCCATAACAAACGTATCATATATGCAAGACTGTTTCTACTAGGATGGATTACAAAGCAAATCCTAAAGACTGACAAAATAAAAATGCTCTGGAGATGTTAAGTGAAGCAAATGAAAATCAAGACGTGTTTCTTTTTATCAAGCCTATTGTTTAATAATATGTCGTCCACCGTTTTTAGTAGTTAATATGTTCAGATTATTTCATAGATCACCGTAAAACCAAACATAACATACTAATGATTTATAAGCATCAAAAACAAGTTATATGGAAGAATATAAAAGGTTAGCCGGTTCTCTTGTGAACATGAAGAAACATATAACCTCGTAACAAAGCAATATAAAAGCTAAATGATTTTATGTGAACATGAAAGTATAGCCTCATAATAAAGCATGACTATAAAGGAAAACTTGTAAGACAGAACTGGAGTAAATAAACACAGCTTATTAAGATTAATGTAATCAACAAATTGTTCATGGCTCTCATACAAAATTAGGAAATGTGTTCATACTCAATTCACCAAGAGAATATATAGCCGAACAATCAAGTGCAAGGTTTTGTATGATTATTTTGTAATCCATTAATGAATTTAATAGCATGAATAGTCACGAAGAATTAAATTTTCTAAATGCTAAATAACCAAGAATGGCACATTAAAAATCTGCACTTCTGCATATCAGCATATTAAAAGTAAATATTAGGAAATGCTAATATTATGAGCATAATTTTCTTTACTGATGTTCTAATTAAATCTAATGTGGGAGTAAACATACACCTTGTTGGCTTCTGAAAACAAGTTAGTCCGATCACATATGTAAAAGTACACCAGAATGACCCCAAATTCAGACCTGTGTGAAGATAATTAGTTAGTCGAGGCATAATTGGTGGGTACATTAGGACATACAGATTGATCAATCAGGGACTCTTACATGGACCGCAATAGAGCTCGGTTTTCGAGTAAAAAAACTTCATCCATTGTTGCAAACCTGCATCAGATGCCAGCACCACAAGATGTAAACTTCTGAACATTTGAACCCAATAAATGAACCGTGCTAAACTTCTAATGTTTATTCTAATTAAAAGAAATATTTACACTGTTTCCTTCAGTCGACCTGATTAAATTTGTACGGACTGAAGCACTCTGCAAATTTGAAGGTGCAGACTTAGAAAAGCTTCCTTCAATTAACACAGCATGTTCAGCTTCCTTAACCACTGCACTCTCCAGCTCGACCAGACTGACATGTGAATGACTGCAAAATGCAAATGCAGGAATTCAGTGTAATGTCTTCTTACATAGGTTCCGTAGCTTAGCGGATTGTTATTTATAGAATAAGTAACATTGGGAAGTCCCAAGTAAGCATGTAGAAGAGTTATAAATTACAAACTACTAAAAGAAGATATGGTACTTTATTGTATCAATATTAAAGTAAACAATTGAGCTGGTTGTTTCATATCTAAAAGTAGCAACATAACAAAGGAAATGACAATACAAAAACTTTGTCCTATGATAGAAGTTACTTAGTTTAAGGCTTATATTGTTCAAACAACCTCCTTTTTTACCACTTCAATAATGTCAATACAAGATCATCCTCATCAACGCCTTTAGGTTTATCTAAACTAGTTGGCATTAGCTTTATGCATCCACGTTCTCTATTCATTCTCTAAGGCTCCGTTCGTTTCGCAGGAATTGAAATGCAGGAATTGGAATTGACTTCAATTCCAATTCTCGCAGGAATTGGAATTGAAGTCAATTCCAATTCTGTCGCTCGGGTAAATGCAGGAATTCTGTCACGGGAATTGGAATTATTAATTTCACTATTCCGCTCAATATTAGAATTTTTCCATCCGAGCGCGCATTTTTCACCCGGGTGCGCATTTTTTTCGCGTGGGCGCATATTTTTTCGCCCGGACGCGTATTTTGTACTATGGAGCGCATTTTTCGCAGGGCGACTAGTTTTCGCCTGACCACGCATTTTTTTTGCCCGGACGCGCATTTTTTGCCGGCCGAAAAAATGCGCACCCGGGTGAAAAATTCGCGTCCGGGCGAAAAATTCACGGCCGGCCGGGCGAAAAATGGGCGCTCGGGAGGAAAAATGCGTGTCCGGTCGAAAAATGCGCGCCCGGTCGAAAAATGCGCGCCCGACTGAAAAGTGCGGGCCCGAGCGAAAATGTGCGCCCGGGCCAAAAATTGGTGCTCGGGCGAATAAAATCGCATCCCAAAGAAAAATTCGCGTTCGGGCAAAAAATTCGCGCCCGAGCAAAAAATTCATTCCCGGGCGAAAAATTTGCGCTGTGGCGAAAAATGGGTGCTCGGGCAAAAAAATGGGCGCCCGGGCGAATAAAATTCACGCCCAGACGAAAAATTCACGTCCGGGAAAAAAATCCGCGTCTGGGCGAAAAATCTGCGTCCGGGCGAAAAAATCTGCGCCTGGGTGAAAAATTTGCGCTCGGGCGAAAAATTCACTCCCGGGCGAAAAAATCGTGCCCGGGAGAAAAATGCACTCTTGAGCGCGCATTTTCGCTCGAGCGAAAAATGCGCGGTCGGGCAAAAATGGGCGCCAAGGCTTAAAATGGTCGCTCGGGCGAAAAAATGCGCGCCCGGTCGAAAAATGTGGACTCGGGCGAAAAATGCACGCCCTGGCGAAAAATGCGATCCCGGGCAGAAAAATGTGTGCCCCTTCAAAAATTTCGCTCTTTGGCAAAAAATGCGGTCCTGGGCGAACAACAAAATTTGCGTTGATATATTTTTGAGAGAGTCGGGGACGCGCTGCTAGGGGTGGGAATCACGAATGAAGACCTCGTGAGGTAAGAATTGAGGGAGCCGTGTTTCTACTATAATCAATTCCTATGGGAATTGAAATGAATTCCAATTCCAATGTAATATTATGGCCGTCGAACAGTCACAATTGAAATTGACAATTGAATGTCAATTCCAAAGCCCCAATTCCATCGAAACGAACGGAGCCTAAGTGTAAAATGAGGTGTTTGTCAAAATAGCTTCTTATATCTAGAGTATTTATATTGGCTGATGAGACCGCCGATTCCAACTTCCGCTCTTTTCTCTAACTTTTGCTCTCTTCTTCATTCTTCTTTGGTTGACGAGACCATCGATTTCTGACTATTTGATGTTCATTTCTCAATTCAGCCTCTAAGATCATCAATTCCTGATTTTGAGTCACTCTTAACTGAGCCTGTGGCGTTCAACCAAATTCAGATTTCCGCGATGGAGCACGAGTTTTGGGTCTGTTCGGGGCCAATTGACCACCTGCCATATTTAGCATCTTCAGACCGACAATCCGACTATGTTGATGTGTCCGGATTTTTGTTTACATGTTTTTTTCATACAATACTTCATTATTTTTTTTATCATTATTTAGTAAGATACGGCACTTGACAATCTCGGCCAATTATAGTTGTAGATGTCAGAATACCCTAATATTTTGTTATAAATAAGAGTAAGGGAGCAGCCACCATCCTCATTACAGATTTTGGAGAAAAAACATTCTCGGAATCCGGTGATCTTCTCAGAGTAATGACTCAGTGAGACCCTAGGTGATGACTCTTCGGTATTTCCCGCTTCCTTTTTGTATCTGCCATCCAGAGCCGCAACTTCCCCCTCTCGGAAGCCTCCAACAATGCCCCACGGCCAAGATTTCCCCGCCTGTCACTGCAATCCCGAAAAAACCTTGTTTTACTCCCCATAAACCTATGCCCACGCCACCATCGATCATAAATTTCCTCCTAGCAACCATCACACCCTCCACCATAGAGGAATCCCTAATGTTCCCAAAGAAAGTTCCGTATAAATTCACCATCTACAGCCTTGTCTAATTCCTATATCCCCTCAAACAGTTTGATCTGCTCCCTACAGGACCTTTCCCGTGCCTTTCCAAAGCATCAGCAGATACCCAATTTTCTACCCTCCATGACCCCGAACTTCCCGATCTAGTCCAGCAGCCCCAAATCAGCCCTCCCCACCTATAGTATCATACTAACTCCAACCACAATGCAACACTCCTTCCTCTGGATAGCCACCAACTGCCCGCGAATCACCTGATCGCCATTTCTCGGTAACCTCCCCTTACTCTGTAAGTATTTTATTGTTGTATGGAGCATTCTCTTAAGAATTAATATATGGTTATGCGAGTCCATGTTTAATTGGATACCTCGACCGCTAGTTGTTTGCTTTGGGATATTTTGTGATTTGCATGAGCTATTCGTCGCGCACTCTCGCTTTGACCCTCCACGCGTAGGAAAGTCAAAGCTTGCTCGCTTAAAGAAATAATTTAACCTTGTCTAAATTATGTCTGCGATTTAATTATTTGTTACTTGGTTTGATTTCTTTCTCGGGTTGTGCATGTGTGTTCATATAGTGTTCTGGGGTAGTAGCATTACTTTCCTCACACCGCACTTAGGGTTGCATAATAATCGCACACTCAGGTAGCCTAACCTACATTAATCGGTATTAGGTTCATCGCATCTGTTGCATAATTATTTGCATTACATGTAAAGTTAAAACATCATGTGTCAGTCATCTGTAGACTCGTCATGCGTCACATAGACGTGATTGTCGCCCCAGTTCATTGGCATCGCTTTACTCTATGAATCCCTCTCTATAGTTCAACCACATCATTCGGCTCGAACCCGCAATGTCATGACTCACAGACTCCTGCTTAAAATTTCCATGGAGCCATTTTGATCGTAGATCCAGTCTTCCACTTCTCTGCCCAATGTCGAATGTATCCTCAACGCCACAGAAGGTTGCTCAGATCAAGCTCAATGCTTATAAACTGGCATTAGCTTTATTGCCATCACGTTATCGTGGTCGTAGTTAATTCGTGGCAGCCTCCTGGTTTCATGGTCGATGCGCGTGCATCTAGTAATTTCACAGTTGTGCAACCTCGTGACATCCCCAACATGTCCTTCAGGTTTGAGAGTCCCTCCTCAGCCCAAGCCTACTATTTTGAATAAACTTCAGCTTGTTGATCCTAGACCTCAACAATTGCGTCTTGGTCAGAAATGATGCAATTGACAAAAGAGCCATGATACTCCAGCAACACATGAGCGTCAAATCATATGTTACTTTATGTTTTTTGGTTTATTTTTGTGTATTTTGAGTGGCCCCACCTCCGGCCAATCATAGTCGTTGAAGGTGGGATGTCCTTACTTTTATCTTTATACTATAAGGGAGGACCTAATGAGGGAGTGGTGTAACATTGTGTAACATTTTAATACAAAAATGCCCTCATAAAACCATCTTTTGTGAGTTAATTTTGGTCATTTGGCGGGATCAAAACTTTATTAATACAGATTTCCGTCTTTGCTGCACTGTTCACCCAGCTCTATATCGCGATAGGCGACTTCTTCCTTGATTCTTCATCGCGCAGGTAGGGCAGCTCATCGCGCAGATAGGAGCTCCTGCGGCGTCTCCACCTCTTTCTACGCATTCTGCTCCTCCCTTGGTTCTTCATCACGCAGGTAGGGAAGCTCATCGCGCAGGTAAGGCAGCTCCTCCCACCAGAAGCCCTCCTCAAAAGCTCTTCCTCCACGGTCGCTACTTCCGGCAAGCTCCTCCTCCAACAATCTGTCAAGCCCAACTTCTCCTCAAGAGATCCTCCTCCAAGGTCGTTACTTCAAGAGATCCTCCCAGCTTCTACTCCTTCTCAGCAGCTACGTATCCCTCAAGTTGAAGGCCAAAATTTCAGTTGCCTGTGCAAGACCAAAGTTACGCTCTCTGCCAAGCTCCTCCTCCGATTATTGGTGAGCAGGTAAAATAGATTCAGTTTTAGTTCCTGATTTCATAGTTTTAGTTCCTGATTATTGCCATGAGTTTTAGTTCCAGGAGTTTCAGGCGCCATGAGTTTTAGTTCCTGATTATTGCCATGAGTTTCAGGCGCCATGAGTTTTAGTTCCTTATTATTGCTGGTCAGCTCCATTGATGTCTCCTTCAGTGACTTTGAATTCCTGGTTTTTGCTCCTTTTCATTTTGATTTTTAGGTATTACCATGGGAGTTTAATGATAGAAATTAGGTGGTGCTTCGGTCATTTTTGTTGCTTCTCAAATGTGGGTTCATACTCATATTTTTTCTTATTATGATATTTTTTACATGAGCTCGCAATCTATTTGATAAAATGCCAAAGTGGACTGTTTTATTTTTTTATGATTATTTTACTTAACACAATTGCCTGCTTTTTATTGAAGAAATTGATTTTGATGGTCTTTGGACACTATTTTCCAACTCCACAGGAGAAATGTGTGCTATTTCTACTAATCGCGACTTCTGCAAAGGGGCAAAAGGGTTGTTGCTTTACCTCCTACCTACGGATCATTGTTCTCGGCCTCCCTGCGATCAACTTCTGCAAAGGTAACCCATGCGGTCTCAACATCTAAATCCTAAAATACCTCAACATCTCAGCTATCTGGGAGAGCAATTTCTCCATTTATTCGACAAGCGTGGGCTCTTCAATGGCTGAAATCTACATTTCAGCTTTTGCATTATCTGTACTAAGTTTTGACTAGGATTTTTTCCTTTTGCAAACTAGGGGTCTTCTCAGGGATCCAAAGATGTTCCTCACGGGATGAGCTCGGATAGATTCCCCTGTTTAGAAAATTTGTGATATTAGTGTATTCATTTAAAGCAAAAATAATCTATGCATTAGCAATTCTCAAAAAAAATTGAAATTGCTTTTAACATATAAATGCTCACTATCAATTATTAATGGACTCTCTTTTCATTTATAACAGGAATCTACAT
Source organism: Platanthera zijinensis (assembly GCA_039513925.1). Lineage (NCBI taxonomy): Eukaryota > Viridiplantae > Streptophyta > Magnoliopsida > Asparagales > Orchidaceae > Platanthera > Platanthera zijinensis. The sequence goes on along the minus strand of CM077094.1, from coordinate 153,487,490 downwards.
TTCTTTGGAGGTTTTATAGGGTTGCAGAGGTTTTTTGAGAGGTATACAATCGATTAAAGTTTAAATTTCTATCTCTGTAGATGCCAAAGGGCTCTAATAAGTAATAACAATTCCTTTTTTACAAATGTTAGATAATGATGAGCAAAATACTTTTTTTACAAAGGTTAGAAAATGAAATTTGTCTGTAGCTTTTTTTAATATTGAAATATTTACTTTAGAATTTGCATTTTATTGTTTGCATTTTCCTTTCAGCATGTCATAATTTTGTTGTTTCTCTTTTTATTAACTAGATTTTTGAGATAGTAGTTTGATTCTTCCTAAGTCAATGCTTTGATATTGAGTACCATTATTACGTAATTTTGTAATATTTTTCTCTGTTGTTTTTCTCCTTTATACATGCTTTAATATAGGTCCTTGGAACAAGGTTTTGCAATGTCATTCGAAAGTGGCATATTTGATGGCCAAAAGAGAAGATTAGAAATAGGTAGCAAAATCTTCACCACTTTATTAACCCCATAATTAAATCCATGTGATGATTACCCTTGCAGATAATGGTTCTTCCAATATTTTTTATATGGATTACTTTTATAAGAGACGCTTTATTTTACCTCATTGTTTTGTTCACGCTTACTATAATTATTGATTTTGTCTCCGTAGACTAGCAAAAAAGTTAATTTCCTCATTTTTTGGCAAAAAATTTGGATTACATAAGCATATATTGTCCACACAACTATGAATGCACCTTCACATAATAATTAATCAACTATCAATAAAAAACTCAAAACAACATCATTTAACCAATTACATTGAATGCGCGCTGAAGGTGCTCGCTCATCGAATGATGTAGCCTGCAGAATGATGTCGCCCGCCGAGTGTAGTCGGCTACACCGAATGTAGCTTGCCGCCGAATCTAGCCACCCGCCGCCAAATTCAGCCGTCCTCGCCAAATGTCACCTTCTTATTATTTTCAATGCAGTCATCCTCGCCGAATGTCACCGTCTTATTATTTTCAATGCAGCCTCGCCCTCGACTAATGTCGCCCCTCACGACAAACGTCGCTGCCCACGTCCAATGCCGCCGCCCACGACCAATGTTCCAGAACAATGTCGCCGCCCTGATCAATGTCGCCACCCGCAATCCATGTCGCCCTCACAACCAATGTCGCCCTCACAACCAATGTCGCCGCCCATGACCAATGTCGCCACCCACGACGAATGTCGCCGTTTACGACCAATGTCGCCCACACAACCAATGTCTCCCACTCGACCAATGTCGCTGCCCTCGACCAATGGAGCCCCCCATAACCAATGTCGCCCCCCAGGACCAATGTCGCCGTACACGATCAATGTTGCCCCCACGACCAATGTCGCCCCCCTCGACTAAAGTTGCCGCCCTCGACCAATGTCGCCTCCCACGACCAATGTCGCCTCCCACGACCAATGTCTCCCCCCACAATCAATGTCGCCGCCCACGACCAATGTCGCCCCCACGACCAATGTCGCCGTTCACGACCAATGTCACCCTGCAGGACCAATGTCGTCATCCACGACCAATGTCGCACCCACGACCAATGTCGTCGTGCACGACAAATGTCGCCCAACATGATCAATGTCGCCGTCCACGATCAATGTGGTCCTCCACGACCAATGTCGCCGCCCTCGACCAATGTCGCACCCCCACGACCAATGTTGTCGCCCACGTCAAATGTCGGTACCCACGACTAATGTCGCCGCCCACGGCCAATGTTGCCGCCCACGACCAATGTTGCCGCCCCCGACCAATGTCGCCGCCCTCGACCAATGTCGCCGCCCACGACCAATGTCACCCCCACGACAAATATCGTCCCCACGACAAATGTCGCCCCCACGACAAATGTCGCCCCCACGACGAATGTTGCCCGCACGGGGTCCCCCGTGCACGACTGCTTGTTTAATTATAAATAGGCTTGAAGTGAGTTGGTTTAGGTTATTGCAGATTTTGGAGAGTTCTATCCCGAAATCCCGCGACCACCCCACGGTGACGACTCCTAGGCGCTCAATCTTCTCCCCAAGGTATTACCCATCCATAGCCCTCTCTTCCCCACCTTGAATCCCCCTTCCACCTCCCCTATACCCCCCTTCAGCTCGCTGAAGTTGCGGTTCCAGCAAGCCTTCAGGCAGCCGACCAATTCCACACCATAAGCTCCTATCGCCGCCCCTCTCCCTACCAGTAAACCGCTGGCCGCCGCCCTCCAAAATCCCTCCCAGCAACCACTGCTCCTCATCCCTCTACAGCCCATCGCCGGCCAACCTCCACCCTCCACAGCCACCCCATCTCTCCCTTTTACAACCGCAACACCCGCCCCCTCCTCCAGTCCTATTTCCCTTGTCGTCGGCCCCTCTCTCCGTGGAGCCACCTTCCAAAACCTTCTCCCTTCCGGATCAGCCCAGATCTGGAATTTTTCAGCCCGGATCCAACCTCATATTGTCGGATCTACCCTTCCCCGCCCGGATCTATTATCTATACCTACGTGGCCGGATCAATCCATTTTCGGCCCGATTCTACCCTCCACCACCGAGGACAGTCACTTACACTATTTCCACGCCGCCGGTTCCACATTCGATCGTTGATCCACGTATCCGGCTCTGGAATCTTAAGTGTCTCGGTCATCCCACTACTTTGGTGAGTCCCTTATTGTATTGGATTATTTGATTCGGCATTATTATTGGATTGACTACTGCATTTGTTTGGTATCTTGCTTGTAGAAATTTGTTTGCAATAGGCTTATAATCTGCAGGTGAGAATTATTCGCCGCGCGCTTAACCTTGGCCCTCCGAGCGGAGGAAAACCATTAAATAATTGTTGAATTGACTGCTAGTTTTTGTTCTTTTAATTATCTGCGTGGGTTAAAAAATTCATTTGCTCTACTTTATTTGTCGTCGTCACCGACGCTTCATTGCATTTAGTTTTGAGTTAGTGTGTCACATTTGCATCCCACACCTAGAAGTCTAGGTTTTGTGCACCCTCATAGCCCACCCTACATCAATTGGTATCAGAGTCCAGGTCGGGCAATTTGCATGCTCCGTAGTGGTAGGAATTTTAGAGCAAGCATGTCAGATCCACTATTCACCGACGACGGAGCGGCGAGCTCGAATTCAGGTTCCGCTTTTGCTGAGTTTCAGCGTCTTATCCTAGATCGTTTGGACACTTTTGATACCCAGTTCGATGATGTGCGTCATGATCTCACTGAGGTGATCCTCCGTTTAGACAACTTAGAGAATGCCAGAGATACTCCAGCACCGCACGACGGCTCACTAGAGGACGACCCTAATGCTCCTCCTCGTCTTGACCAGCGTCTGATGGATTGTCAACCTCATGTAGACCACGACCGTCTTGATATTCCTCCTCGAGCCCCAACACAGTTGGCGAGGCGGAATCCCGATCTTGAGATTGAGCGTGGACAAGCTCCGGCTCGTGATAGACCCCCACACCAGCGTGATGAGTATCGTATGCCCCATCAGCCTCAACCTAACCCCAGAGATCATGTGCCCCCACACGGTCGTAGTGACCATCACCGCGATGAGTATTATCCCCCTGGTCGGAGAGAGTGTGGTCTCCCACCCGCTCGATATGATTACGCCTATGACGATTACCCAGAGGATTATCCTGACCCACGAAGAGGTGACCACTACTATGGCATCACTCGTCGTATTCGCATCGATACCCCTTCATTTGATAGCCGTCTGGACCCGAAAGCCTTTAGTGATTGGCTCCTCAACATGGACCATTACTTCGAGTGGTACGATGTGAGCTATGAACGATGCGTTCGCTTCACCAAAATGAAGCTGGTCGGACAGGCCAAAGTATTTTGGATTAGCGTTGAGAGAGCTATTGATCGAGATGGCGATTATCATATCACCCGATGGAATGAGATGAAGTCATCTTCACGGATATCCTTAGCCTCTAGGACCCCTTACCACCTAGAGCCCTCTCAGCCTTTCCTTATCCTCCAGCAGTTGTCCCCCCCCCTTGATTTGTCTTTCCAACCACTTTCCTGTCATGTTTATCCCCTCCATCTGCCTCCATTTTTCCTTCCAACCCTGTTTGGTCCACTCCTTCTCCTTACACCACCGGTCGATCTACCACATTCTCTCTCCCACTAAAATCTGTCTCCCAAACATCCCAATCGGCCCTAGCCATCCCTTATCTCCCCTACAATCCTTCCAGAGCTTCTAAAATAGTCATTGACACACTTTGGCCCTTCAAACAACCATCCACTCCTCCGGAAACCACCATCCAACAAATTTCATCTTCTCGGATTGCCTCCACTAATCCAACAATCACAGGATCTCCAATCCTTCAGCCACGGCCTCTTACATAGTGAGAGTCAAATTTAGTTTCATGCCTTTTTTTACATTTGCGTAATTGCACGGATACATTTTTTATTGATAGTATCATCAAGCTTAATTTAACTCTTTTATTTCTCATAAGTGTGCTCTTATTTCCCCACACTCATTTTAAGAACATTCAATTAGTTGCAATTGTTCCATGTTAACTATAACTTTTGTGATTAATTGTAATGAAATGCACGAGATTTAAAATTTCTTTGTTTAATTAACTGCGTTGGAAATAATTGCATGATTGAAGAGTTGCATCGCACTAGGGTTTTTATTCAACAATCATTAACCCATTGGATTGTGTGCTTGAATTCTCCCACATCATTTTAGGGGTTGTCATCGATCATTTGCATTTTGTGACTATAAGCATTAATCTAGGGTTAGGGCATCACGTGTCTATCATGTATAGATTCGTCCTGTATCAGTTGGTATCAGAGCCCTAGGTTCGAGATTTTTTTTATATGCAATCATTGAGTCTATAGGTTCCTTCATGGTTTGTTATAGTCGTTCTCACTCCTTTATTTGAAAAATCTGAATCAGTTTATACTCAACACAGTAGAGCTTCACTGGAGATTATCGTCGTCCCCATCCTTGTGCACGTGCAGATCATGTTAACCCTTCGACATAACTCAATTATGGCAGGAACGACCACTACAATGATCATCGATTTGATGAGAGTCTCGAGTATAGATTTTGTAAAGTTGTCTCACAGTTTGATGGCTTGTCGCGTCCCGAGGCCTTTAGATATTGGCTCGTTGGCATGAGATATTATTTTGATCATTTTAAGTTATTCGGAGAGTGTTGCGTCAGATTTGCGAAGCTTAGGTTGCTAGGTAAGGTGAGAAAGTATTGGGATAGCATTGAGAGGACTCTTGAGCGAGATCGTCTTCGCCCCATCACTAGTTGGGTGGAGATGAAGAGAAGATTGTGTCACACGTATTTTCCAACATCATTTAAGTGTTTCCTCCTTGAGCAAGTATTTACCCTCCAACAAGGATCCATGTCTGTTGTTGAGTATGAAAATCATTTTGACAAGTTAGTGGGAGGAGCGACATTCATAATAAGCCAGTTGCAGCCGCTGCTAGATTCCGTTCTGAGCTTCGGTGTACGATTTACGTAGCACTGAGAGATCATCGGTTAGATTCTGTCGAGCGGACATTCAAGCTCGCTCTCCACTATGAGAAATCCTTGAGATCCACTAGAATTACTCAAGTAAATTCACATTTTGACTGCCCCCTCATAAAGAGTCCTTCACATCCCGAGGTTACCACCATGCCTACTCGTGTCCTTATGGATACAAAAGATGAGACACTTAATAGAGAGTTTTCTTACCCCAGTGAGGTACTTTGTCTGATTAGTGGTCTATCATTTGAGTCTGACTCATACTATATGTTGGAAAGTTAAAGAGAATAAGAGTAATTCATTCATCCACATAGGGGATTTAAATAGGATTACAACATGACTCAAAGACACCGATAGTCGGTGTGGGACTAAACACAAATACACCTAAACACTCAAATAACCCGACATTGACCCGATAATTCCAACACTCCCCCTCAAGCTGAAGGGGGGACCCTTCAGCTTGGACACATCAAATAACGGCAATGGAGGTAGATGATGCGGGACAAAACATCAGACGAGCCACCGGGGGAAATTCTAAACTGGGGAATCAAGTCGGGGGCACAGCCACACACAACACTGACCCACACACGACGCAGAACCCACACACGACGTGCACTCACTGAAAAACGGTCAACTCACATCACCTACACATACAACATGCGAAAGAGAACGAAAGATGTTGAGCAAGTCATCAAATGAGAAATCGGGGATAATCCGTCGGGGATAATCTGTCGGGGATAATCCGCACAAAAACGGTCCCTCACGACATAGTCCCGCACGACACGGTCTCACACAACACAACCCGATGAGACTAGAACACCAACACCAGTCTCGTCCTCAACACACAACCAATTGAAAGAAAACATGGGAAGACGCAAACGACATACAACATAAGCCTAGAGGCCGTGTGGGACTAAGGCGAACAACGGAAAAGATCATCCGGGTCACCCTCATCCCAAACACTCCCCCTCACGTGAAACTCATGTGCATATAGGCAAAAAAAACAAGACGATAGGAAGCAACTACTAACAACAAAAAATTAAAAGACCACATAAAACGACTGATAAACAACACAACTTCAACATCCTTGAGAGATCAGCACCCCATAAGGGTTAGCAGCTGCGGAAAGCGATAGAAACCAGAGGGGCAGTTGTTGGTCTTGTTGGGATCGCAAGAAGGCAGCAGGAACGGCAGTGGAACCACTGCAGGAAACGCAGGGCGTAGCGACTGGAACGGGAGCAGCGAGGGCCAGGCTGGATTGTCGACAAGAGTCGCAGCTGGGCATGACGGAGGAGAGCAGATTTGCGCCGAGATGGAGAACAACCAGCGGATTCGACGAAGGAGAGCAGATCTGCGCCAGGATTGAGAGCAGCCAGTGGATTCGACGAAGGAGAGCGTGCTCGGGCAGAAGAAGAAGAGCGGCGGCACGACGGGATTGTCGACTAGAGGGTAAAAATTTGCCTGAAACATGTAGCTGACACGGGAGAGGAAGCAGTTGCTGCCGTGGGAGATCGGGGCACGAAGACTGGCCCGGAGCCATCGATGAAGGCGGAAAGAACTGTCGAAGCAGGCGGGGAGAAGGACCGCTCCCGTCGATGGAGACACCGGACGATCACATCGACGGGAGCGGGAGCGAAAGCATGGGACGGGAGCGCTGGCTTGCTGCTTGCGGCTTGACGGGAGCTATAGCGGAAGATGGAACCGGGAGCGGAAGCGGCTAGCAAGCAGGAGCGGAACCCTCGGGCCGATTAAAAAAAATGGCTAGGGCACCATAGCTCTGATACCATGTTGGAAAGTTAAAGAGAATAGAAGGAGTAATTCATTCATCCACATGGGGGCTTTAAATAGGATTACAACATGACTCAAAGACACAGATAGCCGGTGTGGGACTAAACACAAATACACCTAAAGACTCTAATAACCCGACATTGACCCGATAATTCCAAAACTATATGACCATGAAAGAGAGTAATAACAAGTGCTTTGGTGATTCTATATTTATTTCCTTCTATTGTAGCGATAGACCTTTCCCCAACCCCTTACGTTGACTTAGTCTCGACCTTGATCATAAACTCGTTGTTGAGTTCACCTTCATCTGACTGCACCCACGTTGTGGTGATAAGTCATGTCCTAAGTGAGGATCAGGGTCTAACATTGACTTTGTTGTGGGTGTCCGTGTCCCACTTGTTTCTATGGGCATTATAGTTATTGAATATTTTCTGTTGAAAGATCACCCAGCCATTGTTGATCCCTCGATAAACCCTACGTTGAATCCCCAAGAGACTCATTTGACGAGCCTTCCTTTCTAAGGAACAATCACCTTTAGTATGGAACTATGGATGGCTTGTCTTTGCACAAGTGATCATCGCATTTGCGATGAATTATCTTATATACCTCATGTAGAGCCATCTGAAGGTTTTTGCCTTTGGGAGATACTCAACACACCCCTGCATTGCATTCAATCACCATCTTCGACATTCGTTCGGGTGATGACATCATTCGTGACGAATTTTTCTATCAAACACCTGGTGAGCCCCGTGCTGATTCAAGTCTCTTAAAAGAAATTTGGCATTCCATGTTATTGCATCTCATTGATGATGTCCCAGACAATAATTTGAATGGTCTCCGTACACTCGACGAGCATTTTTACATCACGCCCAAACAATCTCTAGGTAAACCACCCATCTTTAAGAAACTTCATCACTACATGGAGTCTGTGCTTAGTCAGTCTATCAAGTTCATCATTATTCAATTGCATTTGTTGCATGTTTTATATGACATACTCTGACATAAAGTTATATTAAATAATAAAATATTTAAAACTTATGTCGGTAATCACATGAGAAAACAAATGCTAAAAGAAAGTATTTGGGCAATGATTTGCACATTATTTAAGACTCCTATTTGAGACAAATTTGAATGTTTGTGTTAAGTGAATATGTCCATACACTGTCATGAGGTAACTAAGCCAAATTTCTTTGAGTTTGATATTACTAAGAATAAGGGAGCCATCTAGTTTTGGACCTTCAGCCTTCGCTTTAGCATCAGTTTTCACCATCACTACATAGTACATCCTCACATATATCTCCAGCCTCCACTACATCCCTACCGGTCATCATTGAATCCCTACCCTTCATCCCTATAGCGGATTGCTTAGTGTTGTGACCCTCAGGGACATCAACGATACGATGACCTTATGTGGAGAAGCAATGAAAAGTCTTGTCTGGCTTGATTCGAGAGCATGTAATCTCCATTCATCGGAGATGAATTCTTCTGAGTCGAGGAGATAGATGGAGGTCTAAGTGACATTGGAGACGATGATTGGATCGGCATTTTTTGAATCATCAGATGGACGATCGGAGTCCATGAGCGTGCCAGACTCGAAACCTAACTCTAATACTAATTTGCACAAGGCGAGGTTGTGTAATTTATCACTAAAATAATATTGTATGAATGCAAGCAGATAAACAATCAATGAATAGAATTAACAACCAACCCAAACACAAAGCACTTAAATTTGTTGACATGCAAATTTTTGACGTGTAATTAATTAAATATCAAAATACTAAAATTCACTCAAACAATCAAAATTGATCATAAACAATTCTAATAAGAACAATAGATAGCACTTACATGCAAACAAATGTGCTAGAAATTAAGTACAGATGATAAAATTTGCATGACTACTAAAAGAAAATTACAAAATATTCAAAGTAAAATATAACTAGAAAAAAAATATACAAAAACACTCAAACCTTCTTCCCACTATAATAGGCTCGGCTATATGGATCCTTTATCGTCATTGTGTCATATCTTTATTCATAATCTCATTAATGCCTAAGTACATCATGTCTTTCCTTATATTTTATTCCAAGTCTTTTTTGGTCTACCCCTCACCCTTTTAACATGCCTAGTGACTAAACTCTCACAAGGCCTAACAGTTCTCGCTAATGGTCTCCTTTGTACTTGTCCAAACCATATTAGTTGAGTTTCTTGCATCTTCTCTGCAATTGGTGTCACTCATGTCTTATCCTTGATACATTCATTCCTAATTTTATCCAATCTCGTGTGTTCACACATCCACCTAAGCATTCTCATATCCACAACTCTCATTTTTTGCTCATTTACACAATTCACTACCCAACACTCAGAACCATAAAGCATCACTGTCTAATTGCAGTATGGTAATACTTGCCTTCAAGTTTTAATGGTACTATACAATCACATAAGATCTCTGATTCCATGTATAACATCTTTATCAACACCTCCATCTTTTTGAATTATTGATCCAAGATATTTAAAGTACTCATTGCGGAAAATATCTTGATCACCCAACTTAATAACGAAATCATCCGTCCTTCTTGCACTACTAAATTTAAGCTTCATATACCTCGATTTTGCCCTGCTCAACCAAAAACCTCTCTTTTTAAAGTGTCTCGTCAAGATTCAAGTTTCGTGTTTACACCCTCACGCGTCTCATTGACCAAAACGATATCATCCACAAGCAATAAACACCAAGGTATTGCTTGTTGGATATGTCTGGTGAACTCATCTAAGATACAAGTAAAGATATAAGGGCTTAAAGATGAACCTTGATCCAAGCCATCTGTGATTGAGAATTCTTGTGTTAATCCTACAGATGTCCTCGCCCTCATCATTAAATTTGTATGCATATCTTTGATTATGTCAATGTATGATACATTTACACCTTTCTTTTCTAAGACTCTTCATAAGTTCTCTTGAAACTCTATCATAAGCTTTCTCAAGATTGATAAACATCATATGCAAATCTTGTTTTCTTTCTCGATAGTTGTCAATGAGTCTCCTCAAGAGATGTATAGCTTCCATGGTCGACCACCCTGGCATGAAGCCAAATTGATTCTCCGAGATTTTAGTCTTTCGTCTTACTCTTCTTTCTATTACTCGTTCTCATAATTTCACGGTATGACTCGTTAATTTTATTCCATTGTAATTAACACATTTTTATATATATTATTTGTTTTTATACAAAGGTACCAAGATACTTTCTCTCCATTGTTCCGGCATCCTCTTTGACTTCAATATCTTATTGAAGAAACATGTAAGCCATAAAATAATGCGAGAAGAATGCAAATTAAATTAAAAAACACGCTGAGTGATTGGGTAAAATGCAGAATGGATGCAGGGAATGATTTGGGTGGCAATATGAGCAATGCGTAAGTATAAATGAGCGGTCATGAAGAAAAGGCAATATGTAATTTTAAGGTTTTGGGGAGTAGGGATTTTCGTTGAATGGGACTGTAGAGGTGGTGAATTCATGGGAGAGTTGCGTTTTGGCGAGAGAGAGAGAGGAAGAATAGGAAGGTATTGTGGATAATGGTCAGAAATGGCGGTAGAAGCGGGGAGGGGTTCGAGTATACTGGAGTTGGGAAATTGAGCGGTGGTCGAGCCATGGGAAGAGAAATAAGGATGTGGTAGGCTTACCATGCCTGAGAGGAGCATAGGGCAGCGGTAAGGTGCTAAAAGATGGTGGCACTGACTGGAGATGTTGAATCTAGTGGCTAGAGACATTGATGGGAGCAACAGCCGGACTGGAGGCGATGAAAGTTGTCGTTGTGAGAAGGGATATTTGCTGTTACTGCGGCAAGTGACTAAGATGTCATCACTGTAAGGAGGGGTTGTATGTTATGCCCCCACACCCGCTTGGGTTCTCAGGACATAAATACTCGCGGCGGACCAAGGAGCGCACGCAAGACAACGGGGCTGAACCATCCGGTTCATCCCCCACTCATTAAATCAGGCAGAAGAGGGGGCTGAACCACTCCGGTTCAGCCCCACTTGGGGGGGCCGGCCGGCCCCCTCCTTTCCCCGGGTATTTATAGCCCGGGGCTGCTTTGGGGAGGGATTATTCAAGACATATCAGGTTTCTTTCCTCTCTTTCCCTCTACCCTAACCCTAGTCTCCCCTTCCTCTTTAGTCTCTCTATTATCTCTCTTCTTCTTCTTGCAAGTTCATATCATTTGGTATCAGAGCATCCTTCCTGCGACCATGGTGACACGCTCGGAGGCGGAGACCGCACGATTGGCTACCCTAGAGGAGAACTACGTAGGGTTGGCGGATTCGGTGGCGGCCATGGAAGGCCGCTTGAACACGTCCACAAAAAACATGGAGGAACGCATGGATGGACGTATGGAGGAGATCAAGGCGCTGTTGATGCAATCGTTGAAGGGCAAGGCGGTTCAAGGCAGCGATTCTGAAGCCGAGGCGCCACAAAATGTTCAACCGACTGTCAACGGAGGATCGGCGGGGTCGGGACATTTCGGTCCCAGCGGAATCGGGACCGATCCGGGCCGCACGGAGCCAGCGGGCGCCGGATCGGCCCCCGCTTGGTTCGGGGCGCCGCACTGCCACCCTGGCTGATCGACAGCGGCCGAAGGGGCCGGCGGTGGCCGCCCAGGGGGCGCCTACCCCTTCCTCCAACCTGCGGCCTGGGCCGGCCAGCAAACGCCGCATCCGTGCGTGCAGGCCGGGAGCGGGGCAGGCGGACCTTCCGCCGCCCAGGAAGGGACCGCGGCTGACCTATGGAGGACCCGGGAGGCTCCAGCAGCTCCCTTGAGACCACCGGGGGCTGTTGACGCCAATTTCGGAGGGAGAACGGGCCTTCTACCGACGCCGCAGCACGTGGGGGGGCCGATGAGGTTTGGGAATGGCGAGACATGGCCCGAGCAGCTACGCCGACAGGGATTTCAAGGCGGAGGACAGCAATGGGGCGGAGGCCAAGGGGGAGCGAATTTCCATGACCCTTTCGGCCGACCACAGCACGGACCGGAGTTCAACGGGAGACATGGGGATATGCAACAACGGCCCTACATGCCCCCGAAGAGAACTCGCATGAATTTCCCTAAGTTCCGCGGCGGGGATGCCTTGGAATGGGTGCAAAAGGCGGAGTTATTTTTCACTTATCAAGAGATACCGAATGATCAGTGGGTGCAGCTGGCTTCTTTCCATCTGGAAGAGGACGCATATCAATGGGCTCAGTGGTTCATACGGGCCTACGGATACGCAACATGGGCGAATTTTGTGGAAGGGTTCGTGGCACGTTTTGGGCCGTTGGAGTACGAGGATGTGGAGGTCACGCTACAGAAACTCCGTCAGAAGGGCACAGTGATGGAATATCGAGCGGACTTCGAGAAGCTAGCAAATCGGTTAATTGGGAGGAGAAGACGCTCCTCAGTTGTTTCATATCCGGCGTGCAGGACCATTTGAGGGATGAGGTCCATGCGTATATGTCGCGCAGTCTAAGCCATGCCATCAGTCTGGCCCGCATACAGGAGGAGCGCTTCAGCCGTCAGAGAAATCGGGTCCCACCAAGGGTCCTGCCCGCCCCAGCAACAGGCAGAAGGGAGCAGGCACCGGCAGCCCGGCCGACAGTGACGCGGCTTACTTGGCCTGAACTGCAGGCCAGGAAGGAGAAAGGATTGTGTTTTAACTGCGACGAGAAATACGCACCGGGGCATCGATGCCAAAAGGTGCAGGTCTTCATGCTGCGTGAGGAGGACGAGGAGGACTACCCGAGCCTCGAGGCCGAGGAGGAGTTGGATCTGGCTGAGTTTGGCGTTTCGATTCAGGCCATGGAGGGATGTGTGGCACCCACCACTATGCGGATCAAGGGTAGGATTGGCAAGGAAAGGGTCACCATTCTCATTGATAGTGGGAGCACCCACAATTTCATCAACCCTGAGGTGGCACTGAAGACAGGACACCCAGTTGACAGGAACGCGGCGTTCCAGGTGATGGTCGCGGATGGAAGCAAACTGCGGTGCGAAGGGGCACTGAAGGGCGTGAAGATACATCTTACAGGATATGTGTGTCGCACCGACGTCTACCTCCTTCGGATTAAAGGGTCTGATATGGTACTTGGGGTACAGTGGCTCCGCCAACTGAGGCAGGTGACCACGGACTGGGACCGCATGACACTGGAGTTCACGCAGCAGGGGAGGGATTACTGTTTGCACGGTATCCGATCCTCCCCTCTCAAGGAGATCTCCCTACGGAGCCTGCAGAGACTGGAGGAGCAGGGTAGTATGATGGCCATGATACTCGGGGTGGCGGCAGAGGGGGCCGACACGCAGGTGGCGTCGGACCCGATACAGCTTCTTTTAGCTCAGTTTGAGGACGTCTTTCAGGAGCCGCGCACTCTTCCTCCATCGCGTTTCCGGGATCACCAGATACAGCTGAAGACAGGGACGGATCCTACCAATATCCGTCCCTACCGCTACCCGTATGTTCAGAAGGCAGAGATCGAGCGCAGCGTACGGGATATGCTAGCGACAGGCATTATTCGGCCCAGCACCAGTAGAGCTGTCACTTAAAATCGAAAACCGCAAACCGAACCGGAACCGAATCGGAACCGCAAAGAACCGGACCGAGCTGTTCGCAAATTATTCGGGTTCCGGTTTCAATTTTGGAACCGTGAACAACATTGGTCCGGGTGTGGTTCTTACATATTATTATCCGGACCGGAACCGGAACCAGATCCGCAACATACAAGTCTCAAGCGGTCTCAAGATTTTTAGACTCAATCCGAACCGGACCGAAGTAGAACCGAACCGCAACCCATTTATTATTATTATTATTATTATTATTATTATTATATTGTTATTATTTTCTAATTTTTCTATAATATTTATACTTACTGTCACAAGTGAAGCTGGTGCAGTTTGAACTCAAACCGCAATCGCACTAAAGGGGGTCGATTTTGGACCGAACAAAACTTCACCGCATAAAACTGTATGGTATGGTTTGACATTGTTGCGGTTTGGAGTCAATTTTTGCAGTGCATTTTTTATTTTTATACAGTTATATAATATATTTTCAATTTTACTTACATATTTTTTTGAAATATTTTATTTATAAAATATATAAGATATACGACTAATATTTATTAGTAATCATGGAAGACAATTAATTGTAGACGGTTGTTACGGTTGACTGCTTGAGCATGCCGACGAGACGTGCACAAGCTAACTAGAATTCGTGGCAAGTGTACACGCGTAGAAAGATAATTGATATTATACCACGATCGTGGAAAAAAACGTCGAGAAGTGCGCAACATAATTATTTCTATTTCGATGTTGTTTTGAGTTTTACTATTTGCAGCCCGCTTTTATTTCATTCTGTCAAGTTTGATCTTGGTTTTAGTTGGAACCGATTGGAACCGGACCGAACCCCATGGAACCGGACCGAACCGTTAGTGGCCGGTTTGGTTTTGGTTCTTGTTGAACCGTAACCGGAACCGTTGATACGATGGTTCCAAAAATTAAGTTGGAACCGGAACCCGAACCGGAACCGGTCAATTCAAATAAGGTTTTGATTCTAATTTGAAGAACTGTTACCTTATTGGTTCGGTTCATGATTTTAGTAGAACCGGAACCGTGACAGCTCTAAGCACCAGCGCGTTCTCTTCTCCGATCATCTTGGTCAAGAAGAAGGACGGCTCCTGGCGATTCTGCGTCGATTACCGGGGGCTGAATAGCTCCACCATCAAGGACAAGTTTCCCATTCCTATGATTGAGGAGTTGCTGGATGAGCTGCATGGAGCGAGTCTGTTCACCAAACTGGACCTCCGGTCCGGTTATCATCAAATTCGGATGAAGGAAGGGGATGTCCACAAAACGGCGTTCCGCACCCACGACAGTCACTACGAGTTCTTGGTGATGTCGTTCGGGTTGGCCAACGCTCCCTCCACCTTCCAGGCTGTGATGAACGAGATCTTTCGACCACTTCTTCGCCGGTATGTCCTGGTATTTTTTGATGATATACTAATTTATAGCAGGACTTGGGACGACCATTTGGAGCACGTGCGACATGTCCTCACCATACTGCGGGAGCACCAGCTATTCGCCAAAAAGTCCAAGTGTTCTTTCGGACAGAGTCAGGTCGAGTATCTGGGGCACCTTGTGTCCGCCCGTGGGGTCCAGGCAGACCCACAGAAGATTGCGAGTATGGTGTCGTGGCCCTAGCCCATGACGGTGCGAGCCTTGCGTGGCTTCCTCGGGCTGACGGGGTACTACCGCCGTTTTGTAAAAGACTACGGCAAGATTGCTCGACCTCTGACACAGCTGTTGCAGAAGGATGCGTTCCAGTGGAGCATCGAGGCGGATGAGGCCTTCCGGGCTTTAAAGCAGGCCATGACCACTACACCGGTGTTGGCGCTGCCGGATTTTACCAAGGAATTTATGGTGGAGACTGATGCTTCGGGCGTCAGCCTCGGGGCAGTCTTGATGCTGGAGGGCCGCCCGCTCGCTTACTTCAGCAAGGCCTTGGCCCCACGGACGTTGGGGCTTTCAACGTACGAGAAGGAGATGTTGGCAATTATACATGCGGTCGAGATGTGGCGACCCTATCTTCTGGGACAGCACTTCCAGGTCCGTACGGATCATCAAAGCTTGAAGCACTTCCTGGAGCAGCGCTTGGCGTCTCCACTGCAGCAGAAGTGGTTGACCAAGTTGATGGGGTATGATTACGAGATTGTGTACAAGCAGGGCAGAGAGAATGTGGTCGCCGACGCACTCTCCCGCCTACCTGAGAGCTCTCTCTCTCATGTGTCGGGGCCGGTGATCACCACCTTGGACGAGATACAGGCAGCGGTACTCCAGGACCCCGAGCTACGCACCATTGTAGAGGCACTACAGCAGGGTCAAGCTACGGAGCCGGGCTACCATCTTCAGGGCCAGCGGCTGTACTTCCAGGGCAGAGTAGTCATTCCCTCCGCGTCGCCATGGCGGACGGCGATGATGCAGGAGTTTCACACCTCGCCCACAGGCGGCCACGCAGGGATTCTACGGACACTTCAGCGGCTCCGAGCAAATGTCTTCTGGAAGGGGATGCGTCGCGATGTCCAACAATTTGTACGGGAGTGTGAGATTTGCCAGCGGCAGACAGAGTAGTCATTCCCTCCGCGTCGCCATGGCGGACGGCGATGATGCAGGAGTTTCACGCCTCGCCCACAAGCGGCCACGCAGGGATTCTACGGACACTTCAGCGGCTCCGAGCAAATGTCTTCTGGAAGGGGATGCGTCGCGATGTACAGCAATTTGTACGGGAGTGTGAGATTTGCCAGCGGCAGAAGTACGAGACCACATCACCGGCTGGGCTTCTTACACCGCTCAAGATCCCACGCCAGGTGTGGGACACCATTTCCATGGATTTCATTGACGGGTTGGCTAAGTCCCAAGGCAAGTCCGTCATCCTGGTGGTGGTAGACAAGCTTTCCAAGTATGGTCATTTCCTACCATTGAGCCATCCGTACACGGGGGAGACAGTTGCAGAGTTATTTGCGCGGGAGATTGAGCGCCTCCATGGCCTTCCACGTTCCATCATTTCCGACAGGGATCCGGTCTTTATCATTTGGTATCAGAGCAGGAATCCGGTCTCATATCAGCAGTTTTTGGAGGGAGCTCTTTCGGCTCCAGGGCACTACGCTACGCATGAGCACAGCCCACCATCCCCAGACGGACGGACAGACAGAGGTCCTCAACAGGGGGGTGGAGACCTACTTACGGTGTTTTGTGATGGACGAGCCGCGCACGTGGACCCGTTGGTTGCATTGGGCGGAGTACTGTTACAACACGTCCTTCCACACAGCCAGCAAGATCACCCCCTTCAAGGTGGTATACGGCCGCCCTCCCCCTACTTTGAGTTCTTATGAGCCCTCCAGCACCGCTCTCCCAGCCGTGGAGCGGACACTTCAGGACCGGGATCGCACTTTAGCCTTACTTCGGGACAATCTGCGGGTCGCTCAGGACCGCATGAAGGCACAGACAGACAAGCACCGTACAGAGCGGGAGTTCGCAGTGGGCGATGAGGTTTTCCTCAAGCTCCAACCTTACCGCCAGCTGTCAGTTTCTCGGAGGATGAATCAGAAACTCGCCCCACGTTACTACGGGACACCAGTGGCCTACACCTTGGATCTTCCCGCGGGGTCCCGCATCCACCCGACATTCCATGTCTCTGTTTTGAAGAAAAAGCTCGGGGCTTCTGTTCAGGCAAGCCCTTTCCTTCCCGAGGCGACCAACACGGGTGAGTTGCGGCCGTCACCAGAGGCCATTTTGCTTACCAAATGGAAGAAGTCGGGCACGGAATATCGACCAGCGGTACTCGTCAAATGGAAGCAGCTGGACGCAGGCCACAACTCATGGGTTGACTTGTTGGAGTTCCGCGAGCGGTTTCCGGACTTCCACCTTGAGGACAAGCTGGTGCTTGATGGGGAGGGGAATGTTATGCCCCCACACCCGCTTGGGTTCTCGGGACATAAATACTCGCGGCGGACCAAGGAACGCGCGCAAGACAACGGGGCTGAACCATCCGGTTCAGCCCCCACTCATTAAATCAGCCAAAAGAGGGGGCTGAACCACTCCGGTTCAGCCCCACTTGGGGGGCCGGCCGGCCCCCTCCTTTCCCCGGGTATTTATAGCCCGGGGCTGCTTTGGGGAGGGATTATTCAAGACATATCAGGTTTCTTTCCTCTCTTTTCCTCTACCCTAACCCTAGTCTCCCCTTCCTCTCTAGTCTCTCTATTATCTCTCTTCTTCTTCTTGCAAGTTCATATCAAAGTACAACTTTGCACTTGTTTTGATCGAGGAAATCGTCGGGTAATGTAGTGAAGAGCCCAAATTGTTCAATCAAGAGATTTATCCTAAAACTCAGAACATGACTCAAAAAATAATAATAAATGCATATAAAAGTAAAAAAATGAGTAGACCACATATGTGAGCTCTGATCGTCCAAATGACGATCTTCTAGTTTTTGTTAGCGTGAATCAACCTTAAACAAGTCTCGATGCATGTGCCTGTGTTACAGGGTTGATCCCGATCAAAATACCTCCAAGAAGACAATCCATTATTGCTCTTACCGTGGTGTAATTTGTTCTCAAAAACAATGTGGACAAATTTAGGCTCCACACTTGCATATTGATTTCTCAGTTATCATTGAAGCTATCATTTTAGCACCACTTTTTTTATGCGGCAGAGCAGTTGATGAAGTTTGAGTTCTGTTAGGTACTACAATATTAAGTGGTGCAAGCAAACCAATTCTCTAGGAAGCACTTAAATTGTCAGCGTACAGTTGAGAGTGTAGAAATAAACATTTTTCTACATATGTTCTATGATTATCCATCTACAGGGCCTCAATCATCATATTCTGGATCTAATACCATGTCTTTTGACGTAAGCTATCAATTAACGGTTAGATGGCACAAACAAGGAACATATTGTTAATGTATATTTGCATAAATAACGGGCTCGGAAGCTTAACGGGTTTGGTTCGGATACCGGCTATGTTGTCAAGGCGCGCGCCTATGCGCGCCTGAGGCGTCAGGCGCACCGGGCACAGCCCGCCGCACCTCAGCAAGGCTGAGGCGGGTGATGTGCCCCAGGCGCGCCTCAGGCGCGCGCGCCTCAGGCGTGCGCGCTTTACAGGCTCCTAGGCGCACCAAAGGCGCGTCTAGGCCTTTCAAGGTGTTTTTTTCAAAAAAAATTTAAATGGGCAAAAACATGATCTTAGACGCACCCGAGGCACCCCTAGGCGCACTTGGGCCCCCAATTTGCGAGCGAATTGGGGGCCCAATTTGCGAGCGAATTGGGGGCCCAATTCGCCCAATTTCGGCGAATTGGGGGCCCAATTCGCCCAATTTTGGCGAATTGGGCGTCCAATTCGCTCAATTTCCTTTTCCCCCTATTTTTGCGCTTCACGTGCCTCAGGAGCACGCTTGCGTCTTGCGCCTTGCGCCTAGGTTCCAGGTGCCCTTTGCGCCTCGGTGCGCCTTGCGCCTAGGTTCCAGGTGCCCTTTGCGCCTCGGTGCGCCTTGCGCCTCGGTGCGCCTTGCGCCTCGGTGCGCCTTGCGCCTCGGTGCGCCTTGCGCCTTTGACAACATAGGATACAGGTATATCCGATACCCATATTGAACCTAAGGTTTTCCTATAAAACTCAAGCTAGGGGCAACTGGGAGATAGTCTCACTTTGACCACCACCCGAGATGCTTCGAGCGACCTAACACATATCACTATAACAATGAAATATCTGCAAAGGGAGAAAGAGTTGCATAATAATGTCATGTTCGTTTCATAAGGAAAATAGTATTCCAATTTCCAGGTGCTATAGAAATAATTCTCTGATTATTTTGAATATTTAGAAGTTCAAAAGCTGGTGATATAATTTGATCCTTAAAGGAAAACTTACAATTTTGAAGGAGATAATGACTTTCTGTACTCAACTATCTCTGAATATAACCATGCTATAAATATTGGGATAAAGCCAAGAAGAAAAGAAACCTGCATAAGCAAATCAGTTACTAAAATGTGCATGAGAAACAAAATTATGTTGAATCCGCTGTATAGCTGGACAAAGTAAAAGAGTGTTTATGCATGAGGCTATAGTTTCCTTCTGACTTCAGAATAATGCAAGAGTTTTAGCATAGAAATTGTTGTCAAATTTGATATTTAATTTTGCAGTTCCGACAGTTTAAATATGCACTTTGCAGTTCCGACGTTTTAAAGAAGTCTATGATATTTGGGGTCTAATTTATTACCTAAACTCAATAATTTTCCCAATTACGATATTATATTTGGTTAATTCTTGCACCTCCTTTCACCTAAAATTATGTCATCATAGAAAACTTCCAAGAAGTATTCCTTGTCAGGACTTCACTGACCGAAAAACACTCCTTCCTAATCAAACAACTTTCATCATATTTAGGATGTCACAAGCCACCAACCTCTGTTCGGTTCGTCCTTAAACCACACATTGTACTATTAAAGGTCTAACTCTGATACCATTTGAAACCACCCAAACCACAATATTTGAGATATTGTCCATTTTCGCGCACAGCCCAACCCATACTAAGATGAACCTCACGTTATATCATTCTCATAGGGTGTCCTACGGGCTACCTGTGCTTCCTAAAAGGCCACCCAACCGAGAATTACGCACATTAAGAGCTCATTTAACTATAAAGTTCCTAACATAACTTTAATTACTATGAAAAACGTATCTAATATTCGGGGCATAATTTATTACTTATTTCCAATAGCTTTTTCACCAATTTCAATATAAGATTCAACTCATGCATTGCACTACCTTTCACTTGGAAGTACGTCATCCTAAATGTCTGTCAATAGTTGATGTGTTGGGGCTTCACTAGCCCAAAAATCCCCACCTTCATCTAACCATCCTCGTCAAACCGTTGTTATTGGATTTAGGATGTTACAAATCTGCCAAAGTTCGCTTGGTTCATTCTTGAACAACACATCGTACTGGAGTAGGTCTTGCTACTTCTCCTGTGTCTGAGGACACAACCGATGTCTCGAGTATTCATTATGAAACTCATCAACCACCAGGGATGTGCATAAAAACCGAAATCGACAAACTGACCAATCAAAAAGAATAGAAATTTACACCATTTCGACCAGTTCAGTTTTCCATAGCTTGCAATCGAGGAAACTGGACAGCTACAATTTTATGCTTGAAAGAAATAATCTCTAGAAAATTATATAAGCAAGGATATATGGTTATGTTTCTTAAATGGACTAAATAAATCTAAAATAAATGACCTTGAGCTAGTGTGCATTATCATACATATTTTCATTTAAATATTTAATCATATAAGTATATAACAGTGAGCGTCATCCATCTACCGTGAACCTATCACTTGCCTAACTTATTAAATTTAAAGGCATGGAAGAAATGCACAGAAGCCCAAATGCAAAAGCTCACTTACTATGGCCCATTATGAGCTTGTTTTGATTACCTATATAGGATAATCTCATATTGTGAATAGGAGTTGTTGTGTCACTCCTCACTATAAATGTGTTAGGGGTGTGCATGAAAAACTGAAAACTGCTCAAACCGATCGAATCGCCCAAATCGAACCGAAATCCATACTAAACCACTCGGTTCGATATAGGGGTGGTTTTTCATTTAGTATAACCACGCCCCTTTTGTATTGATGAGGTTTTCGATTTTTAAAAACAATGAAACTGTGTCGAATCAAAATAAATATATTATACAACTTGCACACAAATCATACAGTCGGCCTTTAAATGTCTAATTAATTTTTTTACATGCCTCTTTAGTCTTTCCCTCAAACCCTCACGCCTCACAAGTCACGGCCCGTGACCTAGGTCGCTTGTCTCAACTCCTCACTGACTACGGAGACGCTTAGATTATGATTAATGGTCCAAACATATCAGTTGTGAAAGGATTCCCCGATCAAGAATCTAAAAATCTAGAAATGCATATCATTTAAGTGCTATGCATTTTATTTATTTCCAAATCGTGTAATTGATATTATTTAAATTTTTGTGGATCAAAATTTGTGATGAAGACTAATTTATCCCCTTTTTGTGAGAACCTTTATTAAACACTAAGGAGATGGCAAACAGCCAAACACTAATGAAAGAGTCAGCACATACCCAATGGGTTATGCACATGTATCATTTCATGCACTCGGCCTTCATAAGCCAACTCTAGCCTCTATGGCTCATAAAGTTGTGCCTCCAGCTTCTACGGCTTGAAAGATTGCGCGCAAGTATATATTTAAAATCTCTAGTCAATCTCAACCTCTATAGTTCGAAAGGCTATACTTGTAGATCACTATTCATAGTCAGGGTTACTTATCATGAATTAGTGTTATGTGTCAATAGCAACCATATCTATTGCTAAAGAGTATTGTGTCATCTGATCTACATAAATCTACACATTTAGGATATATGAATCATATTCTAATCAAAGTATTAGAATTAATCAAAAATGGGTTACCCCATTTACGTGTGCATATCACTCAGACGGGTGTGACTTCCATGAGTCATTTATGGGTATAAATCTATCCCATCTTTTCTAAGACATTGGGTCCACAAAGAATATCTACTGAATATTCGAATACCCATACACGAGCTACCAGATTACTAACATCCCCACTAAGCTTTAACCACATTCAGTGTATCTTCGGTTTTTTTCCAAGCTTCGCTCATACAACATGTATGCTCTAACTTACAGATGCGTGAAAATTATAGATGTGGAATTTCATACGATACGTGATTAAATTTCTACATTCTTTGTATAAAAAGGCATATCCCATCCTTAGAACATACACAAAAATCTTCCCATCATGTTGCTTCTACACTTCAAATGCATTGTCAGCTCCACTTATTTCCCCACTACTCAATGCGCTGCGCACTACACCTACACAACATTCTAACAGAACCCATAACATCACTTTACCAACTACCCTCCCAACACAAATAATTCTTCTCATCACAGATTCCCCCCCCCAACACCACAAGTTGTCGCCTCCTTGTTTCGCCAACCTAAGACGCGCAACTAGCAACCCTACCACACTGTCATATGTTTGTCCGAACCTCGCCTAACTCATCCCACCACAAAACCCACAACACCAACAGCAATTGCTCCTACAACACTAGCAATACCATTGACCACATTCATGCAAGAGCGGCTACGCCAACTGCAGGCTCAAACAAATATTCCAGTGATCAATAGAAACAGTAATTTCAAAAATAAAGAAGATTTTTCTTGACAAAGCAGTCTGCTACACAAAAATCGCATCAAGACCCGCTCGATGGCTGAATGGTTAAAGCATCCAACTCAACACTGGTAAATTCGTAAGTTCACTTACAATTAGATGCACGCCAATGAAACATTCCAACATGAACTTTTCTTTTCAAATCAAGCCATCGATTTCTAGAAAAGATCAAAAGCAAGGAACTAATTGATCTATGGCAAGATTTTCTTTAGTTTCTAAGGAAAATAAATCAGCTGAAATGTTTCAATTCGGCTCCACATTTCAGAACAGCTGGAAAATAAAAGAGAACGGGAATAGGGATTCTCACCTGACCAGGCATTAAGGGACCAGATTCCACCATCTTCCTCCGAGTTAGCTGACAAAACGATTAAAGCCCAAAATAAGTGAAACAGAAGCATTGGAGAGCAAAGGTAGTCAGATGCTAGAATAGGGAGCCTACATTCAACGTAGAATATGTAGTTTTCTACGCATTCACTGTAGCTAGGCCGCGCCGCTCACCGGCGGGAACGTTCATGAAGAGGTAATCGACCTGGCGAGTAGAGGATTTGTGGAGCGGATCTGGAGGATGAATGGAGGTAGAGGGCGAGAGGGCTACACAGAATAGCGACCGACGATTTTTGGCTCCTAATTACTCCTGTCGGCAAGATGCAGCAGATTCAATTCTCGCTGCGCGCATGAATAACCGCAATGCTCCTAATTAGAAAGTGATTCTAGTACACGGTACTGTTGGCGCTTGTGTGCATAAAAAAATCCAAAGGTTTGTTTGATTGAGCGGTGCGGGAGGAGCCTGCGGGTTCAGAGGGGAGAGGCGGGGCTGGAATAGCTTCGATTTGGTGGCTTTTTCTCTGTCTGGCGGGTGCAAACTGAGCAAACGCCGCCGGCACCCGTTTATTTACCCGCCATCCGGCGGCGTTTGCTCCAAACGGAGGCGGCGAAACATCAAACCAAATGATGCCTAAATTGACCGAACCTGGCCGGATCAACAGAACCGACAGGTTTTAGTCCAGTTTCGGGGGATGAAAACCAGTCTCAACTCGGTTCGATTCTATTTGCACAAGATGCAAATTGATAAAAAACTGAACCCTAATTCAATTATTTCGGAATTTCGGGCCACACATCGCACTCCACTCCGGTCTCCCGAAAATTATTCCATCCGGAGCCCGGACTCCAGTTTCCTCTTTCCGATAGTACCGAACGGGTTCACAAATTCCAGTGGATTTTTAGTTTTTGATCGTCACCATTACTTCTTCCACGCGGCAAGAAACTATGGCTCCCGGACAAAGATTTCGGAACGGGCTCCGGACGAAATAATCTCTCCATGTTCGCAGCCACATCCCTCCCTCCTTGCTTGCAGAGCGGATTCTTCTCACCTTAGTGTCTTCCAGTTTAGTCGCACTCCTCCAGCCCCAGTTTCTTCCAGTTCGGCCACACTCCGAGTGTGGGTATATAAGTTGCTGCCAATCTGCCATTGTTTTTGAGTTCTATCAGGGCCATTGGTTTAGGAAAGTGATTTTAAGTCAAATTTTTAAAATTTTCAGTCAAGTTTAGGATTCGTGAGATAATTTCTAGTGATTTTCTTTGATTTACTGGGGTTTTTTTCTGTCATTGGTTATGGCAGAATTGTTCTTTAGGCTCCGTTTGGGAGGACTTATTTTCACCGGTCAAGCGGTCATGACCGCATGAATCGGGACTTAAGACCGCGTGAATCGCGGTCTTAAGTCCCGATTCATGCGGTCATGACCGCTTGACCGGTGAAAATAAGTCCTCCCAAATGGAGCCTTAGGCTCTGTTTAGCGCAGCTCTGGCGGATTGAAAATCTGCTGCTTGAATAGAGATAATTGTACAGAACTCTTTGAGAAGCTTTTTTGAAAAGTCGTTTGTTGTTTGGTACCAAAACATGGAACGCGATTAGGGTTTTCAACCACCGTTGCTCTTATGGGAATCCGGCAACGGTGTGGGTGGTAAACAAGCCGAGAAGGGAGGAAGAGGAATTCCGGCGACCTGGACGACAGTGTGGGTGGTGAACAAGCCGACGATGCGGGTGGTTGTCTCCGGCGATCGCTTTTATCCCGGCGCCCGCTTTTATTCTGGCGACCTGGACGACGACTCCTGGACGACCTCAACGGCGACGGGAAAAAGCTCCGCTGGCAGCTCCAGGATCGGGAGAAGTGGTGACTCCTGCGGGTCCAAGCAGCGAACTGTTGGAGCCTGGAAGAGAAGAAGCGGAGGATCGGGCAATTTTACGGGCGAACTGTTGGAGCCTGGAGAGGACGCCAGGAGGAAAATCTGTTTTAGGAGAGCAGAAGCTTGGGGGGGAGATTTCTGAAAAGCATCAAAACAGCTCCAGATTTATGAAAGCTCTTCATAAGGAGCTGTCCCAAACACATATAAAGCAGCTCTGGCGGATGGAAAAGAACTTTTCCAACCACCAGAGCTGCGTCAAACAGAGCCTTAATCTCTAGTGATTTTGACATGCAAATATGCTAAGAACTTTTGGTCTTTATTGATATTTTGAATAAATATTTAATATTTTCAATATTAAGTTTGATAGGGTTTCTCAAAATAGATTCGGTTGAACCAAAAAAATTTTTGTCATGATCTCGACCGGCTAGCTCGTTGATACAATTCCAATGGCCCATTCTCGCAAAATTTTGAGTTTGTTTGGTCCTCCAAACGGATGTCGATGCAAACGCTTGCACATGCACACATCGCCCTCTCCCCAAGCATTGAGAAGGGTAACTGCGCCTACCCATCATGGGTGTGTAGAGAACCGCCTTCGCCATGCCACTGCGGGCGCCCGGCCCCGCGGCACCTAGGCCGTCCGGCTGAGCCGGCCGCGCAGCGACGTGGGTGTGTGTCGCTAGCGACCGGTCAATTAGACGCGCCTGCTAGTGCCCGATCGTCTCCCACCATGCGGTCACCATCGCACGGCCGCTCCGGCAGGGTAACCACCCGTCGTTGCGCCTCCCTACAGCCTCCTCCACATCACCACCGTCTCACCCCGTTATCCGCAAAATCATCCACTATAGGGTGTGCGTATAGTAAAATTTCCATAATGGGCGCGTGCATAATAAAATATATGGTCCCGATGTGTGCATAACAAATTGTATGGTTACAGTGTGCGTATAGTAAAATGTCACGGGTGTGCACGTAATAAAATATATGGTTATGGGTATGCAGATAATCGGACCCCAAACAACTTAATTACCAAAATATCATTCTCCAAATCTATAAAAAAAAAATCTAAAGCCCTCATTTGAGGGGACCTCTTTTTCTATTCCTGAGAGAGCTCTAGAGAATTCCCTCGAAGATCTCCTTGGGAGCTTGAACATTTCCTTGAAGATCTTCATCGGTTTCGAAGATTGCTTGAAGATCTCCTGCGGAACTTGTAGAATTCTCGGAGAATTTTCGTGAGCACTTGAAGATCACATTCAGAGTTTGAAGGTTTCTTTCTAAGACTCGAAGATCTCTTTCAACTCCAGTTGCTCGCTTCCGAGACTTGAAGATCTTCTTCAGGTCCCGATGCTCGCTTCCAAGACACGAAGATCTCCCTCAGCTTCAGACACTCACTTTCGAGACTCAAATATCTCGTTGGCTCCACAAAGGTCTACTGGAGGACAACTCAGACACTTCATCCGACTCTGTCGCCCAAGTCCAAAGCTCGTGTTGTTGCATCTATCAATACAGATCGCTTCCGAGCACATACACCATCATCACATTCTTGTTGACCTCAGCGATCCGGAAGAACTCTTGTAACAAGCAGTGGTTTATCATCCTCGAGAAGAATTCTTTTGTAACTCTCAAAAGATAGTGAAATTTCGTCAGCACAGACTCGGCCCTGTGATTTTTCTCATTTATCGGGTATTTTCACGAAAAAACTCATTTTCCAATCGTCGGTACTTTTTTGTGACTGTTTGCGCGCTCGATTCGCTCACGAGCTAGTAAGGTTTGTTCAGATCAGTTTACGGGTGACCCACAACAAATTTGTTTTGACATAGTTTTATGGGGGTTTTAAATCTTATAATTTCTTAATCTTCATATTATATAAATGTCAAGCATTGAGCTGGCTTATAAATTATTGTAGGAAAAAAAATACAATGCAACACAAGTACAAGAAATATTGACAATACTTCAAAATTCAAATGATGTTTCTAAAAAAAGCAAAAGTATGCATGGATGCTTCCACGGACAATGCAAAGGGGAAATATTCGGCTTGGGAGTGATTTGCTAAATTCAAGGATAGTGGGGGGTAGTTTAGAAAACATTGGGATAGTTTAGAAAAAATATATATATTAGTATATATTGTATTTGTTTTGGACCCCCAATGTAAGATAAAACAGTTCATTAAATGTTTTAATGAGGTGTGCAACCCCACAAAATCAAGGAATATGGTAGAGTTAAATGAAAGAATTTCTCATATGATCATTATAATGTCGTTAAACTTTTAGTACTTAAACTTTTAGTACTCAAGCTTCGAGTAATTTATGAATTTCTTTGGACAGAGATATGAAATATAGTTTTGCATTGTATCAAAGAAACATGTTGGAAGACAATGTTAAAGAGGAATAATCAACAATCTTTGCAATTGAATGGGCACAATATCTATGAGATGACACATTGAAAATGCAACTTAATTTTATTATCTTGAATTTGTGGAAAGTAAACACCTCAAGGTTTCCAATTTTATCAGAGACAGCAAAGGAGATTGAAGAAATGGTAATGGATGTGTACTTGATCCATTCAGAAGCTCATTGACACCAAATATAGTCGAAGCTCTATTTTGTAGTCATGATTGGTTGCATTGCAAGGAGTCTGACTGGAATTGAAGAAATGGTAATGGATGCTGAGAAAGTTGAAAAACATGATAAACCCTAAATATCACAAACGTAATCTTTAATGCTTTAAAATTCAACAATGATTTCATAGTTTCGTATTTTATATTCTTCTTCTCTTCTTTTTAGACATGGAGAGGGACGCATTTGAGACTGGTGTCGAGGAAAAAATACAAAAGCCCTGAAATTAAATATGACGAGTGAATCTATCTTACTAGTCGGTTTAGTTTCTTCCAAACAACCTATGAACTCCTTGTTGGGAAACAAATTGGGGAAACAATCTCCTAAGAATCACTTATGTGAACTTCTTTCATTAGATTCTCTTAAGAACTAGCATGCATAAATTTTTATCTAAAGAATCTACCTTACATCAACCCAGAAGAAGGTATATGCAAGCACCTTTCCACTTCAACTATCTGTTGGTATTCTAATAGGCTATCTTGTTGATGTTGCTACATTGTTTGCAGGGCTATGCACACTTCCTATCAAGGTGACAATTAGTGAGGTCAAGATCTTGCTCACTGGACAAGACACTGATCCCCTTCTAGCGACCACCGAGCAAACGTTGTGAACGAGCAGGGGAGGGTTGATGTTCTAAAGGACAAGGGACCTGCAGACCTGATGACAAGCTCTTCAAAGGCATCTAAGAAGCGCATGAAGGTGGTTGCCCGCCGGGATCTTGGCGAGACTGATGATCCTGAAGACCCCCAGGCTGAAAATATTGAGAGTCATCCCAATTATGGGTTCAATGAGTAAGGGAAAGGATATCACAGGCGACCTGCTGCTTACATGAGAGTCCCTCTAGAATAGAGTGTCTCTAATAACCTTCCTTCAATCCTTGATAGAGTACAATGAGCCCAACGATGATGTGTTCAACGCCTTATACGCTCTCTGTGGGCGATACAATGTCGAGCTCTTGACCAGGGTTAGCCTATGTTATCTTGCTTGATATGTTGTTTGCTTCACTCTAAGGATGGATGAGCTCATGCATTCCTTAGCGAGGCAATACATTGGCATTGTCAATACATAGCAAGATACTAAAAGCACCCTTGTCGTAGTTAAGGAGGGTGTGGGCATGCATTATGAGGTTGAGGAGAAAATAGCAGGGTTGAGGCCGAGCTAACATATATCTGATAGACATAACCATCCCAGGATGTGGACGAAGTAAACTCGAGTTTTTGCTAATTCTTTACCTCGCGTGTGAGGTTAGGCTCTGATTTCGACTTGATTTCTTTCTACTTTCAGGTTTTCAAGGTCCTCGTCATGGAGAAGATCTCCATTTTGAAGAAGAAGAATGTGGATCTTCAGGGCACGCTGGATTCTTTAAGGATTCAATTTGTCATAATGCAGTCACAGTCCATCACACTTCTAGCTCTCGAGACTTTGACAAAGAAGAAGATGGATCTTGACTACTACTCATCCAGTGACTTGAGGTCTATTCGTCCCCAAATACGTCTGTGATGGTGGTTAGCTTATATGCTCACACTCTTGCGCTATATGGGAAAGTTAACCGAGGAAGGTGAGGCCCTGTCAGTAGATCCTCTTCTTCCCGAGATTTTTGAAGATGAATCTGAAGAGACCTCATCCAATAGATATCGCACTGCGGCAACTTGTAACGACCCGGGATTTGGCCCGAAGCCCCCATGGCATCGCTACCGGGCTGCAGCCCAAGCACCCCAACCCCTCTCCCTCCACAGGCGGGTTGTTGGTGGCCACAGCCTCCCTTTGATGAGCGAACTCGACAGTTAAGTTGGGCCGTACGGGGACTTCCCAGGAGGTCACCCATCCCAGTACTACTCTCGCCCAAGCACGCTTAACTATGGAGTTCTTTCAACCTTCATCACCAGTTGAGCTGCATAGTTAAGCGTGCTTGGGCGAGAGTAGTACTGGGATGGGTGACCTCCTGGAAAGTCCCCGTACGGCCCAACTTAACTGTCGAGTTCGCTCATCAAAGGGAGGCTGTGGCCACCAACAACCCGCCTGTGGAGGGAGAGGGGTTGGGGTGCTTGGGCTGCGGCCCGGTAGCGTCGCCTAGAGCGGAGCCGTGACATCGTCATGTTGGATCAGCTAGGGTCGTTACACAACTTGCTTGGTCATTGTATAATCAGCTCGACGATGTGAGAAGAGGCAACAATGTAAGGCGAGGTCATCCTCTTTTGTTTTTTAATCTTTCTTTTATAATGTAAACATAAATTTTTTTTTTGAATAATAGAATCATACTAATTTTTGTCCCTTAATTCGGTGCATTAGCATTTACTCTCATTGATATGTCCTCGGAGAATGAGAGTTTGGATAGCCTCATAAGACGATGAGGTCAAAAATTCGCCCAGGATCATAGGACGGCGAGATGAAAAGTTTGCTTTGGCGACGACAAGAGCAAAAGTTCGCTTAGGCTCATAGGGCAATGACTTTTGTTAGAAAAACTTTCTACGGGGAGGTTTATACCTAAAGGGTACTCGGTACTCAGAAGGCCAAGCATCCAACATGCCAAAGGTAAGTTGATCTTGATCGTTAATATAGAGACATAGACTTATGAGGGTGTGCTAAACTTGAGGTTGCATCCTATTCAGAACATAAAATGAGCTCTCGGAGGGCCAAACGGGCAGCATGCTAGAGGGGATCCAGTCTCAATAGTCAATGGAGAAGCATGGACTTAGGAGGGAACACTAAACTTGAGGCTTCATCACGCTTGGAACATAGAATAAGCTCTCACGGGGGCAGATAACTAGCATGCTAGATGGGAGCTGAGCTCAACCATCAATGCAGAGGCTTGGACTTATGAGGGCTCATTGAACTTGAGGTTTCATCTTAGAAATCTCAATCCCAAAAATGGTTTTGTGGGTAAATAAAAATATTTCTCGACTGTCCAAATGGACAACATGCAAGGGGGGAGTAGATTTCAGTAAAAAATGCTAAAGCATGGACTTAGGAGGGAGCATTGAGCAAGGTATAATCTCTCTTACCAGCTTGAATCTTTTTTGAAAAGAAGATTAATCCAGGTTGTTGGAACACCCTTTTACTGATTTGGGTTAGGATCACTATTATTTGTTTAGAATATTTTATTTGACCCAACTTGTATAGATTAGGGTCATAGGATTATTTCCAGGGTTGTTACGTCAGAAGGAATTCCAGCAGATGTTTAGTTCGATGAAAGCAGAGCTGAGTTCGACGAATGCTGAACTCAGTTCGACGAAAGCAGAGTTCTAACTCTGAGTTTAGCTCGACGAACGCTGAGCTCCATTCGACGAACTCTGATCTCAACTCAGTAGCTCAGCTCGACGATAGCCAATCTCAGTTCGACAAAAGACAAAGCTCAGTTCGACGAACTTTAAGTTTAGTTTGACGAACTCCAAGTTCAGTTCGACGAACTCCAAGTTCAGTTCGACGAACTTCAAGTTCAGTTCGACGAACTCCAGGCTCAGTTCGACGAATTCTTTGCAGTGTTCAGGCAGTTTTATTTACTGAAGGCAGAATGGTTTCAAGGCTTAATTTCAGTCTGTTACCACTCTGATATTTAATGCTAAATATTCTAATTGAATATAGTCGTTTAAGACAGCATTAAATATAGATTTATCACAGAGTTTTAATTCTAATCAATTCCCAGGGCAGTTATAATTCTCAGATATTCTTCAGGCATTTCAGAATGATTTTAATTCAAATATTTGAATTCTTCTCAGATATTATATATTCAGAATATTGCTACTTAAAAGGAGTTACTGACTTAGAGGGCTACACACAAAGAGTGACTGACTTAGAGATCAACAGACATACAGGTCAATATAGATCAACACATATAGATATAGATATTCTGCTTTAGTGTATACTAGTGCAAAAGTCTTCAATCAATCAGAAACAAGAAGGCCTACACCCTGAAGAAAAGACTCCCTCTCCTGATCACAAATCTCTACTCAAATCAGGGGGAACTTTTTGCATCTTCATCCACTAAAGTCTTCTCAGAGATATTTGATAGAGAAGACATCATCAACTCTTTTAGTTTACTTTCAAACTGTGTACAGGATTTTAACTCGCTTCAAAAGTTAACTCTTGGTTCCTAAATCACCTGATCAAAAGACTTAAGCTTGATTTTTGGGCACCTGATCAAAATCTCAAAGGGTTGTTAGATCTCCCTTAGAAAATAGATCTTGTGGTGGCAGTGCACCTGATCAAAAACCTGTAGTGGATACCTACCAGGGTGATAGAAGAGTAGACGTACTCATATTTATTGGGGAACTACTATAAAAATTCTTGTGTCGTCTGTGATTGCTTTACTTTCTATTGTGTGCTATGATTTTCCTATATATCTATCACTTACTTTAAATCCGCTATAAAAATAAATTAAATTTTTAAAAATATACTATATTCATCCTCCTCTAGAGTAAAGTTAGATCTATCCCTCACTTTCAATTGGTTTTGTGGGTAAATAAAATTATTTCTCGACTGTCCAAATGGACAACATGCAAGGGGGGAGTAGATTTCAGTAAAAAATGCTAAAGCATGGACTTAGGAGGGAGCATTGAGCAAGGTATAATCTCTCTTACCAGCTCGAATCTTTTTTGAAAAGAAGATTAATCCAGGTATCCCATATCCTTCCAAGATTTAGCCAATGGTCAGCCTTCGCAAGTGTTGTCTCTATAACCAGACAAATATGCAAAAAAGTTTTTTTTTAAAAAAATCCTTGTTTGAGCAAGTATAATTTTAATTTTGTGTTTAATCAGTCTTGATGTGAGATTTGTCAAACTAACATCTTATCATGTCTATCTAGTTGCCAATGAAATTAACTATTGATTGTGAGCATTGTCCTATTAGGAGCATTCCACTGTAGCTGGTGGAGATTTGATCTTGTATAAAGTCTTTTAAACGATGGCTTCATCAACACTTCTAGCAACTAATAAATGAGTAAGGAGGATGAGCACTCAGGAGGGGGGGTGGACGACCGACATTCAAAGGGGAGTTGATCTTGATTAACAATCTAAAGGCTTGGACTTAGGAAGGTGTACTTTACCATTGCTTTGAGGATGGTGAACTAAAGTGAAGCGAAGGTCAAAGCCTATTTGCCTGCAAAACTCCTCCTACTCAAATATAGCTAATTGAGGGTCATTGTCCATGACTATGGCCTGATATATACCGAACTTGCATACAATCGATGTCTCCCTAAAGGAATTTTCTCACTACCTGAGATTTCGTCTTTGCCAAGGCATTGAATTCTATTCATTTGACAAAATTGTTCATCATCATAAGGATGAACCTTCACTGGTTCCTGACTTGCGGGAAAGGCCCCACTAGTTCCATGTCACATATGGTGAATAGACATGGAGAGGTGATAGTTCTCAGTTACTGAGCCGACAATAAATGCAACATAACATAAAGTTGGCATTTATGACAACGCCGAGCAAAGCTCTTTGTGTCTTTCCGAATAGTGGGCCAAAAGTAACCCTACCTCAAGACCCTTTTCTCTAGCATACGACTTCCCGAGTGACTATTGCACTCGTCGAATTATATCTCTTCCAAGACTCAGGGGACCTCAGTTTCTGAGATGCGCTGAGCCAATTACCCAAAAATGATCTTATGATACAAGCCTCCATCATGAAGCAGGTAATAGGTTGATTTGTATCGGAAGTGCCTCTTGTCTACTACTACTGCTGGAAACTCTCCTATGGTGAGGTGAGTAGCGAATGGATCCATCCAGGATAGATTTTGCTCTATGTTCATCATCTCTTCTTCTTAGATGGACGGAATAACTCAGTTAAGGTGTCTCATTCTCTCAGTCCGTACTTGGCCAATCGAACAGAAACACCATTCTTTTACTTCGGTACATGTTGTATATATATTGATCGGAAGGTGCCAATCAAGTCCTTGACATTCAAGAGGTTCTTTTGCTCCTTCTACATGATACTTCTTAGAGGGTGATCAGTCACTACTCTGATGACGTAAGCCTAAAAGTATGACCTCAAACTCTTTGCCAATATGATCAATGCGTAAGCAAGCTTCTATTAGATTGGATAGTGTAGCTCAGCTTTCTGAGGGAATCTACTCATATAGTAGATTGACAACTGGTGATTCCCTTCTTATCGAACCAAAACTGAGCCAACTACCTCAGCTCCAACTTCTAAGTAGAGAAAAATTCCTTCCCCTTTCCAGAGTCTATTGAAGCATAGGATCATGCACCAACTTATGCTTGAGATTTTATAAGGATGACTCTAACTTGGTTTCCTTCTCTAACATTTGATTATCACAAAAAGACCTAAAGAAAAGGGAGCACTTCTCCCGAGCTTTTGATAAGAATTGACTCAACTCAGTCGGCCAGCCTAGCTATCAGTCAATCATTCCACCTCTTTAGTATTACCGGGGGAGGTTATCTCCATGATATCTCTCACCTTGTCGGGATTTGACTCCACTCTAATAGTGGTGAGGAGATGTCTCAAGAACTTTCCCATGCTAGCTCCGAAAACATAATTAGTAGGGTTGAGCCTCATTTTGTACTTATGCAAGGTTGTAAAGGTCTCCAATAGGTCATTTATGTGATCCTTGATGCTATAGTTCTTGACCATGAGGTCATCCATATAGACCTACAAATTACTTCCCTTCTGGTCTTTGAAGACTCGGCTCATCATCCTCCGGTACGTCGCCCCCGCATTCCTCAAATTAAAAAAATCATCTTGTAATAGTAACAACCATCATTGGTTATGAAGTGGTCATTCTTGACATTAGGGGGTTGCATTTAGATCTAGTGATATCTTTAAAATACAACAAGAAAACTCATCACAGGACCGATGGCTGAATCAACTAGTGCATAGATTTTAGGTAGAGGATAATAATATTTGGGGCATGCTTTATTCAAAAAAGAAAAATCGATATACATGCGTCACTTCCCTTTTGATTTCTTCACCATTATAATATTAGAGACTCGTCCTGGGAATTGGATCTCTGACACAATCTATCATCTTCTAGACTTCCACCTAGATGGGCTCGACTAGGTAAGTCACCACCTACCTCTTCTTTTGCTTGACTAGTCAAACCTTATGATCAAGATTCATGTGGCGACAATCTATAACTACATCTATACCTGTCATAACTACATTTCTACATGCAAAGACATCGATGTTGGCATGGATGCAAGCCACGAGATCGTCCTGGTCTTTCTTCTTCAACTCTCTGTTGATTCTGATTCTTTTGGGCCTCCCGCCCACTGCGACTTCTACCTCCTCCATCTTCTCAACAATCCTTGGCTACCTTAGGATCACTATCCAGACTTGTAAATATTCTGGATTCTACTTCAAGCACCGGTGGAAAGAGGAGGGCACAAATTGGAAGGCACTGGTGAGGAGCCTTCCAAAGATAGCATTATAACTACTCTAAGTGTAAGACCCCCCTCCCGGAACACAAGACATGGCCGAGGGGAGTCTTATGCCCAGAACAGTCGCCTTGCGGTAGCACCAACACACGGGTCGACCTGTACCACAAGAAGTCTATCCTGCCGGTTAAAACCAATATCATCATTGCCAACCCAACACAAGAATATAAGCAGAAGTCAAAATCCAAATAAGTGTAAAATGTCCAACAAGTATAATAAATAAAAGAAGCAACCAAAGCTTCTATAATATCAGAGTACATATGAAATGTCAAAAGGCTACAAAATGAGTCTCTCAAAAACTCACATCAGTCACTGACGGTAGCGATGGTATCGTCACTTCAGGCCATGTCTCCCTGGCCTGGCTGTCCTCCTGCATAACCTGTTGTTGCGGGATCTCCTCCTAAAAAGGAATAAGTAGCAACCGTTAATCATAAAGACTAAGGCTTCATTTGGTTTAGCGTTTTCGGGCGGCGTTTGGAGCAAACGCCACCGGACGGAGGGTAACCAAACGAAACTTCGTCTCCATTTGCTCTGTTTGTACCTACAGCAAGGAGGAAACACCCCCCCCCCCCCCCCCCCCCCCCCCCCCGCTTTGTTTCGACCCCCACCTCCCCCTCCAGTTCGAAAGCTCTGTTTGGACCCGCTTACTCCTCCCGCCACCTCTAAAACAAATGAAGCCTAAGTGGCTATTACATCCGCTCCCCCGGCGAATCTTAGGCACCGGGCGGAGAAAAGAAGAGGGTACAATATATATATATATATATATATATATATATATATATATATATATATATATATATAGTAGTATAAGCAGATGGTATAGGGCTAATCAATATCAGAGTATCCATCAATATATCAGAAATAATTATAAGAATTTATACTAGCAATTCTACTATCAAACGTAGTGAATAAGTATGAATAATCAACATGAAGTAACTTAACTTATATGAATGTCCATACAGACATATAAGTTAAGGATCAGGTTAATAGTAAAGTAACTCATCATATAAGAGTGCACATGCAAACATATATGAGGAGGATCTTGTGTATGTAATGCAATGCAATGTTATGAATGCAATGTGTTGACTCACCCATGCTCACACACATACAACTGCTATGTCGACACAGACTTGTAGTTCCCACTTTTCGATTAGGTAGCTAACCTCTCAGGCGTCATCCGTCGTGGCCAGACGGTGGCAGTAGAGCGGGCATCTCCACTACTAGGCTGACATTCACACTACTCGGCCTAGGCCTCCGTACGCCTTAATGCTAAGAACACAACAGTGGAGCTCACTGCGTACTGCGGTTCAGATTTGTGGAGGCAAGACCGTCGCGGTGCCTTCCATCCGGCTAGATTTCCATGGCTCCAAAGTGATCATCAAGGGTAACGATCTCCTTCTTGGACAAGTGAAGTCCTCTGTTATGCACGTGCATGGAATCCTCCACCAAGAGGTGGAAAGCGTAAGCAATTCCAGCGGGTCGATAGTTTATATTCCCGGTTGAGGCTACATCTAGATCCGGAAATGAGTAGTATGGAATATGCATATTGTGTGAAGCTCATCCAAATGGTTAGTCTAGATTGGTGATGTTTATATTGCGAACCGGAGAAGACTCTGTGTATGAAACGAGTATTGTATGGAGTTTGTGAGAGTACCTGTGAATGGTGAATTCTCTCATATATATAGGAAGATCTTAGTGAGCTCCTTGTGTTATATGCGATGTGGCCGTGAGAGCCATGCTTTGTGGTTGTGGAGCCTTTATGGCATTGGAAAGCGGCTCTGCGTGAGCTGTGTTGAACAAGAAAGGGAAAGTCAACCTGCATCAAGATCTGCGCTATTGACGAGTTGAGCAACGGGAAAGGGTTGACTTATACCTGCGTTGTGAGAGATCGATTGGTGGCAATGCAAATGGGGGGTTGCGGGCCTTCCCGGGTTGTTACACCACAATGGTGGGTCGATCTAGAATGCGCAATGGTTGCCGTGAGGTGAACACCTCTGAGTGGGATGGGCGAGGATGTCTCCAGCACGCATGTTGTGGTAGACTAGTGCCCATAGCCAACAAGTTAAGAACCTCTGATCGGTGGTGGGACCAAGGATGATTCGGTACACCGTAATCGTGCCCTGAGTGCACGGAGCATCTGGCACGAAGGCCGGCGTTTTTGATGATGTTGTGCGTGAGAGCACTTGTTGTGATATATATGCTGTGATTGCAATACATCCAGGGAAGGAACCACTGCCCCAGATAAGGGGTAAGGTCGTTATAATTGGTCAGCTGAATGCTGACCGTTGCTTTGTTTATCACCCTTGGGGTGGATGTCCATATGCAGGTGTTGCGGGATGATTTGGATTGAGCAGGCTGAAGCCCTTGCTACTTCTTGTAGGCCCTTGAAGGTCGTGCGAAGAAGTATATATTCATGTGTGACTGGCATGCGTGCCGATGTATGAAACCACATCTTGTAAAGAGAAACATGTAAGGCCTTAAGGCCGTGAGCTTTTGTGTACTTGTATACATTCTTGGTGTTATATATAAATATGTTATTTATATATTTAGTGGACATTCATTGGTTGAGTTCTTGCAAGTCATAAACTTCCGCTAGAATTCTTTGAGTTAAGATGCGAGTATAAAGTAATTTTGATATTCATACGTAATTCCGCCGTTTGTCTGTGAAATATGGTGTGGGGCCCCGGCCGAACCCTCTGTTATATTCCATATGACGGATGGAGGTGTTACAAAGTGGTATCATAGGTTAGGGTTTGGTAGGGATAACATAATTAAACTCATGAATGTCCACTAGGAATGCAATACATGTGTTTGAGGAGTGTGAGCGTGTATACTAGGCATGGTTGTCATTTTGAACTGGACGTTAATGGTGTTTTGTATACTTATATGTGATAAGGAGTGGAGTTGGGCAGTCTGAGCCCCAATGTTCTGATGAGAGTGCGATACCAACTGAGGTGCCCACACCTCCTATTTTTGCGAAAACTGTACGCTTAGTTGCTGAAGCACTATTTGCCATGATAAATGCACAGCCTATTGGGCAGGCAAGGCCTGCAGTGGATCCAGTACGGGTTGGTGCGAGGCAAGAGCGTGTTGAGGCTCTGATTGACGAGAAAGCAGCTGATGAGCAACTGAAATGATTTATGGATTTTCATCCACCTACATTTTTTGTGGTGGGTTCCCCAACGCAAGCTGAGGATTGTCTCGCGAGAGTGAAGAGGATCTCGACATCGATCGGGACTGATGAGGGGCAGAAAGTTACTCTAGCCACTTTCCTGCTGGAAGGAGAGACGAGGCTTTGGTGAGATGAAGTAGAATTGCACCACTTGGCAGGCAGAGGCCTAGGGGAGATATCAATGGAGGAATTATCCAAATTATTTTGGGCAAAGTATTTTCCAGTATCGCAGCGAATTGCAATGGAAAATGAATTCCAACGTCTGATGCAGGGTGAGAGTACTGTTGATAATTACCTGCATGAGTTTACCAGGCTAGGGCGTGATAACTACTTTTGAGTCATCCTTTTTTGGGTAATTTAGTAGCTTAAATTTCTAAGTATTATAATTTTATGTTGTTGTATGCTTATATTTTGACCCTTTTTTGTATATTATTGTCACTAACATTTTTCCTTCTTTTTGCAGGATTTTACAAGTTTTGCATGGTCACGCCCTCCTAGGGCGTGTACCAAGGGCGTGTAAGCTAGTGGAATGAAGCCGCCGGTCCGAAGTCAATCTCCACCAGAAACTAGCTGTCACGCCCACTGACACGCCCTACGTGGGGGTGTCTGACAGGCGTGACCCGCCAAGTCCCGAGAAATCAGTACCGAGCTCAATTTCAACGCGCCGAATCCGACACGCCCATATGTCACGCCCTCCAGGGGCGTGTTCGATGGGCGTGTAACTCAGCAACCGCGCCAGAATTAAATGCCAACGCTCCAGATGTCGCACCGAATCAGACACGCCCTATGGTCACGCCCTCCATTAAGTTAAAGAACTATTAGACGCGATTACGATAAAGTGTTAAAGAACTACGACCAAGGGATGGGAATGTACTCGATCAAGAATCACCTCGGCCAGAGTAATAAAGAAATGCGATAAAAGCCTAAACTTAATAGGGAAGAGTTTCTTGACCGTGGAGGTTCCTAAAGCTTAAACACACTTCTCTCGAAGTCGTGTCCGACTGAGTTTAGGTAGGTCCGACCGACTTTCGTCTAAATCAGAGGCCTAAAGCTCGCTTTACGCGGTGAACCCCACTATTAGATTTTATTCCAATCCGGGAGATTTGAATGTCTCCCTCTCTCGAGGGGTGCATACCAATCCCTTTCCTCTTGAGTGCTCACTTCAAACTATCAGCCTTTCGGCTAGCCAAGCATGAAAGCTAAGGCGGAGAGTATACATCGATGATATATCTCCAACCCAAAAGTATTCAAGAGCAATTCAAGGTTAAACCCCTAAAAAGAAAAGGTAAAATTAAAGCATCATAACTTAATCACTCAAACCTCAGATCATCAAGATCGAGTACAAGGAGGATTTAGTTATTCATGGTATAGACAATGAAGATCATATTAATAGTATGGAAAATAACACCGAGTAGAAGGGAAAGAGAATAGCGAATTATTTTATTTCGTAATGTGGAGGAATCACAAGTAGGGCACACAGATACTATAAGAACACCTTCTACGATGATTAAAAATGCTGTAAAAAGGAAGTACAGAAATGCAAAAAAGACTTGCATGAAAAGAAACTCAATTACTTGAAGTAAAAAGGAAGAGACAAGCTTAAAAACTAAAATAGCAGCACTTCTTCTTCTCTAATCTCCCTCCCCCAAACACTAGAAGATGATCCCTATTTATAGAGTTTTTTCGGGCTGAGTCACGCCCTATGACACGCCCATGGAGGGCGTGACCATAGGGCGTGTCTGATTCGGTGCGACATCTGGAGTGTTGGCATTTAATTCTGGCGCGGTTGCTGAGTTACACGCCCATCGAACACGCCCCTGGAGGGCGTGACATATGGGCGTGTCGGATTCGGCGCGTTGAAATTGAGCTCGGTACTGATTTCTCGGGACTTGGCGGGTCACGCCTGTCAGACACGCCCACGTAGGGCGTGTCAGTGGGCGTGACAGCTAGTTTCTGGTGGAGATTGACTTCGGACCGGCGGCTTCATTCCACTAGCTTACACGCCCTTGGTACACGCCCTAGGAGGGCGTGACCATGGGGCGTGACCATGCAAAACTTGTAAAATCCTGCAAAAAGAAGGAAAGATGTTAGTGACAATAATATACAAAAAAGGGTCAAAATATAAGCATACAACAACATAAAATTATAATACTTAGAAATTTAAGCTACTAAATTACCCAAAAAAAGATGACTCAAAAGTAGTCATCAAACATCCCCATGCTTAGACATTTGCTTGCCCTCAAGCAAATAAAAATGAAAACTAGGGAAGGAAATAGAAAATAAACAAAGCTAATTTAGGTTTCATAATTAAGAAAAACAAAACATGGAAAATTAAACTATCCTAATATTCATATTATCAACTAGTGGGGTGAGAAGTGCATAATAGAAGATTTGAAAGGGAAACCCTAAAAATCTCATTAAAACATAAGAGAAGTCTACTAATTTCTAAATCTTAAAAACAAGGCATCCAAAATAAATGAAAATAAGGAAAACAAAAGTAGAAGTTCTAAATAAACGGCGCATTAACAAACTACTAGGTTGCTAGATAATCATTAACCCTAAAACACTCCAAGATAACCTCCAAAGAAATCCATCAATGATGGTGGCCATAGGCTTGTACGTTCACACTTTCTCCACTACGCGAATTTACATTCTAAGATCATTAGGACTTCTAAGGCGTTAAGACTTGGTTTAGGTGAATGATTAGGAAATGAAAACAAAGATAAACATAATGGCTTAAACACTAAACCAAGGGTGAGCTTAAAAATACATAAAAATTTAGAAATAACAAGTATGTCATTTCTCCAATATGAAACTACAAAAACAAGGCCATGAAAATTTTTCCTTTTTTTTAAACTTGGCCAACCATAAACTTTTTGCATTCATTTTTTTTCTTTTTGATTTTGTAATGATATATATATATTTTTTCTTTCTTACTTTTTGAATAACAATTGATAAGGAAACTCCAAAAATAAGCTTTATAATTGTCCTTTTCATTTCCAAAATAATATAATACCCCTCCCACAAAAATAATTTTTAAGCTCAAGGTTATAGTGCAAAAATTAGGACGGGCATTTGGCTTTGGTGAACAAGATGAAATGAAAGGTGGAGCTAAAAACAATGAAAATAAGAAAAAGGCCCAAAGTTGTTTTGCAAGGGTTATGTTTTCGGTGGGCAAGAAAAGCTCAAACTATTCAAATGGTGGCCTAAATCATTTCTAAAGAACATAAAGACGGCGCAAATGCTTCGAGAGTAGCTTGGTACAAGTTCTAGACACCAAGAAAGACTACCCCGCAAATGAAAAAGAACTAATGATACCTAGCAACCATTCGTAAGTAACTAACCGAATAAAAAGACATAACTACGTATTGCTAGCTTATAACTTAAAAACCGGATGCCAATATTTAAGAAAAAGAAACTAGTAGAACTAAACTGTGTTAAAATGATAGGTTTAGAAAACCATTTTCAAAGTAATCTATATAGAACTACAAAAACCGCATGGGCCTACACTTCACTAGAAGCAACATGAAAATAAAGATAGAAAATAATTTTAGGTTTTGTTTTTCAAATCGATTTTAAGCACAAAATTTTTTGATCTTTTTGTTTTTCTCATTTTTTTGGGTTTTATATTTTATAATTTTTTTGGATTTTTAGATTTAGACGACATAAAATATTATACTAATTTAAAACATACATTTTTTTTTCTTTTTTTTTTTTTTTTTTTTAAATAAGAAACAGAAAGAAAGGCAAAAAGAAACTAGACCCCCCCATGCTTAAATTCTTCATTGCCCTCAATGAAGAAAACATAAAGAAAAAGAAGGGGACTGAGAAGAAGAGAAAAAGAAAAATGCAGGAAAATAAATAAGGAAAAAGAACAGGACTTCCCCGGGTTCGTGAGATGAAGGCGGATGTCGCTCCCCCAAGCTTGCTTTTTGGAGTACTTGATCGTCAGCAGGTATGACTTGATCCATCTGATATCAGCAACGGTGGAGCGGCGACCACGATCATGGACTTGATGTGCCTCCGGTAGGAAGAGCAAAAATAAAAGCAAAAAGAAATAGAGTCCATGGGCAGATTGCCCGATAATGTTTTTATTATTACAACCATTCAAATAAAAGAGTATAATAATAAGAAGTCCAAAAATAAAAGTAAACATGTCCATCACAAAAGAAAAAAAATGTCCATCAGAAATAATAATAACTAAGAATCAAAAAGAAGATTCTCCTTTGCAGGAGTCACAGAATCATTAGAGAAGTAGCGTTTGAGTCTATGGCCATTAACTTTGAAGTCCCCCTTATCGGGGTGTGAAAGTAGCACAGTGCCGTAAGGAAAAACATCCTTGACCGCGAATGGTCCGGACCATCGAGATTTAAGCTTTCCCGGGAAGAGACGTAAACGTGAATTAAAAATAAGAACCTGATCGCCTGGTTTAAACGTTTTAGGGTGGCGCAGGTTCTTATCGTGATATAATTTTGTGCG
Source organism: Platanthera zijinensis (assembly GCA_039513925.1). NCBI lineage: Eukaryota > Viridiplantae > Streptophyta > Magnoliopsida > Asparagales > Orchidaceae > Platanthera > Platanthera zijinensis. The sequence continues at coordinate 153,444,583 of CM077094.1, read as the reverse complement.
TTCTTTATAAATTCGATTATTTTCATATGCATACGCTCTCCACTCATCGAGTTCATTTAATTGATGTTTTCTATGCTCGCCTACCGAATGCGGATCGAAATTGAAAAACTTTAATGCCCAATACGCTCGGTGCTCTACTTCTACCGGAAGGTGACACGACTTTCCATAGACCAATCGGAAAGGAGTACAACCGATGGCGGTCTTGTACGCTGTCCGATAAGCCCAAAGAGCATCGTCTAATTTTAGGGACCAATCCTTACGAGAAGTAGAAACAGTTTTTTCCAAAATTCTTTTTAGTTCGCGATTGACTACCTCGACCTGACCGTTAGTTTGGGGGTGATAAGCAGTTGACAATTTATGCGTGACACCATATTTTGTTAATGCTTTAGTGAGTTGGGTGTTGCAAAAATGGCTTCCCCTATCACTAACGATCGCTCGAGGGAATCCAAAGCGAGAAAATAATTTTTTTAGAAAATTGACAATAACACGGGCATCATTAGTTGGCAGAGCTTGGGCCTCTGCCCATCTAGAAACGTAATCTACCGCTACTAAAATATATTTATTACCTAAACTTGAAGGAAACGGGCCAACAAAGTCGATGCCCCACAAATCAAAAACCTCGCACTCGAGAAAATAGTTTTGTTCCAGTTCATTTTTATGTGAGATATTTCCAGTCCGCTGGCATCGATCACATCCACCCACAAAGGTTTGTGCATCTTTAAATATGCTTGGCCAATAGAAGCCAGCACTAAGCACTTTGTGGGCGGTGCGGTTTGCTTGATAATGCCCGCCAGTCGGACCTTCATGAACATGTTTTAAAATTTGGTGACCCTCTTCCTGCGAAACGCATCTCCTTACCACCTGGTCCGCACAAATGCGAAATAGAAATGGGTCTTCCCAAAAATAATACTTCAACTCCGAAAAGAATTTCTTCTTTTGGTGAGTGGAGTATTCTTTTGGAAGGACCCGGGCCACAAGATAATTGGCCAGATCGGCAAACCAGGGGGTAGGAGATGAGGAAATATTAAAAAGGCGTTCATCCGGAAAAGAGTCATTTATAGAAGTTTCATTTAAAAAATCAAGTTTGGGATTTTCAAGACGCGAGAGATGATCAGCTGCTAAGTTTTCCGCTCCTTTCTTATCCCGAATCTCCAAGTCGAATTCTTGAAGTAAGAGGATCCAACGGATAAGACGCGGCTTGGCATCCGGTTTAGAAAGGAGGTATTTCAAAGCGGAGTGATCCGTGAAAACAACAACTTTAGAAAGAGTAACATACGGTCGGAATTTATCAAAAGCGAAAATAACTGCTAAGAGCTCTTTCTCCGTCGTGGTGTAATTTTCTTGCGCAGAAGTGAGAGTTTTACTAGCGTAGAAAATCGGATGAAAGTTCTTAGCGATTCGTTGACCTAAAACCGCACCTACCGCATGATTACTCGCATCACACATAATTTCGAAAGGTAAATCCCAAACTGGGGCGATCATAATAGGAGCATTTATAAGTTTCGATTTTATTAATTCAAAGGCCTCGAGACAAGATTTATCAAAAACAAAAGGAATGTCTTTTTCGAGCAAGTGGGTGAGAGGTTTAGTGATTTTTGAAAAGTCCTTAATAAATCTACGATAAAAACCCGCATGACCTAAAAAACTTCTAATCGCTTTAACGGTTAGAGGGGGCGGTAACTTTTCAATTACTTCAATTTTTGCCTTGTCCACTTCAATTCCCCTAGAGGAAATGTTGTGGCCAAGGACTAAACCCTCACGTACCATAAAGTGGCACTTCTCCCAATTTAAAACTAAATTTGTCTCCTCGCAGCGTTTTAAAACTTTTCCTAAATTTTCTAAACATAGATCGAATGAGTCGCCAAAAACGGAAAAGTCGTCCATAAAGACTTCCATAATATTTTCTACATATTTATCAAAAATAGCAAGCATACACCGCTGAAAGGTGGCGGGTGCGTTGCATAATCCGAAAGGCATTCTACGGTAGGCAAAAGTTCCGAAGGGGCAAGTGAATGTCGTCTTCTCTTGGTCCTCGGGTGAGATAGGGATTTGAAAATATCCCGAGAGACCGTCGAGGAAGCAATAAAAATTGTGCCCGGACAAACGTTCTAAAATTTGATCGATAAAGGGGAGGGGGAAGTGATCTTTTCGAGTGGCATCGTTTAGTTTACGGTAATCGATGCACATCCTCCATCCCGTTATCGTCCTAGTTGGAACTAAATCGTTGTTTTCGTTTGGTACTACCGTGATTCCACCCTTCTTAGGAACAACCTGAACTGGACTTACCCACTGACTATCGGAAATAGGATAAATTATCCCTGCATCTAATAACTTAAGCACCTCTCCCTTCACAACCTCTTTCATATTTGGATTAAGACGACGTTGTGGTTGAACTACACCCTTAGGATTATTTTCAAAAAATATGTTGTGTGTGCAGAAAGAGGGACTTATGCCAGGAATATCACAAATTTGCCATGCTATAGCTCGGCGATGCTTTTGTAGTAGTTCGATCAATTGATTGTTTTCGGATTGGGAAAGAAAAGCCGAGATTATAACGGGCAATTTTGAATCTTTTGCAAGAAAGGCATATTTGAGGTGGTCAGGCAGTGGTTTTAAATCAAGCTGGGGTGGTTCGTCATAAGAATTTTTTAAATTTTTCTCTTTTTCAAAAACAAGATTTTCATACTTTTTCCTACTACATGCAAATTTATTTTCAACATTTTCTTGGATCGACATCACCGGGTTGTCAAAATTATGTGAAGAAATTTCAGAAAACGAAGATGAAAATTCATTGGGAGAAATGTTGGAAAGGGAAAGGGAAGAGTCTTCATTTAGAACGTCAACAAAAAAACAAGAGTCATCATTTTTTAAGGAGTTTTTCATGGATTGATTTATAGAAAATGTGACCTCATCATCTCCCACACGCAAAAACAACTTTCCGTTACTAACGTCTATAACTGCTCGAGAGGTGGCTAGAAATGGTCGTCCAAGGATAAGAGGAACCTCGACATCTTCTTCAATATCAAGAATGACAAAATCCACCGGAAGATGAATTTGTCGACCTTTACTAGCACGTCCTCAATGATACCTAGTGGATACTTGATAGACCTATCAGCTAATTGGATACTCATCCTTGTAGGGCTCAGAGTGCCCAATCCTAACTTCTTAAATAGTGAAAAAGGCATCAAGTTGATGCTCGCTCCTAGATCTGCCAACGCATGTTTAACAAATAAATCACCAAAGACACAAGGAATGGAAAAACTACCCGGATCGTTTATCTTTTTAGGCAGATTAGAATTTTTAACGACTGCCGAGCATTCTTCATTCAATGTTACATGTGATAAGTTCTCCAATTTCGTCTTGTTTGTTAATAAGTCCTTAAGATATTTTGCGTACCTCGGCATTTGACTAATCGCTTCATGAAATGGCAAATTAATGTGAATTTGTTTGAACATTTCGAGAAAGCGTTGGTACTGATCATCTAATTTGTCTTTCCTAAGTCTAGCCGGATAAGGAGGTGGCGGGAATTCTTTTAGGACAACAGGAGCATCATTTTGAAAATCATTTTTTTCTTTTGAGAATCAGAAATAATAGAGCCATCGTTTTCTTTTTCAAATGTAGATTTTTCTTTTTCAGAATCTAAGTTGTCATTTTCCGTGGGGGTAAAAACTGGAGGAACAATCGCCTTTGGCTCTTCCCTTGTGGTGGGCTCGTTAACAACTTTACCGCTCCGAAGGGAAATCGCATTTGCGTGCTCCCTTGGGTTAGGCTCAGTGTTCGAGGGAAGAGTTCCAGGTGGTCTCTCGGAAAAGGCCTTAGCGAGTTGGCCAACTTGATTCTCTAAGTTTTTCATGGATCCTGTTAAATTTCTAATAGTGGCATCGTTCGAGCTTATATATTTAGCGAGGATCTCTTCCAAAGGGGAAGGTTTTTGAAAATTTTGTTGCGGTGGTGGTGGTGGTGTAAAATCGTGCGGTGGGCGTATTACATTAGCATTATTACTCCAAGAAAAATTAGGATGGTTACGCCATCCGGGATGATACGTGTTCGACGAAGCAGAAAAACCAGGAGGAGAAGAAAAATTCGAAAAAGCAGAAAAATTATTCGCAGAAATATTTTGAGCAGGCCTGGGTATGTTCCCCAGATAATCCACCTGCTCGGCAGCAGCAGCATTTTCATATACCTTAGCGGCGGAGGGAGCAGTCATCTCCGAGATCTTCTTGTTGAGCATTTCCACTTGCATCGCCAGTTGCGTCACCGAATCCACTTCATAGATACCTGCAGGTTTAGATGAGCGAGACCTGGACGAATTCCACTGATAAGTGTTCATCGCCATGTCATCGATAAGCTCAAGAGCGGCTTCCGGAGTTTTGCGGTCTAAAGAACCAGCGGAAGCGGCATCTATCATTTGCTTAGTCTCTTGGTTTAGCCCATTATAGAATGTCTGAACCTGCAACCATACAGGCAGAGCATGATGTGGGCATCTTCTCAAAAGTTCTTTGAACCTCTCCCAAGTGTCATAGAGGGTCTCAGAATCAATTTGAGAATATGAAGTTATATCATTTCGAAACTTAGCAGTTTTGGCGGGGGGAAAATAACGAGAAAGAAATTTTTCAGTTAAAATGTTCCAAGTAGTGATTGATCCTCTTGGAAGAGAACTCAACCACTGTTTGGCTTTAGTCCTTAAGGAGAATGGGAAGAGTCTTAGCCTTATCGCATCGTCCGAGACACCATTAATCTTGAAGGTGTCACAAATTTCAAGAAAATTAGCAATATGCAAGTTCGGATCTTCATCTTGCAATCCGTCGAACTGTACATATTGCTGCACCATTTGAATGATGCTAGGCTTAAGCTCGAAGTTATTGTTCGCAATAGCGGGACGAACTATGCTAGATTCTGTACCCTCCAGGTTTGGTCTTGCATAATGGGACATAGTCCTTTGCACGACTTCCTCTTGGTTGGGTCTTTGCAAGACTTCCTCTTGGTTGGGATTGTCCATTCTTAAGGTAGAATATGAATCGGACTGTTCGACCGGTATTTGAAGAGTCGGGCCTTGAAATTGCAATCTTCTCCGAAGAGTACGCTCGATTTCGTGGTCCAAGTCCAAAATAACCGACGGACTTCCCCGGGTCATGCACTGGAAGAAGAAAGAGAGAAGTATTGCTTATTATTATTATTAATATATATATATATATATATATATATATATATTTTTAATTATATATATTTTTAGATGTTTTAGCTCCCAAACTTCCCAAGGACTACCCGATGAAGGGTTCGCAAGGTACTAGACAAGATAGCGGTACTTAAAACCGCATTGCCCTTTTTGAGAGGATTTTGTTGGTGTAGGAAACTTGTGATGTGGGTATCTATTGAAAATGACTATATTTATTATTATTATTTTTTAAAGCGATTTATTTTTTTCTTTTTGGTTTGCAATAAGGAAGATAAAAGTAATAGATTCGTGTTTTCAATATATCAACAAGAGCTGATTCCCCGGCAACGGCGCCAAAAACTTGATGTCTACTATCGTGAAGAAAATAAAAGCAACCGAACTAGCAATCCATCTAGGCAAGTATACCTATCGAATTGTAGCTAGGGGACACAAGTGTCGTATTGAAATCCGGGAACTGTTGAATACACTTACTCACACGAAGACTATTATTTTATCGGAGGAAAATATTGAGGACTTAAAAAGGAAGTTGCAACTAAGAAAGGAAATATAGTTAATCGCTAGAAAGAGAACCACTGCATTAAGTTAAAGAACTATTAGACGCGATTACGATAAAGTGTTAAAGAACTACGACCAAGGGATGGGAATGTACTCGATCAAGAATCACCTCGGCCAGAGTAATAAAGAAATGCGATAAAAGCCTAAACTTAATAGGGAAGAGTTTCTTGACCGTGGAGGTTCCTAAAGCTTAAACACACTTCTCTCGAAGTCGTGTCCGACTGAGTTTAGGTAGGTCCGACCGACTTTCGTCTAAATCAGAGGCCTAAAGCTCGCTTTACGCGGTGAACCCCACTATTAGATTTTATTCCAATCCGGGAGATTTGAATGTCTCCCTCTCTCGAGGGGTGCATACCAATCCCTTTCCTCTTGAGTGCTCACTTCAAACTATCGGCCTTTCGGCTAGCCAAGCATGAAAGCTAAGGCGGAGAGTATACATCGATGATATATCTCCAACCCAAAAGTATTCAAGAGCAATTCAAGGTTAAACCCCTAAAAAGGAAAGGTAAAATTAAAGCATCATAACTTAATCACTCAAACCTCAGATCATCAAGATCGAGTACAAGGAGGATTTAGTTATTCATGGTATAGACAATGAAGATCATATTAATAGTATGGAAAATAACACCGAGTAGAAGGGAAAGAGAATAGCGAATTATTTTATTTCGTAATGTGGAGGAATCACAAGTAGGGCACACAGATACTATAAGAACACCTTCTACGATGATTAAAAATGCTGTAAAAAGGAAGTACAGAAATGCGAAAAAGACTTGCATGAAAAGAAACTCAATTACTTGAAGTAAAAAGGAAGAGACAAGCTTAAAAACTAAAATAGCAGCACTTCTTCTTCTCTAATCTCCCTCCCCCAAACACTAGAAGATGATCCCTATTTATAGAGTTTTTTCGGGCTGAGTCACGCCCTATGACACGCCCATGGAGGGCGTGACCATAGGGCGTGTCTGATTCGGTGCGACATCTGGAGCGTTGGCATTTAATTCTGGCGCGGTTGCTGAGTTACACGCCCATCGAACACGCCCCTGGAGGGCGTGACATATGGGCGTGTCGGATTCGGCGCGTTGAAATTGAGCTCGGTACTGATTTCTCGGGACTTGGCGGGTCACGCCTGTCAGACACGCCCACGTAGGGCGTGTCAGTGGGCGTGACAGCTAGTTTCTGGTGGAGATTGACTTCGGACCGGCGGCTTCATTCCACTAGCTTACACGCCCTTGGTACACGCCCTAGGAGGGCGTGACCATGGGGCGTGACCATGCAAAACTTGTAAAATCCTGCAAAAAGAAGGAAAGATATTAGTGACAATAATATACAAAAAAGGGTCAAAATATAAGCATACAACAACATAAAATTATAATACTTAGAAATTTAAGCTACTAAATTACCCAAAAAAGGATGACTCAAAAGTAGTCATCAAACATCCCCATGCTTAGACATTTGCTTGCCCTCAAGCAAATAAAAATGAAAACTAGGGAAGGAAATAGAAAATAAACAAAGCTAATTTAGGTTTCATAATTAAGAAAAACAAAACATGGAAAATTAAACTATCCTAATATTCATATTATCAACTAGTGGGGTGAGAAGTGCATAATAGAAGATTTGAAAGGGAAACCCTAAAAATCTCATTAAAACATAAGAGAAGTCTACTAATTTCTAAATCTTAAAAACAAGGCATCCAAAATAAATGAAAATAAGGAAAACAAAAGTAGAAGTTCTAAATAAACAGCGCATTAACAAACTACTAGGTTGCTAGATAATCATTAACCCTAAAACACTCCAAGATAACCTCCAAAGAAATCCATCAATGATGGTGGCCATAGGCTTGTACGTTCACACTTTCTCCACTACGCGAATTTACATTCTAAGATCATTAGGACTTCTAAGGCGTTAAGACTTGGTTTAGGTGAATGATTAAGAAATGAAAACAAAGATAAACATAATGGCTTAAACACTAAACCAAGGGTGAGCTTAAAAATACATAAAAATTTAGAAATAACAAGTATGTCATTTCTCCAATATGAAACTACAAAAACAAGGCCATGAAAATTTTTCCTTTTTTTTTAAACTTGGCCAACCATAAACTTTTTGCATTCATTTTTTTTCTTTTTGATTTTGTAATGATATATATATATTTTTTCTTTCTTACTTTTTGAATAACAATTGATAAGGAAACTCCAAAAATAAGCTTTATAATTGTCCTTTTCATTTCCAAAATAATATAATACCCCTCCCACAAAAATAATTTTTAAGCTCAAGGTTATAGTGCAAAAATTAGGACGGGCATTTGGCTTTGGTGAACAAGATGAAATGAAAGGTGGAGCTAAAAACAATGAAAATAAGAAAAAGGCCCAAAGTTGTTTTGCAAGGGTTATGTTTTCGGTGGGCAAGAAAAGCTCAAACTATTCAAATGGTGGCCTAAATCATTTCTAAAGAACATAAAGACGGCGCAAATGCTTCGAGAGTAGCTTGGTACAAGTTCTAGACACCAAGAAAGACTACCCCGCAAATGAAAAAGAACTAATGATACCTAGCAACCATTCGTAAGTAACTAACCGAATAAAAAGACATAACTACGTATTGCTAGCTTATAACTTAAAAACCGGATGCCAATATTTAAGAAAAAGAAACTAGTAGAACTAAACTATGTTAAAATGATAGGTTTAGAAAACCATTTTCAAAGTAATCTATATAGAACTACAAAAACCGCATGGGCCTACACTTCACTAGAAGCAACATGAAAATAAAGATAGAAAATAATTTTAGGTTTTGTTTTTCAAATCGATTTTAAGCACAAAATTTTTTGATCTTTTTGTTTTTCTCATTTTTTTGGGTTTTATATTTATAATTTTTTTGGATTTTTAGATTTAGACGACATAAAATATTATACTAATTTAAAACATACATTTTTTTTTCTTCTTTTTTTTTTTTTAAATAAGAAACAGAAAGAAAGGCAAAAAGAAACTAGACCCCCCCATGCTTAAATTCTTCATTGCCCTCAATGAAGAAAACATAAAGAAAAAGAAGGGGACTGAGAAGAAGAGAAAAAGAAAAATGCAGGAAAATAAATAAGGAAAAAGAACAGGACTTCCCCGGGTTCGTGAGATGAAGGCGGATGTCGCTCCCCAAGCTTGCTTTTTGGAGTACTTGATCGTCAGCAGGTATGACTTGATCCATCTGATATCAGCAACGGTGGAGCGGCGACCACGATCATGGACTTGATGTGCCTCCGGTAGGAAGAGCAAAAATAAAAGCAAAAAGAAATAGAGTCCATGGGCAGATTGCCCGATAATGTTTTTATTATTACAACCATTCAAATAAAAGAGTATAATAATAAGAAGTCCAAAAATAAAAGTAAACATGTCCATCACAAAAGAAAAAAATGTCCATCAGAAATAATAATAACTAAGAATCAAAAAGAAGATTCTCCTTTGCAGGAGTCACAGAATCATTAGAGAAGTAGCGTTTGAGTCTATGGCCATTAACTTTGAAGTCCCCCTTATCGGGGTGTGAAAGTAGCACAGTGTCGTAAGGAAAAACATCCTTGACCGCGAATGGTCCGGACCATCGAGATTTAAGCTTTCCCGGGAAGAGACGTAAACGTGAATTAAAAAGAAGAACCTGATCGCCTGGTTTAAACGTTTTAGGGTGGCGCAGGTTCTTATCGTGATATAATTTTGTGCGTTCTTTATAAATTCGATTATTTTCATATGCATACGCTCTCCACTCATCGAGTTCATTTAATTGATGTTTCTATGCTCGCCTACCGAATGCGGATCGAAATTGAAAAACTTTAATGCCCAATACGCTCGGTGCTCTACTTCTACCGGAAGGTGACACGACTTTCCATAGACCAATCGGAAAGGAGTACAACCGATGGCGGTCTTGTACGCTGTCCGATAAGCCCAAAGAGCATCGTCTAATTTTAGGGACCAATCCTTACGAGAAGTAGAAAAACAGTTTTTTTCCAAAATTCTTTTTAGTTCGCGATTGACTACCTCGACCTGACCGTTAGTTTGGGGGTGATAAGCAGTTGACAATTTATGCGTGACACCATATTTTGTTAATGCTTTAGTGAGTTGGGTGTTGCAAAAATGGCTTCCCTATCACTAACGATCGCTCGAGGGAATCCAAAGCGAGAAAATAATTTTTTTAGAAAATGACAACAACACGGGCATCATTAGTTGGCAGAGCTTGGGCCTCTGCCCATCTAGAAACGTAATCTACCGCTACTAAAATATATTTATTACCTAAACTTGAAGGAAACGGGCCAACAAAGTCGATGCCCCACAAATCAAAAACCTCGCACTCGAGAAAATAGTTTTGTTCCAGTTCATTTTTATGTGAGAGATTTCCAGTCCGCTGGCATCGATCACATCCACCCACAAAGGTTTGTGCATCTTTAAATATGCTTGGCCAATAGAAGCCAGCACTAAGCACTTTGTGGGCGGTGCGGTTTGCTTGATAATGCCCGCCAGTCGGACCTTCATGAACATGTTTTAAAATTTGGTGACCCTCTTCCTGCGAAACGCATCTCCTTACCACCTGGTCCGCACAAATGCAAATAGAAATGGGTCTTCCCAAAAATAATACTTCAACTCCGAAAAGAATTTCTTCTTTTGGTGAGTGGATTATTCTTTTGGAAGGACCCGGGCCACAAGATAATTGGCCAGATCGGCAAACCAGGGGGTAGGAGATGAGGAAATATTAAAAAGGCGTTCATCCGGAAAAGAGTCATTTATAGAAGTTTCATTTAAAAAATCAAGTTTGGGATTTTCAAGACGCGAGAGATGATCAGCTGCTAAGTTTTCCGCTCCTTTCTTATCCCGAATCTCCAAGTCGAGGCAAGTATACCTATCGAATTGTAGCTAGGGGACACAAGTGTCGTATTGAAATCCGGGAACTGCTGAATACACTTACTCACACGAAGACTATTATTTTATCGGAGGAAAATCTTAAGGACTTAAAAAGGAAGTTGCAACTTAGAAAGGAAATATAGTTAATCGCTAGAAAGAGAACCACTGCATTAAGTTAAAGAACTATTAGACGCGATTATGATAAAGTGTTAAAGAACTACGACTAAGGGATGGGAATGTACTCGATCAAGAATCACCTCGGCCAGAGTAATAAAGAAATGCGATAAAAGCCTAAACTTAATAGGGAAGAGTTTCTTGACTGTGGAGGTTCCTAAAGCTTAAACACACTTCTCTCGAAGTCGTGTCCGACTGAGTTTAGGTAGGTCCGACCGACTTTCGTCTAAATCAGAGGCCTAAAGCTCGCTTTACGCGGTGAACCCCACTATTAGATTTTATTCCAATCCGGGAGATTTGAATGTCTCCCTCTCTCGAGGGGTGCATACCAATCCCTTTCCTCTTGAGTGCTCACTTCAAACTATCGGCCTTTCGGCTAGCCAAGCATGAAAGCTAAGGCAGAGAGTATACATCGATGATATATCTCCAACCCAAAAGTATTCAAGAGCAATTCAAGGTTAAACCCCTAAAAAGGAAAGGTAAAATTAAAGCATCATAACTTAATCACTCAAACCTCAGATCATCAAGATCGAGTACAAGGAGGATTTAGTTATTCATGGTATAGACAATGAAGATCATATTAATAGTATGGAAAATAACACCGAGTAGAAGGGAAAGAGAATAGCGAATTATTTTATTTCGTAATGTGGAGGAATCACAAGTAGGGCACACAGATACTATAAGAACACCTTCTACGATGATTAAAAATGCTGTAAAAAGGAAGTACAGAAATGCGAAAAAGACTTGCATGAAAAGAAACTCAATTACTTGAAGTAAAAAGGAAGAGACAAGCTTAAAAACTAAAATAGCAGCACTTCTTCTTCTCTAATCTCCCTCCCCCAAACACTAGAAGATGATCCCTATTTATAGAGTTTTTTCGGGCTGAGTCACGCCCTATGACACGCCCATGGAGGGCGTGACCATAGGGCGTGTCTGATTCGGTGCGACATCTGGAGCGTTGGCATTTAATTCTGGCGCGGTTGCTGAGTTACACGCCCATCGAACACGCCCCTGGAGGGCGTGACATATGGGCGTGTCGGATTCGGCGCGTTGAAATTGAGCTCGGTACTGATTTCTCGGGACTTGGCGGGTCACGCCTGTCAGACACGCCCACGTAGGGCGTGTCAGTGGGCGTGACAGCTAGTTTCTGGTGGAGATTGACTTCGGACCGGCGGCTTCATTCCACTAGCTTACACGCCCTTGGTACACGCCCTAGGAGGGCGTGACCATGGGGCGTGACCATGCAAAACTTGTAAAATCCTGCAAAAAGAAGGAAAGATGTTAGTGACAATAATATACAAAAAAGGGTCAAAATATAAGCATACAACAACATAAAATTATAATACTTAGAAATTTAAGCTACTAAATTACCCAAAAAAGGATGACTCAAAAGTAGTCATCAAACATCCCCATGCTTAGACATTTGCTTGCCCTCAAGCAAATAAAAATGAAAACTAGGGAAGGAAATAGAAAATAAACAAAGCTAATTTAGGTTTCATAATTAAGAAAAACAAAACATGGAAAATTAAACTATCCTAATATTCATATTATCAACTAGTGGGGTGAGAAGTGCATAATAGAAGATTTGAAAGGGAAACCCTAAAAATCTCATTAAAACATAAGAGAAGTCTACTAATTTCTAAATCTTAAAAACAAGGCATCCAAAATAAATGAAAATAAGGAAAACAAAAGTAGAAGTTCTAAATAAATGGCGCATTAACAAACTACTAGGTTGCTAGATAATCATTAACCCTAAAACACTCCAAGATAACCTCCAAAGAAATCCATCAATGATGGTGGCCATAGGCTTGTACGTTCACACTTTCTCCACTACGCGAATTTACATTCTAAGATCATTAGGACTTCTAAGGCGTTAAGACTTGGTTTAGGTGAATGATTAGGAAATGAAAACAAAGATAAACATAATGGCTTAAACACTAAACCAAGGGTGAGCTTAAAAATACATAAAAATTTAGAAATAACAAGTATGTCATTTCTCCAATATGAAACTACAAAAACAAGGCCATGAAAATTTTTCCTTTTTTTTTAAACTTGGCCAACCATAAACTTTTTGCATTCATTTTTTTTCTTTTTGATTTTGTAATGATATATATATATTTTTTCTTTCTTACTTTTTGAATAACAATTGATAAGGAAACTCCAAAAATAAGCTTTATAATTGTCCTTTTCATTTCCAAAATAATATAATACCCCTCCCACAAAAATAATTTTTAAGCTCAAGGTTATAGTGCAAAAATTAGGACGGGCATTTGGCTTTGGTGAACAAGATGAAATGAAAGGTGGAGCTAAAAACAATGAAAATAAGAAAAAGGCCCAAAGTTGTTTTGCAAGGGTTATGTACGTTTTCGGTGGGCAAGAAAAGCTCAAACTATTCAAATGGTGGCCTAAATCATTTCTAAAGAACATAAAGACGGCGCAAATGCTTCGAGAGTAGCTTGGTACAAGTTCTAGACACCAAGAAAGACTACCCCGCAAATGAAAAAGAACTAATGATACCTAGCAACCATTCGTAAGTAACTAACCGAATAAAAAGACATAACTACGTATTGCTAGCTTATAACTTAAAAACCGGATGCCAATATTTAAGAAAAAGAAACTAGTAGAACTAAACTATGTTAAAATGATAGGTTTAGAAAACCATTTTCAAAGTAATCTATATAGAACTACAAAAACCGCATGGGCCTACACTTCACTAGAAGCAACATGAAAATAAAGATAGAAAATAATTTTAGGTTTTGTTTTTCAAATCGATTTTAAGCACAAAATTTTTTGATCTTTTTGTTTTTCTCATTTTTTTGGGTTTTATATTTTATAATTTTTTTGGTTTTTTAGATTTAGACGACATAAAATATTATACTAATTTAAAACATACATTTTTTTTTTCTTCTTCTTTTTTTTTTAAATAAGAAACAGAAAGAAAGGCAAAAAGAAACTAGACCCCCCCCATGCTTAAATTCTTCATTGCCCTCAATGAAGAAAACATAAAGAAAAAGAAGGGGACTGAGAAGAAGAGAAAAAGAAAAATGCAGGAAAATAAATAAGGAAAAAGAACAGGACTTCCCCGGGTTCGTGAGATGAAGGCGGATGTCGCTCCCCCAAGCTTGCTTTTTGGAGTACTTGATCGTCAGCAGGTATGACTTGATCCATCTGATATCAGCAACGGTGGAGCGGCGACCACGATCATGGACTTGATGTGCCTCCGGTAGGAAGAGCAAAAATAAAAGCAAAAAGAAATAGAGTCCATGGGCAGATTGCCCGATAATGTTTTTATTATTACAACCATTCAAATAAAAGAGTATAATAATAAGAAGTCCAAAAATAAAAGTAAACATGTCCATCACAAAAGAAAAAAAATGTCCATCAGAAATAATAATAACTAAGAATCAAAAAGAAGATTCTCCTTTGCAGGAGTCACAGAATCATTAGAGAAGTAGCGTTTGAGTCTATGGCCATTAACTTTGAAGTCCCCCTTATCGGGGTGTGAAAGTAGCACAGTGCCGTAAGGAAAAACATCCTTGACCGCGAATGGTCCGGACCATCGAGATTTAAGCTTTCCCGGGAAGAGACGTAAACGTGAATTAAAAAGAAGAACCTGATCGCCTGGTTTAAACGTTTTAGGGTGGCGCAGGTTCTTATCGTGATATAATTTTGTGCGTTCTTTATAAATTCGATTATTTTCATATGCATACGCTCTCCACTCATCGAGTTCATTTAATTGATGTTTTCTATGCTCGCCTACCGAATGCGGATCGAAATTGAAAAACTTTAATGCCCAATACGCTCGGTGCTCTACTTCTACCGGAAGGTGACACGACTTTCCATAGACCAATCGGAAAGGAGTACAACCGATGGCGGTCTTGTACGCTGTCCGATAAGCCCAAAGAGCATCGTCTAATTTTAGGGACCAATCCTTACGAGAAGTAGAAACAGTTTTTTCCAAAATTCTTTTTAGTTCGCGATTGACTACCTCGACCTGACCGTTAGTTTGGGGGTGATAAGCAGTTGACAATTTATGCGTGACACCATATTTTGTTAATGCTTTAGTGAGTTGGGTGTTGCAAAAATGGCTTCCCCTATCACTAACGATCGCTCGAGGGAATCCAAAGCGAGAAAATAATTTTTTTAGAAAATTGACAACAACACGGGCATCATTAGTTGGCAGAGCTTGGCCTCTGCCCATCTAGAAACGTAATCTACCGCTACTAAAATATATTTATTACCTAAACTTGAAGGAAACGGGCCAACAAAGTCGATGCCCCACAAATCAAAAACCTCGCACTCGAGAAAATAGTTTTGTTCCAGTTCATTTTTATGTGAGAGATTTCCAGTCCGCTGGCATCGATCACATCCACCCACAAAGGTTTGTGCATCTTTAAATATGCTTGGCCAATAGAAGCCAGCACTAAGCACTTTGTGGGCGGTGCGGTTTGCTTGATAATGCCCGCCAGTCGGACCTTCATGAACATGTTTTAAAATTTGGTGACCCTCTTCCTGCGAAACGCATCTCCTTACCACCTGGTCCGCACAAATGCGAAATAGAAATGGGTATTCCCAAAAATAATACTTCAACTCCGAAAAGAATTTCTTCTTTTGGTGAGTGGAGTATTCTTTTGGAAGGACCCGGGCCACAAGATAATTGGCCAGATCGGCAAACCAGGGGGTAGGAGATGAGGAAATATTAAAAAGGCGTTCATCCGGAAAAGAGTCATTTATAGAAGTTTCATTTAAAAATCAAGTTTGGGATTTTCAAGACGCGAGAGATGATCAGCTGCTAAGTTTTCCGCTCCTTTCTTATCCCGAATCTCCAAGTCGAATTCTTGAAGTAAGAGGATCCAACGGATAAGACGCGGCTTGGCATCCGGTTTAGAAAGGAGGTATTTCAAAGCGGAGTGATCCGTGAAAACAACAACTTTAGAAAGAGTAACATATGGTCGGAATTTATCAAAAGCGAAAATAACTGCTAAGAGCTCTTTCTCCGTCGTGGTGTAATTTTCTTGCGCAGAAGTGAGAGTTTTACTAGCGTAGAAAATCGGATGAAAGTTCTTAGCGATTCGTTGACCTAAAACCGCACCTACCGCATGATTACTCGCATCACACATAATTTCGAAAGGTAAATCCCAAACTGGGCGATCATAATAGGAGCATTTATAAGTTTCGATTTTATTAATTCAAAGGCCTCGAGACAAGATTTATCAAAAACAAAAGGAATGTCTTTTTCGAGCAAGTGGGTGAGAGGTTTAGTGATTTTTGAAAAGTCCTTAATAAATCTACGATAAAAACCCGCATGACCTAAAAAACTTCTAATCGCTTTAACGATTAGAGGGGGCGGTAACTTTTCAATTACTTCAATTTTTGCCTTGTCCACTTCAATTCCCCTAGCGGAAATGTTGTGGCCAAGGACTAAACCCTCACGTACCATAAAGTGGCACTTCTCCCAATTTAAAACTAAATTTGTCTCCTCGCAGCGTTTTAAAACTTTTCCTAAATTTTCTAAATATAGATCGAATGAGTCGCCAAAAACGGAAAAGTCGTCCATAAAGACTTCCATAATATTTTCTACATATTTATCAAAAATAGCAAGCATACACCGCTGAAAGGTGGCGGGTGCGTTGCATAATCCGAAAGGCATTCTACGGTAGGCAAAAGTTCCGAAGGGGCAAGTGAATGTCGTCTTCTCTTGGTCCTCGGGTGAGATAGGGATTTGAAAATATCCCGAGAGACCGTCGAGGAAGCAATAAAAATTGTGCCCGGACAAACGTTCTAAAATTTGATCGATAAAGGGGAGGGGGAAGTGATCTTTTCGAGTGGCATCGTTTAGTTTACGGTAATCGATGCACATCCTCCATCCCGTTATCGTCCTAGTTGGAACTAAATCGTTGTTTTCATTTGGTACTACCGTGATTCCACCCTTCTTAGGAACAACCTGAACTGGACTTACCCACTGACTATCGGAAATAGGATAAATTATCCTTGCATCTAATAACTTAAGCACCTCTCCCTTCACAACCTCTTTCATATTTGGATTAAGACGACGTTGTGGTTGAACTACACCCTTAGGATTATTTTCAAAAAATATGTTGTGTGTGCAGAAAGAGGGACTTATGCCAGGAATATCACAAATTTGCCATGCTATAGCTCGGCGATGCTTTTGTAGTAGTTCGATCAATTGATTGTTTTCGGATTGGGAAAGAAAAGCCGAGATTATAACGGGCAATTTTGAATCTTTTGCAAGAAAGGCATATTTGAGATGGTCAGGCAGTGGTTTTAAATCAAGCTGGGGTGGTTCGTCATAAGAATTTTTTAAATTTTTCTCTTTTTCAAAAACAAGATTTTCATACTTTTTCCTACTAGATGCAAATTTATTTTCAACATTTTCTTGGATCGACATCACCGGGTTGTCAAAATTATGTGAAGAAATTTCAGAAAACGAAGATGAAAATTCATTGGGAGAAATGTTGGAAAGGGAAAGGGAAGAGTCTTCATTTAGAACGTCAACAAAAAAACAAGAGTCATCATTTTTTAAGGAGTTTTTCATGGATTGATTTATAGAAAATGTGACCTCATCATCTCCCACACGCAAAAACAACTTTCCGTTACTAACGTCTATAACTGCTCGAGAGGTGGCTAGAAATGGTCGTCCAAGGATAAGAGGAACCTCGACATCTTCTTCAATATCAAGAATGACAAAATCCACCGGAAGATGAATTTGTCGACCTTTACTAGCACGTCCTCAATGATACCTAGTGGATACTTGATAGACCTATCAGCTAATTGGATACTCATCCTTGTAGGGCTCAGAGTGCCCAATCCTAACTTCTTAAATAGTGAAAAAGGCATCAAGTTGATGCTCGCTCCTAGATCTGCCAACGCATGTTTAACAAATAAATCACCAAAGACACAAGGAATGGAAAAACTACCCGGATCGTTTATCTTTTTAGGCAGATTAGAATTTTTAACGACTGCCGAGCATTCTTCATTCAATGTTACATGTGATAAGTTCTCCAATTTCGTCTTGTTTGTTAATAAGTCCTTAAGATATTTTGCGTACCTCGGCATTTGACTAATCGCTTCATGAAATGGCAAATTAATGTGAATTTGTTTGAACATTTCGAGAAAGCGTTGGTACTGATCATCTAATTTGTCTTTCCTAAGTCTAGCCGGATAAGGAGGTGGCGGGAATTCTTTTAGGACAACAGGAGCATCATTTTGAAAATCATTTTTTTCTTTTTGAGAATCAGAAATAATAGAGCCATCGTTTTCTTTTTCAAATGTAGATTTTTCTTTTTCAGAATCTAAGTTGTCATTTTCCGTGGGGGTAAAAACTGGAGGAACAATCGCCTTTGGCTCTTCCCTTGTGGTGGGCTCGTTAACAACTTCACCGCTCCGAAGGGAAATCGCATTTGCGTGCTCCCTTGGGTTAGGCTCAGTGTTCGAGGGAAGAGTTCCAGGTGGTCTCTCGGAAAAGGCCTTAGCGAGTTGGCCAACTTGATTCTCTAAGTTTTTCATGGATCCTGTTAAATTTCTAATAGTGGCATCGTTCGAGCTTATATATTTAGCGAGGATCTCTTCCAAAGGGGAAGGTTTTTGAAAATTTTGTTGCGGTGGTGGTGGTGGTGTAAAATCGTGCGGTGGGCGTATTACATTAGCATTATTACTCCAAGAAAAATTAGGATGGTTACGCCATCCGGGATGATACGTGTTCGACGAAGCAGAAAAACCAGGAGGAGAAGAAAAATTCGAAAAAGCAGAAAAATTATTCGCAGAAATATTTTGAGCAGGCCTGGGTATGTTCCCCAGATAATCCACCTGCTCGGCAGCAGCAGCATTTTCATATACCTTAGCGGCGGAGGGAGCAGTCATCTCCGAGATCTTCTTGTTGAGCATTTCCACTTGCATCGCCAGTTGCGTCACCGAATCCACTTCATAGATACCTGCAGGTTTAGATGAGCGAGACCTGGACGAATTCCACTGATAAGTGTTCATCGCCATGTCATCGATAAGCTCAAGAGCGGCTTCCGGAGTTTTGCGGTCTAAAGAACCAGCGGAAGCGGCATCTATCATTTGCTTAGTCTCTTGGTTTAGCCCATTATAGAATGTCTGAACCTGCAACCATACAGGCAGAGCATGATGTGGGCATCTTCTCAAAAGTTCTTTGAACCTCTCCCAAGTGTCATAGAGGGTCTCAGAATCAATTTGAGAATATGAAGTTATATCATTTCGAAACTTAGCAGTTTTGGCGGGGGGAAAATAACGAGAAAGAAATTTTTCAGTTAAAATGTTCCAAGTAGTGATTGATCCTCTTGGAAGAGAACTCAACCACTGTTTGGCTTTAGTCCTTAAGGAGAATGGGAAGAGTCTTAGCCTTATCGCATCGTCCGAGACACCATTAATCTTGAAGGTGTCACAAATTTCAAGAAAATTAGCAATATACAAGTTCGGATCTTCATCTTGCAATCCGTCGAACTGTACATATTGCTGCACCATTTGAATGATGCTAGGCTTAAGCTCGAAGTTATTGTTCGCAATAGCGGGACGAACTATGCTAGATTCTGTACCCTCCAGGTTTGGTCTTGCATAATGGGACATAGTCCTTTGCACGACTTCCTCTTGGTTGGGTCTTTGCAAGACTTCCTCTTGGTTGGGATTGTCCATTCTTAAGGTAGAATATGAATCGGACTGTTCGACCGGTATTTGAAGAGTCGGGCCTTGAAATCGCAATCTTCTCCGAAGAGTACGCTCGATTTCGTGGTCCAAGTCCAAAATAACCGACGGACTTCCCCGGGTCATGCACTGGAAGAAGAAAGAGAGAAGTATTGCTTATTATTATTATTAATATATATATATATATATTTTTTAATTATATATATTTTTAGATGTTTTAGCTCC
Source organism: Platanthera zijinensis (assembly GCA_039513925.1). Taxonomy (NCBI): domain Eukaryota; kingdom Viridiplantae; phylum Streptophyta; class Magnoliopsida; order Asparagales; family Orchidaceae; genus Platanthera; species Platanthera zijinensis. The sequence goes on along the minus strand of CM077094.1, from coordinate 153,424,906 downwards.
CAAACTTCCCAAGGACTACCCGATGAAGGGTTCGCAAGGTACTAGACAAGATAGCGGTACTTAAAACCGCATTGCCCTTTTTGAGAGGATTTTGTTGGTGTAGGAAACTTGTGATGTGGGTATCTATTGAAAATGACTATATTTATTATTATTATTTTTTAAAGCGATTTATTTTTTTCTTTTTGGTTTGCAATAAGGAAGATAAAAGTAATAGATTCGTGTTTTCAATATATCAACAAGAGCTGAATCCCCGGCAACGGCGCCAAAAACTTGATGTCTACTATCGTGAAGAAAATAAAAGCAACCGAACTAGCAATCCATCTAGGCAAGTATACCTATCGAATTGTAGCTAGGGGACACAAGTGTCGTATTGAAATCCGGGAACTGCTGAATACACTTACTCACACGAAGACAATTATTTTATCGGAGGAAAATCTTGAGGACTTAAAAAGGAAGTTGCAACTAAGAAAGGAAATATAGTTAATCGCTATAAAGAGAACCACTGCATTAAGTTAAAGAACTATTAGACGCGATTACGATAAAGTGTTAAAGAACTACGACCAAGGGATGGGAATGTACTCGATCAAGAATCACCTCGGCCAGAGTAATAAAGAAATGCGATAAAAGCCTAAACTTAATAGGGAAGAGTTTCTTGACCGTGGAGGTTCCTAAAGCTTAAACACACTTCTCTCGAAGTCGTGTCCGACTGAGTTTAGGTAGGTCCGACCGACTTTCGTCTAAATCAGAGGCCTAAAGCTCGCTTTACGCGGTGAACCCCACTATTAGATTTTATTCCAATCCGGGAGATTTGAATGTCTCCCTCTCTCGAGGGGTGCATACCAATCCCTTTCCTCTTGAGTGCTCACTTCAAACTATCGGCCTTTCGGCTAGCCAAGCATGAAAGCTAAGGCGGAGAGTATACATCGATGATATATCTCCAACCCAAAAGTATTCAAGAGCAATTCAAGATTAAACCCCTAAAAAGGAAAGGTAAGATTAAAGCATCATAACTTAATCACTCAAACCTCAGATCATCAAGATCGAGTACAAGGAGGATTTAGTTATTCATGGTATAGACAATGAAGATCATATTAATAGTATGGAAAATAACACCGAGTAGAAGGGAAAGAGAATAGCGAATTATTTTATTTCGTAATGTGGAGGAATCATAAGTAGGGCACACAGATACTATAAGAACACCTTCTACGATGATTAAAAATGCTGTAAAAAGGAAGTACAGAAATGCGAAAAAGACTTGCATGAAAAGAAACTCAATTACTTGAAGTAAAAAGGAAGAGACAAGCTTAAAAACTAAAATAGCAGCACTTCTTCTTCTCTAATCTCCCTCCCCCAAACACTAGAAGATGATCCCTATTTATAGAGTTTTTTCGGGCTGAGTCACGCCCTATGACATGCCCATGGAGGGCGTGACCATAGGGCGTGTCTGATTCGGTGCGACATCTGGAGCGTTGGCATTTAATTCTGGCGCGGTTGCTGAGTTACACGCCCATCGAACACGCCCCTGGAGGGCGTGACATATGGGCGTGTCGGATTCGACGCGTTGAAATTGAGCTCGGTACTGATTTCTCGGGACTTGGCGGGTCACGCCTGTCAGACACGCCCACGTAGGGCGTGTCAGTGGGCGTGACAGCTAGTTTCTGGTGGAGATTGACTTCGGACCGGCGGCTTCATTCCACTAGCTTACACGCCCTTGGTACACGCCCTAGGAGGGCATGACCATGGGGCGTGACCATGCAAAACTTGTAAAATCCTGCAAAAAGAAGGAAAGATGTTAGTGACAATAATATACAAAAAAGGGTCAAAATATAAGCATACAACAACATAAAATTATAATACTTAGAAATTTAAGCTACTAAATTACCCAAAAAAGGATGACTCAAAAGTAGTCATCAAAAGCAAATAAAAGCAACCGAACTAAATCGTGTATTGGCGCCAAAAACTTGATGTCTACTATCGTGAAGAAAATTCGAAAAAGCAGGAGGAGAAGAAAAATTGTAGTCCATCTACGATAGTAGACATCAAGTTTTATTGCTAGTTCGGTCCTGCATCATAAAACACACTTGCCTAGATGGATCAGCAGTTCCCGGTTGCTTTTATTTTCTTCACGATAGTAGACATCAAGTTTTTGGCGCCAATATTTAGTTCGGCGCTTTTATTTTCTTCACGTGTTCGACGAAGCAGAAAAACCAGGAGGAGAAGAAAAATTCGAAAAAGCAGAAAAATTATTCGCAGAAATATTTTGAGCAGGCCTGGGTATGTTCCCCAGATAATCCACCTGCTCGGCAGCAGCAGCATTTTCATATACCTTAGCGGCGGAGGGAGCAGTCATCTCCGAGATTTTCTTGTTGAGCATTTCCACTTGCATCGCCAGTTGCGTCACCGAATCCACTTCATAGATACCTGCAGGTTTAGATGAGCGAGCATCAACTTGATGCCTTTTTCACTATTTAAGAAGTTAGGATTGGGCACTCTGAGCCCTACAAGGATGAGTATCCAATTAGCTGATAGGTCTATCAAGTATCCACTAGGTATCATTGAGGACGTGCTAGTAAAGGTCGACAAATTCATCTTCCCGGTAGATTTTGTCATTCTTGATATTGAAGAAGATGTCGAGGTTCCTCTTATCCTTGGACGACCATTTCTAGCCACCTCTCGAGCAGTTATAGACGTTAGTAACGGAAAGTTGTTTTTGCGTGTGGGAGATGATGAGGTCACATTTTCTATAAATCAATCCATGAAAAACTCCTTAAAAAATGATGACTCTTGTTTTTTTGTTGACGTTCTAAATGAAGACTCTTCCCTTTCCCTTTCCAACATTTCTCCCAATGAATTTTCATCTTCGTTTTCTGAAATTTCTTCACATAATTTTGACAACCCGGTGATGTCGATCCAAGAAAATGTTGAAAATAAATTTGCATGTAGTAGGAAAAAGTATGAAAATCTTGTTTTTGAAAAAGAGAAAAATTTAAAAAATTCTTATGACGAACCACCCCAGCTTGATTTAAAACCACTGCCTGACCACCTCAAATATGCCTTTCTTGCAAAAGATTCAAAATTGCCCGTTATAATCTCGGCTTTTCTTTCCCAATCCGAAAACAATCAATTGATCGAACTACTACAAAAGCATCGCCGAGCTATAGCATGGCAAATTTGTGATATTCCTGGCATAAGTCCCTCTTTTCTGCACACACAACATATTTTTGAAAATAATCCTAAGGGTGTAGTTCAACCACAACGTCGTCTTAATCCAAATATGAAAGAGGTTGTGAAGGGAGAGGTGCTTAAGTTATTAGATGCAGGGATAATTTATCCTATTTCCGATAGTCAGTGGGTAAGTCCAGTTCAGGTTGTTCCTAAGAAGGGTGGAATCACGATAGTAGACATCAAGTTTTTGGCGCCGTTGCCGGGGATGACTACTTTTGAGTCATCCTTTTTTGGGTAATTTAGTAGCTTAAATTTCTAAGTATTATAATTTTATGTTGTTGTATGCTTATATTTTGACCCTTTTTTGTATATTATTGTCACTAACATCTTTCCTTCTTTTTGCAGGATTTTACAAGTTTTGCATGGTCACGCCCCATGGTCACGCCCTCCTAGGGCGTGTACCAAGGGCGTGTAAGCTAGTGGAATGAAGCCGCCGGTCCGAAGTCAATCTCCACTAGAAACTAGCTGTCACGCCCACTGACACGCCCTACGTGGGCGTGTCTGACAGGCGTGACCCGCCAAGTCCCGAGAAATCAGTACCGAGCTCAATTTCAACGCGCCGAATCCGACACGCCCATATGTCACGCCCTCCAGGGGCGTGTTCGATGGGCGTGTAACTCAGCAACCGCGCCAGAATTAAATGCCAACGCTCCAGATGTCGCACCGAATCAGACACGCCCTATGGTCACGCCCTCCATGGGCGTGTCATAGGGCGTGACTCAGCCCGAAAAAACTCTATAAATAGGGATCATCTTCTAGTGTTTGGGGGAGGGAGATTAGAGAAGAAGAAGTGCTGCTATTTTAGTTTTTAAGCTTGTCTCTTCCTTTTTACTTCAAGTAATTGAGTTTCTTTTCATGCAAGTCTTTTTCGCATTTCTGTACTTCCTTTTTACAGCATTTTTAATCATCGTAGAAGGTGTTCTTATAGTATCTGTGTGCCCTACTTGTGATTCCTCCACATTACGAAATAAAATAATTCGCTATTCTCTTTCCCTTCTACTCGGTGTTATTTTCCATACTATTAATATGATCTTCATTGTCTATACCATGAATAACTAAATCCTCCTTGTACTCGATCTTGATGATCTGAGGTTTGAGTGATTAAGTTATGATGCTTTAATTTTACCTTTCCTTTTTAGGGGTTTAACCTTGAATTGCTCTTGAATACTTTTGGGTTGGAGATATATCATCGATGTATACTCTCCGCCTTAGCTTTCATGCTTGGCTAGCCGAAAGGCCGATAGTTTGAAGTGAGCACTCAAGAGGAAAGGGATTGGTATGCACCCCTTGAGAGAGGGAGACATTCAAATCTCCCGGATTGGAATAAAATCTAATAGTGGGGTTCACCGCGTAAAGCGAGCTTTAGGCCTCTGATTTAGACGAAAGTCGGTCGGACCTACCTAAACTCAGTCGGACACGACTTCGAGAGAAGTGTGTTTAAGCTTTAGGAACCTCCACGGTCAAGAAACTCTTCCCTATTAAGTTTAGGCTTTTATCGCATTTCTTTATTACTCTGACCGAGGTGATTCTTGATCGAGTACATTCCCATCCCTTGGTCGTAGTTCTTTAACACTTTATCGTAATCGCGTCTAATAGTTCTTTAACTTAATGCAGTGGTTCTCTTTCTAGCGATTAACTATATTTCCTTTCTTAGTTGCAACTTCCTTTTTAAGTCCTCAAGATTTTCCTCCGATAAAATAATAGTCTTCGTGTGAGTAAGTGTATTCAGCAGTTCCCGGATTTCAATACGACACTTGTGTCCCCTAGCTACAATTCGATAGGTATACTTGCCTAGATGGATTGCTAGTTCGGTTGCTTTTATTTTCTTCACGATAGTAGACATCAAGTTTTTGGCGCCGTTGCCGGGGATTCAGCTCTTGTTGATATATTGAAAACACGAATCTATTACTTTTATCTTCCTTATTGCAAACCAAAAAGAAAAAAAATAAATCGCTTTAAAAAATAATAATAATAAATATAGTCATTTTCAATAGATACCCACATCACAAGTTTCCTACACCAACAAAATCCTCTCAAAAAGGGCAATGCGGTTTTAAGTACCGCTATCTTGTCTAGTACCTTGCGAACCCTTCATCGGGTAGTCCTTGAGAAGTTTGGGAGCTAAAACATCTAAAAATATATATAATTAAAAAATATATATATATATATATATTAATAATAATAATAAGCAATACTTCTCTCTTTCTTCTTCCAGTGCATGACCCGGGGAAGTCCGTCGGTTATTTTGGACTTGGACCACGAAATCGAGCGTACTCTTCGGAGAAGATTGTGATTTCAAGGCCCGACTCTTCAAATACCGGTCGAACAGTCCGATTCATATTCTACCTTAAGAATGGACAATCCCAACCAAGAGGAAGTCTTGCAAAGACCCAACCAAGAGGAAGTCGTGCAAAGGACTATGTCCCATTATGCAAGACCAAACCTGGAGGGTACAGAATCTAGCATAGTTCGTCCCGCTATTGCGAACAATAACTTCGAGCTTAAGCCTAGCATCATTCAAATGGTGCAGCAATATGTATAGTTCGACGGATTGCAAGATAAAGATCTGAACTTGCATATTGCTAATTTTCTTGAAATTTGTGACACCTTCAAGATTAATGGTGTCTCGGACGATGCGATAAGGCTAAGACTCTTCCCATTCTCCTTAAGGACTAAAGCCAAACAGTGGTTGAGTTCTCTTCCAAGAGGATCAATCACTACTTGGAACATTTTAACTGAAAAATTTCTTTCTCGTTATTTTCCCCCCGCCAAAACTGCTAAGTTTCGAAATGATATAACTTCATATTCTCAAATTGATTCTGAGACCCTCTATGACACTTGGGAGAGGTTCAAAGAACTTTTGAGAAGATGCCCACATCATGCTCTGCCTGTATGGTTGCAGGTTCAGACATTCTATAATGGGCTAAACCAAGAGACTAAGCAAATGATAGATGCCGCTTCCGCTGGTTCTTTAGACCGCAAAACTCCGGAAGCCGCTCTTGAGCTTATCGATGACATGGCGATGAACACTTATCAGTGGAATTCGTCCAGGTCTCGCTCATCTAAACCTGCAGGTATCTATGAAGTGGATTCGGTGACGCAACTGGCGATACAAGTGGAAATGCTCAACAAGAAGATCTCGGAGATGACTGCTCCCTCCGCCGCTAAGGTATATGAAAATGCTGCTGCTGCCGAGCAGGTGGATTATCTGGGGAACATACCCAGGCCTGCTCAAAATATTTCTGCGAATAATTTTTCTGCTTTTTCGAATTTTTCTTCTCCTCCTGGTTTTTCTGCTTCGTCGAACACGTATCATCCCGGATGGCGTAACCATCCTAATTTTTCTTGGAGTAATAATGCTAATGTAATACGCCCACCGCACGATTTTACACCACCACCACCACCGCAACAAAATTTTCAAAAACCTTCCCCTTTGGAAGAGATCCTCGCTAAATATATAAGCTCGAACGATGCCACTATTAGAAATTTAACAGGATCCATGAAAAACTTAGAGAATCAAGTTGGCCAACTCGCTAAGGCCTTTTCCGAGAGACCACCTGGAACTCTTCCCTCGAACACTGAGCCTAACCCAAGGGAGCACGCAAATGCGATTTCCCTTCGGAGCGGTGAAGTTGTTAACGAGCCCACCACAAGGGAAGAGCCAAAGGCGATTGTTCCTCCAGTTTTTACCCCCACGGAAAATGACAACTTAGATTCTGAAAAAGAAAAATCTACATTTGAAAAAGAAAACGATGGCTCTATTATTTCTGATTCTCAAAAAGAAAAAAATGATTTTCAAAATGATGCTCCTGTTGTCCTAAAAGAATTCCCGCCACCTCCTTATCCGGCTAGACTTAGGAAAGACAAATTAGATGATCAGTACCAACGCTTTCTCGAAATGTTCAAACAAATTCACATTAATTTGCCATTTCATGAAGCGATTAGTCAAATGCCGAGGTACGCAAAATATCTTAAGGACTTATTAACAAACAAGACGAAATTGGAGAACTTATCACATGTAACATTGAATGAAGAATGCTCGGCAGTCGTTAAAAATTCTAATCTGCCTAAAAAGATAAACGATCCGGGTAGTTTTTCCATTCCTTGTGTCTTTGGTGATTTATTTGTTAAACATGCGTTGGCAGATCTAGGAGCGAGCATCAACTTGATGCCTTTTTCACTATTTAAGAAGTTAGGATTGGGCACTCTGAGCCCTACAAGGATGAGTATCCAATTAGCTGATAGGTCTATCAAGTATCCACTAGGTATCATTGAGGACGTGCTAGTAAAGGTCGACAAATTCATCTTCCCGGTGGATTTTGTCATTCTTGATATTGAAGAAGATGTCGAGATTCCTCTTATCCTTGGACGACCATTTCTAGCCACCTCTCGAGCAGTTATAGACGTTAGTAACGGAAAGTTGTTTTTGCGTGTGGGAGATGATGAGGTCACATTTTCTATAAATCAATCCATGAAAAACTCCTTAAAAAATGATGACTCTTGTTTTTTTGTTGACGTTCTAAATAAAGACTCTTCCCTTTCCCTTTCCAACATTTCTCCCAATGAATTTTCATCTTCGTTTTCTGAAATTTCTTCACATAATTTTGACAACCCGGTGATGTCGATCCAAGAAAATGTTGAAAATAAATTTGCATGTAGTAGGAAAAAGTATGAAAATCTTGTTTTTGAAAAAGAGAAAAATTTAAAAAATTCTTATGACGAACCACCCCAGCTTGATTTAAAACCACTGCCTGACCACCTCAAATATGCCTTTCTTGCAAAAGATTCAAAATTGCCCGTTATAATCTCGGCTTTTCTTTCCCAATCCGAAAACAATCAATTGATCGAACTACTACAAAAGCATCGCCGAGCTATAGCATGGCAAATTTGTGATATTCCTGGCATAAGTCCCTCTTTCTGCACACACAACATATTTTTTGAAAATAATCCTAAGGGTGTAGTTCAACCACAACGTCGTCTTAATCCAAATATGAAAGAGGTTGTGAAGGGAGAGGTGCTTAAGTTATTAGATGCAGGGATAATTTATCCTATTTCCGATAGTCAGTGGGTAAGTCCAGTTCAGGTTGTTCCTAAGAAGGGTGGAATCACGGTAGTACCAAACGAAAACAACGATTTAGTTCCAACTAGGACGATAACGGGATGGAGGATGTGCATCGATTACCGTAAACTAAACGATGCCACTCGAAAAGATCACTTCCCCCTCCCCTTTATCGATCAAATTTTAGAACGTTTGTCCGGGCACAATTTTTATTGCTTCCTCGACGGTCTCTCGGGATATTTTCAAATCCCTATCTCACCCGAGGACCAAGAGAAGACGACATTCACTTGCCCCTTCGGAACTTTTGCCTACCGTAGAATGCCTTTCGGATTATGCAACGCACCCGCCACCTTTCAGCGGTGTATGCTTGCTATTTTTGATAAATATGTAGAAAATATTATGGAAGTCTTTATGGACGACTTTTCCGTTTTTGGCGACTCATTCGATCTATGTTTAGAAAATTTAGGAAAAGTTTTAAAACGCTGCGAGGAGACAAATTTAGTTTTAAATTGGGAGAAGTGCCACTTTATGGTACGTGAGGGTTTAGTCCTTGGCCACAACATTTCCGCTAGGGGAATTGAAGTGGACAAGGCAAAAATTGAAGTAATTGAAAAGTTACCGCCCCCTCTAACCGTTAAAGCGATTAGAAGTTTTTTAGGTCATGCGGGTTTTTATCGTAGATTTATTAAGGACTTTTCAAAAATCACTAAACCTCTCACCCACTTGCTCGAAAAAGACATTCCTTTTGTTTTTGATAAATCTTGTCTCGAGGCCTTTGAATTAATAAAATCGAAACTTATAAATGCTCCTATTATGATCGCCCCAGTTTGGGATTTACCTTTCGAAATTATGTGTGATGCGAGTAATCATGCGGTAGGTGCGGTTTTAGGTCAACGAATCGCTAAGAACTTTCATCCGATTTTCTACGCTAGTAAAACTCTCACTTCTGCGCAAGAAAATTACACCACGACGGAGAAAGAGCTCTTAGCAGTTATTTTCGCTTTTGATAAATTCCGACCGTATGTTACTCTTTCTAAAGTTGTTGTTTTCACGGATCACTCCGCTTTGAAATACCTCCTTTCTAAACCGGATGCCAAGCCGCGTCTTATCCGTTGGATCCTCTTACTTCAAGAATTCGACTTGGAGATTCGGGATAAGAAAGGAGCGGAAAACTTAGCAGCTGATCATCTCTCGCGTCTTGAAAATCCCAAACTTGATTTTTTAAATGAAACTTCTATAAATGACTCTTTTCCGGATGAACGCCTTTTTAATATTTCCTCATCTCCTACCCCCTGGTTTGCCGATCTGGCCAATTATCTTGTGGCCCGGGTCCTTCCAAAAGAATACTCCACTCACCAAAAGAAGAAATTCTTTTCGGAGTTGAAGTATTATTTTTGGGAAGACCCATTTCTATTTCGCATTTGTGCGGACCAGGTGGTAAGGAGATGCGTTTCGCAGGAAGAGGGTCACCAAATTTTAAAACATGTTCATGAAGGTCCGACTGGCGGGCATTATCAAGCAAACCGCACCGCCCACAAAGTGCTTAGTGCTGGCTTCTATTGGCCAAGCATATTTAAAGATGCACAAACCTTTGTGGGTGGATGTGATCGATGCCAGCGGACTGGAAATCTCTCACATAAAAATGAAATGGAACAAAACTATTTTCTCGAGTGCGAGGTTTTTGATTTGTGGGGCATCGACTTTGTTGGCCCGTTTCCTTCAAGTTTAGGTAATAAATATATTTTAGTAGCGGTAGATTACGTTTCTAGATGGGCAGAGGCCCAAGCTCTGCCAACTAATGATGCCCGTGTTGTTGTCAATTTTCTAAAAAAATTATTTTCTCGCTTTGGATTCCCTCGAGCGATCGTTAGTGATAGGGGAAGCCATTTTTGCAACACCCAACTCACTAAAGCATTAACAAAATATGGTGTCACGCATAAATTGTCAACTGCTTATCACCCCCAAACTAACGGTCAGGTCGAGGTAGTCAATCGCGAACTAAAAAGAATTTTGGAAAAAACTGTTTCTACTTCTCGTAAGGATTGGTCCCTAAAATTAGACGATGCTCTTTGGGCTTATCGGACAGCGTACAAGACCGCCATCGGTTGTACTCCTTTCCGATTGGTCTATGGAAAGTCGTGTCACCTTCCGGTAGAAGTAGAGCACCGAGCGTATTGGGCATTAAAGTTTTTCAATTTCGATCCGCATTCGGTAGGCGAGCATAGAAAACATCAATTAAATGAACTCGATGAGTGGAGAGCGTATGCATATGAAAATAATCGAATTTATAAAGAACGCACAAAATTATATCACGATAAGAACCTGCGCCACCCTAAAACGTTTAAACCAGGCGATCAGGTTCTTCTTTTTAATTCACGTTTACGTCTCTTCCCGGGAAAGCTTAAATCTCGATGGTCCGGACCATTCGCGGTCAAGGATGTTTTTCCTTACGGCACTGTGCTACTTTCACACCCCGATAAGGGGGACTTCAAAGTTAATGGCCATAGACTCAAATGCTACTTCTCTAATGATTCTGTGACTCCTGCAAAGGAGAATCTTCTTTTTGATTCTTAGTTATTATTATTTCTGATGGACATTTTTTTTCTTTTGTGATGGACATGTTTACTTTTATTTTTGGACTTCTTATTATTATACTCTTTTATTTGAATGGTTGTAATAATAAAAACATTATCGGGCAATCTGCCCATGGACTCTATTTCTTTTTGCTTTTATTTTTGCTCTTCCTACCGGAGGCACATCAAGTCCATGATCGTGGTCGCCGCTCCACCGTTGCTGATATCAGATGGATCAAGTCATACCTGCTGACGATCAAGTACTCCAAAAAGCAAGCTTGGGGGAGCGACATCCGCCTTCATCTCACGAACCCGGGGAAGTCCTGTTCTTTTTCCTTATTTATTTTCCTGCATTTTTCTTTTTCTCTTCTTCTCAGTCCCCTTCTTTTTCTTTATGTTTTCTTCATTGAGGGCAATGAAGAATTTAAGCATGGGGGGGTCTAGTTTCTTTTTGCCTTTCTTTCTGTTTCTTATTTTAAAAAAAAAAAAGAAGAAAAAAAAATGTATGTTTTAAATTAGTATAATATTTTATGTCGTCTAAATCTAAAAATCCAAAAAAATTATAAAATATAAAACCCAAAAAAAATGAGAAAAACAAAAAGATCAACAAAATTTTGTGCTTAAAATCGATTTGAAAAATAAAACCTAAAATTATTTTCTATCTTTATTTTCATGTTGCTTCTAGTGAAGTGTAGGCCCATGCGGTTTTTGTAGTTCTATATAGATTACTTTGAAAATGGTTTTCTAAACCTATCATTTTAACATAGTTTAGTTCTACTAGTTTCTTTTTCTTAAATATTGGCATCCGGTTTTTAAGTTATAAGCTAGCAATACGTAGTTATGTCTTTTTATTCGGTTAGTTACTTACGAATGGTTGCTAGTTATCATTAGTTCTTTTTCATTTGCGGGGTAGTCTTTCTTGGTGTCTAGAACTTGTACCAAGCTACTCTCGAAGCATTTGCGCCGTCTTTATGTTCTTTAGAAATGATTTAGGCCACCATTTGAATAGTTTGAGCTTTTCTTGCCCACCGAAAACATAACCCTTGCAAAACAACTTTGGGCCTTTTTCTTATTTTCATTGTTTTTAGCTCCACCTTTCATTTCATCTTGTTCACCAAAGCCAAATGCCCGTCCTAATTTTTGCACTATAACCTTGAGCTTAAAAATTATTTTTGTGGGAGGGGTATTATATTATTTTGGAAATGAAAAGGACAATTATAAAGCTTATTTTTGGAGTTTCCTTATCAATTGTTATTCAAAAAGTAAGAAAGAAAAAATATATATATATCATTACAAAATCAAAAAGAAAAAAAATGAATGCAAAAAGTTTATGGTTGGCCAAGTTTAAAAAAAAAGGAAAAATTTTCATGGCCTTGTTTTTGTAGTTTCATATTGGAGAAATGACATACTTGTTATTTCTAAATTTTTATGTATTTTTAAGCTCACCCTTGGTTTAGTGTTTAAGCCATTATGTTTATCTTTGTTTTCATTTCCTAATCATTCACCTAAACCAAGTCTTAACGCCTTAGAAGTCCTAATGATCTTAGAATGTAAATTCGCGTAGTGGAGAAAGTGTGAACGTACAAGCCTATGGCCACCATCATTGATGGATTTCTTTGGAGGTTATCTTGGAGTGTTTTAGGGTTAATGATTATCTAGCAACCTAGTAGTTTGTTAATGCGCTGTTTATTTAGAACTTCTACTTTTGTTTTCCTTATTTTCATTTATTTTGGATGCCTTGTTTTTAAGATTTAGAAATTAGTAGACTTCTCTTATGTTTTAATGAGATTTTTAGGGTTTCCCTTTCAAATCTTCTATTATGCACTTCTCACCCCACTAGTTGATAATATGAATATTAGGATAGTTTAATTTTCCATGTTTTGTTTTTCTTAATTATGAAACCTAAATTAGCTTTGTTTATTTTCTATTTCCTTCCCTAGTTTTCATTTTTATTTGCTTGAGGGCAAGCAAATGTCTAAGCATGGGGTTGTTTGATGACTACTTTTGAGTCATCCTTTTTTGGGTAATTTAGTAGCTTAAATTTCTAAGTATTATAATTTTATGTTGTTGTATGCTTATATTTTGACCCTTTTTTGTATATTATTGTCACTAATATCTTTCCTTCTTTTTGCAGGATTTTACAAGTTTTGCATGGTCACGCCCCATGGTCACGCCCTCCTAGGGCGTGTACCAAGGGCGTGCAAGCTAGTGGAATGAAGCCGCCGGTCCGAAGTCAATCTCCACCAGAAACTAGCTGTCACGCCCACTGACACGCCCTACGTGGGCGTGTCTGACAGGCGTGACCCGCCAAGTCCCGAGAAATCAGTACCGAGCTCAATTTCAACGCGCCGAATCCGACACGCCCATATGTCACGCCCTCCAGGGGCGTGTTCGATGGGCGTGTAACTCAGCAACCGCGCCAGAATTAAATGCCAACGCTCCAGATGTCGCACCGAATCAGACACGCCCTATGGTCACGCCCTCCATGGGCGTGTCATAGGGCGTGACTCAGCCCGAAAAAACTCTATAAATAGGGATCATCTTCTAGTGTTTGGGGGAGGGAGATTAGAGAAGAAGAAGTGCTGCTATTTTAGTTTTTAAGCTTGTCTCTTCCTTTTTACTTCAAGTAATTGAGTTTCTTTTCATGCAAGTCTTTTTCGCATTTCTGTACTTCCTTTTTACAGCATTTTTAATCATCGTAGAAGGTGTTCTTATAGTATCTGTGTGCCCTACTTGTGATTCCTCCACATTACGAAATAAAATAATTCGCTATTCTCTTTCCCTTCTACTCGGTGTTATTTTCCATACTATTAATATGATCTTCATTGTCTATACCATGAATAACTAAATCCTCCTTGTACTCGATCTTGATGATCTGAGGTTTGAGTGATTAAGTTATGATGCTTTAATTTTACCTTTCCTTTTTAGGGGTTTAACTTTGAATTGCTCTTGAATACTTTTGGGTTGGAGATATATCATCGATGTATACTCTCCGCCTTAGCTTTCATGCTTGGCTAGCCGAAAGGCCGATAGTTTGAAGTGAGCACTCAAGAGGAAAGGGATTGGTATGCACCCCTCGAGAGAGGGAGACATTCAAATCTCCCGGATTGGAATAAAATCTAATAGTGGGGTTCACCGCGTAAAGCGAGCTTTAGGCCTCTGATTTAGACGAAAGTCGGTCGGACCTACCTAAACTCAGTCGGACACGACTTCGAGAGAAGTGTGTTTAAGCTTTAGGAACCTCCACGGTCAAGAAACTCTTCCCTATTAAGTTTAGGCTTTTATCGCATTTCTTTATTACTCTGGCCGAGGTGATTCTTGATCGAGTACATTCCCATCCCTTAGTCGTAGTTCTTTAACACTTTATCGTAATCGCGTCTAATAGTTCTTTAACTTAATGCAGTGGTTCTCTTTCTAGCGATTAACTATATTTCCTTTCTTAGTTGCAACTTCCTTTTTAAGTCCTCAAGATTTTCCTCCGATAAAATAATAGTCTTCGTGTGAGTAAGTGTATTCAGCAGTTCCCGGATTTCAATACGACACTTGTGTCCCCTAGCTACAATTCGATAGGTATACTTGCCTAGATGGATTGCTAGTTCGGTTGCTTTTATTTTCTTCACGATAGTAGACATCAGGGCGCTATGCGGGGTCTACTTTTGCGAAAGAAGCGCGGAAGACGAATAGGTTCTATGAGGGACTTTGTGATGAGCTGAGGTTGGCGCTCCCGAGTTCGGTGAACCAAGGCTTCCAAGCGTTAGTAGATACAGCCCGTGCGCTGGAAAAGGATTTGAAATGGGTGTAGGAAAATAAGAACTTGACGGTGGAAAAGCAGGAGTTCAAAGTTTCGTAGTCGGAACAATCAGAATTGAGGAAACGAGATAGGAAGAGGTTCAGGCCTACTGAACAAACTTCTTTGGACGTTACTTCGGGAGCAACGTACGGGCAAGGACGTGTGGAGATGCGTACATGTTTTAATTATGGGAAGCAGGGACATGTCGCTCGTAGTTGTTGGAGTGGCCCTTCAAAGGGTGAGAAAAAGACAGGTGCGTCGTATGAGGAAAAGGGTAAGGCAGTGGCAGAGTCATCTGTATCCCGGGTGCAACCTCGAATGTACACTCTCGAATTGCAGGAGCCGCAAAGCTCAAATTGTAAAGTACAGCAGCCTCGCTTGTATAATCTGAAATTACAGGAGGCCATAAAGCGGATTATGAGGGACGCGGACGAGCGGAAATAAAGTAAAGAGTGTACTTTACTGTTGTCATGATGTAATAAAGTACCTGTTGTATGTCTGTTTGTAAAAACTTATGTTTGTGCGATGTCGTGGGGTGAGATAAGCTGCGGCCTCTGAGCTCTAAACCCGGATCATTTTTGTTAAAGGTGCAACAAAAGAGTGGTTGTGTTGGTGTCTACAGTTGAGGTAAATTTCGGGATGAAATTTCTGTAAGGGGGGAGGGTTGTAACACCCCAAAAATCTTTGGGCAACACGGCAAGGGACACGGGCGTGTCCAAGGCCATGTCCTGCTCTGTGTACTCGAGTGGGACTCGAGTGGGTCTCGAGTGGGTCTCGGGTGTGTCTCGAGTGAGGCACATGGCCTGGGACATGGGCGTGTCCCAAGCCGTTTCCTTCTCTGTGTTGTCTCGAGTACTCAACGAAATACAGTCGACGATCTTCTAGAGGCGTGTCGGTCAGGTACACGGCCTGTGACACGGGCGTGTGCCTTGGACATGTCCTTCTCGGGTTGTGTCTAGGCTGTGTAGACAGCTGAACACGGGTTGGACACGGGCGTGTCTGAAGCCGTGTCTGGTACACGGCCTGGGACACGGGCGTATCCCATGGTCGTGTCCTGGTCTGGATTGAGTTAGTTCCTTTGTCGCTTAAGATACACGGGCATGTCACAAGCCGTGTCAGCCCAGGAAAAGTTATTTCAGAACGGTTCGTAGCCGTTCATTTCCTTCTAATTGGATCCTATGGTCCAAGGCTATTCCTGATGTTATAAGGTCGAGAGTTGAAGATAAACTCTCATCTATTTTGTCCATTCTCTTTCTAAAAGAGATAGAGAGAGGGGAGAGCAAGGAAGGAAGAATGAGAAGGAATCCGGCTGCCGGAGGAGCTTCAGCGATCCGAATCGGGAGCCGAGTTCAGATTTGTGGAGGCAAGGTCGTCGGGGTGCCTTCCATCCGGATAGATTTCCATGGCTCCAAAGCGATCATCAAGGGTAACGATCTCCTTCTTGGACAAGTAAAGTCCTCTGTTATGCATATGTATGGAATCCTCCACCAAGAGGTAGAAAGCGTAAGCGATTCCAGCGGGTTGATAGTTGATATCCTCGGTTGAGTCTGCATCTAGATCTGGAAATGAGTAGTACGGAATAGGCATGCTGTGTGAAGCCCATCCGGACGGTTAGTCTGAATTGGTGATGTTTATATTGCGAACCGGAGAAGACTCCGTATATGAAACGAATATTGTACGGAGTTTGTGAGAGTACCTGTGAATGGTGAATTCTCTCATATCTAGGATGATCTGGGTGAGCTCCTTGTGTTGTATACGATGTGGCCATGAGAGCCATGCTTTGTGGTTATGGAGCCTTTATGGCATTGGAAAGCGGCTCTGCGTGAGCTGTATGTTAAACAGGAAAGAGAAAGTCGACCCGCGTCAAGATCTGCGCTATTGACGAGTTGAGCAACGGGAAAGGGCTGACGTGTACCTGTATTGTGAGAGATCGATTGGTGGCAATGCAAATGGGGGGTTGCGGGCCTTCCCGGGTTGTTACACTATAATGGTGGGTCGATCTAGAATGCTCAATGGTTGCCGTTAGGTGAACACCTCTGAGTGGGATGGGCTAGGATGTCTCCAGCATGCGTGTTGTGGTAGACTAGTGCCCATAGCCAATAAGTTAAGAACCTCTGATCGGTGGTGGGACCAAGGATGATTCGGTACACTGTAATCGTGCCCTGAGTGCACGGAGCGTCTGGCACGAAGGCCGGCGTTTGTGATGATGTTGTGCGTGAGAGCACTTGTTGTAATATATATGCTGTGATTGCAATACATACAGGGAAGGAACCACTGCCCAGGGTAAGGGGTAGGGTCGTTATAATTGGTCAGCTGAATGTTGACCGTTGCTTTGTTTATCACCCTTGGGGTGGATGTCCATATGCAGGTGTTGTGGGCTGATTTGGATTGAGTGGGCTGAAGCCCTTGCTGCTGCTTGTAGGCCCTTGAAGGCCGTGCGAAGAAGTATATATTCATGTGTGGCTGACATGCGTGCCGATGTATGAGACCACATCTTGTAAAGAGAAACATGTAAGGCCTTAAGGTCGTGAGCGTTTGTGTACTTGTATACATTCCTGGTATTATATATAAATGTGTTATTTATATGTTTAGTGGACATTCATTGGTTGAGTTCTTGCAAGTCATAAACTTCCGCTAGAATGCTCTGAGTTAAGATGCGAGTAGAAAGTAATTTTGATATTCATACGTGATTCCACCATTTGTCTGTGAAATATGGCGTGGGGCCCCGGCCGGACCCTCTATTATATTCCATATGACGGATGGAGGTGTTATATAATGTCACAGCCATGCTGGTTGGACATCGAATTCTCGCCATTAGTTCTTGCACTAAGTCGATTCATTCCTCCGTACGCACGACCGACTCTTTCCCCTAATAGGTAGGTAGAGAGAGCCCAAAACGTGCTTAACCAATTAGAGCTCGGGTCTTGTTGTTGCACCGGAGCCTGTTGATCCCTAAACATGTCCAAAATAACCGTGAGCGTCTACCCTAGCTCCGACTGTTGAAACTGAGTGGGTACGGAAGGGGCGGGAATGTTCCATACTAGCTCTATATTGGCCGAGATCTACACATAAGGTACAAACCTAAGGTCAGGTTAGCTAATTATAGGGTTATGACTGGACATACTTAGTGTGAATTACATATCGACACACCACTGCTTCCGCTATGTCAGTTTATCTGCAAACTGACCAATCGAACGGGGTTGGCACCATTGTTCAATGACTTCTTTAGTTGAGGATCGTTGCAAACTGATATCATTTGTAAGACCCCCCCTCCCGAAACACAAGACATGATCAAGAGGAATCTTATGCCCAAAACAGACATCTTGCGGTAGCGCCAACACATGGGTCGACCTGTACCATAAGACGCCTATCATGCCAGCTAAAACCAATATCATCAATGTCAACCCAACACAAAAATATAAGAAGAAGTCAAAATCCACATAATTATAAAATGTCCAACAAGTACAACAAATAAAAGAAGCAACCAAGGCTTCTATAATATCAGAGTACATATGAATGCCAAAAGGCTACCAAATGAATCTCTCAAAAACTCACATCAGTCACTGACGGTAGCGATCATATCGTCACTTCAGGCCATGTCTCCCTGGCCTGGTTGTCCTCCTACATAACCTGCTGTTGCCGGGTCTCCTCCTAAAAAGCAAGACGTAGTAATTGTTAGTCATAAAGACTAAGTGGCCATCACATCCGCTCCCCCGGCGACTCTTAGGCACCAGGCAGAGAAAAGAAGAGGGTACAATATATATATATATATATATATATATATATATATATATATATATAGTAGTAGTACAAGCATGTGGTATAGGGCTAATCAATATCAGAGTATCCATCAATATATCAGAAATAACTACAAGAATTTATACTAGCAGTTCTACTATCAATAGTAGTGAACAAGTATGAATAATCAACAAGAAGTAACTTAACTTATATGAATGTCCATACAAACATATAAGTTAAGGATCAGGTTAATAGTAAAGTAACTCATCATATAAGAAAACATATACAAACATATTGTTGGGTATTGTATCCACAATCACTTAGATTTGTATAAAGTCGCCCTTGAACTAAGATGAATTAGTTTGTATTTGATCTCTATTCTAGTTATGTGTTTGCAGGACTTATTGTTAAGTGTAGACCAATGTCAGTCTACATTGGGTCATCAAACACAGGACCATACAATGTAATTCCTGATTGTGTGATTCAAGGTGTTGACTCATGTGTAGCCTCTCTATTGGGATACACTTCATATTCAAGCACATGGACTAATGGTTGAAGACTTGATGTTGTTTAGGATGAAGAAGTCAAATCCTTAAAGCTGAGAAAATTCTAAGTATTATACTCGAGTAGTCATTTTTTGTACTCGAGTAGAAGACTTAACAGCACTCGAGTAGATCCAGTCTACATTTCAAGTATGGAAGTGGTTCTCGAGTAGTTCTTATCTTGCACTCGAGAAACCAAGTCCAGTACTCGAGTAGATATGCTATCATTCTCGAGTGATGTTATTTATGTCTCAGAAAAATTTTCTAAGTCAAGTACTCGAGTAATCTAGCTGGGTACTCGAGTAGTTGAGTAGATTAAGTTGAGTGGCAGAAGTCAGTTCTCGAGAAATTCCTATACCACTCGAGTGAGATTTATTTGTACTCAAGTAGTTTGTTTATTACTCGAGTAGTTCAGCTTCAGCACTCGAGTGATCAGATTCTCATCCAGAATTTTCTCTAAGTCCAAGCTCTCGAGAAGTTCTGTCTATCTCTCGAGAAGTAAGTATAGCACTCGAGTGATCCATTAACTACTCGAGTGATTTACTTCATCGTTCAGATTTTCTAAAATTGCCTCCTCTCGAGTAATCCAAGTGTAGCACTCGAGAGCCAGCTTTAGTACTAGAGTAACTTATTCTTCACTCGAGTAAGGCCGATCAAATTTCTAGAATCAGCACTTCTCGAGTAGTCAGAGCCAACCACTCGAGAGCTAGTCTTAGCACTCGAGTAGTTTACTTATTACTCGAGAAATGCTGAACATTTTTAGAAAAATTCTTAAGTCTTTTCAAATCTAATTTTTGAATATCGTGACGTGATTGGTCCACGTGACCCTCATTAATGACGATTATTACCGTTAGAGAGATCTTATAAAAGGTCATATCTTCCTAACAAACCCTAAGTGTGTATAATCTAAGTTCTGGATCGGCCGACAATTTCATCATCGTCTACAGAAAGTCGTCGCTCTCTTTCAAGATCTTCAAGGCAACTTTCAATCCAGAGATTTAAAGATCAAGGGATTAATCATTCTCATTCTACTCCTTGATCGTGTGAGTCAGAAGCTTCTCAAAACAAGATCGCTCCAAGTCTTCTTCTATAATATTCTGAAAGAGCCGCAAATTTAAGAAAGAAGACCTAGGGAAGATTTTCAGATCTGAGAAAAGTTATTGTTTGTATTTCTACAAATCTTTTTTTAATCTTGTAGGAGATTATTCTCCGAGTGTAGGAGAATTATTCTCCGAGTTGTAGGAAGTTTTTATAATCCGAGTGTAGATCCGTTTTGGATTGAGATTGTAGGAACGTTGTTCCGAGTGGTAGGATCGTTTTGATCCGAGATTGGTGGAGTAGTCGAGTCTAGTGCTTTGCTAGATCGGTGAGTGGAAAGTGGACGTACCCAAGATTGGGGAACCACTATAATTCTTGGTGTTCTCTGTGATTGCTTGATTGTTTTCTTGTGTTCTAGATCTTTAAAGTTTTTATTCCGCAAAAAAGTAGCACAACTCACCTATTCACCCCCCTCTAGGTGATCTAAGTAGACAACTTAGACATTTTTCAATTGGTATCAGAGGGAGGTTGATCATTAGAAGGTTAACACCTTGATCAGATCTGCCCCAAGTTGTCTTTGAGTTATTCAAGCATGAACAGAGCTAAGGATTTTGCCAAGCTTCCCTTGTGCACAAAGAATAATTTTGCGATGTGGAAAGAAAGAAAAAAAAATTTTATGGAAGCTGTGGATCCAATGATCTTCATGATTGTTGAAAAAGGTCCTTATGTTCTCATGACCGTCTCCACTATAGATGCTACAAAGCAAGTTCCTAAGAAGTTAATGGATCTCGACAAAGATGAGATTGCACTTGTCTCTTTAGACAAGAAGGCCAAAAATATTATAGCAAGTGCAGTCGATGATTCAATGCTACAGAATTTGATTCACTGCCAATCTGCTAAGGAGATGTGGTAGTCTCTGATCATCTTGATGGAAGGTACAAAAGAAGTAAGGGATGACAGAAGATCTCTTCTGAATCAGAAGTATGAAGCCTTCTGGCAAGGACACTATTGCTGACACTTTTGAGAACTTCTTCAAGATAGTCAACGACTTAAGAGTATGCCCCCACATCTCCCCTGAGTTAGGGTTCAGGACGAGAATGCCCCCGACCACTACCTCTTGTTGCTGATCCTCTCGCCCCGCTCATGTGGCTCTCCATGCTACTCTTCTCACCCACAAGAACTTCGTGCATGTTGAAGTGGCATGCCCCCTCCACATGGTATAAATCATAATAGGGAACCCAGATCCCCTTTGCTACTGCCTTTAATGGGCCCTTTTTGCTTGACGATAACTGGGATGAGCTTTCATCATCACCTCTCGAGGAGGAGATTTGTTGGGCCTTCTGATCTCCTGTTGACTCTCTGGCGCATTGAAATGGGCATGATTCTCGTGTGAGTATCACTGACCGAGTCATAATGGACGGAGTCTCTTTATTTCTAAAATCCACGGGGGCCTATTCACCGGGGTCTGGAATATCATCTCAAGCTCAATGGACTCCATAATAGCTCTCGATCTACTGAATTCTCTTCCATGCAAACAGAGTTCTTTTTATCTCCCACCTCCTCTAAAGACCCTCAACTCCTATCTTTGTTAACCTCATCAAAGGAGCAAAAAATTCTTATTTGAGTCATCCGCCTCAGTTATAAACCCCCCTGCACGGTTAATCAGATCCTCAAAGGAAATGGAAAGATCTCAACTAATCTTCATCTTAAACAACCCTTCCTACAGGTCATACGTAAGGGCCAACTGTAGAGTGATATTATCCACCTCATGGATACTAGGGATAAAAGTCTTTATAAGGGTAGATAAACACCTAGAGGGGGGTGAATAGGTTTCTTTTAGAAGTTTTAACTCTTTTTGAATTATGTACTTGTTGCATGTTGATGTTAGTTTGTTAGCTTTCAAGATCACAAAAAACACACAAAGTTTATAGTGGTTCCCCTACCTAGGGTATATCCACTTTACCCCTCCACCTATCTAGTAGTGTGCTAGATTCAGCCAACTCCTCCTATACTCGAATCAAATTGATCTTATACCTCAGATCCCTCGGGATCTTACAACTCAAAGTGCTCACCACTCCTACTGCTCAGACTTCTCACGGTCCTACCTCGGAGACCACCACCAGTCTCCTACCTCAAATCTTCACAAAGATCTTACCTCAGGCAAAAGCGCTACCTCAGATCCTACCCAGGACCCTAAAACTCAGAGTGCTTCACACTCCTACCTCAGACTGCTCACAGTCCTACACTGAGTCTTTATAAGATAGGCTTAAAACTCAAATCTCAGTGAGGTCCTACAAGATTGAATGAAGGTTTGAGTAATATGACTCCAAAAAATGAATTTCTGAGTCTTCTTCTTCCTAGACTGTACAACAGATAGTCTTACTCCTCCACAACAACAGTAATATGCTTCTTCAATTTTAATTCAGCTTGTGCTTTGTTGAACTTTTGCAAAGCTCTTCTTCTTCAAGCTAGAGAAAGATTGTTTTTCTGTATTACAGGTTTGAAGATACCCAGAAAATACTTTAGCTCTGCTAGCTGACTTTTGTGAGGATTAGGGTTTCATAAATTGGCAAAAGTTCTTGTAAAAGATAACCCCCTTTCGCATTTATACTCCCACATCCGCAAAAGGTATATCCTCCTTTGGTAAGCGGCATGACCGACTTTAATGGCGGATTCATTCCAGGATATCACTGTCTGATCAATACGACGGTCTTGGTTTTTTAGCACGAGATCTGCATCGATTTGAATTTAGGGATGACGCCATCAGATTTGACGTGATGCTAATTGACTTAAAATATTTCTGAATCTCTACAGGCGATGAGTGAATCCTCATGTCTCGACGAATTGAGTTCTGACAGTTAAATCCAGAAGCGTTGAGTGAAGGACCTTCAATTGATGCTTTTGTACTTAGACAAATTCTACCTGGAGCTGAGGCATTAAGTGAAGGTTCATCACTCGACGCATTTGACTTACAACACTTTTTACTGAGAAGGCGTCGAGTGCAAGTCCTTCACTCGACGCTTCTGTACTTAGCCATATTCTGCTTAATACTGAGGCATTGAGTGAAGGTTCATCACTCGACGTATTTGTACTTAGCCATATTCTGCTTGATGTTGAGGCATTGAGTGAAGGTTCATCACTCGACACATTTGTACTTAGCAACCTTTCTCTATGAAGGCGTCGAGTGCAAGTCTTTTACTCGACGCTTTTGTACTTAGACCGATTATCTTGAGAGGGAGTCAAGTGCAAGTTCTTCACTCGACACATTTGTACTTAGCCAGATATCTGAGCATCTCCATCGAGGCTTTGAGTGATAGTTGAATAGTCAACACTTTTTGGCCTCAAGCATTGAGTGATGTGTAAACACTCAATGCTTTTGGACTTAGCCATTTTCCTGACTTCCTTGATCATGTTGACTTGTATCCAACCATTCTGACACTCTTAACCTGTCTAATCACATAATTATATACACCCTGCACATATGAACTTAAACATACATCAAATACAGGTTTGTGTATATTATTGACTTATGACCTTCTTCAAATTTGAGACATTGTGGTCAATGTACCCAACAAAATACCTCCTCCTAGAAGTGATCAATGCAACTTTCGAGCGTCTTCTGGGTCCCTTGCTTAAGAAGAAACAAAATCGTTGGCAACTTCTTCCTCTTATTCGATGTTGCAAAATGCAACATCAGTCTATTACATAGATCCTCAAAGCAATAAATAGAACTCATTGACAACTAGTAAAACTAGTCTCGGGTCTTCCCCTTGAAGATGATTGCAAAAAACAGCATTTGAAGGCATCTATCATGGAACAGATGGGTATAATTAACATCTTTAAATCAATGTAGATGGTGGAGGGAGTCATCCTTTCCCATATAGTATCAAAGAATGAACACATGAAACCCCTTAGGAACATGTGTGCTCAAAACTATGAAGGTACATTTGAAACATGCTTTTAAGGAAACCGTACTAAAATGAATTGTATCAGTTGATTTCCTTACAAACTATGAACAAATCTTGCTTTACCTTTAAGTTTTGCTCAAATTGTTCTCTTTATATGCATTTTTTTCAAATGTTGTCATGAAGATTGCCCTAGAATTTGTCAAATTGTGTCTGGACTTGTTGGACTACAGGAACTTTTAATCAATCATTTGAAAAAGCTTCTCAAATTTTCATCGTTTCCTTTATCTGAATTTTAGGGAAATCATTTTCTAGCAAGTTTTAGTGGGTTTGGAAGTTTGGTAAAGGAAATTCACTGGAAGGGGGCTTAGAGCAAATGCAAAGTCACAGAGATCTTCTACCTTTGGAAATGGAAAGGTTTTCAGAGAATCCTTAGGTGGGTTAACTTCTGACCAGAACTCGAGTAATGATACTATGAAGGTAGAAGTTTAGGACACAAAAATGATAGGAACCCTCAAGAATCTCGGGCAATCCATGCTTGAGAATATTCAGGCAAGTTGTGTTTTTGCTCAATTTCCCTTCATTGTAGTTTCTTTGAATGTAATTCCCTTAAACCCATAAAAAAAATTCCAGTATGCTAACTTTTAATTTATTTTGTACATTTGGAATGTGTCAGCCATATTCTATTGTGTACTTCAACTTTCATGTTAAATTTTGGCTCCTTTTTCCAAATTACATTCCATCTTTTTTTTTTCTTGCTCAATTTTGGCCCCTTAGGGCTAGCCCCAGTCACAAATTGTTGAGGTTCCGACACCCTATGAAGGTACGGTGGGCATATGCATGGGTGTCTGATCTAGAATTTTTCTTGTCCCTCCCAGTAATGGTTTATCCAAATGATCACCCACCTAATCATCCTTGATTGTTCATCGCGGGAAAAGATTTGGTTACCAAGCAACAGTCTGTTGAGGCCATTTCTCTGCTAGATGGGTTCATGATGGAACTCCATTATTCCTTCACCCCTTCTATACCACAACAAATCCCCTTCCTTTTGTTAGCATATTCATTGGTCGCTCTATCAACCCCGCAACATCACGTTATGATAATTTCTTCCCTCGGAATATCGCATCCCTCAAATCTTCCTTTGGCCACTCCACGTGCTATATCGATTGGTGCACAACCTCCATCTCATATAGATGGTGATTTTGAAGAGGAGGATCATGAGCTTTTAACAACCTTTTTGGACTAAATCCAAGTTGCTTATTTTGCAATAGATTTTTGACAACTTAAATTACCAGTATATAATGGGAATGAAGACCCAAATATGCATCTGAGGTGTTTTGAGATATCTTTGGCTACAAGAAGCTTATCATGGAGTTTGAAATGTTAACTCCTCTTTGTTATTCTAGAAGGATTGATAGCTGATTGGTTCTTGAGCCTGTCCGTTGAAAGTAGCACAAACTATGATGATTTTAAAGGATTATTGACTTCAAGCTTTGTCATCTTGAAAAATCTGAAGTGCGGATCTTGTCAATTATTAGCCCTGCGACTAGGTGAGAATGAGTCTTCACGGGATTATGTTACTCGGTTCTAGAGGGCAAAGGTCAGTGTGTGGTCAACAAATGATAACATATCGTAACTCACTCAGATAAGGGGACTTCGTGATGACTTTCTTTAATATGAGTTCAATATCCTCCCTCCAACCACTTGTTCTCAGGCTTTGGATCTCGTCAGTCGACGCATGGATGCAGAGGAAAGCACGGAATACCCTTTACATTGGCTTATTCCATACCCGTAATTCCTTGATCAACATCTCATCATCATCACTCGTAAGCCCAAAGTCAGCCTCAATCAATGGTGTGACTTTATCTCTAAATAGAAGATATGGGACGTACTGGAAGAAAAGTATTCTCGCTTGAATACAATTTCCACCATGTCGTCCTTCTTTCTTATAAACAAGGATTTTATAGAGTGAATTGGTTGATTTTTGCTCTGTATTTTTTCACAGTGTACGTTATCCATGACTCAGAAAGAAGTTTAATGATATCATCTTTTGAAAGTTGCTTTGGGACATGAATGTAAGAGGAGCTGGAATGGGTGTCTATATCAATGTAGAGAGCTTTGTAGAAGTCTTGAGGAAGACTTAAGTAAAAAAGAATGATTTTGGACCCGATAAGCAATTTGATAGTGAAGTATAATAGTGTATGCTCCTATAACTTGGTACTCCAACAATCTGAAGTTAAACTTCAAGATTGTTGTAAATAAGAAGATCATCAAGTCTCGGGTTAAAATTTTGGAAGAGCGTCAAAAATACTGTGTCAGCATCCAGGGTAATCTGAATAGTCGCGATACATATATAATTGTATTACTGAAACCATGTGTCCACAGTGCTAGTCTAGCAACTCCAGGGATGCATTTCTTTGTGTGCAAAGTGAGAGCCATTCTATCTGCTCCAAAATATATATGGGAGTAACCTTGAGAACTCCATTGCATTGGCGTTGACTTGCTCAGTTGTATTTGGATGATTTGTTTTATTTTTGTAGCTGGAAATGGTACTTGCTCTAGCCTTGATGCTATGACAAGTTCTCTTACAACGAGTATCTTATTGAAAGAGAGTACTTTCACGAAAGCCTGAAAAATAGGGTTGTGTTTCTTATTAAAAGTAGTGCTTATATAACAAAGAGAGGTCGGTCACTTAAATCCTACATCTTTTGAATGGTAATTGACCTTATAAAATAAATCCGATTTTTTATGTAGACGATGAACTGAAGGAACTATGTGGAGAATAAAAAGAAGAGGAAGAGGTAATATGATTAGCCATAGAATTAAGAGTCATTATTTCTCAAGATTCTCCTTTAAAGTTTTGGTGCCTTACTATCACACTAAGGGCCTGTTTGGGAGGGTTTTCTAGCTCCTTTTCATTTTCTAGAAAACGCCACCGCACATAATAAATCGTTTGGAATGTCTACCGGTGGGAAAAGCTATCACCAAAAACTCCTTTTTCTCCTCTATTTGAAAAGTCACTAGCCTCCTACTTTTCAACTTTTTGAAAAGTAATTTCTCATCCCGATACACAGTTGATGTTATGAAAACATTTTACTCCTCTGCATCCAGTTCGACAACACTGCGAAAACACTAGTCTTTCCCTAGATGAATATTTCGCTCGGGCGCGATTTTTTCGCACGGGCGATTTTTCGCCCGGACGCGAAATTTTGGCCCGGGCGCGGAATTTTTCGCCCGTGCGCGAATTTTTCTCCCGGGCGCGAATTTTCTGTTGGGGCGAGAATTTTTGGCCCGGTCACGAATTTTTCGCCCGGACGCGAATATTTCGCCCGAGCGCGGAATTTTTCGGCCGGGCGCAAAAAATTTCGCCCGGGTGACATTCTTTCGCCCTTGCGCGAATATTTCGCGCCCGTCCGAAAATTCTTGACGGGCGCGGAATTTTTCGGCCGGACGGGAATTTTTGAACGAACGCGAATATTTCGCCCGGGCGCGAATTTTTTGTTGGGGCGCGAATTTTTGGCCCGGTCGCTAATTTTTTGCCCGGACGCGAATATTTCGTCCGGGCGCGAATTTTTCGCCCGGACGCGGAATTTTTCGCCCGGGCGACATTCTTTCGCCCTGACGCGAATTTTTCGCCCGGGCAACATTCTTTAGCCCGGCGCGAATTTTTCACCCGGACGCAAATTTTTTCACCCGGGTGCGAATTTTTTCTCTCGGCGCGAATTTTTCGCCCGGGCGCGAATTTTTCGCTCAGGCGCTGTTTTTTCGCCCGATTGTGCATTATTCGCCAGGGAGCAGTTTTTTTCCCGGGGGCGGTTTTTTCGCCCGGGAGCGAATTTTTTCCTCCGGACGCAGTTTTTTCGCTCGAGCGTAGTTTTTTCGCCCGATCACAAAATTTTCACCCGTGCACGATGTTTTCGCCTGAAAGCGAAATTTTTGCCCGGGCGCGAAATTTTCGCCCGGGCGCGAAATTTTCGCCCGGGTGCGATTTTCGCCCGGGTGCGATTTTATCGCCCGGGGGCGATTTTATCGCCCGGGGGCGATTTTTTCGCCCGGGCGCGATTTTTTCGCCCGGACGCGGTTTTTCGCCCGGGCGCGATTTTTTTTTTCCCGGGCGCGATTTTTTTGATCGGGAGCGGTTTTTTGCCTGAGCATTATTTTTTCGCCCGGAGCGAATTTTTTGCCTCGACGTGATTTTTTGCCCGTTCGTGGTTTTTTTGCCCGATCGTGTATTTTTTTTCGCTTGTAAGCTATTTTTTCCGCTCGAATGCAATTTTTTTCGCTTTCGAGCGGAAATATCGCGTCCGTGCGAAAAATTCTCGTCCGTGCAAAAAATTCGCGCCCGGGCGAAATTTTCCCGCCTAGTCGAAAAATTAGTGTCCGTCCGAAAAATTCGCGCCCGACCGAAAAATTTGCCGTCATCCGAAAAATTCGTGCTCGTCTAGAAAATTCGCGCCCGTTCAAAAATTTCGCGTCTGTCCGAAAAATTGGCACCCGGCCGAATAATTGGGGCCCGGCCGAAAATATAGGTCTCGACCGAAAAATTGGCGCCCAGGCGAAAATATCGCGCCCGGGCGAAAAATTTACGCCCGGGCGAGAAAAACCGCCACCCGGCGAAAAATTCACTCCCGGGGGAAAAAAACCTACCCCGGCGAAATAATTGCGTCTTTTCCCCCGGACGCGCATTTTTAATAAAAAAAGTTACCGCAACGGAGATTTGTCAAACGGTTTATAAAATTTTTCTCCTTTTTGAAAAACTCTGCAAAAGAAGTTCACCTAAACAGTTCTCCTTTTCTAATAGACATTTTTTAAAAGCTCATTTTTCTACCATCCTTTTGTCACCACTACTTCTCCTTTCTGAAAAGCCTTCCCAAACAGGCCCTAAATGATACAACCATTCTAAAATTCTTGTAATAATCTAAGCATATACCCACCACTACACTTCATAGTAGCTTATAGGGCTATAACTCAGAATTAAAACAATAATTCTTTTTTCATAGAATTTGAAAAGGTTGAATCCTCAAATGATAATATTATATTACACTTGCCTCAAGAAAATAATAGTAAATACTAAATTTCTTATTATGCGAATTTGCGAATGCTATATGACTATGAAAAAAATCAAATTTATGGAGCTAGGATTTAAGCACATCTTTTTTATTTCTATTTACTTGTAACTTGCTATATGACTAAGTAATATAAGTAATGAATAACATAAAGACAACGAATAGAATCGAGAATCAAATTAAACCTAAATTTTTAGTTCGGGTATGGTTCTTGATTTTGATTGCAGGAGTTGGTTTTGGTTAGAAAAAGTTGGAACCAAAGATATATGGATTGATTATTCATTTTGAGTGGAACCGATCCGAACCGATCCGAATTGCACCCATAACGGATGGTGTTATGGAAGCACATAATGTTCACACGGGACAATATAACCCCTCCTAGTTTATGATAAAAATAATAATTAGATTTTAAAAAAAAAAAATCACATAAACACATCTCACTTAATTTATACTAATCTTAATTTAAAAGCCTTAATTGGCATTACACCATTAGGTCTATGTGGAAAAAAAAAGTAAAGTCAAAATTGATCAATCAATTACATTCACTCGCCCACGTTTCACCCTTGTGGTGGGACCTTTCTCCGGACCCTCACTACGCATGGATGCTTCATGCATCGTGCTGCTTTTTAACTGCATTCACTTGCCCACGTCAGTTTTGTCTCGAGCGCCTCCATCTCCGTCTCCAAATCTCTCATTTTCTTGTTCATAATCTCTACTCTTCTTCTTGCTCCCTCTTCTGCGACAAAAAAATTTAGTTCAATAAGATTGTTAGTAATAGTTAAAAAATTATATAATTTTAAGAATGTTTATTACTAAAATAAGTTTTTGTTATGGATTAAGGCCTGTCATTTATGAACGGTGGACCTCAACTAAGGCTCCGTCCGGGCCTTAATTAAGGTCTGGTTCATGCGGTCGTAACCGTTTGACCGGTGAAAATAAGTCCTCTCAAACGGAGCCTAAGGCTTCGTTTGACATAGCGGTGGCGGTCATAAATGCATGGGCTAAACCGTCATCCGTTAACGACCGCCTAACAAACTCCATCCCTTTAAACATACAACTAGATGAAGTTCTTTAGGTGTGCGTTAACAAATGACAGTTTAACCCTCATATTCACGACCGCCACTGTCGTGCGTTAACAAATGACAGTTCATCCACTTTTATGTTTAAGTAGGGTTTTGTTATGAATTTTTGTTTAAAAATGCCCCGCCAAACAAAGTCTAAGGCTGCGTTTGGCGTGACTTATCGCAGCTTATTTGCTCCGGTGAGTTTGAACAAAAATGTTATTGCCATTGAATATATGTTTGGTATGACAAATGTTACTACCGTTACCAAAAAATACTAATTTGAGGCATAAGATTTTGATCTGAAAATGATATTTTGTCCAAGATCGCCAAAGCAAATAAGTCCAACGCAGCCTAAATGACAGTCTTTAGTTATGACTGTAATTCGACCAATGATTTTATATAATTAGCATAAACTTCATTATTATCAAGAAAATAATGATTATTTAGTAGTACTAAAATTAAAATTCAAGTCCAAATGAAGGTGTAGAAGCAGGGTATCAGGAATATAAATTGACATTTTTCATTATATTAAAATAAATTTAAGACTAATCTTCTCCTAAAGAAACTTGAATAAAAAAATATGTTAGATTAATTAAATATTTATAATTGCGTGGAAAACTTTAATCAAGTAACTAAAAGGACTGCGAAAATGCGGAGACAGAGAAACATCAGTAAATACTGTCGGAACCTAAAAGCGAAATGTACTCCGACAAAGTCAGCACTTGGCCGTCGGCGGTGGTGACGGTGGCGGCGCCACCGGCGCCACTGAGAAGTCCGAGTGCTTGCACTTTCTGGGACCCACCTCTGCCTCCCGCCATGACTTTCTCTGCTGCTATCTTCTTCTTCTTTGGTAGGGCAAGGGATTTGTTGTATATATAGAGAAAGATATAATTTAGATGCTGACGTCATAAGCATCACCTGAGAATTCTTCGTCTTCTGAATGCTAATTATTGATGCTGTTCTCCGTCGCTGGTCTTTCACATGGTGAGAATGTGGAAGTCAACAGTCAAACTGGTCAAAGGCATTGAAGTTTGACCCATTCCCCCAACTTGATTAACTTGGGGCTGAAGATCGAAACTTGAATAAAACAACACTCAAGACTCAAGCCTTTATCCCACTATAGTGGGGTCGACTATATGGATCCTTTGTTGTCATTGTGTCCTATCTTTTGTCATGATCTCACTAATGCCTAAGTACATCATATCTTTCCTTACAGATTCATTTCAAGTCTTTATTGGTCTACCCCTCCCTCGTTTAATATGCCTAGTGACTAGACTCTCACAACGCCTAACAGGTGCCTCTAATGGTCTCCTTTGTACGTGTCCAAATCATCTTAGACGAGCTTCTCGCATCTCCTCTTCATAAAAAATTCTTTTGGCAGCCCACCAAAACTTAAAAAAACATTAAAAACACCAACTAATAGCAGCACTAAATCCCTCTCCACCCTTCTCCTTTCTCCCGAACCTCCGCCGCTCTGCGTGAAATCCTTCCACCCGCGACTCGCGCCCCGCCTGCCATTTCCCATCGAACACCGCCGGTGGAGTAGAGATTTCGTCCGGCAAACTCCTCCGCAGGGTCCGACGAACTCCTGTGCAGTGTCCTGCGAACTCCTGTGTAGTGTCCAGCGAAGTCTTCCTTTTCGTCCAGTGAAATCCTCTACCATTTCCTCTGTGTGGTCCGGCGAACTCCTCCGTATTGGCTGGACCTACATTCTTGCATTTTGCACCGAACTTCCATTTTGTTGATCTTCCGCATCTTCTGGATCTAGGGCAGCATTTAATATCTTTCATGTCGTGTATATCGTTAATCATCACCAAAGCCGATAACTACTTAAAAAAAGTGAATACATAGACTGAAAGAAGGAAATCAACTCCCAAAAATCATCATGAAGGACTAATAAGTAAAATATAATATATTTGTTACTCTTTGAGTTCGTCAAACATCCTCACTCCAAATTGAGAGGGAGTGTTAAACATTAATCAAAAGCAGATCAAAGGTAGGTGCTTTATTTTTCTCATCTTCTACAAGTGAAGCCTATGTTCATCCTCTAGAAAATGCTAGACTGATCTTGATTCTTCAAGATCAGTAGATGACAGATCTTGAAGAATCAATATGACTGATCTTGGTCATAGCCACAGGAGAAAGTAGATGACTGATCTTGATTCTTCAAGAGCACAGGTTTCTATCTTAGAGAAGAAGACAGATGCTTGTCGATGATGTCGGGGTAACTGGGTTGCGCGAGTGAGAGCTTACCAAAGATTGGAAGAATCAAAGAGGGCGACGGGCTGAGAGCTGGAGACAAAAGGGTAGTGGCATAACTGCCGACTGACATGGGCGCGTAGCGTCGATGCCTCCTTGAACGGGAACGGTCTGAACGGCGCAGCTCTGAAAGGGAACGAGCCACAGAAATCCCGATTGCCGCTCCTTTGAAAATTCGTAACCCGCTAAACCCTAATAAATTTTATCCCGCTACGCAACACTGCTTTTATCGGTTCAGTTCAACCGGTTTTTCAATAGTGGAAACCGGACCAAACCGAATTTGAAACGGTTTTCAGTCATATCAAATCGAAATCGAACCGTGTAAAAATTTCACTAGGAAGTCGAGAAAGGTCACAGGAACACTCAACCACAACCAAGTCAAGTAGAAATCTGCAACAACAGAAGCACAAAAGTCTCAATTTGGAATTAACAAACTTCTTGGCAAGGTGAGGGATACATTGCGAGACATGATTTCGCAATGTACCCGATGGAAGCAGAAAAAATTACAAGCAAGAAACCGCGCGGTCTGAAGATTGTAACCACATAGACCACACAAGTCGCTGACTGGAAGCCCTGTCCGCCGAAACCGCCAAGTCGTCAACTGCAACCAAGCCGTGCAGACTGCCTTTATTGAATGCTGATGAACTGAACAGAACCCACTGATAAACCGGGCGAACTGCTCGACTAACCGCAACCTGGAGGAAGTGACTTCAAGCCGTTGAAACAGTGACTTGCTGCATTCTACTGACTGTAACCGCAAACTGTTCCACATTGAGCTTCCCAACTAGTTGTCTAGTCGTCCAGTGCTAGTCACACAATCTGCACAGACAAGTCAACTTCACTTAGTCGCGCCGGTTAGAAACTCGTAACCGCAAGATCAAAACTTGAGCAGAGTTCTCATTGTTCTCGTTATGTATAACGAGCTGGGAAATCCTATTTATTGGCGACAGGGAGAGTGAGATCACCACCTATAGCGATAGGATAATAGTTTGTCATCCTGCAGCTAGCACCACGTATCCACATAAGTGCGGATACTAACATCTGATCGTCACTGATAATCAACTATCAACATAGATGTGCGGACACACGAGCCAGTCCGCGGGCAAAAAATCAAATAATTGCTTACATGAAAAGCACCACCAGTTCGCATAGCCAAGAGGACAACACCATCAGTCCGCGTGGACTTAGCAAACCAACCACGCGTCTTGATCCATCATCACACTTATGACGGACTACCAATCTCTGCAACTAGCCCGCACAGTATAGCAGACTCGACGAACTCTAGAGCAGACCACACAACCATACGGACACTGCGAACTAGGCAGCAAACCGGACTTGTCATAACGTCATGACCAAGTCCACACAACCAACGAACTCTAGCATAAACCGCACGAATAGGCCCCAACGAACTAGTCGGTTGGTCTTCACAGACCGCGCTAGCCGTCTGCCCCTTTGCGAGCTAGAGAACCTGACAAGCTCCAAGTGGACTATACAATCTCATGGTCCAGACCGCAAAAGCCGCGGTTAGACAAAGCTAACATCTCGGTTACCTCCCAGGGTGCTTGTTGAAATAGATCGCAGGAGAGAAGAGAAGAAGCCGAATTCCGGCTAACCTCCACCTTCTACCCGTCAGACCGCGGCTGTCTTTGCGGTTTGTGCAGTCTGCCAAATCAGACCGCCTCACTCCACCTCACTTCCACTTCAACAATTTCAACACTCCCCCTTGAAGTGGGAAGTGGAAACCAGCCCGAGCAAACCCCATAACCAAGCAAACCCCATAACCAAGCAAACCCCATAACCGAGTAAACGATCCCTTAGGCAACAACTTCGTAAAGATGTCTGCGATGTTGTCCTGGCTCTACACATACTCAACCATCAAAGATCCCTCCAACACCTTCTCCCAAATGAAGTGATGCTCGATCTTGATGTGCTTGGTCCGCGTATGATAAACTTGATTATTATCTAGTTTGAGAGCACTCTCATTATCACCACGCAACAGATTAGGACCCCGCACCTCCTTATGGATGTCCTCCACTAATCTCCTGAGCCAGATGGCTTCCTGAGCTACCAAGGTCGAAACCTTGTACTATGCTTCTATAATGAAGACAGACACTGAATCTTGCTTCTTGCTACACCACGAGATAGTTCTTGTTCTGCACATGAAGACGTATCCCAACGTCGACTTTTGATCATCAGAATCTCCCCCATAATCAGCATCCATATAACTATGCAGCTTGAAGCCCGTGTCCCTCTCGTACAAGAGGCTTATGTCCGAGGTGGACTTCGCGTACTTCAGAATATTCTTAGCCGCCACCAGATGAGGCTTCCGTGGCTCCGCCATATATTAACTTATTTGGACCACATCATAAACAATATTCGGCCTTGTAATCGTCAAATATATGAGACTCCCCACGAGAGCCCAAAATACCAAGGGATCTGAAGGAACCCTTCCCTCATCACGTAGAAGTTTGAGACTGACATCCAAATGAGTAGAGCTGTTCTTTCTCTCCCGCATACCGAACAGCTTAACGATTCTCTCCGCATAGCCCTTTTGGGAAATAAGCACACTGATCTTCTTCTCTACCTCGAGTACAAGAAAATAGTGGAACTCCCCAAGATCCTTTATCTCAAACCTGATAGCTAGCTCAACCCTGAGCTTAGCTACTGCTTCCTCTGAGTTCCCAGTGACGATCATATTGTCAACATACAATAGTACCAAGACTTGAAGCTTCCTCCTCTTCTTAACAAACAAACTTGAATCTGAAGCAAAGTAATCGCAGAACTGGAGGTATTCTGCGATCTTTCCATTCCACGCCTGAGGCGCCTGCTTCAGACAATAGAGAGCCTTCTTTAGTTTATAGATGTGTCATGAATGTTCTTCAGATGCATAACTAGGTGGCTGCACCATGCAGATGTCCTTGTCAATCAAGTTGTAAAAGAACACATTCTTCACGTCGAGCTGCCAAATACTCCACCCTTGGCAAGCTGCCAAAGAAATCACCACCCGAATTAAGTCATCTTGGCCACCGGACTAAACGTCTCTTCATAATCCTCCTCGTACTGCTGCGAGAACCCCCGAGCTATAAGGCGAGCCTTGTACGCTCGATGTTGCCATCAGCCTTCTTCTTCAGCTTGTAAATCAACTTGCATATCATAGGAGTGTTGCTTTCGACCTTGAGCACAAGATCTCAAGTCTCGTTCTTCCTAAGGGCGGTCATCTCCTCATCCATAACATCCTCTCACTCCTTAATTTCAATGACATTTTCAAAGCATGACGACTCCCGCTCATCCAAGGGACCTGCGAAGAAACATGAGACAAAACTCACCATGTTCCCGTCCCTATATCGAGTTAGTGGAATAATAGTCATTTTGGACCTCCGCAGGTCTTGACCTTGATCCACCACTTATGTTGCTTCTTTTGAACAAGCAATCCTCTCGAGCACACCATGAGCATCGCTCTCCCTGCTTCCAGATCCAGAAGCTTCCGCCTTAAAACTAGATGAAACCAGAGCACCTGGTGACACGGGCAACTCCATTAGAAGATCTCGAGCAGCTTGAACTTGCCCTCCGTCAGACTTGCTTTCATGTAGCTCCATAGATGAGCTACCCTGGTATGACATCAATTCGTCAAATATCCACATCTCGAGAGACGACGAACTTTCATATCTTTGGATCCATGCATTTCCAGCCCTTCTTTCTTTTATCATAGCAAACGAAGACTAGCTTCTGTGCTTTCGCATCTAGCTTTATTCTGAGAGCATCTGGAACATGCACATAGCAGGTTGACCTGAACACCCGAAGATAATCCATACTGGGCTTCTCCTTGACCTGAACACTGCCGCACAGGTCATTCCATCTGCCTAGAAGGCCCTGAGAATGCCTTTGGCATAAAGCCAAACTTGCAGGTCTCCATTAAATGACAGATCTTTTGCTCTGCAACTCCATTCTGTTGTGCATTATGCACACAAGTAAGCTCCCTCCGGATTCCGAGCTTTCTACAGAAGTTGAAGAACTCGTTTGAGTCGAACTCTCCTCTATTGTCAATTCTCAACTTCTTGATCCGCAAACCGAGTAAGCCTTCCATGAGCTCCTTGAACTCCACGAACTTCCTGAACGATTCTGACTTTTCCTTCATAAAGTATACCCAAGTATACCTTAAAAAATCATCAACCAGAACTAGCATATACCTGCTACCGCCGAGGCTAGGGGTGATGGTGGGTCCTGTCAGATCACCGTGGATGCACTCCAACCGTGCCTTGTATTTAGTCTGTAATTTGTCAAATACAAGGCGATGAGCCTTTCCATACTAACATCCCGCACAGACATGATCATCTCCAAAGGATGAAAGACTAGGCAGGCCATGCTCCAGGCCTCCCGCCGTCATAGCCTTCAAATTATTCATCCCAACATGTCCAGTCTCTCATGTCAGATAGAAGTGCTGTCATTTATCCTCATCTTCTCAACATAGGATCTTGTTGCCAACACGAACAAGTCCTTCACACTCCTTCCCACATGAGTGACGTCAGCTTTCACAGCTAGCACATTTTGGAGAAACTTCACTTCTATTGGGACAAATAGAACGTAATATCCAGCATCTATAATATTGGTCACCGAGAAGAGGTTTTATTCATCCCGGTCACGTGATACACATTCCTCAATGTGAGTGGCCCTCGATCACTGCCTAAATAAACCTCCCCTCATTCTCTACAACATGCATAATATCATCTCTCGTATTAATATTTTCATTACCTTTATACTCCTGTAGTGAAGAGAACTTTGACTCATCCCCAGTGAGGTGATGACCACACCGAGCCTACGATCCAGTCCTCCTGATAGTTGATGGAGGCAAGCACACAGACACAAGTGCCCATCATGAACTCCCATATCCTCCTTTCTTAGCTCTAGATCCAGTTTCTCCCTTTCCTACAGCATGCCCCGACTGAAGATTGACTATATAGTCCTTCCATATGTGACCAAGCTTGTTGTACCTGTAGCATCGTGGTCCTCCGCTCTTCTTCCCATCATCCTGCTTAGGAGCCTTGCTCCTATCCTACTATGATGAAGAAAACAGACCATCGCTAACAGGTGACTTTTTCTTCCTATCCTATCTCTTCTTCTTGTCAGAGAAGAGAACCTCGTCATCTCCCCATGTGATAAGAACTCCATCCATCTGCCTCACCAAGCTCTCTTGCGAATCTAACAGGTTTTCCAGCTCGAGCAAAGATGGCTGATTGGCTCAGCCCTACACAAAAGTTATGAAGACAATATACTCCTACCGCAGCCAGCAGATAATGTCTCTTCAGCTTTGCTTCTGAGATAGGCTCTTCTGAGTTCAATGCTGATATCTCAGCACAGAGGTTCTTCATCTTCAAGAAAAAGGATTATATAGACAGATCGCCATGAGTGAGCTTTGCCAACTCATTTTTTAAGAACTGTTGTCGAGCTACATTCTTCTTGTTGAATAGATCATTCAAGGCCATCCAGATTTTAGCAGCTGACCGACATCTGATGATGTGGTCAAATAGCTCCGGTGAAATAGCCCGCTTAAGAGTGAACTTAGCCTTTGCATTCCTCCTTCTCCAAGCTTTCACCACCTCAACATTCCTGGCAGTAGCTACCACCTCTTACCTGTCGTCTCCACCGACGACCTCCCAAAGGTCCTCACCCAGAAGATAGCTCTCCATGAAAGACTGCCACTCCTTGAAGTTGGTCTGCGTCAAGAGCTCAATTCCAAGACCTCTTGTATAACCGACTTCCATTGCTCAAATCTGATTTACTTGAACTTCCAAGGAATAACAAACTTCTGAGGTTGATGAACTGCTAACTCCTCAACCTCCCTCTAATACCATGTAAAACTTTCACTAGGAAGCTGAAAAAGGTCGCACGAACACTCAACCACAACAAAGTCAAGTAGAAATCAACAACAACAGAAGTATAAAAGTCTCAAACTAAAATTAACAAACTTCTTTACAATGTGAGACATACATTATGAGACATGATATCGCAATGCACCCGATAGAAGC
The DNA here is from genome assembly GCA_039513925.1 of Platanthera zijinensis. NCBI lineage: Eukaryota > Viridiplantae > Streptophyta > Magnoliopsida > Asparagales > Orchidaceae > Platanthera > Platanthera zijinensis. Next base: position 153,386,624 of record CM077094.1, on the reverse strand, counting down.
AAAAAAAATTACAAAAAATAAACCCCGCGGTCTGAAGATTGTAACCACACAGACTGCGGGCCCTATCTGCCGAAATCGCCAAGTGGTCAACTACAATCAAGCCGCACTGACTGCCTTTATTGAATGCTGATGAATTGAACAGAACCCGCTGATAGACCAGACAAACTGTCTAAACTAATCGCAACCCGAAGGAAGTGACTTCAAGCCGCTGAGACCGCGACCTGTTGTATACCACTGATAGTAACCACGAACTGTTCCATACTGAGCTTCCCAACTAATTGTCTAATCGCTTAGTGCTACCGGCACAAATTGCACAAATAAGTCAACTTCACGTAGTTGTGCCGGTTAGAAACTCGTAATCGCAAGATCAAAATGCGAGATGAGTTCTCACTGTTCTCGTTATATATGACGAGTCGGGGATGTAACGACCCCATCCGTTAAATGACGTATAGTAGAAGGTCCGGCCGGGGCCCCACACTATATGCCACAAACAGACGGTGACGTCACAGGATAATACCAAACCAAACACGAATCCTAACTCAGAGCATTCTAGCGGAAGCTTTAAGTAGTAATTTGAACTCTAACCAGGAATGTCCAATATATAAACCACCTTTATATATATCACGGAATGTACACAAATACATAGAGTTTGGCCTTAAGGCCTTACAGTTCCTCTTTTTACAACGTATGGATTACAAACCTCGGCGCGCAGGCCGGCCATACATGAGTAAAAGTAAATAAGCAAAAACATTCGCTTAGCCTTCAAGGGCTAGCCGCAGCAGCAGCAGCAACAGCAGTAGGGCTTCAGCCCTTCACCTACCACTTGGCTCTCCAGCACCTGCACGGGAACAATCCACCCAACCGGTGGCAAACAATGCAACGGTCAGCATTCAGCTGACCCAATTATAACAATCTTACCCCTTTCTCGGGGCATTAGCATTCTTTCCCTGCAAAGCATGGCATCATCATATAGCAACTATGTGCGCGCAGGCACATTCAAGCCATCACAACTATCGGCCACACGGCCCGACAGTCCGTGCACTCAGGGCACATTTTCGGTGTACCGGAATACCAGGGTCAACACCACCGTCTACACGGTATTTGAGCATTCTAGTCTTTCCGGCGCGCGGGCCTAAGACTCTCATTAGGCGCTCCAACAAAACCTATAACCAGGCTTCCAAGTCGGACGGACCTAACACAGGTACGGATCAGCCACCCCCCGTTGCTCAAGTCGCCGTGCCACCTCGAATACGGAAGTATCCATGGCTATTTATAGGCGCGGGTCGGTTTCACCTTTCCTGTTCGGCAATCTGCCTTTTCATCGGGTTGCAGCCCAACGGCTCAACCGCTCATAAAGTGGCAACACACGGCCACAAGAGTTGCATCCAACCCTCTTCATTTCCTGGACATCATCCAGTACTTCCTGCCGCACCAAGCAACAGGTAGGAACAAGGCATCACAAGCCATAATCACGGAGCCTTCTCCGATATGCAAACAAGCATCACCAATCCAGACCATATCCAGATGGGCTTCACACAGCATGCCTAGAGCCGTACTCCAATTCCGGCCTCTAACAAGGGGGACTTCACATATCTACCCCAAGGGACACCACAACCCACAGCACACTCGCGGGGAAGGGTTTTCCCTATGCAATGCAGAAAAGAAGGACTTCACATGTCCAAGAAGGGAGATCGTTACCCTTGTCGATCTCTTGGGAGCCATCGAAAACTAGCCAGTGAGAAAGAATCACAGCAGCCTTGACTTCACAATGCCGGCTTCGGATCACGAATCGGACCACGGGAACTCCGCCGGTGGCTTGATCTCCTCCTCCTTCTTCTTCCTCCTCTCTCTTTCTCTCTTCCTTAAGCAAATGAAGAATGAATCTTCATCAGCCTTCACGAAATAAATCCAGCCAGGAAACCACCTGAGCCCTTGGATCAAAAGAGAGAAATCTGAACGGCCACGATTTGCCCAAAAACCCAAATTTTTGGCTGACACGGCCTGTGACACGCCCGTGTCACAGGCCGTGTTCCCTTAAGCGGTTCATACCGACTGAGGTTTACCAGAACACGGTCAACGACACGCCCGTGTCGAGCCTGACATGCCCGTGTCATTCCTGAGACACGCCCGTGTCACCCTTGCCTCATCGAGCTGCAAGCAGTACACGGGTCGGAACACGGCATTGGACACGCCCGTGTCCAACCTGACACGCCCGTGTTCACGGCTTGGTTCAAGGCCGTGTAATCTTCTGACTCGGGCCACAATTTTATTTGCGTGACACGCCCTGGGACACGCCCGTGTCCCAGGCCGTATACCCCCGACACGCCCTGGGACACGCTTGTGTCCCAGGCCGTGTAAAATTTCCTGTACCTCAAAATCATTATGAGTCTTTTGGGGTCTTTTTGGGGTGTTACAACCCTCCCCCCCTTAACAAAATTTCGTCCTGAAATTTGCACGGTAAGGAAACAAGAACCAGCAATGCTATAACTATGTTATAACAAAAAGTACACGGTCTACAGTTTATACAAATAACTCGGGAAACTCAGCTCGCATGGTCTGCTCTCGCTCCCATGTTAGCTCTTCACGGCCACAATTGTCCCATCAGACCTTGACCATCCCGATCGCTTTGTTCCGCAACTGTTTCTCGGCTCGATCCTCGATCTGAATGGGTCTAACCCTCGTCGTTAGCCCATACTCGACCGGTATCCGATCATTCTCCACTACTTGAGCCGGATCCTTCACCGCCTTACGAAGGACTGAGATGTGAAACACATCATGTAATCCATCCAAGTCTGCTGAAAGTGCTAGTCGATAAGCAGCTTCCCCAACTCGCTCCACCACCTCAAACGGACCAAGATACCTCGGACTTAGCTTTTTCAAACGCCGAATCCTGGACACGCCTTTGAAGGGTTTGATCTTCAAATATACCCAATCACCCACCGCGAATTCCACGTTCCGGTGTTTGGCATTGTAGTACTTTGCTTGACGATCTTGGGCTATCAATAGCCTCTCCCGAATAGAGCGTATGAGCGAGGTAGCTTCTTCGACTTCCTTTTTCCCACTCAGCTTAGATTCGCCTGCTTCTGCCCAAGCTAACGGTGTACGGCATTTCCGACCATATAAAGCTTCAAATGGCGCCATACCAATACTCGCTTGGTAGCTATTATTATAGGCAAATTCGACAAGAAATATATAATCTTCCCATCTCTTACCAAAGTCTAGGGCGCACATGCGGAGCATATCTTCCATCGTCCTGTTGGTTCGTTCAGTCTGGCCATCCGTTTGGGGATGAAAGGCCGTACTAAACGCTAACTTTGTACCCAACATTTGATGAACATGCCGCCAATCATTCGATGTGAACCGCCCATCACGGTCACTAACGATGCTCCGAGGAACACCGTGCAGTCGAACAACCTGCTCCACATAAAGCTTGGCCAAGGTTTCCACTGAATCGTCTCTTCTGTTTGGAAGGAAGTGCGCCACTTTTGTCAACCGGTCCACAATCACCCAGATTGAATCATGACCGCGTTGAGATCTCGGCAACCCATGCACGAAATCCATCGAAATATCATCGAACTTCCATTCCGGAATAGGTAACGACTTCAGGAAACCGCCAGGCTTCTGGCATTCTGCTTTCACCAACGCACAGGTATTGCATTCAGCCACATAACGTGCGACATCTTTCTTTAATCCGGGCCACCAGAACAGCTTTTTCATATCTCTGTACATCTTTGTGCTCCCTGGGTGAACTGAGTACTTTGCAAAGTGAGCTTCATACATCAACTCTTCCCTCAATTTACCCACACTCGGGACGCACACTCGACCATTTCTTCTTAACAACCCGTTATCCCAAGAGAATTGGTCATCCGGCCCATCTTTTGCATAGCGCTGGAGGCTTTCATCAAGCTCCGTTGCTCGCCGAACTCTGTCCGTAAGGTCATATTGCACCTCCGTCCAGTTCAAACATGCGCCGGTTGACGAACCTTTGTCAACACAAGATATCTCCAACGCTTCCAATTCCTGGATTAAACGCTGATCATGCCTCTGCAACCAGCTTGCCCGTACCGGAGTCTTTCGCCTCAAAGCAACAGCGACCACATTTCCCTTCCCGGGAGTATAATGAATCTCGAAGGTGTAGTCCCCAAGGAACTCCATCCATCTTCGTTGTCGCATATTCAGATCCTTCTGATCCAACAAATACTTTAGGCTTTTATGATCTGTATAGATATCCACTTTAACGTCATATAGATAGTGCCGCCACAACTTGAGCGCAAAGATTACCGCCGCCAACTCCAAATTATGGACGGGGTAATTCCGCTCATGCACTTTCAACTGGCGCGAGCCATAAGCAATCACTTTACCAAACTGCAGAAGAACGCAGCCTAAGCCGCTCCCGGAAGCATCACTATAGATCTCATACCCATCGGTACCACATGGCGATGTCAACACAGGCGCCGTGGTCAAACGACTCTTCAATTCTTCAAAAGCTCGCGCGCACTCCGGCGTCCAAATGAACTTTTGATCTTTTCTCGTCAGCGTGGTCAGAGGTAAAGCAATCCGTGAGAAGTTTTCCACAAACCGTCTATAGTAGCCCGCAAGTCCAAGGAAGCTCCTGACCTCGGCCACTGAAGACATCACTGGCCAATGTCGGATGGCACTTATCTTCAACGGATCCACCGCGATACCCTCTCCATTTACCACATGGCCTAAAAAGGCTACTGAAGAGAACCAGAACTCACACTTTGAGAACTTGGCAAAAAGCTTATTCCTCCGCAGGGTATGCAAGACCAACCGCAAATGGTTTGCGTGATCCTCTTCCGACTGAGAGTATACTAAGATGTCATCGATAAACACAATAACAAACAAATCCAAGTACTCTCGGAACGTTCGATGCATTAGGTCCATAAATACCGAAGGCGCATTACATAGGCCAAAGGGCATTACCGTGAACTCATAATGACCGTAGCGTGTTCCAAACGCCGTCTTGGGAATGTCACCTTCCCTAATCCGCAGCTGATAATATCCCGATTTCAAATCCAATTTGGAATAGACCGTTGATCCTGCCAGCTGATCAAAGAGGTCATCAATCCGCGGGATCGGATATTTATTTTTCTCCGTCAGCTTATTCAATTCGCGGTAGTCAACACACAACCGTAAGCTACCGTCTTTCTTTTTCACAAATAGAACAGGCGCGCTCCAAGGTGACATACTTGGGCGTATATATCCCTGCTCCAACAACTCTTGCAATTGGACTTTCAACTCAGCCATCTCTTTTGGCGCAATGCGATATGGAGAGCGGGCCACAGGTTTCGCACCTGGCACCAACTCAATAGAGAAGTCAATCTCCCGCTGGGGTGGTAACCCAGGAAGATCTTTAGGAAACACATCGGCAAACTCTGACACAACTAGTACTTCACCGACACTGGCCTTTGGCTCAACAGCCTGAATTAGCGTGAAGAATAACTCCGCGCCCTTCCGAACAGCATTGACGACTTGGAGTGCAGACAACAGAGTCCCGCCAACTCCTTGCATACCAGCGAACTTCGTCACAAGTCCGGTATTCTGGCCCAGTGTAATCTCCTTGGAGTTGCAATCAATAAAGGCACGCTGCTCCGAGAGCCAGTCCATACCAAAGATCACATCAAACTCCGACAACGGTAGCACAGCTGCACTCAAACCGAAATCCCGACTTCCTATTTGCACATCCACATCGCAAGACCTATCCGCAAGCATCATACAGCCATTCGGCAATAGCACCCTTGTACTATCCACCGTCACATGACTTGGTGCCCCAATGCGAGATACGAAATCCTCAGACAGAAAAGAATGCGAAGCACCCGTATCAAACAGGACTCTCGCCAAATTATTCCGAATCAGGACAAAGCCTGCAGCACACACACATGCACAAGCTATACATAACCAAAACCATAGCACATAAGCAAGTAAGCTAACTCAACTCGTACCTGTGACGACGTCACTTTGCTTAATCGCTTCCTGTTGGCCAAACTGATAGATTCGGGGTTGTGCCTGAGACGCAGAGGAATCAACCACCGCTTTGCCCTTCTCAGCATACGACGCACCCGCCTTCTTATCCCCTTTGGGCTGAACAACCCGACAGTCACGAGCTATATGCCCCACCCGGCCACAGTTATAGCATGTACGAGAATCCGGCCTTGATGTCGCTCCCGACACAACGGTCGCAGTCACTTGCCCAGACGGCTTGGACCTCTTGCCCCCTTTCTTCTGGTAAAACGATTTGCTCGGGCGAGGTGCTTGTACCTCTGGCTTTGACACAACTAAGCCCTTGTTCCCTTGCACCCGCCGCATGTCCTTCTCCAATGCACACGCAGTATCAACCAACGCCTGAAACCCTTGGTTCACTGAACTCGAAAGCAGGAATCGCAACTCATCCCGCAATCCTTCATAGAACCGATTCGTTTTCCTTTGGTCATCCGCGAAGATTGTACCCGCATACCGTCCCAACCTGGTAAACTCATGCAAGTAGATATCCACGCTATCTTTCCCTTGCTTTAACCGTTGGAACTCATTTTCCATAGCAATGCATTGCGCCGCTGGGACATGTTTCGCCAGAAATATTCGAGAGAACTCCTCAATCGACACTTGCGTTAATTGCCTGCCCGCCAAATGGTGTACCTCAACCTCGTCCCACCACAACCGCGCCTCTCCTTCAAGCATGAATGTGGCTAAGGTGACCTTTAGAGTTTCCTCCGCCCTGATCGCTGTCATTATCCTCTTGACACGCGATAACCAATCTTCCGCCTGCGTTGGGGATCCCATTCCCGCAAACGTAGGAGGACTGAAGCTCATGTATTGCTTCAACTGTCGGTCAGCTGCTCGTGGATCTACAGCCTCAATCGGCTCGGGTCTTACAACAACACGAACTGGCTCGACTGCCGGCTGCGCTCGCCCGGTCGGCTGAATCATGGCAAATAGAGACTCAGCAACTAAACGAACAGTTTCCGCAGATGGAGGAGGTGTGGGCACCTCAGCTGGTGCCGCACTCTCATCAGAACGCTGGGGCTCAGACTGCCCAGCACCACTACGCGTCACCTATAGGTGGACAAGACACCCATTCGCGAACGTATGCAAGCAAAACAATACAAAAAGGAACGCGCAGATTCCTCAAATAAGATTTTGTACATTCCTTAGTGGACATTCCAGAGTTCATTAGCGTTACAGCAGGGCGCATAAACACGCGCTCGCCACACCATAAAAGAATTCGTCCACGAATTCGATAGAGGAAGACCGAACGAAGCTGATACCAAAATGTAACGACCCCATCCGTTAAATGACGTATAGTAGAAGGTCCGGCCGGGGCCCCACACTATATGCCACAAACAGACGGCGACGTCACAGGATAATACCAAACCAAACACGAATCCTAACTCAGAGCATTCTAGCGGAAGCTTTAAGTAGTAATTTGAACTCTAACCAGGAATGTCCAATATATAAACCACCTTTATATATATCACGGAATGTACACAAATACATAGAGTTTGGCCTTAAGGCCTTACAGTTCCTCTTTTTACAACGTATGGATTACAAACCTCGGCGCGCAGGCCGGCCATACATGAGTAAAAGTAAATAAGCAAAAACATTCGCTTAGCCTTCAAGGGCTAGCCGCAGCAGCAGCAACAACAGCAGTAGGGCTTCAGCCCTTCACCTACCACTTGGCTCTCCAGCACCTGCACGGGAACAATCCACCCAACCGGTGGCAAACAATGCAACGGTCAGCATTCAGCTGACCCAATTATAACAATCTTACCCCTTTCTCGGGGCATTAACATTCTTTCCCTGCAAAGCATGGCATCATCATATAGCAACTATGTGCGCGCAGGCACATTCAAGCCATCACAACTATCGGCCACATGACCCGACAGTCCGTGCACTCAGGGCACATTTTCGGTGTACCGGAATACCAGGGTCAACACCACCGTCTACACGGTATTTGAGCATTCTAGTCTTTCCGGCGCGCGGGCCTAAGACTCTCATTAGGCGCTCCAACAAAACCTATAACCAGGCTTCCAAGTCGGACGGACCTAACGCAGGTACGGATCAGCCACCCCCGTTGCTCAAGTCGCCGTGCCACCTCGAATACGGAAGTATCCATGGCTATTTATAGGCGCGGGTCGGTTTCACCTTTCCTGTTCGGCAATCTGCCTTTTCATCGAGTTGCAGCCCAACGGCTCAACCGCTCATAAAGTGGCAACACACGGCCACAAGAGTTGCATCCAACCCTCTTCATTTCCTGGACATCATCCAGTACTTCCTGCCGCACCAAGCAACAGGTAGGAACAAGGCATCACAAGCCATAATCACGGAGCCTTCTCCGATATGCAAACAAGCATCACCAATCCAGACCATATCCAGATGGGCTTCACACAGCATGCCTAGAGCCATACTCCAATTCCGGCCTCTAACAAGGGGGACTTCACATATCTACCCCAAGGGACACCACAACCCACCGCACACTCGCGGGGAAGGGTTTTCCCTATGCAATGCAGAAAAGAAGGACTTCACATGTCCAAGAAGGGAGATCGTTACCCTTGTCGATCTCTTGGGAGTCATCGAAAACTAGCCGGTGAGAAAGAATCACAGCAGCCTTGCCTTCACAACGCCGGCTTCGGATCACGAATCGGACCACGGGAACTCCGCCGGTGGCTTGATCTCCTCCTCCTTCTTCTTCCTCCTCTCTCTTTCTCTCTTCCTTAAGCAAATGAAGAATGAATCTTCATCAGCCTTCACGAAATAAATCCAGCCAGGAAACCACCTGAGCCTTTGGATCAAAAGAGAGAAATCTGAACGGCTACGATTTGCCCAAAAACCCAAATTTTTGGCTGACACGGCCTGTGACACGCCCGTGTCACAGGCCGTGTTCCCTTAAGCGGTTCATACCGACTGAGGTTTACCAGAACACGGTCAACGACACGCCCGTGTCGAGCCTGACACGCCCGTGTCATTCCTGAGACACGCCCGTGTCACCCTTGCCTCATCGAGCTGCAAGCAGTACACGGGTCGGAACACGGCATTGGACACGCCCGTGTCCAACCTGACACGCCCGTGTTCACGGCTTGGTTCAAGGCCGTGTAATCTTCTGACTCGGGCCACAATTTTATTTGCGTGACACGCCCTGGGACACGCCCGTGTCCCAGGCCGTGTACCCCCGACACGCCCTGGGACACGCCCGTGTCCCAGGCCGTGTAAAATTTCCTGTACCTCAAAATCATTATGAGTCTTTTGGGGTCTTTTTGGGGTGTTACAGGGGATTCCTATTTATAGGGGATAGAAGCAAAAAAAATGTAAGGACCCCCAGTCAAAAACTAAGGGAGATCCTTATGCCTAGGGCTCAAAAGAACGACCGTCGGCACCCCTAACACCACGCTCGAAAGGGTTCAACCTCAACAAGTCTATAGACCGTACACCCTAACCCCTCTCTAGTCCCATTGACAGGTTGTTGGAAGTCGCAACCTCCCTTCAATGAGAAATGATCCAGTTAAGCACCCCTACGGGGACTTCCCAAGAGGTCACCCATCCCGGAACTACTCTCATCCAAGCATGCTTAACTATAAAGTTTTTTCACTTCTTATCAATAATTTAAGGTAGTTGTTACTCGCAAATTATTATTATTTATCCGCAGATCAAATTTTTCATATTTATAAATTACTATTGGTAGACTAAGTTTAAACTTTAACGATCAATGCCTTTTTTTTCTCATGAGTAGTGTCCAATAATGTGTAACGTCCCAATTCGCGCTAGGCCCCTCGTGCGCGCTTTTGAGTCAGGAGAAACGATTTGGGCTCCGGGAGTGCTGGAAGCTAGGCTTGCACTTGTGTAAGGGAAGAGAAGTCAGCCCAGAAAAGGACACGGGTAGTGACACGGGCGTGTCCCTACCCGTGTGATGCTCTGGTACCTGGGTTGGAAATTTGTGGAGTTTCAAGAGAAGGACACAGGTAGTGACACGGGCGTGCCCCTACCCGTGTGTATGTGGATACGGGTAGAGGCACGGGCGTGTCTCCTACTCGTGTGTGTAACTGCCATCGTCGATTGAGTTTCTCGAGCAGGACACGGGTAGAGACACGGGCGTGTCCCTACCCGTATGCATATCTCCAAGAAGCCGGCCGTGTCTCCCGAGCAGGACACGGGTAGAACACGGTCATGAACACGACCGTATCGCGTGACACGGGTAGTGGACACGGGCGTGTGCCTACCCGTGTTGGTGTCCAAACGGCACTGTAATCGTCGACGCCGATTCACCCGAGCAGGACACGGGTAGGGACACGAGCCTGTCCCTACCTGTGTTGGTCCTATATATATATGATTTCTGAAACTTGGACATTTTTCATTCTCTTCCCAAGCCTTTTCTGTGGGAGGCTGGTGCGAGAGCAAATTTCTTCCTATGGAGAACCGACGCCGCCGAGGAGAAGAAGATGTCGTCGCGAAGGGTGACAAGATCCATGGCCGGAAATGGTGAAAACGCAGGAATCGAGGTGAGCTTACTCCCCTCTCCCTTGATGCTAGATATCTAGTTATACCTAGGAGAGATATCGACTCAAAAGAGTCTTGATGTGTGAGATGAAGATTTCTAGGAAGAGGTCATGTTAGAACTTGTGTTCTAGGGTTTAGTCCTCTTCAACCTCTCCTTCCTTCAATGTGATGATGGGGGATGGTCTCGTGAATAGAAATGGCCTTATGAGGTGAATAAGGGTGGATGAATTTCTGGTTATGACTTGGGAAGATCGGTTAGAGGAGGAAGACGAACCGATATCGTTCGTTCCGCCTTAAGATGCGCTCATAAATCTGCTTTCTACGCGCTGCAATCTTCGTGGCCATTTTCAGATATGAAACGGCCAGATCTGGGCTTTTGACTAATCACAAAAGTCGTATCCCATGGAAATATCTTTCCAATGAGTGATTACACGTCTTCAGGCAAGGTCTGTAGCCACGGGAAAGCCTGATCGAAATTGATGGCTGATAATGTAAACGTGCAGAAACTGTAATCTGAACGTAGCAGTCTTAGAAGCTGATTTCAAGTATGATACGACCAAATTTGGGCTTCCGACTAAACACGAAAGTCGTAGCCCTCGAAAATACCTTTCCAATGAGGGGTTAAATATTTTCACTGGATTCCTGTAGCATCAGGAATCCCCAGTTGAAGTTATGTACTTTATTCAATTTCTGCATGCTTGTTCTTTTGTTTATGTAAACCCTACTAGAATTAGCAGAGAGATTGTGGGTAGTTAGCTTGAAGGATTGTTGTGAGATGTTGGTTGATCATTTATAATCAAATGATGAAGTAAAACCTACTTGAACGAAATGGTTGGTTGATAGATCCCTAGGTGAACGAGTGGGTAGACGAGTTGGATTGTATAAACAAACTAGTTATGTGAAATCGTAAAGATGAGCTTGACATTAGCAGTGCATGAATATGTGGAAGGGTTGAAAGTGCGTGAGTGTTTGCTGCACTTGATCGATTGTGTTGATAAGGGACTCGGTGAGGAGCTCTTGTGAGTTGTTGAGCTCGAAATGTGAAATTGGCATGCGGTGTGAGTCGACACGTGTGTACAACCCGTATTCGACGAGGATGAGTCCTACCATAGCCAGTTCAGCGAGAGTCAAAGTCAACAAGTCAAGACCGAAGTCAAGATCAAGCCGCGAGCCAACAGAAGGCCTGGGCGAGTATGCAGAGCTTCCCCCGCATACTCGCCAGGTTAGCGACTAGGCGAGCTACTCGCCCAGCCCGTGCGAGCTCCCCAGGAAGTCGCCTAGTCGCTAGGGTGGGGGGTATAAGTATGACCCCCCTCCCTTTGGATTTCCCTATAAATAGGACCCCAGGGGTACGAGGGAAGAGGACCAATAATCTCGGATAAATACTCGCGAGCCATTTGGATTCCTTTTTCTTAGAGATCAAGTCGCGACCTGCGACTTAGTTGCTAGCTCGTTTCCCTCGTACCTAGCTCGACCATTCTGGTTGTGGAGGGGTTGCTTCTTCTAAGCAGCTGGATACGTGGTAAGACCTTCCTGCCGCAGCAACCTGGGGTCTAGTTCCTAGCTCATTCATGTTCTTGCTTCTGTGGGCCATCTGATTTCACTACTTGACCAGTAGCCTTAGACAGCATAGTCCGATCTTGAGGCAGAGAATTTTTCCCGGCTTCAACACTTGGTGTAGTGAGCATGAACAGCAGCCAAGGAGGAAAGTTTCGTGGTTGAGGAAGATGGTCAATGACGGCGATCAGGGCGAGTTGGCGGACAACTCAACAGGAGTTTTCACCTCAGAGCGAGGTGGCGGGTTTGTAACTGTGGCTGCTTTTGAGGAGTTTGTGAAGAGGATGGAGAGGGCGATACTCGTCGGGTTCTCTAACCCTCCTGAGGTCACAGCGACCTCTCCCCGTCTCCTGACCGCACCGGGCGAGGAAGTTCCGACCCGGCGAGCAGGGAAGGAGCCCGCTTGGGCAAGAGAGGAGCGACCGATGTCGTCGCATCAGCACCCAGCGAGCAGCCAAGGCATCAAGTTCCGAGATCCTGAACTCTCGGCGAGGGGTAGGGATACTCGACGATGGAGCGAGTATGATTACTCAAGTGGCGAGGATACTCGTCGCCGCTAGGAAGGGAGGAGACCCTTCTACGACGAGATCCTCGCAGCCCCCGTCCCTGACAATTTCCGAGAGCCTGCCCTCACCTACTACTCCAGCAAAGATGACCCGGTAAGGCATCTTCAGTGGTTTGAGGAAGTGGTCTCCATCCGCAACATGTCTGATGCCTTCAAATACCGGTTCTTCTCCATCACCTTCAAGGATAGTGTGAGAGACTGGTTCCACCAGCTGCCAGAAGGTTCTATCTACTTCTTCTCCGACCTTCGTCAGGGCCTCGTGGCAAGGTTTGTGACATCCAAGAAATGGAAGAAGGAAGCGACGGCCCTTTTTAAAATCGTGTAGGGGCAGCACGAAAGTTTGGGTCATTACATCGACAGGTTCCAGGAGGAGGTCTTGGAGGTGGAGGAGGTAGATGGGTTCATCTTGATGGTAGCCCTCAAGTTCGGCCTAAAGCAGGGGTTGTTCAACATGGAGTTGGGGCATATGCCGCCCAAATTGTTCGAGGAGATGGTGGAGAGGGCGAACGTCTTCATCCAAGGAGAGGAGAGGAACAAGGAGTTCTTGGCAAGGCTGGACGGGGATAAGCCATTAGGGGAAAACAAGGGAAGATTGCTGGAAATGGAGAGGCGGCTAGAGAAGCGTGATGATAGAAGGCGGGAGGAGCCGAGGAGGAAGGAGGAAAGGACGAGAAGAGAAGAGCCCAGGAGGGTGGAGGAGAGGAGGCAGGAGAGGCCTCGAAGACAAGAAGAGAGGAGGCCCGTCGGGGCTCCGGAAGGAAGGGGGGAGGAGAGAAGATTCCAGTTCCCGAGAGATCGCCCCCAGTGGAGGCGACCGGTCCGGCAGGAGGAGAGGAGGAATAACAACCCAAGGGAGCCAGGAGGAAGAAGGGAGATGATGGTTGTCGCTCGACTGTCCAGTAAGCGTCGGCGAAAGGAGGAGCGTCAGGAGAGACGATAGGAGGCGGTGATTCCCCTCTATTGTGATATCCATCGGGTAGAGGGGCATGGGACCTTGGCTTGCCCAGAGTTTTGGGAAGCAAGAAGGAGGTTGGAAGCAACGGAGGCGGAGAGAGAGCAGCCAAGGCAGGAGGCCCCGGTGGGGCAAGCAGCATTCCAAGCTCTGTAGAGGAGGAGGAATGAGGATAGGGTCGACCAAGGAGGTCGAGGAAATGTTATTCCCAGTCCGGGATGCGGACACGTCGGGGTGATCAACGGAGGTGCTGAGCTCGGAGCTTCCCGCAAGGGTAGTCTCCATCAGATCTACAAAAAGAGCGTCGTCTCGACATCACAGACTCCTCCGCTTTTGAACGATATAACCTTCTCGGAGGAGGATATGCTATGAAACGAGAACCCTTTCCACGACACGTTGGTGATACAAGCTGCAATCGAGGACTTCACCGTCGACCGGATCCTCGCGTATAACGGGAGTTCGGTGAATGTCATCTTCAAGAGAACCTTCGTCGGGCTTCAGGTGGAGGTATCCAGGGTCCAGACTGCGGATGGACCCCTCTTTGGCTTCTCAGGAGAGAAGAAAGAGGCGGAGGGGGGAGTGAAGCTACTGGTCACTCTCGGGGGTACTTCAATCCGATGCCGATTCGTCATCTTCGATGCACCTAGTGGCTACAATGCCATCATCGGGCGGCCCCTTATCAACTATTTCAAGGTCGTCCCGTCATTGTACCACCAGTGCCTAAAGTACTGCCGAGATGACGTCCAAGTCAGGATCAGGGGAGATCCGAAGGCCTCCAGAGAGTGCTACCTAAACGCGGTCAACACCATCAGTTGGATGGGTGACGCGGAAAGGCTGGAGAGGGTGATGGAGTAGGAGGGCCTGCAAGCTGCTGAGGAGCTAGAGGAAGTAGAGGTGATCTTCCCAAGAGGAGAGCCTGAGCTGCTGAAGGTCGGAGGATCCTTGCCCCCGGAAGGGAAGGTGGAGATGGCGGCTTGCCTGTAGGAGAATGCTGACATCTTTGCTTGGAGCGCCGCCGAGATACCGGAAGTTGATGTCGATGTTGCTTGTCATCGCCTCAACCTAGATCACGCGATAGCTCCAGTTCGCCAAAAGCAGAGGAAGAGCGCCACCGCGCTGGCTGGGCGGTATCCAGGTTGGGTCTCCAATGTTGTAATGATAAAGAAATCCGGAGGGGGATGGAGGCTATGTATCGATTTTTTTATGTTGAATAAAGCTTGCCCAAAGGATTGTTACCCCTTACCTCAGATCGACGCGCTAGTTGATTCCACCGTCGGGTTTCCTGTGATGAGTTTCCTTGATGCTTTTTTAGGGTATCGCCAGATCTGGATGCATCCCCCCGATTGCCGCGACGTTTCCTTCATCTCCAACAACGGCTGTTATAGCTACAAGATGATGTCCTTTGGGCTCAAAAACGTTGGCGCAACGTATCAAAGAATGATGGATCAAGTCTTCAAAGAGCAAAATGGGCAAAATTTGGAAGTCTATGTGGATGATCTTCTGGTCAAAAGCAAGAGCGTCGCAGAGCACATAATGGATCTAACGGAGACTTTTGCCACCCTGAGTAAGTATAAGATGCGGCTCAACCCGGCCGAGTGTGTCTTCGGTGCGGGAAGGGGGAAGTTCTTAGGTCACCTCCTCACTCCCTGGGGGGTGGAGCCTAACCCCGACAAAGTAAAAGCCATCCTGGAGATGGCCTCCCCGAAAGATTCCAAGAAAGTCCAGAGACTAACTGGAAGGTTGGCAGGCCTTAGCCGTTTTCTCTCAAAGGCCGGAGAAAAGTGCTCCCCGTTCTTCAAAACCCTCCGGGGTAATCAAAAATTTGAGTGGACCATGGAGTGTGAGTAGGCTTTCGGAAATCTTAAGCAGCAGCTGACCCAAGATCCTCTCCTCCAAGGTCCACAAGGCAACGAGGACCTCTTACTCTATCTGGGAGTAGGGGCGGAGGCGGTTAGTTCGGTGTTGGTTCGATAAGAAGGAAGGAAGGAGCTTCCCATCTACTATGTGAGCCGGGTACTGCGGCAAGCCGAGACGAGATATCCTATCGTGGAGAAGCTAGTTTTTGCTTTGATAGTTCCGGCTCGCCGGCTCCGTCCGTATTTTTAGGATCACTCCATCAAGGTAGTCTCTGTTCATCCCCTAAGGATTATCTAGGATGGGGTGGAGCATTCTGGCCAGTTGGCCAAATGGGCGGTGGAGCTGAGCGAGTTCGACATCTCTTACTCTCCAAGGGTAGCGATCAAGGCGGAGGCGGTGGCAGATTTCTTAGCCGATTTCTCGACCGAGGTGGAGGTAGACGTGAGCGCTTCCAGCCCAGTTTCTTGAAAGATGTTTGTGGTTGGGGCTTCTGGCAAGCATTCCGTGGGAGCCAGAGTCGTGTTGGTTAGGCCCCAGGGAACCAGGATCGAGCAGGCCGTCGAGATCCTCTTCTCGGTTACGAACAATTAGGCAGAGTACAAAGTCATGGTAGCTGGCTTGCGTCTCGCCAAGGAGCTGGCCATCAAAGACATCAGAGCTTTCACCAATTCAATGGTGGTCGCGTCCCAGATACGGGGGGAGTTCGAAGTCCATGATCCCACCCTGTAACGGTACCTGGTCAAGTTCAAGGGTCTGATCGGGGGGGGGGGGTCCAATCTTTCTTCGTCGAGCATGTACCCCGAGAGGACAATTCTGAAGCTGACTACCTTGCTAAGTATGGTCCTCGGGCCGGGGGAGTTGTCACCGAGTTGTTTCGACCGTCCATCGAGGAAGGGGAAATGATGGAGATCGAGCAGCGGCCCTCATGAAAAGATCCGTTCGTCACGTTCTTAACAACGGGTCAGCAACCCTCAGACGGGCAAGATCAAAGAAAGTTTCGGTATAAAGCCGCGTACTACCTACTACAAGGGGGCGAGCTTTACCGAAAGACCATCTCGAGCCCCTTGTCCAGATGCTTGTCATAGATCGAGGTCCCTCGAGTTCTCGAGGAAATTCATTCAGGGGAGTGTGGCAGTCACTTCGGGACTCGTACTCTAGAGCAAAGAATCCTAAGGCATGGATACTTCTGGCCAACCATCAGCAAGGACGCGGAAGCCTTCTCCAAAAAATGTTCCCAATGTCAGCTCTTTGCGCCTCTTCAACTTCAGCCAGCTTAACATCTCCTCTCGATCACCGCTCCATGGCCCTTTGCCATTTGGGGGATGGATTTGATCGGCCCTTTCCCTCAATCCAGTGGACAGAGAAAGTTTGTACTGGTGATGATCAACTACTTCTCCAAGTGGATCGAGGCTAAGGCTTTTGCCAAGACCACCTTCCAGGTCGTTTAGAACTTCATTTGGGGAGAAATCACATGTAGATTTGGGATTCCCCTAGCCATCGTCACCGACAATGGGACACAATTCGCCAGCTTTGAGCTGGAGGACTTCTGCAAACAGCTAGGGATGGACCTTTGGTTCGCTTCTGTACATCATCCTCGTAGTAATGGACAAGTAGAGGCCGCCAACAAGCTTATCATCAACTTGCTGAAGAAGAAGGTCACCAATCTCAAAGGGAACTGGGCTGAGCAGCTCCCCTTGGTCCTATGGGCTCTGAGAACAACTCCAAAGACAGCCACGGGGGAAACACCTTTCAAGCTATCCCACGGGTCTGAGACACTCATCTCGGTGGAGTTCGAGGTGTGTAGTCCAAGAGTTGTTGCTGCGGGAGACGACGACAAAGAATGGTGCCTGGAGAATGAAGATGCCCAAAGGATCTCTCTGGACTACGTCGAGGAGTTTCGTGAATTATTCTCCACGTGCTAGGAGGAGATCAAGAGGCGTATGTCGAAGCACTTCGACAAAAAAGTCCGCCTCAAGCATTTCCTGGCAGGAGATCTGGTCATGAAGAAGGTGGACGCCGGAGGGCGGGGGGCAACCGTCGGTAAGCTACATCCCAACTGGGAAGGGCCCTTTATCGTCCAAGAAGCCCTGTACACGGGAAGCTATTACCTACAAGATCAATAAGGAGAGCAGCTGAATGGAACCTGGAGTGGGGATGACCTGAAAAGGTTCTACCCTTAGCGATAACTCTTATATCAACTTTGTAAACACATTTCTTGATATACAATGACAGCCGGGTTTTTCTCTTTTTGTACTAATATACCTCGAGAGTTCTGAGTGCTTCCAGGATCCGCCTCCCCGTCGGCTACGGGAACCAGTGGTCGGTTTGTTCCTCATAAATAGCCCATGGTGGGAGATCGGACGATGCTTCGGGATTTTAAGCGCTCTTGTAAGACCGAGCCTCTGCATTGTCGGCCGAGGTCAGCTCCCCCTTTGCATGTCGGTCGAGGTCAACTCCCCCCTTGCATGTCGGCCTAGGTCTCCCCGAGTGCATCTCTCTTCCAACTGGAGGAACTACCAGGAACAAATTTACACCCTAAACTCCCGAACTCGAGAAAAGGCCGATCTCGTCAAGAAATCGTAAGGAGGAATTTAAGTTATTGTCAAAGCAGGATAACCTGCCGAAGAAAGGGTAGGGATAAGCCCAAAGGTGTATGTTAGTTCCGAGTGCGTCCTAAAGGACCCTCGATGAAACATCACCCCCCCTCCCAGACGCTGGCACTCGTAGCCATTGAGAGTGGACGAAAGCGACCTGTGCTGACAGATCGAAATGCGAGTCTTCGAACCATTCCTTCTAAATAGCCCAGTACAAAAGATAGGACGATGCTTCGGGACTTTAAGCGCTCTTGTAAGATCGAGGTTCTGCATTGTCGGCCGAGATCAGCTCACTTATTGCATGTCGGTCTATGTCTCCCCGAGTGCATCTCTCTTCCGACTGGAGGAATTTTTAGGAACGGGTTCGGATGTCGACTTCCCGATTCCACGGGTTCGAGGGCGTCCCTCTTAAAAAGAAAGATTTTATTCTCACCAAAAACATCGATGCAGTTAATCCGATTGTCATCCCTCATAACCCACAGGGTAGCATTGCACTCCAAGAATCCCTCGAGTGGCAGGGTAAACGTAAGTCTGTGTCCCTGCACGTGCTCCTCTCCTGCATACCGGCCATTGAACCTCCTCGAGGAGATCAAGTTCCTCGTTGCGAGTGATGTCATAGCTCGTCAACTCTACACGAGCTCCCCTCCTGCAGACCGACCACTTGTCTCCTTGAGTCGACTCTCCACCCCCGATTGAGTTTGACTCCCGACAAGGTGTCGACTCCAAGAAGCCCTCGAGTGGCAGGGTAAACGTAAGTCCGTGTCCCTGCACGAGCTCCTCTCTCGCATACTGGCCATCGAACCTCCTCGAGGAAATAAAGTTCCTCGTTGCGAGTGATGTCATAGCTCGTCAACTCTGCACGAGCTCCCCTCTTGCAGACCGACTACATGCCTCCTCTAATCGACATCTCCACCCCGGTTGAGCTTGACTCCTGGCAAGGTGTCGACTCCAAGAAGCCCTCGAGTGGCAGGATAAACGTAAGTCTGTGTCCCTGCACGAGCTCCTCTCCTGTATACCGGCCATCGAACCTCCTCGAGGATATCAAGTTCCACGTTGCGAGTAATGTCGTAGCTCGTCAACTCTGTACGAGCTCACCTCCTGCAGACCGAATACTTGTCTCCTCGAGTCGACTCTCCGCCCCCGGTTGAGCTTGACTCCCGGCAAGGTGTCGACTCCAAGAAGTTCTCGAGTGGCATGGTAAACGTAAGTCCGTGTCCCTGCACGAGCTCCTCTCCTGCATACCGGCCATCGATCCTCCTCGAGGAGATCAAGTTCTTCGTTGCGAGTGATATCGTAGCTCGTCAACTCTGTACGAGCTCCCCTCCTGCAAAACGACTACTTGCCTCCTCAAGTCGACTCTCCACCCCCGGTTGAGCTTGACTCCCGACAAGGTGTCGACTCCAAGAAGTCCTCGAGTGGCATGGTAAACGTAAGTCTGTGTCCCTGCACGAGCTCCTCACCTACATATCGGTCATCGAACCTCCTCGAGGAGATCAAGTTCTTTGTTCAGAACGCTGTCGTAGTTCGTCAACTCTGTACGAGTTTCACTCCTACAGACCGACTACTTGCCTCGACGAGTCGACTCACACCACTCTAGTCGGGCCTGGCTCCTGAGAGGTGACTATTCATCACCTGCCGAGCTCAGGCCCTAATTAGGCAGGTGCGAATATGCTTTAGGCAGGTGTAAATATAGCTCGAGCGAGTAGGCGAGTATGCCCCGAGCTAGTAGGCGAGTAGGCCCCGAGCGAGCAAGCGAGTATGCCTTGGGCACGTAGGCGAGTATGTCTCGATGAGTATGTGAATTTGTGTTCAGACGTATATACTTATTTGAGTTGATAGAACGAGTACGCGTCACGAGCACTCCTCCCCGAGCCTATGAGCCTAGCGAGCGATACCAACCAGTATGCGAGAAGCAGATAAAATGGAAAATTTGTATAAATATATCAAGTGTACAAGCTACAAAGGGTCATAAAATTGTTACGTCCAAGCATGACAAATATCGGCGAGCAACTAGGATTCGTCGTTGCCAGTATCTGGCAGATATTCTTCATCTCCGACGTCTACATCCTCTTCTTTTCCATCGTTGCTGCCACTGCCGCTACCGCTACCGCTGTCGCTGCCGCTGCCTCTGCTGCTACCGGAACTGCTAGAGCCCGTCGATGAGGAAGGGACGCAATCGGGCGAGATCGCCTCCTCAGCGAGTAGTTAGGGGATCAGCTTGTCGACGGTGAGCTACTTCTCCCCTTCGACGAGCTGCCCGTTGATCCTCAGCAGCGCGAGCATGATGTTCCCCTCCGCCCGCGCTATCTCGCGGCGGACGGACGACCTCTCCTCCCAAAGAAGTCGGGACCGCTTGACGGCCCACTGCGGATCGTCCTTCGGTCGCGGCGCCTCCGGCAGTAGAGCAGAGGAGCTCGTGCGTCCCTTGGCGACGACTAGCCGAGTCTCCATCTCGGCTGCACGAACTTGGGGCGCCTCCAGCTCAGCCTGCGAGGTGACGAGCTTCTCCTCTCACTCGGACAGCTTCTTCGCAGCCTCGATCTAGGCGACCTCTGAGATATCAACTGTCAATGAATGTTATGGAGAATCATCAAATGTCGCCAGCAGAAAGCGACTTACCTCATAGTCCTTCCAGCGAACTGACTGCATGCCGAGGTCTATCGCCTTCTTGGAGACGACCTTCAAAGCCTCCGTCGTCTCCAACAGCTTCCTCGCTGTGAAATGCCCCAACTCGGTAGCTCGCACGAGCGAGCATGCGGACTGGTGGGCGAGCTCTGACGGTCTGAGCTCCAGCATGGACTCGGCATCGACTCGCCCATACAAGGCATGAAGGACGGCGAAGGCCTCCCCCTTGTCCTCCCAATCCGTCGACCAATACAGGAGCTTGGTGCTCAGCGACACCAAATGCTCATCTGCCGACCAGGTCACCAGCGGGCAACCATGGGAATCCACCACCCCTCGCCCAATGTTGTAGTTTGGGTGGAAGCGAGGGGCCCGAGGTTCCAACGGCGACTCCTGGTCGTCAGACTGAGGCAATGACACTCTCGCCTTCTTACTCACAGACCCCGACGACCTGGTTTTCCCCTTCCCCTTGGCGATTTTCTTACTCTCCCCAACATCAGACGAAGGATGGGCTTCAGTAAGAGGGGTGACGACTTCCTTCGTCGGAGGAAGCGGCTTGTCGGGAAGCTCGTTGGCCACTGCAAAGGTCACTCGACATGATTAGTGCGAGATTCAATAAATAGAAGCGAGTAGGCGAGCATTCACCATCTCGCTCAAGTCTTACCCTTATGGGGATGGATCGCTTCCAGCGAGTTGGCGTTGAGATGCCAGTAGATAACGTCGAACCGGCGACCTCAGAAGGATTCAAACAACTGCTCGCGAGTACCTTCCAAGATCGGCGGGAGGAAGGTGACGTCGGCGGGCTGGTGCGGCCTTCCCAGCAGACCCCCGAAGTCGCCGTGCACGATGACCAGCTGCTCGCTCCAACGGTGAACTTTGTTCGCGGTCCCCAGCAAAGTGGAGACGTGGCTGCTAAAGTAGACGACCCCCTCCGAAGTCACGGCAAAGGCAAATATCCGGTTGAAGACGGAGAGATCGAAGACGATCCTCTCCTCCCGGAGGTAGCAAAGGAACCCCATGATGATCGCCATCCCGTTGGGGTTGATTTGCGCGGGCACGATCCCGAAATAGCGGAGGATTTCGCAGAACTCGGGCCAGAAGGGAAGTCGCAGGCCAGCGTCAAAATGGCGCAGCGACAACACCATCGCGCCCTCCATATAGGTGTTGAGTCGCTCGCCGCGAGCAGGGAGCCTCACAGAGTATCCCTCCGATAGGAGGCGCTCCCTGAAATTCCCCAAGTCCTTGTCTGAAGTTATCGACTTCTTAAAGCCGCGTCGGTAAAGTTGATGGCGTGAGCTTGTCGGTGAGCATTAGCATCATCGCCGACCATCTTTGTGAGCTAAGAGAAAAGGAGCGAGGAGAAGAAGAAGGAAAGAAGAGGCGAGCAGAGGAGTTACTCGCGATATGTGTTGAGAGATCCGCAGCAGCGTACTTATGACTTACCTACCCCTCCTATTTATAGACAAAGGCAATAGGGGGGGGGGGGTATCCGTCTCGGCGAGTATCGGTCAACCCACCTCGCAGGCCGCGACATTCAATTGACCTGCATAATAGACTCGGCACACCACAGAATAAAACAGGGAGAAACAAGCGGCGACATGAGGAGTCGCTTATTAAAATAAAGATAATAAAGTTTATTACAAAATCGCCCACGGCGAGTTCAGCATAAAAGAAAATAATTCTACGTCCTAGGTGGTCGCTCCGGAGGATGAGGATGTCGCCCAGCCCAGCCCATCTCGCGCGCCCGCCGTAAGTGCTCCGTCGCCAGCGCCATCGCATCATCGCCAAGCCGCAGCTGCTCCTCAATCCTCGTCAGCCGTCCCACGGAGCCCATACTTGCCCGGATGCCTGCCAACTCGTCGAGGACTAGCTACAGGCGGTGGTTGTTCAGCACCAGCTGGCGATCATTCTCCTTCACCATATGGAAGCGCGCCTCGTAGCTCTCTAAGGTGGTCTGGAGTTCTTCCATCTTTGCCATTCGCACCTCCAGAGCCGAGATCCGGCGATGGGGGTCGTAGATGGTGAGCTGGTCGAACTTGCTCTCCAGCTCCATGTAGGCGCGAGCTACATCATGACGATACTCGCTCCCCGACAACCCGATGGCATCGATGAAGGCCGTCCCAGGAGTCGCCAAGCGATCTGTCAGGGAGAAGTTGCAAGGTCAGACAAACATCCAAACGATCAGAGAAAACAGCGGCAAAAATCACCACGATGAGGAGACCGGGACAGGCGCGGTGAAGGGACGCGACCAGGAGTATCTCGCCGACTAGAGGATGGACCACCCGAGTGATCGACTGATCTGCCCTGCCCGCGACCTCACTTCCCGCGACCTCCATAGTCAGAGTCTCCAACTCGCGGCGGGAAGTAACTCGGTCGCGGTCTATCTGGCTTCTTCGGCAGAGGCGGAGCCTGCGACGAGCTTGATGTCTGCTGTGAAGTCTTCGACGGAGGAGACGGTGGACGTCGCTGCAAGTCCACTTTCTGCTGGGCAGACAAAGGCGGCGGCGATAAAACGGTGCTCACCTCCTGAGTAGAAGTCGCGTCCAGAGGCGGCGACAACAAGGGAGAGCTCGCCGCTGGCAGTATTGAACCTCGCGCAGGAGTAGGAGCGGCCTTGTTTGTCGGAAGATCCTTGCTCCTTGGCGGTTCGCTTCTCGCCGGGAGGTCCTTCCTCGGCAGTTTCTTGCTCGCCAGAGGGGTTTCTTTCGCCAAAGAGGTCCCCGTCATCTTCTTAGCACCGATATTAATCCGGACAGTATGCGCGGTCCGGAGCTGCTTACCAGCTACGAGGGTGAGCAACGGCGTGGAGCTCAGGGGGACGACGTCCAGCGGTACATCGACGACACCCGGAGGGGAGTCTGTACAAGAAAATCGGGTCAGCGAGAAGCACACGGCGATCAACGACTGGGAGGGCGGGGGCAGACCGACGACCTATCAAGGAGACAACTTCGATCCGGGATGTCGCTGGCTTCTCGGTGACTTCGGGCTTCTCGGGCGGACTGAGGACGGCCGAGTCAGGAACGTCGTCCAGCCCAAGGTCGCTGAGAAGCTTCTTGTAATTGGAGCTGACGGAAGCCGCGGGTTCGACAGTCGCCGCCGCGACTGGCTCAGATGGCGGAGGCGGGTCGATCGATGAAGCGGGCTTCTTGGTCTTCTTCCTTTTCGACGACGAAAACTCGGCCGCGACATCTTCCTCGCACGGTCTCTTCGGTCTGGCGACGTCGAGGAGACCAGACAGGGTGGCGATGCTGTCTTGGAGAAGTTTCGCATTAGCATCCGACATGGTGAGCGAGCTTCGAAGATCCGCCTCAAAACCAGGCCCCCCTATTTATAGACTTCGTCGAGCAGTAGACGAAGCAAGCAACCTAGATACTCGGCATAACAGCTCGCCGAATAAGTGTTGGATGTTTCTTTCCGAGCTCCTACGTCGCCCAAAAAGAGAGGGGATTATGTACAATCCGTATTTGACGAGGATGGGTCCTATCATAGCCAGTTCAGCGAGAGTCAAAGTCAACAAGTCAAGACCGAAGTCAAGAACAAGTCGCGAGCCAACAGAAGGCCTGAGCGAGTATGGCGAGCTTCCCCCGTATACTCTCCAGGTTGGCGACTAGGTGAGCTACTCGCCCAGCCCGTGCGAGCTCCTCAGGAAGTCGCCTAGTCGCCAGGGTGAGGGATATAAGTATGACACCCATCCCTTTGGATTTCCCTATAAATAGGACCCCAGTGGTACGAGGGAAGAGGACCAAGAATCTCAGATAGATACTCGCGAGCCCTTTGGATTCCTTTTCATTAGAGACCAAGTCGCGACCTGCAACTTAGTTGCTAGCTCGTTTCCCTCATACCTAGCTCAGCCATTCTGGTTGTGGAGGGGTTGCTTCTTCTAAGCAGTTGGGTACGTGGTGGGACCTTCCTGCCACAACAACCTGGGGTCTAGTTCCTAGCTCATTCCTGTTCTTGCTTCTATGGGCCGTCTGATTTCACTACTTGACTAGTAGCCTTAGGCAGCCTAGTCCGATCTTGAGGCAGGGAATTTTTTCCTGGCTTCAACAATGTGGTTTCGTAATCCTGGGTTAAGGATAGTGTGGCAGGTCTACAAGCTCGCCAGTCGTCACACTTACGGGAGTTGACGGTTAGACCTTGGGCGGTTGGGCTTGGTCCTCAGTCCTCATTCCCGGGGCTCCTTCCATGCCAGGTGAACGATTGGGCTTGGTCCTCGTGCTTTTTCCGAGACTCCTTTCGGGTCACATCTTAGGTCAGTTCGGGGCTTGGTTCTTGGTGCACATCTACCCGAGACTCCCGCTGAGCCGTAGTACGCGTGTGAGCTCCGTCGTTGTATTCTTAGCGTTGAGGCATACGGAGGCCTATGTCAGGTAGTGTGGAGACCAGCCTAGTAGTGGAGATGCCCGCTCTACTATCACCATCTGACCACGACGGATGACGGCTGAGAGGTTAGCTAACTGCTCGAAAAGTGAGAACTAAGAGTCTTTGTCGACACAATAATTGCTTGTGCGTAATCATGGGTGAGTCATTGCATAGCATTCATGACATTACATTACATTACATCGCATACACAAGATACTCATCGTATAAGTTTGTATGAGCACTCTTATACGATTAGTTACTTTACTGTTGAGTCGAACCTCAACTTATATGTATTTATGGGCATTCATATAAGTTGAGTTACTTTATGTTGTAGCTTTACATTTTCATTTTCTGCTGTAGATGTTAGAACTGTTAGGGCAATGTGTTTGCTCATTAACTATGTTGCTATATATATACATTGTTTACGAATCACTTCATTCCACCTGTTTGTACTATTGCTCTATATACATTTATTGTACCCTGTCCCTTTCTCCGCCCGGTGCCGAGGAGTCGCCGGGGGAGTGGATGTGATAGCCACTTAGTCTTTATGACTAACGGTTGTTACGTCTTCCTTTTTATGAGGAAACCCCACAGACGGAGCAACAACATGTTTTGCAGCAGGACAGCCAGGCCAGGACGACAGGGCCTGAGGGGACGGTACCGTCGTTACCGTTGGTGACTGATGTGAGTCTTTGAGAGACTTTTGTTGTAGCCCTTTTGGGCAAGTTTACTCGTATTCTGATAGTATAGAAGCTTGATGTAGCTTCTTTTATTGTTTATATTTTTGGACTATTATATGTTTGTGTGGATTTGACTTCTCATTTTATATGCTTGGTTGGGTTGGCAATGTTTGATATTGGTAAAGACCGGTAGAATAGGCGTCTTGTAGTACAGGCTAGCCCGAGTGCTAGTGCTACCGCAAGACGGCTATTCTGAGCATAAGACTCCCCTCGAGCCGTGTTTTGTATTCCGGGGGGGGGGGAGGTCTTACACAATGAAGGAACATCGTTGTCAACATTTTGAGCCAATACCGGAGACGAAATGATGAAATTTACGTCAAAATGGTGAAATTTACGTTAAAATAGAGAAATTCACGCCAAAATGGTGAAATTCATGTCAAATTGTTGCAATGAAATCATTGATATAAACTAAAAAAGTTGTCCGAGAAGTTATTTCGTTGTTGGGTCTTGCTTAGAAGAAAAAGACATTAATTGCTAAAGTAATTTATGAACATGAAAAATTTAGGTTCTGTTTGGCACGGTGGTGGTGATCGTAAACGCACGAGTTAAATTCATTCGTTAAGATTACCTAACAAACATCATCAATTTGAATATAAAGGTAGAAGAAATTCCTCAGATGGGCATTAACGAATGACAATTTAGGCTTCATTTGGTTCGGCGGTGGCTGGTCGATCCGGCGGGTGGAAACAGAGTGTTCGAATCGGAGGGGGGAGGTGGCTGCTCCAAACAGAGCTTTTTTGGGGTGTTTCTCAAAACAGACAGGTGGAAACGGAGCAAATGCCGTCAGAGATTCATTTGTTTACCCTCCTTCCAACAGCGTTTGCCCAAAACGAAGCAGCGAAACGCCCAAACAAATAGAGCCTTAATCCTTATGTTCATGACCGCATCACCACCTTGCCAAACAGAGTCCATCTAACAACGTTTATGAATAAAAACTCGGAGTGCCCTTATCTATACTACTATATTAAGTGAACTTTTCCTTCACCTACCCATTACATTTGAACAGATGGTTTTGCCCCTGCAGCTCCGCCAGCTCCGCCTGTTACGTTCCCCTGCCACTTCATCCTCTCGGCGCCCGCCGCCTTTAATTAAATGCCGCTTTAATGGTTCACAATGCTCACCGCCTCCACCGCTTTCATCTTCTGAGAAAACTAATAATTAAATGCTGCTTTAATGGTTTTATAAACTAAGAGGGGAAGAGAGAGAGGGGAAGAGAGAGAGAGAGAGAGAGAGAGGGTAAGAGAGAGAGAGGGGAAGAGAGCCACCGGGAGCAACTCCGACCAAAGCCACTCCCGCCTTTCCTGCTGGTGCCAACGGGCCAACGGCGAAGCCGGAGGCGTCCTGACCGGACCCCGCTGATAGGGACGCCGGATGCCGGCAACGCCGAAAGGGGTAGGTCGGAGGCGGTCCGACAGGATGGAGGTGCGACCGAGGCCGCCAAGGATGCAGCTGTGCCCGAGGCCAGACCCCACTAATGGGGACGCCGGATGACGGCGACGCCGGCGGGGATAGGCCGGAGGCGGTCCGGCAGGATGGAGGTGCGACCGAGGCCGCCAAGAATGCGGTTGTGCCCGAGGCCACCATGAACAAGGATGCTCCCGAGGCAGCCTCCCCCAATGCTTCCGGCTACGTCTTCCAACCCCAGGAATCTGTCGATGTTACAAATCCGTGGATGACATGAACGAAGGTGGCACTGGAGGTGGCTTTGGCTGGGAAGCGGTGACGGTGGCGGAGGTCGCGAAGGAAAGAGGCGGCGTCAGCGGCGACTGCTACAGTTTTGTGGAAGGGAGGTGGCGGTGGAGGTGGGTTTTGCTACCGCTAGGGAGGCGGTGGCGGTGGCGCAGGAGGTGGCAGAAATAGGCAGCGTGAGCGGCGGCGGTAGAGAGTCGTGGAAGGGAAGCGGAGTAGTGTAAATTTGTGATTCAACTTATGATGAAAGTGTTAATAATCAAATATTAATACAATTTTGTATGGACTTTTTTTGGCATGTTTTGTGCTACAAAGAGGGAGGTGAGAGAAGAGAGAGAAAGAGAGAGAGGGAGAGAGAAGAGAAAGTGAGGAGAGAGAGAGAGACGGAGGCGGCAGAGAGAGACGGCAACATTTCCTACACCTATACTTCTTCCGGAGATGCGGTTTTTTGTTCTACACAAGGAGGGAGGGGAGAGGAGAGAGAGAAAGAAAGAGAGGGAGAGAGAAGAGAAAGTGAGGAGAGAGAGAGAGAGAGGGAGGTGGCAGAGAAAGGGGCGGAGTTGTGTAAAGTTGTGATTCAATTTATGATGAAAATGTTAATAATCAAATATTAATACAATTCCGGGGGCGCGAGTGGCGGGTGCGGCGTCGAGACGGTGGATTGCGTGGAAGCGGACGCTTCTATGCCGCCGAAGACCACCCGGAGCATCTAACAAAGGCGGAACCCGTGCGCAGGCTGGCGAAGCCTGCCTGATGCGGCCGAAGGCCGCCCGAGAGCATCGACGCCCGTGCGAATATGCTCGTATTTAAATAAAAGAATTTAATAATATTGCATTAAAAAAATAAATAATTCACCAAACATCCGGAAATTAAGCACCTCTGCAGCTCTGCTAGCTGGTGGTCACTGTGCTATCGGCGTTCACACGCCGCTCACCATTATCGTCTACACGAGGATATCCATCTCACGTGATCCAAAACTTCAGCCGGAAGGATGGCCGCTGCGACTTATTGCTAATTATTTCTCGCTATCACCGGGAAGCTTCCAGCCGAAGGTGTTTATCTGCCATCCACTTCCGTCTTTCTCCTCAGCGCAGAATGCGACCGCCAGGTGGCTAATAGGTATGCCGGATTAGGGTTTTGCCTCCGACATTGACGCTTGAACATGATGCAGAACCGGATGCAGGACAAGCGTCTCGATCTCGAAGCACCGCTCCTCTCCGTCCGCCGCCATTCCGCTCAGTCTGCCGGAAACCCATCGACAAAACCGGAGCCGGCGGCGGCGACGAAACCTTTAACGCCATCGTGGAGACCCGCCTTTCCATTTTACAATTCAGAGCTCAAATCCGGTCCAGTGAGGAACCCCGGAGTTGTCCCCTTTGTTTGGGAGCAGGAGCCAGGCCAACCCAAAGCCGGCCCCGATTCTCGCCACCGTCCGGCACCAGCTCCACTTTTCCCTCCCGGACGAACCCCGAATGATCGGGAACCCAATCCCATCTTCCAAGATTCTGAAATCAGACACGTGAATAAACCTACGGAGACGCCGGCGACTGTGGCGTCGGCGGAGTCTCTGAAGGAGGAGGAGGAGGAAGATAACTTCTCCAACGCAGTCGAAACACTCTCCTGCACGGAATCCTTCTTCATGAACTGCAGCGTCAGTGGCATTCCTGATGCTGTCGAGGTTTCTGGAACCATCTCCACTGATCCACCGGCGAGGACTTTAATGATGGAACGATTCCTTCCCGCCGCCCAGGCGATGGCCGGCAGCTCAACCCAGTGCCCTCCGAGGAAGCCATCTAAGGTGGGCAATCGGGTTGAGAATGGAGAGCATGAGCTCCGCCGGTCACCGCTGCCTTATCAGCACTTGCCCAACTTTGTTGCTCGATATCCTCGTGATGAAATCGACAGTGTTGAAGGGGATGATGATGAGTATGACAACAATTTTGAAGGTAATGGACATTTTACCTCCAAGGCATGTGGGCTTCTTCCCCGGCTCTGCCTGAAGAGCTCATTTTGTCTCTTGAATCCAATATCTGGGATGAAAGTTGGATGCCGGCGCCCCATTCCACCGGCAACAAGTCGCAAGATCCGCAGCATCATGCAGAGTAATATTCCGCTTTCTGAAGCTGAAGACGAGGTGATTTGTAAATTTCTCCCTAGCAATTCTGAATTCATATGTTATCACATTGTTTATCAATCTTTTGCAGCTATGGAAATCGATGTATAAGCACAAGCGAAGTGTCGGGATTCCTCATCAAGAAGAGGGTGGGAGTAGGAACACGAGCAAGTCTAACGAGTCTACACAGCCAAGTGATTCACAGAAGCTGGATGAGTTTTCTCCTTGTCGAAGCAACGGGGACACTCTTGTTCAAATTCTTAAGAGGGATATGAAGAGTGGTAACAATGGTGGGTTTGAGTCTATTGATAAAGATGGTGAAAGATTTTGGGCAATGAATTCTAGTGGAAGCCAGCAGGAATCAAGTGTTTTAAGTCCTGCAATGGTGAAAGATACTCATATGGATGCAGGAGTGCTATTTGAAATTCCACATTCTTTAGCCAGCTCTACTGATAGAGAGATTGTTTTTAATCAGAGAATGCAAGGGAAACCTGTGATAGAAGGATACAATGGCATTGAGCATGTTAATAGCAACAGTGGTTCACAATTCGTGAAAGGGAGAGGTCAGTCAAAGAACAATCCGAGTTTTTTGCACTCCCTTCTCCCTCTTCCATTGCCGAATACACCTTCCGAGTCCTGGCTATTGCGCACCTTGCCCTCAGTATCATCGAAGATTCCATCGGGGAAGTCGATATTTGGCGTCCATGTTCCCCGGAGGAAGGTGGCCTTCCAGTCATCCTCCACCGATCTTAGCCAGGAAAGTGATGCCAATCCTTTGGAATCATCGCCAATATTTGATGTTAAGCTTTCAAAGACACCGCGCCGCCAAATTCGCTTTGCCGATGTAACATCCTCTAGTTCAAATACATCAATTTGTGCGATGTGTTTTCTTTTCAAAGATCTCATTAATCTTGTTTCTTTTTCATTGTATCTGCTTGCAGGTATTGATGACACCATTGTCCCCGCGTTCCGAGATGTGAAAATTTGTAGATACTCTATTTTCCATGACTTCATTGAGTTTTTCCTTTCTAAAGTGTCATCTCCAAAAGTTGGGAGGTATTGTAGCACATGTTGTCTTGTTGCTTTATATATGAATATATATTCCTTTTGATACTTTTACTTCTGTGTGGCCTAGTGTCCTCTTCTGGCTTTCTTTCTTATCTTTTATTTATGCAAATGTGTAATTTTTTTTCTATCTGGATGTAATAATAGCTGAGGAAATCAGGCAGCTTAATGTATAAATCACTGAATCATTGAAAGCAGGCACCATGTCAAGAATTTTATAGTAAATGCTTTTTTTGTTATATCATTACTATAGTGCCATATTTCGTACACTGACTGACTTATAAATGTTGAAATTTAAAAATAGGCTGTGTATTACTGTATTTACTCAATTGGTTTGTTTCTGTTGTTAGTGTTTGCATATTACTTGTTGAATATCTTAGTACGTGCTGACCATGATGGGTTGAAATTTCCCTTTATCGTAAGTCTGAATATCTATTCCTTATATCACTAGTTGTCCACACTCCATAGTTTGCATGTGAAACAAGGTACTTACCATGCTAATTTTTGCTGCATCTCATTATTTTGAGTTCAAGTTAGGTTGCAAATATTTATTGGCACATTTTAAACAATTTTCAACCGTGTTATTGGAGGTCTACTCATGATTCGTGACCTTTGCTAAAAGTTTAAAGTAATTGTTGGAAAAGAAAAAGAGAAATGCTTAATAATATTATTCATCCACTTAAGAACATCATATAGGAGTTATAACAAGACACATAACACTGATAGGCAGTGTGAGACTAAACCCAACTACAATTAAAGACCAACATAATAATAAAAGACTCATAAATCCCAACACTCCCCCTCAAGCTGAAGGGGGACCCCTTAGCTTGGACACATCAAATAATGGTAATGGAGGAAGGCGAAGCGGGACAAAATATCAGATGAACCACGAAGCAAAAATTACAAACCGGGGAATCAAGCAGGGGACATAGTCACACACAACACAAGACCCCCACACGATATGGACTCGCTGGAAACCGGTCAACCAACATCACCTACACACACAACATGCAAAAGAGAACCAACGACGTGGGGCAGATCATCAAACGGGTGATTGAGGATAATCCGCCAGGGATAATCTGCACAAAAGACGGTCTCACACGACACAACCCGGTGAGAAGAGACCACCAACATCAATTGTGTCCCCAACACAAAACCAATTGTAAAAAATAAGGGGAGTGATGGCGATCGACGACCCACACACATTTATTCCCGCAGGATGTGGTGATCGGCGACCCATTTGGGCGATCCGAGTTCGCGGATGTCCCCGGATGGTCTCTCTGAATCTTTTTGCTATTTTATTTTAGTTATTTGATGTTGTATTTGGCCCCCGATTGGCCCGATAATTATTAGCCATCCATCGGGGTGCCCTAACTTTATTTCCTCTATAAATACTCATGCTTGTGGCTATTTTAGGGATCTGTGGTTGCTACACTGCAACCAGCTGGTCTTGTGTGGTTGCTACACTGCAGCCGGCTGGTCTTGTGTGGTTTCCGCACTTGGCGACACGTCTTCCTCGCTCCCGCCGCCGTTCGTCACCTCCCAGCACTCCGGTAACAACCCCTGCCTCCCTTCTCTCTCTCTCTCCCAGACCTCCGACAAATAGTCGCAGCCCCTCACCGCATCCTCTCACTCTCCCAGCCCCCGAAACCCGATTCTAGCCACTTCCCCCGCAACCCGGCGCTCTTCCCACACCCACCTCCACACCTTCCCTTTTCGCAGGCCGGAAGCCCCTCCTCTGTCCAGATTTCCCCGCCCAAGCCCTCCAGCAACCCATCCACCCCATTGACTTCCAACCAGCAACCGCAAGCCCCTCCCCACTCTTCCTCCAGAACTCGCAACCCCTTTTAACCCCGAACCATTTACCGATCCATTTATTCCTAGGCGTTTAACCTCAAGATCTACTTAACACTTCCCCATTCAGCCCTTTCGTGAGCCACTAACATACCACAGTCAAGTTTTGGCGTCATTCCCCATCCCTAAGCTAGCTGTTGGAAGCCATGATCCGCATCTCTTTAGTTTGACAATATCAAATCCCAAGTTTTCTTTGATCATACTTTTGTTGGGTATAATGTGCAGATATACAGGTATGAAGAATGAAAGTTTCTGTGACCTACCGCCGGGCGCTAGCATTACCGCTGGCTCTGGCGTTGAAGAATTATTATTGTGCGCAAAGAGTCTTCTTTGTGACCTACCGCCAGGCGCTATCTATACCGCTGGACGTTATCCATTTCGACGACCGTCGAGAAGAAAACGCTCCCGCCAGGCGTTAGCCTTACCGCGCCGCAGTATCCAAAAGTGGCGCGAATATTATTTTGGATATTTTTCCTAATTTAATGGACAACTGACGACACCGCACGAGAAGGCCTACCGCCGAGCGATAGCTCTACCGTCGGCGGTAGCTTATTTATAACGAGACTATAAAAACGCGCGTTTCTCTTTCTGAGGAGATAAGGAGAAGGATTTCACGTCTAGGGTTCGGCTACCGTCTCTGTTGGTACGAACCATCGCCTCCAAGCAAGTAAAAGCGAAATTTCTCCCTCCCGTTTGTGATCGAAGAACTCCGAAGAGCGAAGTCTCCAACGACCATCAGTGGTTGATCGAGTGCAAGAAGAACGACATCCAGAAGCCTCGGTCGTGCACTGTTCTACGCAGAATTTCTTATTTGAGGGAGCAACAATTTCAAACTCTTTTATTTTCTTGTATTTTCTTTAACCTTGTTGTTCAACCAGAATCCGCGACTAGTTCGCAGTTCTTTCCAAGCCGAGCAACTTGTTCTTTCTAGCCGTTGTTATCAGCAACTCGGCTAGTCCTCCGTCAAACTGCGCGGCCTCCCCCGTCAGGCCGCCATCAGTGAGGGTCCGGATCAGCACCAAGTCCCGGATGACAAGTCGCCCAACTCGCTAGGGGAAACCCACCAGGCCGCGCGGCTTCCCTCTTGTTCTCTTTTTATTTTTGCATCCCATCACCTCTGCCTGACTCTTTTGTACCCCGGGCAGTCAGTAATTTTAGCCATGCCCGTTTGGGCAGGCCCCCAAGCCTATAAATGGGGGGGGGGGTGACACTCCCCAACAGACGCTGACTCGAATCCAGGAGCTCGCTTGTTAGGAGTTGCGGTCTCGAGTTTAGTGCCTTGCGGCCTGCTGTCCGGCCGGCTTCTCCTCTTCTCACTCTTTTTTCCTTTTGATTGTAACTGCATTCATTCAATCAAGGGAAAGTCCGCCGCAAGAGAGGCTTTATCCGCGGCAGACGAAGTCCGGTGTCATCGCATCCTGTGACTTGCTTTGTCTTTTTCCTCTAACCGCTAGTAACCGGCTACTCGACAGTTTCTATACCCTCCTTTCTATTTGCAGGATCCCGGAGGTGCACTTCTTGCATCAAAACTTGTTGTATTTTGTGCGGAGAAATCGTCCGGTGTGGACGTCGAGTTCCCGAGAAGAGTTCGTGGGAAAACGACCTGAGAAGCCGTCAGATTTCTAAGAGGAATCTGCGGAAATCGTCCTGGGAGGACGTCTAGATCTGGGAGATCTAGTGAGCTCTAAGACCCTTTCTGGGAGGAAGGTGAGGAGCCGGCTCGTCGATCTTCTTGGGAAGAAGAGTGAGAGCCAACTAGTCCTGTGAGGGTCGGTATAGAATCCAAAAGATTGTTTGATTCATCGTCTCCGATCTCCGGCGTCACGGAAATCCAGTTTTGTTATTGTAAACCACTGTTCAATTTTGAAGAAAATTATATTTCTTTTATTTTATCTCAAATTCGTGGTTGAATGTTGTTAAGATATTAAAGGTTATGTGAGAAATCAGAAATCAAATTTTTACAAGGAAAAAACAGCTCTTTGACCTACGGCCGCGCGGTAGTATCCTACCGCCCCGTGGTAGCTTTCAGAACAGGTTGCCTTGCTCAAATTAATTTTAATTTTGAATTTATTTGAAAACCTTATTCACCCCCTCTAAGGTTGGCCACCAGATCCAACAAGTGGTATCAAAGAGAGGTTATTTCAAAACGGTTTCACCATCGGGAATAATGGTCAACTCTGATCTCGAATCGACTAGTGAGAATTGAACCTTGTACATTGAAAAATCACTAGCAGCATTTCTGTTTACAGGTGTGAACTATAATGAGTGAAATTTTTTAATGAAAAAATTCCTTATATTATTAGATACAGAAGTTTGGAACATAACTAGTATCAAGCCCCCAAATAATTTAAATAAGCATGAATGTTATTTAAATGTCAAAGCTATGAATAATCTGTTTTGTGGGTTTGATTAAGAAATTTTCAAACTCATCTATACGCTTCCTACTGCTTATGATATATGGATTTTTTTGAGATTACTTATAGTGTTCCTTCTACAGACAATGAATATGAGCAATTTCTCATGGATCCAAGTGAAGAATCAAATGAAGATCTACTCTTTGAGCAAGACATGACAACCACATCAAGCGGAAGGGAAGATGAAAATATATCTTTGGAAGAGGAAAGCCAAGAGGAAGATGACAAAGGAACCTTTTGTTCAAATCATGCCTCGTCCAAGACCGTTGCAAGAAAATCAAATTCCCTTCTTGTTTGTAATTCAATTTCTGCATTATGCTAAATATTGCTAAACTTAAAAATCAAGAAATTGAAAATTATTAACTCAAAATTACGTTTAGAAAATAACATTTTAAAAGTAAATGTCAATGTAGAATCTACTATTGTTGTGACTAGTTCTCCTGCATGCTCTTTGGATAACATTTCTACACCCTGTATAGATTGTAATGAATTAAAAGAAAAATATAATTTTTTTGAAAAAGAGCTTCTGTTTGCCAAAGAACAAAATGAGAAATTATGTTTAAAAAACTCATCTTTGAAAATTGATTGTGCTAGATATAATGATTATAAAATTAAAATTAATGAGATGAATGAGACTTTGATAAATTCAGAAGTATGAAGCTTATATTGAATCTGTACTTTCCATTCTTAAAAGTAGTACAGTCCCGTACAATAAAGCCAGACTTAATCTCAAAATTTAAAATAAAAAATTGGAAACAAAAATCAATATGCTTAAGAAAATTATTATTAAAAACTCTCAAATCATAGCTCCAAAATTTCAAGCAAAACCCAAAAGCACGTTGAATATGAATTTTCATATAAAAATTAAGTCAAATAAAAGGAGTGAAATACATCAAGCACGTGCAAATGAAATTTCAAAACATAAAAATCATCTTCATTTGCAAAATCAAATCACTCCCATTTTGAAATCAAATGAACGAAAATTTCCTTTTAAAAATCACTACGCAATGAGTTTTTGTGTTAAACAACGTAAATCAAAATTGGAAAACCAATTCATCACAGCTAAATTCCCGCACGGTGTTTCAAACAAAGATTACTATAAGAAGACTCAAAATAATTTGTATGAAAATTGGACGTATAAAACGTATATTCAACCAAAGTATGAATGGAGACCCATTAGTAAGAATGACGCACTGCGTTCTAGTGAAATGACTCATTCATTCATGTCTCCCCATAAGTCAACGCGAAGTATTTGGGTACCCAAGGGAACCACCTCACACAGTCTCACTTAGATACCTAAATCTCATATCCATTAATACCCACCATTTGCGTGAAGTAAGATCAAAACGAACTACACTATTTTACTTCATGATATGCTTATCATTTTGTTTGTTTGTTTTGTTTCTGTTCTTTTGTTTGTTTGTTTGAGCCAACATGATATATAACTAGCCACTTAAATCAGAAAAATGTTAAATGTCAAGCTAGGCAAGTTATTGTCACAAAACTAATCACAATAAACATAGTTAAAATCGTGCTAGTTATCACCAACGGTACTCCTACTGCCAATAGTTTACAAGAACTATAATAATGTCCAACCTGTCTTAATACAACATGAACAAAAAGGGGGGGGGGGAGGTAGTGTCACTAAGCTCCGAGTACTGAATGTCTAATCTGAGATGCTACTCCTCTGAAGAAGTTGGAGAGATGTTTAACTTCCGCATCATCTTCTTCAAACTTGTCACCGCTTTGTTCGTCTCCCGTATCTCCCGGCCATGCTCCTATATCTCCCGACCCTTCTCCTCAACCATCTCGTAAATATCCCGACAGGTTTCCCGGAGGGATCCTCCACGACGAAGAGGAGGTTGTGAAGTGGATGGTCGTGCACTAGGTGCAGTAGAGATCTCCTCTACCCTATAAGTCTGTGGACAACTATCGGTTGGAAACGATGTCCAATCGATGGTCGAATACTTGTGCACCAATATCCTCTGAATCACCCCGCCCAATGACAGGGTGTTCAATCGTTGGCGCTCGGGAGATTTCAGCCAAAAAATATAACGCATCATAAATAAAATCAAATCTGATACACTGAATGTTATACCTGCCATGATGCAGTATGTCACCATGGAGAGCTGAGCAGTTATCTTCTTCGTGTCCCTAAACTTGTACATGAGGGAGTGACGCAAGATGCCCTGAATAATGAGCGCATATGGAGTGAGTGTAGCCACTGTAGTGATATGGTCTCGACGATGTTCCTCACCATTGAGAAACTCATTTACTCGAGTCCGGTTTCTAAAAGTCCTGAAGAACTCGACGATGTCGAGTCGTTTGGAGCCTGGAGTCAAGTCATACATTTTGTCCATGTCCTCATGTTCAATGGTCACAATGTGTGGGCCTATGCTGGACTGCACCCCTCCGTTGAGTGCTGTGATTACTTGATTGCGGAGATTGTTATAGAATTCACGAATGAGTACAGATGAAAAAGGGGCATCTGACACAAGCACCGGTAGTATTCCCGCATCGTCCAAGTAAGTGTATATGTGGGGGTATCGGCC
Source organism: Platanthera zijinensis (assembly GCA_039513925.1). Classification (NCBI taxonomy): domain Eukaryota; kingdom Viridiplantae; phylum Streptophyta; class Magnoliopsida; order Asparagales; family Orchidaceae; genus Platanthera; species Platanthera zijinensis. The sequence continues at coordinate 153,349,182 of CM077094.1, read as the reverse complement.
CACGTCGATCTCAACGACCATTGCCACACTCACAGTGGCGCTCTCCACCGCAGGGTGGGTCGATGTTGGAGTTCGGGAATGCTTTGAGAAACTCTGTCGTTGTGGTTGTGAACTGGAAGATGCCATATCTTGAATTTGTTTTTTGAAGAAAAGTGAAAAATTGAACTTTGTCTGTTACCGCCGCGCGATAATGTGGTATCGTCGCGCGGTAGCCAGACGAACTGTATCTTGTCTTCTTCCTCCAAACCTCCCCTAAATCTCCAGTTTTTAACAATTTTTAATATAAAAAATTAGTGAATGATGGTATCTACTCACATATAGCTTAGATCTAAAAGTTTCAACTCTAGATCCATGGAGAAAAACGAAAACCCTAACTCTACTTTCCTTGAAACTTCAAATTCCTAGCCTACCACCATTGATCTTTGCCCTAACTTGTAAATCTTTCATGAAAATAACCTTAAACTCATCATAAATCAAAAAGGGGAAGAAAATGAAGGGTTTTTACCTTGGATTGGAGGAAGCACCGACGGAAGCTCTTGTCACGGGGTTAGAATGAAGAGGGAAGTGTGAGGGGTCGACCCAGGGCCGAGACTATTAAAATAGGCTACTGCATCACGATACCACTACCGCCGGCGGTAGCATAGTAAAAACACAAAAACACGTTTTTTTTGGGTTGAGTTGTTTGATCTTTAATTATTTAAAACAAAAAAAATATAAAAGCCCAAAATAATAAAAAAATATTTATAATATTTTTTTTCTCGTTTGTTTATTAAAAAAAAAATCTTTTTTACCAAGCATTCACGTATGTTTATTTCAACACTGCAAAAATGATACAATTATTATAAGGACATGCATGACTAGAATTTAATGCATCAAATTTACGTGCAATGTGTGATTATGATTGCTAAACTCTGTTTAACATTGTATGTTTGTGTCATGTTGTGTATAATTTATCTGTACTTAGCTACTGAGTGCTATTTGATATGAAAGTGTATGTTTGATATGTCTCTAGGTATGTGTGAGAATTTATGTATCATAATGACTTTTTATAATTCACACATCCCTAGAAAATGCACTCTAGTAGAAATTTCAAAGCTTACATGTTATAACTCGTGACAGTGTGTCTAACATGTTAGGAATGACTTGAAAAATCAATATAACGATGTTCATTTTTCATATATAGAGTTTAGAACATTGAGTTAAAATTACAATAATAAGGTCTTTGTATACAAGTTAAAGTGTATCTATCTATATGAGTATATTTCGATTGATTCGAGACCTTGAACTAAACAAAAAATATATATAATTGATAGTGAAAAAAATGTGTGTACATTATTTCTGTGTTATCAAAGTATGTGTTAAGGATATCTTCAAACACTACTCATTTCTCCTGATAAGCCTCTATGAGCATTGTGAGAATGAGCAACTTGGTCTATAAAATCGTTTCGATCTTGTACAAAGATAGTAAATTGAGTTAGAGCCTTTTTGTTCTAGTCTTGGTATATAGTAGATAAAAATGTGATATGATTTCACTTCATCACTCTTATGTTAGCATATTGATTTATTGACATAAAAATGTATTAATGACTATTTCTACTTGTTGTTTTTTTTCTTTTGATGTTACACGTACACCTGTCATTATTCTATCTTACTCTTCCATGCATAAGAATTGGACCTAAACTGCACTATCTATCGCGCAAATGTAATAGTACACGATTTCTATTCATGATGCTTACAATGTTACACTGCATTAACTCTAAATCACCTGACATTGTACGCCAAATCTTGTGTATTTAGTTTCACATGCCGTGTCCATAAATTTCTTATGTTCTGCCTTCATTTAAATCATATGTTTTTCTTATGTTGGGTAGGTCTGTCCAAAAATTACGTTTTTCTTCCATGTTTGTGTGCCAAAACTTCATCTCTTTGTTTAATCTCTAGCCTCTATTGTTAGTTCCCTGTCTTTTTGATAATACCAAAAGGAGGAGATTTATTTGTTCATGAGTTTCATACTAGCCACTTAGGGGAAGATCACGTGTCGGGGGAGCACACATGTAGGGGGAGCACATATTAGGGCTGTAATGGTTTGGTTTGATTCGGTTTTTGATCAAAACCGCTAACCGAACCACCCACGTGTGGTTCCCAAATTTGAAACCGAACCGAACCGCGAACATCATTGGAATCGAACCGAATGGTTAGGTTCGGTTCGGTTTGAGTGGTTCAATACTTAAAAGAAAAGAAATTTGCTACTGAGAACTGATAAGAGCAATACTAGCATTGATGAGGGTATTAATGTCAGACCAAGACATTGTCGAAGTTATCGTCATAATGAAAAAATCACTAATTGATTTTCTATCCCGACATGACCTTGTGTTGCTAATCAAGGATAAATTCTCTCTTTAATTCTACTATAGAAAGAAAGTGACACTGAATCATGAAGCTATCATATAATGAAAAATGTTTATGTTAAAAATAAATGAAAAAAATTTAATGTTAAAAATAGCTGTGCTGCCAAGACTTAATTAATATATTATACTCAGCATAAAATAGTAAAAGTTAATAATTATATTGCTTATTTTTAATAAATTAGGCTTAGAGCTTAAGAAATAAAGTATCCCTAATAAAATAAAATATAATTAAAGATAATATGGTTCGGTTTGGTTTGACTCGGTTCGGTTTGACACTCCGAACTGTGAACCGAACCACACGGTTTTTCAAAAATTGGAACCGTGACCGAACCGTGGGCTACTAAAACCGAACCGTGCAGTTTGGTTTGGTTCGGTTGGTTCCGGCTTATACCCCTAGCACATATTTAGGGGGAGTCGTACTTCGTACTTCTGTTTATATTTCATGCTTATTGTTGAATAACATTATACGACGCTACTACTGGTTTATATCTCATGAACGAGATTTGATATTATCAAAAGGGGAGTTTGTTAAAACTCATGGTCCGCATCTCTTTAGTTTGACAATATCAAATCTCAAATTGTATTTGATCATACTTGCGTTGGGTATAGTGTGCATATGTACATGTATTAAGAACAAAAGTTTCTGTGACTGCCGCCGGGATCTAGCACTATCGTTGGCGCTAGCGTTGAAGAATTATTGTTGTGTGCAAAGAGTCTTCTCTGTGACCTACCGCCAGGCGCTAGCCATACCGCCGGGCGCTAACCATTTCGACGACTGTCGAGTCAATTCATCGAGAAGAAAACGTTACCGCCAGGCGTTAGCCTTACCGTGCCGTGGTATCCGAAAGTGGCGCGAATATTATTTTGGATATTTTTCCTAATTTAATGGACAACTGGCGACACCGCGTGAGAAGACCTACCGCCGAGCGCTAGCTCTACCGCCAGCGATAGCTTATTTATAACGAGACTATAAAAGCGCGCGTTTCTCTTTCTGAGGAGATAAGGAGAAGGATTTCACGCCTAGGGTTCGACTACCATCTCTGTTGGTACGAACCACCGCCTCCAAGCAAGTAAAAACAAAATTTCTCCCTCCCGTTCGTGATTGAAGAACTCCAAAAACGAAGTCTCCAACGACCATCAGCGGTTGATCGAGTGCAAGAAGAACGATATCCAGAAGCCTCGATCCGGAACCGTTCTACGGAGAGTTTTTTATGTGAGGGAGCAACAATTTCAAACTATTTTGTGCGGAGAAATCGTTCGGAGTGGACATCGAGTTCCTGGGAGGTGTTCGCGAGAAATCGGCCTGGGAGGCCGTCGGATTTCTGGGAGGAATCTGGGGAAATCGTCCTGGGAGGACGTCTAGATCTGAGAGATCTAGTGAGCTCTAAGACCCTTCCTATGTGGAAGGTGAGGAGCCAACTCGTCGATCTTTTTGGGAAGAAGAGAGAGTCAACCGGTCCTGGGAGGGTTGGTATAAAAAAAAAAGATTGTTTGATTCATTGCCTCCGGTCTCCGACGTCACGGAGATCCAATTTTGTTATTGTAAACCACTGTTCAATTTTGAATAAAATTATATTTATTTTATTTAATCTCAAATTCGTGGTTGAATGTTGCTAAGACATTGAGGGTTGTGTGAGAAATCGAAAAGCAAATTTTTACAAGGAAAAACGGCTCTGTGACCTACCGCCGCGCGGTAGTATCCTACCGCCGCGCGGTAGTATCCTACCGCCTAGCTTCCAGAACAGGTTGTCTTGCTCAAATTAATTTTAATTCTGAATTTACTTGAAAACCTTATTCACCCCCCTGTAAAGTTGGCCACCAGATCCAACACTAGCCGCCACAAGCACGAGTAAATCTAGGTATGAATATTGTATCTTTTTCATTAATTGCTTTGGATTAAACTCTTGCTTTGGGTATTAATTTTCATTGGTATTTATATCGTTATTTGTGGTGTAAGTTGCGGAACTCATTCGGCGCACTTAAATGGATTTGTGCCTCATTTCATTGGTTGATTAAAATTACTTTTTATTATTCATTGCTTGTTAATCAATTGTGCACTCGGTGTTTGGATGCCTTATAACTTTTAATTACTCGAAGATGATCTTAATTTGGAACTGTATGAAAGAGCTGTCACGGTTCCGATTCTACTAAAACCACGAACCATTAAGGTAACGGTTCTTCAAATTAGAACCAAAACCTTAATTGGTTTGACCGGTTCTGGTTCTGGTTCCGGTTCCAGCTTAATTTTTGAAACCGTCGTGTCAACAGTTCCGGTTACGGTTCAACAAGAACCAAAACCAAACCGGTCACTATCGGTTCGGTCCGGTTCCATGCGGCTCGGTCCGGTTCCAATCGGTTCCAACTCAAACAAAAATCAAGCTTGACGGAATGAAATAAAAGCGGGCTGCAAATAGTAAAACTCAAAACAATATCGAAATAAACATAATTAAGTTGCGCACTTCTCGACGGTCTTTTCCGCGATTGGTGGGATAATATCAATTTCCTTCCTACGCGTGTAGACTTGCCACGAATTCTAGTTGGCTTGCGAACGTCTCATCGACATGCTCAACCGTAACAACCGCCTACAATTAGTTGTCTTTCATGATTACAAATAAATAGTAGTTTTATATCTTCTATATTTTTTAAATAAAATATTTCAAAAAAATATGTAAGTAAAATTAAAAATATATTATATAACTGTATAAAAATAAAAAATGCACTGCAAAAATTGACTTCAAACCGCATCAATGTCAAATCATACCATACGGTTTTTATGCGGAGAAGTTTTGTTCTGTCCAAAATCGCTCTCTTTAGTGCGATTGCGGTTTGAGTTCAAACTGCACCAGCTTCACTCGTGATAGTAAGTATAAATATTATAGATAAATTATAAAATAATAACAATATAATAATAATAAACAGGTTGCGGTTCGGTTCTACCTCGGTCCAGTTCGGATCGGGTCTAAAAATCTTTAAACCGCTTGAGACTTGTATGTTGCGGTTCCGGTTCCGGTTTCGATCCGGATAATAAAATGTAAGAACCACACCCGGACTAATGTTGTTCACGGTTCCAAAATTCAAACCAAAACCCGAATAATTTGCGAACGGTTCGGTCCGGTTCTTTGCCGTTCCGGTTCGGTTCCGATTCGGTTTGCGGTTTTCGGTTTTAAGTGACAGCTCTAACTATATCTCATGCTTACACGTGCACTGCATTTTTCATTTAGTGGAATTTCTGTCTGCCTACCACTGCATCTGGGAGACATATAAGACATAAGCCTGGAGGCCATGTGGAAAGAGGGAGAAAATTCAGGAAAGATCATTCGAGTCGCATTCATCCCACACTCCTGATGTGAATCAAGGTGGGGGTGTAGTTTTTGAAATATAATAAATGTGGTCTTTTAAAATAATTGCGATGCGAGAGGACTACACGAGCTATTTTAAACGGATAAAACGACCTAGGTGTCGCCAACAAACGCAAAGCTACCACAAAAACGTATTAACATCTCAAATCAAGATTCCACGGGCATAACATTCAAGAGGGTGGCAACACGAATATGGAAATAACGATAATGTAGGAGACACAATTAATTAGGGGCAAGCTCTTAATAATTAACTGTCCGTTTAAATATTTTTAGCATAAATTGTAACTGGAGGATAGAGTTAGGAGAGGCGAGGTATACCCCAGGAAAGTGTAGAAAATGATGGAAGAACTTGCGGGAGGGCTGCACGAAAGAGGGAGGCACGACACTGTCAGGGGGCTGCTAGTGAGAAGCTTGTCGGTGAGAGGCGTAACTCCAGGAAGTCTCAAAAGGGTCGGCCGAGCAAGGATCTGTCTAGGAAAGGCGAGGCTGACGAGATGGACGCACACTGCTGGCGGAGGAAGGGTCGACGTGGGCAGGAGGAGGCCCGGGCATCCACGTGGACGACAAGCAAGGCTTCAGGAGTTGGCGACGTCAGAGAAGATGAGCACTGGAGGTGGCTCCGGGCAGTAGAGGCGGTGGTCGGCGGAGCTTCTCTTGAAGATTTTCGTCGAGGAAGATGGCCGCAGGCCGATGCGACTTCAGGCAGAGGAGGAGATGCTCGGTCGGAGGAGGAGGCAGTGGCTTTGAGACTTACCGGTGACAGGAGGTGCGGGATGTCGCGACTTCAGGGCGGCGCTGGATGGAGAACCAAACGAAAACCAACAAGGTTCGTTCAGTTCTTTTTTCCCAGCCAGCTCAATGGAAGGGGGATGGTTTGATTATATAGCAGGGGATTAGGGCAAAACAGCTATTGGCAGCCATCCAAAAATAATATAGGAATTTATTCTTTTGTAGGAGAAATGTGCCAATCAGAAGTGGACTGATTTTAAAGCAAAAATAGCTAAATGAAATAGGTAATTTTTAAGCTTGCCCTAAACTAATCTATCGCCTAAATTACCGGACCTATGCATTTAGGTTCTCATTGGCCGGTCACACCAACGAGCCAAACAAAATATGCGCGAACAATATGCGCGATACAAAATATAATACCCAAACGCTTTTAACACGTGCGATACAACTCAACGCTACACAATAATCCAAAAATGCGCAAAAACATGCGTTACAGTAATAAAAGACGCGCGATAAAAATAATAAAAACGAAGCGACACGGGTTGCATCAATTCTCCCGGGCTTGAAAGAGCTCGACCCCGATGAGACTCGATGTAACCTGCAAGTAAAAAATTCAAGCGTCGATTGAAGAGATGTTGCATACTGTCCTGCTGATGCCATGGCTACGACCCAAAACCTGCAAGTAACCTCTCATCCAAAAAACTCGCAATCCATTAGTCAAAATTTCTTGTCAAATATTTAAATAAACAATAATTATTAGAGCTTTCAGAGGATGGCAGGGGCTGTGTGTGGGGAAAACACGCGGTAGTAGGGAGAACATGAAGCAAGTGGAATCAGCCCGTGGAATCAGTAACTCATAACGCAATGTACACTCGCTAGACACCTACGAACGTCTGCTGGACCCGGATCGAATATCGCCCTAATTTCGCCTGATGAAATTCCGCTTGTGTCATAAAATTTTAAACAGATCCCAAATTTATCTTGTAAAATTTTCTATAAAAAACTTTTGAAGCGGGTGTCCCGATGAGTAAAATATCAAAGTATCGTCTCGACTCCCTCGAGACTACTAAACCTAGAAGTGTCAGAACGCAAACGGTAGTGATGTGGTGGTGCAACATGCTCTCCTATTTCCATAAAGAAGTGATGCGAACATAACATGTGCTCGCCAAAAACAAGGTCAAAATAGGGTGGTGACTCTAATGTCACTAGCGAGTGGCCACCAAGCACAATGTATGTGCCCTCAACAGTTTGTGGCGGCAGCAGGCTACGAAAATAGGACATGAGACGAATGAGTCTATGTCACCCAATACGAGGGCCTCATCATTAACCAACTCCTCTGGGAGAAGAGAGAGCGATGGTGTGTCATTCGAGGTGATGACACATCACTAGTAAGTCCTCCCTGGAGCGGGGCCTTGGGAAACAACTCGGCGACTGAAGGATGTGAGTCAGTGGGGGCAAGTGGACAAACCATGTCAATCAGGATGAAGGGAAGAGTAGGAAAAAACTCATCTTCCTGTAGCAGGGGCTCGGGAAGAACCTCCTCGATCAAAGGGGGTGCTAAAGCGGAGACAGTGGAGGCACGACTTCAGTCGGGGTGGTAAAAATAGGAAGAAGCTCTTCTTCCTGGAGCAAGGGCTCAGGAAGAACCTCCTCGACTGAAGGGAGTACTGTAGTGGAGACACGTGGAGTCACGACATCATTCGGGGTGATAAAGATAGGAGGAAACTTTTCTTCCTGGAGCAGGGGCTCAGGAAGAATCTTCCCGACTGAAGCGAGTGTCACTGTAGGGGTGGGTGAGGCCAAGGTGCTCGTCGTGAAACTGACGAGGCGAGGAAGAGAACTATCGCAAGACCTAACCTCGGGCTTCGCTATGTGATATGAATTGGGAAGGTATGTAGGAGCATCATAATGAGTGCGCATGGATACCCCGAGGTTGTGAACAGAGGTGCACAACCCACTCAAAATCTGCTTGCGGTCTGCGATGGCAGACTTAACATCTTTCCGCAAAGCTGTAATACGCGCATCTAAATCACCCATTTTTTAACGTAAAATCCTAAATTTAGAATTTGAAAACGGCCGGCGCTCGGCTATCCCACGATAAGAGTGAGATATCCCAGCAGTCACATCAAACTGATGTGAATCAAGGCGGGGGTGTAGTTTTTGAAATATAATAAATGTGGTCTTTTAAAATAATTGCGGTGCGAGAGGACTACGCGAGCTATTTTAAACAGATAAAACGACCTAGGCGTCGCCAACGAACACAAAGCTATCGCACAAACGTATTAGCGTCACAAATCAAGATTCCACAGGCATAACATTCAAGAGGGTGACAACAAGGATATGAAAATAACGATAATGCAGGATACACAATTAATTAGGGGCAAGCTCTTAATAATTAACTATCCGTTTATATATTTTAAGCATAAATTGTAACCAGAGGATTGAGTTAGGAGAGGCGAGGTATACATCAGGAAAGTGTAGGAAAATGTTGGAAGAACTTGCGGGAGGGCTGCACGGAAGCCTCAGGAAAGTGTAGGAAAATGTTGGAAGAACTTGCGGGAGGGCTGCACGGAAGCCTCAGGAAAGTGTAGGAAAATGTTGGAAGAACACTGTCAGGGGGCTGCTGGTGGCAAGCTTGTCGGTGAGAGGAGTAACTCCGGGAAGTCTCAAAAGGGACGGCCGAGCAAGGATCTGTCTAGGAAAGGCGAGGCCGACGAGCTGGACACACACTGCTGGCAGGGGAAGGGTCGTCGTGGACAGGAGGAGGCCCGAGCATCCACGTCGATGACAGGCAAGGTTTTAGGAGGTGGAGACGTCGGAGAAGATGAGCACTGGAGGTGGCTTCGGGCAGTAGAGGCGGTGGTCGGCGGAGCTTCTCTGGAAGATTTTCGTCGGGGAAGATGGCTGCAGGCCGATGCGACTTCAGGCAGAGGAGGAGATGCTCGGTCGGAGGAGCCGGTGGCCTTGAGACTTACCAGCGACAGGAGGTGCGGGATGTCGGGACTTCTGGCGGCGCTGGATGGAGAACCGAACGAAAACCAACAAGGTTCGTTCAGTTTCTTTTTCCCAGCCGACTCAATTGAAGGGGGATGGTTTGATTATATAACAGTGGATTAGGGAAAAATAGTTATTGGCAGCCATCCAAAATAATATAGGAATTTATTCTTTTGTAGGAGAAATGGGCCAATCGGAAGTGGGCTGATTTTAAAGCAAAAATATCTAAATGAAATAGATAATTTTTAAAACTTTCCCTAAACTAATCTATCGCCTAAATTACCGGACCTATGCATTTAGGGTCTCGTTGGCCGGTCACACCAACGAGCCAAACAAAATTTGCGCGAACAGTATGCGCGATACAAAATACAATACACAAGCGCTTATAACACGCGCGATACAACTCAACGCTACACAATAATCCAAAAATGCGCAAAAACGTGCGCTACAATAATAAAATACACTTGCGATAAAAATAATAAAAACTAAGCAACGCTCGTTGCATCAACTTCTCACGAGGATAACACATGCATATAGGCCGAACAAGACCTAAACAAACATTAGGACATCACACAACACACAAAAGCATAATAAAAAACAACTAATACTTCATCAGCACCATCAACAAGTGAAGCGGGCAGCGAGATCCATATCCCGGGACGGAGTAACAGAGATCACCGACGACAACATGAACAAGCTCGGACAGAGGTGGTAGTAGGCACAAGCTAGAAACAACTGTAAGTAAGAGCAGTTGGAAACGATGACAAAATCGGATGGATGCAACAGCGCCCGAGAAAAAAATAACGACAACATTTGTGCGCTACCTTTGATGACGGGATCAAGGAAGACACTCCCTCTGGCAGCGGCCGGACGAGAAGGAGCTCAACGGGGTCTGGAAAAATTAGAGCATCCAACGGCAGAGATCGACTGTTGATGTCGACAGATATGCTGTAGGGATCGACGACGGGGGACGACTGGATCTGGAATCGAGTTCGAATAAGGAGGGCAATCGACGGGCTGGTTTCGTCGGAATAAGATTGCATCAAGCGCAGCAGGGGAAGCTTTGATCAGATGAGACATGCATAGGAGTATGCCGACGGAAGGAGTGGCACGACGGGCTTCGACTAGGGCAACAGAACCGCTCTCATCGACGGATACATAAGCTGATCACTTCAATGGGAACCGGAGCCCTAGCAGGGGAGTCAGCAAATAGGATCGTGAGGCGAAGAAGCATGCAGGAATTAAAAAAAATTGGTCTCAAGAACGATTAGGCTCTAATATTATTCATCCACTCAGGAGCATTATATAGGAGTTACAACAAGGCACATAACATCGATAGCCGGTGTGGGACTAAACCCAACTGCTATTAAAGACCGACATAATAATATAATACTCATAAATCCCAACAGTAATGAATAAATATTGGGAGCCTCTTAGGGACTTAAGCATGTGTTACTATAATAGAATATTGATTGATACAAGTCCCAGTCCCTCTAGGAGAGAAAAATATCTCGACACTTATAACTCGTCAACAATAAAAATCCTCATCACAAAGTTTTTGGCAAAACGTCTCGACAGAGCGACTCGACAGAGACTTCTCGATGGAATTACTATATAAAGGATCTAGGAAGGAGCATTTGTGCCACCACACTAACCACAATATGGTTCATCATGTCTAGATCTACTCTGACCATGACTTCAAAGGGTTTGGGCTGTTCCTTGACCCAAGTTGATCCATGTTCACTATAAATATTACCACTGTACAACCCATATTCAACGAGGGTGGGTGGGGAGCATAACTATAGGTCCCCCCAGATCCTAGGAGGTTGACCATTGACCAGAAGGGAGAACGTCATCAAATGTGAAGCTCAACGGAAGCTCGACAAGTTAGTGCAACAACTCGCTGACGAGCTCCTCTCGGGCTCGCCAACGAGCCCACCCAAAGATCACCAGCCCGTCGACGAGTTCGTTTAAAGCGAGCTGGCGAGTTTGCTCAACAGGCTCCAACTCGCCCGCGTGTTCTTTTCCCAGACGACCTGCAATTCAACAAGCTCGGCCTCAACAAGCTCGACTCTTGCGACCTCTTCTAAGGCGACCTGCCTTAGCTTGCCAGCTTCAGATGTTCTTCAAAGTTAGGTCGTTTGGGGATCATGTATCTCATATCCAGCGGATGTGGGGTTGGCTATTTGCAGAACATGTATCCCCCTGGATTGCCTCTAATAGGACCCCATGACACAAGTGGAAGACACGCTTACAATCCCCCCAAGGTTCCCCTAACCTTCAGTACTCTTCTCTCTTGTTCCTAGCTCAACTTTGGTTTTAGGAGATGAAGTTTTTATAAACTTCCTGGTGTGTAGCGGGACCTACTTGTTGTAGTATGCAGGTCTTGTTTATAAGCAATCTGGAGATCACTCGTAGCCTTTCAATTTTTTCTTGTTGTGGTTTGCCTGGGTAGACCGCCGGATCAGTAACCATTGGTTTGAACTTTGTGAATCAGTTTTTTTTGTTTCTATACTTAGGTGCGATGAGCGTGGACCGTGATCGAAAGAGGAAAACTCTGGTGTGAAATCTAATGGCGAACAACAATAGGTGAGAGTTGGAGGTCATCAACTCGCATGGTTTAAGAGAGTTGTCACCCGTGCTGGCCTCATAGAATTCAAGTAGGGCATGATAGAGACGTTGTGATCTCTTTTCTTGCCTGGTACTGAGACCGCGACGACCTCGCCACCAGTCGACACCTCAGCAAAGGATGTCGAGCCGTCCAAGGAGACACATAAAGGGGGTCTCCATCCATCTGGAGGAGGAGCGTCCTCAGTATGAGCGAAGCCAGTACATGACCCCGCGAGCTCTTCGCTTCCACGTGGAGGAAGAAGCTCGGTCGTCGTCAGCTCAGCAGACTGGATTAGTGGGCTCGTTTTGCGTGAAGGTTTTAAGCGCTCCTGTTCTTGAGTGGTCACGAGCCCGTTCTTTGCTATTATACTGAAAAAGATGATCTCTTCCACCATCTTCAATGGTTTGAGGATGTTGTTTCCATCCACAGCATGATGAGTCCCTTCAAATGCCGATTTTTCACAATCACCTTCAAGGGGAAGGCCCGGGACTGGTTTCACCAGTTTCCCTGCTGCTTCGAGGATCCATGCCGAGGGTTGATGTTGCGTTTTGCAATGTCAAAGAAGAAGAAGAAGGAACCGACAACTCTTTTTCTTCTCAAGCAAGAATCAAGCAAGACGCTAGAAAACTACATCGATAGGTTACAGGAGGTTCTGGGTATCTAGGAGGTAGATAACTACACTCTGCAGCTTGACCTCACGTGTGTCTTGTAGGAGAGGATGTTTCAAGATTGAGGTGGGCCAAGATCCCTCGTTTGCTTTGAAGAACCAATTGATCGTGCGGGATGGTATATCGAGGTAGAGGATACGGAAAAGAATTTTTTTTAGCTCTTTGACGAGGTTGATGAAGGCGAAAGAGCTGCGGACCTCGGTAAGAGGTGGGAAACAGGAAGATGCCACCCTTCAGCGAGGCGAAAAGTTTTGGAGGCCAGGAGCTATTCCAGGGCCCAGGGAACCCGAGAGGAAATTTCAAACCCTGGTGAATAGACTTCCTTGGAGGCTAGTAGGAATGAGATCCCGTTCATTTGGACTAGGTCCGTATTGTTATCCCGAGCGTCAAGCTCGTTTCAACGCACTAAAAAGGCATCGAGAGGTTAGGAGGCCAACCAGATCGCCACCTCGGGAGGCGATGGTAATAAATCTCCAAGACCGTCAACAGTGAAGGAGAGATCCAGATCAGGAGAAATGGTGAGGGAGCGCAGTTCTTTACTGTGATTTCCATCAGATGGAGGGGCATGCCACTACGGTGTGCCCAGAGTTCCTGGAGGCGAGACGAACAACAAGAATAGGAAGATCCCCAGGAGCGGGGCGGTTGGATCATCAACAAGATGTAATGGTCGGGGGTTTGCTTGTCCTGACCCCTGCTCTGGGAAGATGCGATGAGCGAGTAGATGTCGGGACTCGAGGAGGCATCAACTCCATTCACGGAGGAGCGGGTGTGGAGCCTTCCCGCAATGGGATCCTTCACAGTATCTTCAAAAGGAGTGTCGCGTCGACATCTCAAAGTCCTTCCCCGATTGGGGAGTTTACGTTCTCGGCGGAGGATATGCCGGAGAACGAAAATCCGTTCCATGACGATGTCGTTGTCCAGGCTGTAATCGAGAACTTCATTGTTGCTCCGAACTTGGTGGACAACGGAAGTTCAGTGAACGTCATCTTCAAGAAGGCGTTTGACGCAATGATGGTGGAATCCAAGAGGGCGACGGCCTCGGATGGCCCTTTGTTCTGCTTCTTTGGAGAGAGAAAGAAAGTGGAAGGAGTAGAGCTTTTGGTGTTTTTTGGGGGCACGTCCAAGAACTGTCAGTTCATCATTGTTGATGCCCCGAGTAGTTATAATGCAATCTTCAGGAGGCTGCTCATTAGCACCTTTCAATTTGTACCCTCATCGTGTCATCAATGTCTGGAGTATAATCAGAGAGGGGTCCAAATTCGAATTATGAGAAAAAGGGAGTGCTTTGATGTGTCCATTCACCAAATCCGCGCACCTGTGTGCGAGTGAACAATTATGTCCAGTAAATATCTTGCAATAATGCTATTAGGGACAATATTCTACTTAATAATGATATAATATCATCATTTATTCCATTAGATAACACTAAAAAATTATGATTGATGAATTTTGGACAAAAAAATATCCTATGAGTGGCATCTCTGATACTGAGCTTGAATAAGGATTTTACCATATATTGATATTGTACTTCAAACTTGAGCAGCCAGTATAGTTGTTGCTCACCCAATTTCGATAGATCGTCTCGTATGCTTATTCATTCTATCTTGAATATATCTTCTTCTTGATGCCTACTTCTTTGTCAGGTTAGAGTTTGTGCTATCATTGTCTATATCCTCTTGTGATTTTGGGATATTTTATGAGGCTACTTTGAAGATTATGTATATAATGTGTAGAAACCATACCTCCAAGAATGTTCTTATGTATGTCTCTAGGAGAAGTTTTTTCCTTCAGTTGAGTTGATGCAAGATGTTAAAATTTTAATTTATTTAGGAACTTCATGCCCTTATTTAAGTTTAAATAAGGAATTATCCTCTCGGGGTACTTATTGATTTTGAGTTTTATCTAGATGGGCTTATTATTAGTTTTGATAGGATTGGATTTTTAGATCTTTCAAACAACATTACGATGAATAGAGGTATTGTGATTTGTAATTGGATAAACTATAGATCAATGAAAGTGCTAGCGTGAAGCACATGTGATGCAGGGTAAGGTCTTAAGGGAACTAAGGGATAAATGTAGACATAATTTTGGACGAAGCCAAACTTGCAATAAGATCTTTTATAAAACAAAATGATTTGCTTTCCACAAAAGTAATGCTTTAAATGAAGATAACAAGAGAGAAGTACAAACGTGGTGGCAGTGCGTAAAATCAAATGACAAATTAAATGAGGAAATAAAATGACTTAAATAACTGAAATCAAGTCTTACAAACTAATATCTTCTCAAGTAAGAGATTAAACACAAAACTCAACGGTAAAGAAATAACAACACACTTTGAACTCGCACAATATTGAAGGTGTGGGATGGAGATGTCTTCGGAGGGCTGTCGGGATGCTAACATCGCAATCCAGGACTGGTTTTAGACCTCTAAATGAAGGCCTAACTTCTGGACAGCCTCAGTTACTTCTGGGAATGGAGGTTGGGAGGTAGTTATGAAGTGGAGGAGATGGCCTGCTGGGGGGAGGGGCAGGTGATGGCCGAAGGTGGTGGTGGTCGCTGGAGGTGTTTTTCGGTTATTGCTGAAGGTAATGAAGAGGGAACTGGAAGGGGATCATTGGAAGTGGTTTTACAGTGATGCCGAAGGGGAATTATTTGATTTAGGAGAGGAAAGTGGAATGTTTTGATGCAAGGTGGGAGGGGAAGGATGGGGGACCGTTTGCTATGGGGAAGGAGATCTGGAAGGGGGAAATGGGCTTGACAGTAGAATGAAGGAGAAGAAGGGTGGCTGGATGCTATGAAGGGGGGATGGAATAAGATGTGGGAGGTCAGCAGAGGGTTGGGAGGGGGGAAAGTGGTGGCCGGATATTATGTGGAGTCGTGGAGGGATGTGGTGGTCGACAAAGGGTTTGGGGAGGAAGAAGTAGAGGTTCACAGAAATGAGGGTGGGGGTGGGTGGGGGGGGGGGGAGGAATTCCGAGATTCACACTCAGGGGTCGGTTTCAGCACTGAATTGACCAAGGAAAGGCTTCAACACACTCAATTTTTCAATACCCCAAATGAAAGACTTCACTCTCAATATATAGACACTAGAGGGGACAATGAACAACATTTACCGATTGTTGCGATCCAAAAAAAATAAAGCTAAAAAAATAAAGAACGAGTAAAGCTACGATTGGCGACCCGCTCAAGATTATCATTGTGCCTGAGGTTATCGTGAGTAGACCCGAACGGTTTGGGCGGTCTGCTCCCCATCAACATGTTTGGTTTAGATGAAGTTTCGAGATTGAACGGTTTTCAATTGATTTTCTTGGACCCGTATGTACACCTGTACATGAAGCCCTTTCTTTCAATTCATTTGTCTTTGCGCATATGATGTCCTTTAGCCATAGTAGCAGTGATGTAGAGGAAGGTGGGAAAACACCAAGACGGTGTTTCCTTCGACAGCATTTCCTTTGGCATGATTAAGTGTCGTCGACAAGGTACTGTCCTAAGGCTCTCATGGTCGTGGCGCAGTTTGACGGGAGGACAATCAAGGCACACGATTGTTATCAGTTGTATTTTTGGGGCGTCGCTCCTAAGGTGGTCTAATCCAAACTAATTCAATCATCACACGACTTTGTAATATTGTTTGCGGCTGAGTCTACCATTTCTCCCCTGAGTGAATATATATATTTTAAAACACACCACAAAAAGGGTGCAGTGTCAATTTCATTGCCTCCAGAATAATCCCCAAAATATTGATTTTAGTTTGGGACAAACCTTATTTCGACAAGTGGAATGCACATTTCGGGTTAGTAGATCTTCAACTCTTCTATAAACATTTTTGATGGGGGACCATCTGACACGACTCGGCGCAAGGTGGACCCCACTTTTGTTTATTCATGCAGGCGGACTTGATCGGATCGGCAATCCGCCACCGCGGATGCGTCTGGCTCGCCGTTCCGATATTTTTTCATATAGCATTGTTATTTTTGGCTTTTATTTCATGTACTTATGACCCCGATACCACCGACCAATCATAATCGTTAATTTCGGGTTCCTTAATTTCATTGCTGAAATTTGGAGAGCCTTCTTCCTCATTTCCGGTGATCTCTCCGCGGTGCCGACTCCGTGGAACCTCTTGGTGATGACTCCTCGGGTATGCTCTTTGTATCCTCGTGTTTTCCCCTCCGTTTCTACCCCTCCAGCCCGCTGTCCAGCCAGCCACACCCTTCGAATCCCCCCTCCAGCCCTCTTCCAACAATCCGTCACCCACTCCTATACTTCCGCCCTCCCCACACAAGCTGCCTCCCCTTTTTCCACCCTTTCAGCCACCAATCAGCAGGCCGCCACCCCCACCTCTACAGCCCCTCTGCTCCTCCCAACTGGCCGTCGACCCTCCCCCTCATCCCTGACAGTATACCCGCAACCCCCAACAGCCGCCTGGCTGTTTTCCACTTTTCCCCCACCAGATCCGTCCTTTTCCCTATCCAAATAGCGCCCTTTCTATTTGATCCAGCCCTCCCACCCCCAATAGTCTTTTCCCTTACTCGATCCAGTCCACCCTTCACCGGAACTTCACTTTTATCCCTCCAACGCTCAGATCCATTCCTATAATAGCGGCCCAAATATTTTGTGTTATTCTTTATATTTGATGATGGTTGTAAACATTGTTATAGATTGGTTATCTTATGCTTGATTGGGTATTTCAGCTTATGTTAGTGTCTTGTTCCTTGATAACTCTCTAACTGTAGGAAATGATCAATTTACCACGCGCTTGTTTTTGGCCTCCCACGCGGAGAAAGGTCAACACCTTAAGCCTAAAAAAAAAATTTTGTTTCGTTTATTATTTGATGTCATGTTAAATATTTAATTTGCTACCTGTGTTAATTGCTAGCGTCTATCTACGTGTAGTGCATGCCTTGAGTCATTGGGAAATTAAGAGTCAGCTCTTACTCACCACTAGTGTGCATTCTAGGAGTCCACTACACACCCTACCCTACATCAACTTTGTTTTTATATGAACACTTTATTTTCATGCTAATACATTTTCTTCTCCTTGGAACACTTTTTGTTAGCAGGAGAACACTAAACAAACACTTTTTGTTAGTTAGTGTTCATGTAGGAATAGTTTTTTACAGGTATAGTAACTCTTTTATTTGTTCATATAATAGCAAAAAAGGTTTGCATATGATAAGAGCGAACAATTGTGTTAAGGGGGAATACGTTGGGTCATATGTCCTCCAATTTCTTAGTTCTATGATAAAACAAGCATGAAAAAATAAGATGTCCTCCCATTATATATAGGAAGGCTCAATTTCATAATAATAAAAAACGCATGCCAATATAACGGAATACAAGAATCCCCAGATCCAATCTGGCGCATCCTCAAACCATGCCTTGTTCCTGTGCGCGCCTTGTGTAAACACTTGCGAAGCGCTTGCCGATGTTGTTATCTTCTGCACTCGTATCAACACCCCCGGGCTCCACAACGACCTTGTTCTTAAGGTCAAATTTCGGAAATTGGGCCTTGATCTCCTCCTCCAGGTTTCATGTGGCCTCCTCGACCGGTTGCTCCTTCCACTAGATGAGAACCTATCACACTGTTCGCCCTTGAATGTCCCCGCTCCGTGTTCCTAAAATTTCTGCAGGCTCGTACTGAGGAACCGAATCAACAACTAAACCGTCCGATAACGTAGCCTGGAAGGAGTGATCCCTTAGGGCCCTCTTTAGTTGCGAGACATAAAAAACGGGGTGAATTCGGCAGTCCCCGAGGAGCTATAGACGGTAGGTCACCTCTCAGATTTTCTCCAAGATCAGGAAGGGGCCAAAATAGCGGACCGAGAGCTTGGGGTGTAGTCGGCCAGTCAAAGAGCTCTGCCTGTGTGGCCGCGGTTTAACGAATACCTTCTCGCCCGACAAGAGTATCACCCCACGATGGTGTTGATTGGCCTGCTGGATCATGCGCTGTTGAGTTTGTGCCAGGTGGTGCTTCTGTTGGCGGAGGCCCTCGTCCCGGTTCTCGTGGTCGGCAACCAGGGCTTGTACTTGGCATTCGCCAGGTAAGCTGCACAGTATGGGTAGGGGTGGGCGGCCGTACACCGCTTGAAAGGGGGTGACGTCCGTGGCGGACTTATAGGACGCGTTGTGTCATAGCTCTGTCCTTGCAATTCACTGGGTCCACTGCACAGTCTCAAAATAGAGCAAATACATACCCACACAACGGTTGAGGTCCTCTGTATGTCCGCCTGTCTATGGGTGATATGCGGTGCTGAGCCGCAGCTTGGTCCCCTGTAGGCGGAACAACTTCTGCCAAATTGAGCTCATAAAAAGCTGGGGCACGATCCCTCGCGATGGAACGGGGAAAATCGTGGAGGCGGACCACCTCCTCAATGAAGATCCGAGCAACTGAGCTGGCGGTGTAGGGATGAAGAATCAATATGAAATGCCTGTACTTGAACAGGCGGTCTACCATCACAAGAAGACAATCATATCCCATAGAGCGGGGCAGACGGGTTAGGAAATCCATGCCTCTTCCCAAATCATATCAAGGACGAATAGGGACTGGAGGAGTCCAGCTGGCAAGAGAGTCTAGTACTTGGCCTTCTGGCACGTCAAACAGTTGGCTACAAACTAGTACACGTACTGCAGCATACCCCGCTAGTACAGGGTGGATGCAAGTCGACGGTATGTTTGGTAGGCACCAGAATGGCCCGCTGTCGAAGTAGCATGGAACTCGTGGAGCAGACAGGGAATCCAGGATGACGAATCTGCTACATGAGACAATCCCGGTAGAAAATTTGATCTCCAACCATCCGGAAGGGTGGGCGCGAACTTGTATTACTCTTCAAATCCCGAATCATGGAGGCGTAGTGGGGGTCCCCATGCACCTCTGCCTGCAGGGCATCAACATCCCGCCAACGAGCCTGGGAGATCGCTGCCAAGGTTCCCACGTGCTCTCGTCGGGATAAGGCGTAAGCAATGGTGTTCGTACTCCCCGTCTTGTACTCGATGGAGAACTAGTACCCAAGGAGTTTGACAATCCATGGTTGTTGTGCGGGCGTCGTAACCTTCTGACTCCACAAATGGCGCAAACTGTGGTAATCTGTGTGCATACCACGAAGGGCCGCCCAAGAACATAGGGGCGCCAATGCTAAACGTAAAGAACAAGTGCCCAGAGCTCGCTATCATAAGCGAATATCGCATCCTGCCGATTGGAGAAGGGCTTGCTGAAATAGGCGATGGGCCTACCCCCTGCATAAGGATCGCCCCCTCCCTTCCCGAAAGTGTCACACTCAACAATGAATGGATCAGAAAAGTCTGACATGCCCAGGATTGGGGCTGATGAGAGCGCGTGTTGTAGGGCATGAAAGGCCTCCTGGCTCCAAGAGAACGGTGCCCCCTTCTTGAGGAGGTCGGTTAGTTGGTGCGCCAACCCCCCGTAGTTGCGAATGAATCAACGACAGTATCCTGTAAGGCCCAAGAATCCTCGCACCGCTCTGATGCTCGTCGGATTTGCCCACTGTAGGACAACGTCCACCTTGGTCGGATCCATAGCCAGACCGGCAGTCGAGATGATGTGCCCCAAATATTCGATCTGTGTCTGCTCGAATAGGCACTTCTTGTGGTGGGCCACGAACTGGTGCTCCGCGGGCAGTTGAAGCACAGTTGCCAGATGATTCAGGTGGAGCTGCCAATAAGAGCTATAAACCAATATGTCATCAAAAAATACCAAGACAAATTTACATAGATGTGGACAGAAGACGCCATTCATCGTGGATTAGAATGTGGTTGGGGCATCAGACAAACCGAAGTGCATGACTAAAAACTCATAGTGGCCGTCAAGGGTGCGGAACACCATCTTGGGCACATCCTCGGCTTTGACCTGAATCTTGTGATAACCCAAGCGAAGATCCAACTTGAGAAGTAAGTCGATCCTTGTAGTTCATCCAACAGCTCCTGGATGAGGGGAATCAGGTACCTGTTGGGAATGGCAAGCTTATTCAGCTCCTGATAGTCCACACAAAATCTCCAGTTGTCATCCTTCTTTCGCACCAGGAGAACCGGGATGGAAAAGGGGCTTGCACTCGGCTGGATGATGCCCGCCGTAAGCATCTCGACGATCATGGCCTCCATAGCAGTCTTCTGATCATGGCCATAACGATACGGGCAACTGGAGACCGCGGATACCCTTGGTTATAGGACAATGGTGTGATCCACGGCCCGTTTCGAGGGAAACCCGTGCGGTCTAGAAAAGAGGGGTCCATGCATGTCCAAGATTTGCTGGATGTCGGCGTGTGGAGCGTGCAGTGCCTGGGAAGCTGTTGTCTCTATGTGCTACAGGACGACGCTGAATTCTGGGTCTGTCATTCGCAGGATGGATTGCATGGCGGCGGGGGAACGGGCCAAGGACGAGTCTCCCAACAGTCAGTGAGTAGCGCCCAATGCCTCGAACACCATGTTGAGGTGATCCCAGTTATGTTGAATGTCTCCTAACATGCACAGTCAGACCACGCCAAGAATGGAGGCCGCCAAGTCCGAAGACATAAGAATCTGCAGTACCCAGATAGGATTCGATTGTGAGGGGCAGCCCCGCGCGGCAGCCCGCCGTTTGAGCTCGGCGGCCGTCGCTGAGGCACACGTGAAAGCCCGGCTAGGGCTTCACCGGAAGTTGCAGCTCCGACACAAGGGCTAGAGAGATGAAATTGTGGCTTGCCCCGTTGTCAATCATGAGAACTACTGAACGGTCGTGAAGGAAGACCTCCAGCTTCATGGTACATGGTCCGATCATGCCTCAAACTGAGTAGCAGGAGACCTCAAGGCGGTGTAGAAGAGCTGGTGGGGTCGGGTCGAGGTCCTCATCATCTAACTCCAAAGCCTCAAAGTTGATCATGTCGATGTCGTTATCTTCTCCCCCAAGGAGCATTTTGAAGTCTTTATTTGGGGATATATGAGTAGGGGAGTAAGGATCTTTGCAGCGAAAGCCCATGCGACGGAGGTCCAAATACTCGACCTGAGAGATCCTATGGACCAGTATTTTGGTTCGAGGAGGTGCTGCAGAAGGTCTAGTTGGAGGTTGGCGCAAGGCAGTAGAGGGTTCGGCCGGAAGACGAAACGGAGGTGCCAGTGGTTTAAATGAACCAGTGCGGGTATAAGAGGAGGCACCGACGGAGTGAAGTGTCGGGCCAGAGGACAAGGTGGAAAAATCTTCTTCGTCGTAGCGAGCTTGTTTTATAGAGCGAGTAAGTGTAGTTGGATCATGCACCCGTGGGCGGGCTCGATGTGCGCTCGTAGGCTGGTAAGGATGGTGCCCAATTAGTGATCTACCGACAAGCAGGGAACATGTGTGGCGACCTGAATGATGGCATCGATGTAGGCATCAATGATGTCCGTCTGACGAACGTTGCTTAGGCGCTTGAAGGAGTTGTCAGAATGACACATGTCATAACGACGAAGCAACTCGTCCTTGAGGGCCGCCCAAGAGAGAGTAGGTGTGGACTGGCGAAGCCAATGAATCCAATAGTGGGCCGTGCCCTCCATGTAGATCATCGCCAAGGGCACTTTTTGGGCTTCCGGAGTGCCCTATAGGTCAAAATATTACTCCGTGCGGGCCAACCAGGCCATGGGATTAGCCCCATCAAACAAAGGAATGTTGAGTCGGTGTAGGTGGGAAGCCGATGAGTCACCAAAGGGCGCAGGAAACCCTAATAGGTCGACAACGCTATTGGAAGTTGTCGGGGCCGGTGGCGGTGAGGGCGGGGCTTGTCGAGTTGAGAGGAGCGAGTGAATCTCCCTGACTGCGACTTGGAGGTCGGAGAGAGTCGTGTCGACTTGATCCATGCGGTTGTAAAAGCCTTTCACCGAGCAAGGGTTGTTCCGGTCACGAGCATCCAGTCCACATGTCAAGGGCATGTGCGGAGTTGAGATAAGAGGTGGAGTGGGCCAAGGAAAAACAGCCGAAGAAGACTGCTGAAGGAAGCCACACCGGGCGCGATAGGCGAGTGTAGCGGCGACAACAGGCGGAAGCAGCGAAGCGCGGAACTCGTCGACGCGCGGAAACAGGCGGGCTCGACGAAACGGGAAAGCATACGGCACGTGGCAGTACTGGAGGCCGACGTGCGCGGGATCGGGGAGCGGTGTCGCCGGTGGCTACGGAGGTAGATGCGCGACTCATCGAAGGGAACGGGCGGCGTGTGAACAACAGTCGGACTAGGTGATAGAAGCGAACGATTGATGTTAAGGGGGAATACGCTTGGTCGTATGTCCTCCAATTCTTAGTTCCAAGCATGAAAATCCAATATAGGTGTCCTCCCCTTATATATAGGAAGGCCCAGTTTCATAATAATAAAAAACGCATGACAATATAGCGGAATCCAAGAGTCCCCAGATCCAACCCAGCGCATCCTCAAACCGCGCCCGGTTCCCGTGCGCGCCTCGTGTAAACCCTTGCGAAACGCTTGTCGATGATAGGGTCTTCTGCACTCGTATCAACATATGTATTTGTCTGAGATCTAAATGTGTCCGCACACGAACACTGTTCCTGACCCGATGAGCACATTTAGTGTATTTCAAATGAAGTTTACCTCTAAGAATTTTTTCTGCATTTCCCACGGGCGATTTCCTGCAGCTCCATCTATAACCTCAATTCCTCATAGTTCTTTTTATCACAGTTGCAGCTCTCCCAAGCAAGAGTCCTACTCTGAGTCAGTGTTAACCTTTATTGATTGGCCGATCTTCATGTCTTCTGTAATTGTCTTGAATATTATTACATTATTAAACTAAAAGTTTGGGGCAAGCTTTGAGAAACTATAAGCAAAGACTGATGAAATATCTAATCTATTAAGTAATAGTTTAACTACATTTTAGAGCAGTATATCTAAAAAAATAACAAATATAAATGGAATTTTCTTTTATGGATTAAGGTTCCGTTTGGTGCAACTTTTTTGCTCACGTGAGTTTGGACATAAAAACCGTCATTGTAA
The DNA here is from genome assembly GCA_039513925.1 of Platanthera zijinensis. Lineage (NCBI taxonomy): Eukaryota > Viridiplantae > Streptophyta > Magnoliopsida > Asparagales > Orchidaceae > Platanthera > Platanthera zijinensis. Next base: position 153,325,452 of record CM077094.1, on the reverse strand, counting down.
AATGTGAACATAAAAGTGGGTGGAGTTCTTTAGGGGAGGTCAGATGTTCACCGTTCACCGTTCATGATCACCATATTTTCGACCGTCATCACTTCGCCAAACGGACCCTATGGATGCTTGACTGGTTATGATAATTGATAACACAACTTGATGATCCTCTGCTGCTCCTTTGGTGTTTAGGAGTTCACGAATAAAACCACTTCAAATCATCTTCGTTGCATTACGAGGTGTTCTTCTTATGAGTTCTGCAAACGATATTCTCTTTGTTTTGTGAGCTTCTAGAATCAAGAATGGTCCTTCTCAATTTGGATTGAGTTTGCCTATGGTGGTAGATGAGTAGATCTTCCTGTAACATCAACTTTTTTTAGCACGAGATCTTCCTTTTCCGAGATTCGAATGTGTTTGTCGAAGTGTCTTGCCATACTCTGCTTGATCTTTTCCTGCTGAGCGGTGGCGTGGTCCCGGAGTTCCTCGATGAAGTCGAGGGAAAGACTGTGCTTCTTCATTCCCTAGACGCCACTCATCTTCTCCATCTCTTCCCATGAACACCCTTGGGATTCTGACCTCGAACTTCATTGAGATGAGAGCTTTTGAACCATGGGACAACTTGAAAGGTGTTTTTCCTGTTACAAAGTTGTTCTCGAAGCTTAGAAGATTGAAGGGAGTTGTTTTGCCCAACTCCCTTCTAAGTTTTCTACTTTTTTCTTCAAGAGGTTGGGAATGAGCTTGTTAGGTGCCTCAACTTGACAGTTTCTTCATGGGTGATGGATGAAGACGAAGCGAAGATCTGCTTTCGGTTGACTACAAAAATCAGTCAGCTACAATCTAGCAAATTGAGGACCGTTGTCTGTGATAACCGTTAGAGATATCCCAAACCTACAAACGATCTCTCCCCAAATTAAATTCTTCATCACCTGAGATGTGGTCTTGGCTAGTGCCTTAACCACGATCCTCTTGGAAAAATAATCAATCATAACTAGGATAAACTTCCTTTGGCCACTCGCCTGATGGAACGGTCTTAGCAAGTCCATCCCCCATGTAACAAATGGCTATGGGGTTGTGATTGATCGAAGTTGTCGAGTGTGCTACAGATGGAGTGGGGGCGTAAAGTTGTCATTTTTGGCACTTCTTAGAGAAAACCTCCTTATCCTTCCTGATAGTAGGACAAAAGCTACCTTGCCTCAAAACTCGTTGTTCGAGGGTACGACTTCTAGAATGACTCTCATACTCTCCTGAGTGAACCTTTTCTAGGATATGAGAGACCTCCATCTCAGTGAGCATCAGGCCAGTGAACCAAAAAGGGTCTTCCAGTGTAGGTCTCCATCATAAAGCATATAATATGCTACCTTATATCAAAACATTTTTTTTGTCTTCGATCTCTGTTGGGAACTGACCGGTGGTGAGAAAAATCACAAATGGGTTGACCTAAGATGTCTGCTGCTCAATCTCCATCAACTCTCCTTTCTCAATGGATGGCCAAAACAACTTAGCGGTCGTACCTCTGGCCCTTGGGTTGTACTTTACCAATTGTTCCATCTCCAAGTTCTCCTTTCTTTGCATGTGCTGAATGAAGAAGGATCCGATCAGCCCCTTCATCTTTACTAGGTATTGTTGTAAGATGGATTATCGTATTTCATACTCCCCACAGATCTAGGATGTGATCACTGTGTGAGCCATAAGATCTTGTATCCCCAACTCCTTGGCCAAGTGAAGGCCTGCAATTATGGCTTTATATTCTGTCATGTTGTTTTGATAAGAAAGAGTATCTCTATTACTTCCTTAATCCTCATCCCTTGCGAACTCGCTAGGATGATACCCACGCTGAGAGAATATCTTCCTGGGGCTCCATCAACGAGCATCTTCCATGATACATACTCGAGGTGGCTTGACCCCTCTTCGACTTTTGCGGGCAAGTCTCATGGAAAATCCGCCACTGCTTGAGCCTTTATGGACATTCGAGGAAAATATCGCCAAGCTTTACGGACTACTTGACTAGTTGACCCGAATGTTGTACCCCTTCCATGATGTTGCGTAGGGGATGATCGGTCACCATCTTGATGGTATTTGCCTGAATGTATGACTTGCGCTTTCTAGACGAGATGGTTAAGGCAAAAGCCAACTTCTCTAGAATTGAATATCGCAACTCGATCTTTTGTAAGACCCTGCTTACGTAATAGATCTAGGACTACCTTTTTCTCTTCTTCCCGAACAAGTACCAAACTTACTGTTTCTACCCCCACTCCTAAGTAGAGGAAGAAGTCATCTCCTTCCCTGGGTCCCTGTAGTAACAGTGTCTGCGTCAACAGAATTTTCAAGCCTTGGAAAGCTTCCTTGCATTCTGCAGTCCATTTGAACTTTCAGTTGTTTCAGAGTTTTGAAGAACGGAGCGCACTTCTCCCTGGCCTTCGATTGGAACCTGCTTAAACGGGCCAAACTTCCAGCTAAGTGTTGAACCTCCTTGATATCTCTTGGTGCCTCCATCTCTATGATAATCTTCACCTTCTAAGAATTGAGCTTCACTCCCGCTGGTCCGCTGGAGTTAGAAGGTGACCCAGGAACCTTCCCTTCCCTTCCCCAAATACATATTTTACTTCATTGAGCCTCATTTTGTATTTTCACAACGTCGCGAAGGTCTCATCCAAGTCTTTAAGGTGCTCTTGAATGTATTACTCTTCACCATTTGGTCATCCACGTAGACTTCTAAGTTTTGACCCTTTTGTTGTTTGAAAATGTGTCCATCATCCGCTGATAAGTTGCTCCCGCATTCATCAGCTTAAAGGGCATCATCTTATAGTTGCAGCATCCATCGTTCTTGATGAAGGAGTCGTCACGACGATCAGGATGATGCATCTTGATCTGGGGGTATCCTGAAAAGGTATCAAGAAAACTCATTACAAAAAAACCAACATTTGAGCCGAACAATGTGTCGATCTGAGACTAGAGGTAAAATCCTTAGGAAAAACTTTATTAAGAAGATAAAACTCAATACACATTCTCCATTTCCCCTCAGTCTTCTTCACCATTACAATATTAGAGACTCATCTTGGAAACTAGATCTCTGATATAAAACCTGCCTCCAACAATTTTTCACCTATTCACGAATGGGCTTGGCCAAAGTAGTGGCTATCACCTTCTTCTGCCTTGAAGAACCCCTGGATCAAGATTAAGGCGATGACATGCCATCGACGTCGATGCTTGGCATATCCGCGACGCTCCACGCAAAGACGTCAATATTCTTTTGTAGGAACGTCACAATCTTCTACTTGTCTTCTTCTGTCAGCTGCCCACTGACCTTCACATTTCTAGGCCTTTCGCCCACAACAGTAACCTTCACTTCTTCCACCTCCTCTTCCACCTCCAAGGGTCCCATTCCCTCTAGCACCTTGTCTATTTCTTCTGCCTCCTCCTTCCAGTCGATTGTGTTGACAACATTAAGCTAGCACACCCAGAATACCTTGTTGGGATCACTGCGAATACGAATTTGGAGTCCTCCTATGCTATATTTTAAGCATTGGTGATACGAGGAGGGTACAGACTAGAAGATACTGATCAAAGGCTTTCAGAAGATAACGTTATAATTGTTCGGAGCATCCACAATGATGAACCAATGGTTCTTTGGAGTTCCGCCGTGAGTGATGATGAGTTCCACTCCTCCCTCTATCTTCTTTCTTTTTCCTGAAAACCCAAAGAGCACTCGTCAGATATCGTGACCCTTTTAGCTTTGACCTTCATCTCATCGAGCGCCTTCTTGAATACTACATTAAGAGAACCTCTGTTATCCACCAGGATCCTAAAGACTGTGAAGTTTTTGATTGATGCCTGGATAAAGATGACATAGTGAAGGAGGTTCTAATTACCCAGTATATCCTCCTCCGAGAAGGTTATCTCTTTCACCGGGGAGGCACTTGGGAGGTCGAAGCGACACTCTGATGATATATTGCATGGAGACTTTCTTTCCGAGAAGCCTTTGCTTCAACTCCTCCAATATCCACCCGGTCTGCACAACTCTTCCTAGAATTCTTTATTTTCTCTCTATTCTGACTTGCTAGATAACATACGGGCACTATAGTGCATGCTGCAGGTCACTTATGTTGTTATCTTCTACTACAACATAATATTTGATATCCTCTTAGCTTTGCAATATCGGTTGCATACCACGTATGCATATAACTTCTTCTAAAGGGTGATTTGCTCCCCCTAAATATTTTTCTTCTTCTTTAACCTTTTGGTAGATTTTCTGTAGCACGTCCCACGTCTCTTTAATTAGCTATTCTGGCATCTGCTATTGTGTCTAGTATTATATGTCAAGACTTCTCAGACTAAAATTCTTTAACTTGTAATTCTTCTGAAGATCTTGGTGGTTGTTTTTCTCTCTTATTGACATTGCGGCCTTCACTGGAGCATCATGTTCTGCATAGCCTTCTTTGACGACTTCCCATAATCTCGTGCCTCGAACGCCTCTTTCATTTTAATACTCCAACTATCCTAGTCGGTATCCATCAATATTGGAATTCGCAGTTGTATGAACTTGGTCATTTTGTCCCGCTCGTGCATCGTCTCCTCAAGAAGTATATTCACCTTGGACACTTGCTCCGCCACATTGCCAAATAGAGGGTGTAGATCAATACGAAATCACCCAGAATGTTTCAAGCTCCTGCAAACAACTTTCTCCAATCTGCTTTTTTCTTACACCTCTCAATCTTGGTGGCTTTCTTCCATCTCTTGCTTCAATCTGGACGGCTCTGTTCACATTAGGCCCTTCGACTAATGGTTTCATTAGGCCCTTGGACTAATGGTTTCGTTTCCTTTCAAGGAATTGTTGGCGCTGCTATTTACCGCTTTTTTCCTTTGCGTGGTTCTCTGCCTTCCACGTCAGGGAGAATGCTTCTGATTGTTTGCATGCGAAGCCGTCTTTTCACACGAGTCGGTGCCGCCTTTACATTCTCCGTTTCAAACATAGGAAAGTTAGTTGTTTCCAACAAATATTCTGTTACGGTCCCACCTTGGCCCCGCCTTGTTCGTGTATGTCGCGAACTATTTATCTAGTCTACTTTATATTTTTGTATGTGTAATCGATCCTCCGTGTCTAAGCCCAGGGAGGGGGCAATTTATGAACTATTTATGTGTGTGGGAAGACAAAAAGGAAGCAAGAGTATTTTCACTTTTATCTTTTTTTCTAAACTCTCTCTAGTTCTCTCTCTCTTTACCATTCTCTAACTCCATGGAAAACCCGCCCCATCCAACCCTAGCCGCTCAGCACACCGAAACCGCCGCTCCACATCGCGATATCGCGCGATTCCGCCAGCGCCGCTCCGCTGATCGACACCGCACGCCGCCGCCATAGCGTGTCGAACCACTCTCTCCTCTCTTGAGGACTTCCCTCCTCTTCCCCGCGCACATGCTCGCAATCACGAACACGTAACATATTCCTTGCTCTACATCACGCTCTGCGGTTCATCGCTCATATCATAATACTACACAAGGGGAATCATTAGCTACTTCCATAATATTCACGTAAATCCAATCATCGACAATCATTTAACTCTATGCCACATAACATCCTTTTTCGTGGGTAGCGAATCATGCAGGCCTCATGCGTCATGGCAAGACAATGAATTGTTTTACTTTATTAATTTTAAAATATAAATTACATTAAAAGGATATTTTTAAAAATCTCAATGTTTCCCAAAGAGGATTTTTTCTCTTTTATATAGGGTTATTTTCCGGGACCTCCCCTCAAAATTTGCATAATCACAACTTGCACCCCTCTTTCTACAATTATCCCCCTCAATGTTTGTGTTTCATAACATCCATGCTCAAGAAGACCCTTCTGAAAATTTACTGCAAGGGGATACTTTTGTGCATGAATGTTATGAAATATAAATATTGAGGGGAGGTTTTTGTAATTTTGAAAGTTAGAGGAGTGCAAGCTGTAATTATGCAAATTTTGAGGGAGGTCCAATTTTTACTATAATATAGATGGCGCGTACCCTAATAAGAACTTTGTAGAGAGGTTTTCGTCGGAGTAGATGAGATAGGATAACAAGTTGATGTTTGAATATAAAGCAAAACCACCAAAAAAGGACCTTAAAAACTAGAGCTGATCTTCTTCTTGAGTTCTACTCAACAGTTGGAATACTGAGGGATGTGTAACTGTCTAAGGCTTGTCTCGTAAACTCAGTCGCGAGTTTGGTCTCACTTTTGGCATGTGAATGGACTTGAAACTTAAATCTCAATTAATTTTATGAGATATAATTTATTTGGATTTTATTTTGGGAGTTATGAGGATTATGGATCTCTTTTGGTAACTCCCATTAGGGCCTCTTTATTAAGCCTAAGATCCATTTTTTGAATTTTGACGGTGAACAATGGTGAAATTCCTGAGTCTCCATTTATTTTCGGTGAAGCTGCCGCACCTCTCCTCTTTCATCTGCTCAGGAACCGCTCTCCTATAGTTTTCTCCGGCCGGGGAAAAAGTGATCCAAAGGATATCGAACGGTAACTATCCTTTCTACTTCATCGCGGCTGGCGGACTGCTTTTCTCCAAATCGTGAAAAGCAGCAGGACAAAAACCTCCTTTCCGGTTCAGATTACGAGAACCTATTCCGACGAGTCTTTCTTTTGGCTGTGTTCGCCGGAAAACAGCCAGGATTGCGTTGGTTTTACATTCATATTGCAAAATATATGATCGGGATTATTTTCCTGTTCTGGCAGTGAAGACCGGTTAACTTACATTTTGAGTTTTTCATCTATATCATACAGGGCAAGAGATTTAGAGCAGTTCATAAGCTTGCATGTTGAGAGAATCTTTGGGTGCGGCCGAATTCATAAGAAACAATACGTCATAATTGTTGCTAATTTTTGTGATCATGAAAAACGAGCAAGAATTCAAGAACGGTATAAATTAATTTACACACTTCAGTTACTGTTCATTCCAGCTTCGTTTTCATTTTGTGTTCTTTAATTTAGAAAAATATTTTTTACATAAACTCCAATTAAAGATTAATTGGAGTTTAGTTAAAACGATTCTTTGGAGTTTAATTAGTCACTGCATTCAGTAGAATTTCTGATAATATAAATTCATTGTAGCGACCCGCACTCCATAAATTTCTAACACTGCAAGCTAGAAGGAAGAAATCTGGGATCTAGAAGAATCAATGACAGATGCGAACAGAGCAACCTAGCATCCAAAAGCTTCTCTTGCTTCTCTGGTAGGGGATGCAAATGAATCAAGCTCTTCAAAATAGTTGGCTTCAGCTCGACATGTTTTTTGAGCTCGAGCTCGAGAGCTCGTTTTAAATGGGATTGAGCTCGAGCTCGTCGAGCTCGGTGCAAGCTCGTTGAACTCGGCTTGAGCTCGGAAGTTTGGCATTCTGTTTAATTCTTTACTATTAAATAATTTATATTATATAATTATCATATGATTTAATAATTATATATTAAATAAATATTATGGTCTCTAAAATCTATATTATTATTTAATAATATTGATGGGTTCCCCCGAGCCGGTTCGATCGAACCGCATGGAACCGCCCGAGGTGCAACCGCCCGAAGTGCAATCGCCTAAGGTGGAATCGCCCCGGTGCACCAACCGCCGTCACCGCCGCCACGGTAGTCGTCACCGTCTTCTCCGCCGCATAGCCCGGTTGGCCCTCACTGGCCGACTTGCCCGGATTCACCGCACATCCCCAGCGCAACGCTTTGCCCTCCGCCCCCGAAGGGAGCGATCTGCTCTTCGCTAGAGACGGGTGGTGGCTCGGCCGCCCGCCCCTTGCCGGCCCCCTGCAGCAGGGACGACGCCACCCGGGTTGGGCGGCCGCCTGACCTGGGCAGGCGGTTCTCTGCAAAGGGCGACATCATGACCGCCCCTTGTTAGTATCCGCGTCGAGAGGAAGGCCGCCCACGTTGGGCGGCCCTCTAGCCACCCAACATAGGCAACTGATTTCCCTGCAGGGATGGGCGGCACCATGACCGCCCACCCCCCTTTTCGCCTCGTTTCAATGAAAAGGCCGCCCAGGTAGGGGTAGCCTCTAGCCGCCCGACCTGGGCGGCCGGGTTTCTGTCAAGGGCGGGAGGCGACACCTGTAACACCCCAGTTTTCAGACCTGGAGTCGCTGGAAGCTAATGCCCGACGGTAGAGATATCGCTGGCGGTAGGTCGATGAGCTCGACATTGGATCTAGAGCGCACAATCACTGGATCTAGTGCGCACGAATACTGGTCGTGCGCCACTGATCGTGCGCACTATTCTCCATTTTTCCAAGTTTTGCCTAGGGGAAACGCACGACCATTGGACAGAGTGCGCACGACCACTGGTCGTGCACCACTGCTCGTGCGCGTTTATCTCATTCTTTCTGGAGTTCTGTCAGTGTAGATCGCACGATCATGGGATCCAGTGCGCACGACCACTGGTCGTGCGCCACTGTTCGTGCGGGCGGGTGTTGTTCCGTCATTTTCCTTTGTGGTCGTCCAATGCTTCCTCAAAATCGATCCAAGTGCCCAGGATCTTCCGCCCAAACGGTTTTATTAGGGTTGAGAGGGTCTTTCCCCTCATTTCTCATCTCTTAAGGTGAGAGTTAGGTTGGAGAGGAAGTGAAGGGAGGAGGAAGGAGAGAGCTTCCTTCCACCATTGATGGAGCTTCAGAGCTCCGATCGTCGTTCCGAGACCAAATCCGTGGAGAGGGCGTGGAGGCGCTCGTGTCAATCCGTTCAGAGCAAGGATTCCATGGCTAGGAAGAGGGGTCGTAAGGTAACGACATTTCTTCTCTTGGTTTCTAGGATGCGTGCATATCATCTCTTTCTTTCTTGCTTTTAAAGCTTTTGGGCATCAAATCTCTCAAATGAGAGGGTTTTGGATCGCCATGGTTCAAGAGGAACACCGGGTCGATTGTGTCCGTCCCCGACATGATATTGCATTAGAGATCTGCTCCGTTAGTGGATTAGGCATTGTGGATGAAGCCGTAGTCGCGACCATTAGTCCGACTCGGTGATGTTGCATAGTGAGCCTTAAGGATTTTGTAGAAATTCGTTGTGGCAGATGTCGTTTGTGATGTATGCGTTTCCCCCTTTTTCCGAGTGAGTACGTGTAGCCGGAACCAGATAAGGTTAGCTCTGCGTTGGTGGTAGATGGTTTCCTTGGTGCGCGGGAACGTTGCAGTACGAATGATGGATTATGGTGGGAAAGGTTATGGATTGTGATGTGCTAAGGCGGGGCTTTGTCTCCGTGGTCGGCTGGCTATCCCGTGACGTGCAAGTCATGTGGGGAGAGTGTCCCGACGAGACTAGTCCCCTTCTGTGAGACTGACGAGAACGCCAAGCATAGGACAAGCCCGGGCAATGAAGCCCACGAGCGGGTGGGGTCCAGCAAGGGTTCTTAGAACCGGTTTGTGTGTGAGACGGAATCTTGGTGTGAGAAGTCAGAGTTTGCAGGCAAGCCCGAGTCTAAGACCCACGAGCAGGTGGGGTCTTGGCAAGATTTCCGTGTGCCGGCTCTTATGCCGATTAGGGGAATTGCAGTACCCTTTTTGTTTGCGGCTTGACGCCGATGAGAAAATTGGAAGTACCCAGTTATTATGTTATGATGATGTGCTAGACGCATACGCGATAGGGTGCCTTGGGTGAAACCCAAGATTTCATACATGTTGCATTATAGGCCCCTTTTTTCTTGTGCTCCACGTAGAAACATATTTGTTGTATGAGACATCCAAACTTGTTTTTACTGCTTTACATATTTATGTATATTGCATACGAAGTGCTGACCTGCAGGGTGATGGAGTGCCCCGGGGTCCGCTAGGGACGGCCGAGAGTAGATGTGTTGGTTACACAGTTGAGGTCAGCCTTTGCTAACCCACGTTACCACAAAATTTTTCCAGAGCAAGGATCGCAAGCGGGAGCAAGTGCGCCGGCCGAAAAGGCCTAAGCCTCGTGAAGTGATTACCATGCTTACTAGCTTGTTTTCTTCTTGACTGTGATGTTCCATGTTATTGGTATTTCCGGCTTGCATGTCGAGGTAGCCTAGGAGTGCTTTTGCACGTTGATGTTTGACCTTGTTGTCATTCAGTGTTGGACTTATTTTGTGTAAGGTCTTAAGACCATTTTTAATACTCCTGATCGGTAGTGGATAACTTCTAGTTTTGTTGGTATGTTTCCGTTGTTGCTTTATTCTGAGTTTTGAGCTGGGTAGTAAATATAATCTTTTAACGCTAAAGTTGTGGCGTCTGTATGTTGTGGGGCCCCGACCGGACCCATATTATACAGTCATTACAGGGGAGGTGTTACAACACCGCCGCCCGTCCCTTTTCAGAAAGGAGAACCACCCAGGCGGCCCTCTGGCCGCCCGACCCGGGAGGCCAGTTTCCTTGCCGTAGGAGGGCGGCAACGTGGCCGCCCGCTCCTTGTCAGCCCCCCACGATGGGGGCAAGGCCGTCCAGACCCGCTGACCTCCTTCCACCGCCCTCGTCGGGCCGCCCCTCCCATCGCGGGAGAGGTTGTTATTTTTCCGACGAAGGCGGTTATTTTCCGGTCGGGGGCGTCTCGTCATTTACGTAAATATGGTGATTCGTGTGCCCCATTTCAGACAATTCTATTGGTCTGTCTGGTTATTATGAGGGGGAATTAACGGATCGCCCCTCTTGGAAACTATAAATAGACCATTTTCCTTCTCATTAGGACTATCTGGGGAGGAGGGAAAATCCTCCTACGAGGTTTCTCTCTGCTCCTCCTCCTATGATGTTCTCTCTCCACCACTCCCCTTCCTTGCACGCCTCTTCCATGCGCGCTCCCGCACTCACCTTTTCCTTGCGCTCTCCCGCGCACCTCTTCTCCGCGCGCACCTTTTCCTTGCGCGCTCTCGCGCACCTCTTCCCAGCGCGCACCTCTTCCTTGCGCGCTCCCGCGCACGCCACTTCCTTGCGCGCTCCCGCGCGCCTCTTCTGTGTGCGCTCCCGCGCCCTCCTCTTATGTGCGCACCTCTTCCTTGACGCTCCTTAGGGCGCCTCTTCCGTACACACTCCTGTGCGCCCCTCTTCCGTGCGCGCTCCCGCGCATGCCCACACACCCCTCTTCCGTGCGCACTCTTGCGCGGGCATCTTCCTTTCACGCTCGTGCAGGCGCCTCTTCATTGCGTGCCGCACGCGCTCTCCTCCAGCAACTGCCCCGCGCGCTTCACCGTCAAGACCATCCCAGCGCGCTTCCACGCGCTCCGCCGTCAAGACCATCCTAGTGTGCCTCCGCGTGCTCCACCATCAAGATCATCCAAGCGCTCCTCCGTGCGCTCCGCCGTCAAGACCGTCCAAGTGCGTCTTCGTACGCTCCGTCGGGACCACCAAGCCTCCTCAGTGTCAGCGGACTAGACCCCCCAGAGCGCCATAAGTTCGTGTTCCCCGCACCGCCAGTAGTTTGCAAGAGCAACTTCAGAATCCGCCAAGAACTGCTCAATTGCAGTCTGACGTATAGAACATCAGCATTCCCAACACTGTCGACTCAACAGCAATCTCGCCAGGTGGCGGCAAGTCAGCCATTTCAGATTCATCCAAGTGCGACAGGAGACAAGCCTCTTACACCAGGACAAGTGTAGCAAGTCATCCCTACTTTTGAACGTCGGCATAAGACTTCAAAGTGCGGACCATGCATCGCTGACCACAACTCACAAAGAAGTACTTGGCTCTGAGAGTGGTGGTATGTCACCCTCCGAGTCCTTCCCATTATTTCTCTCCACAATTGTAACGAGATGCGATCTGTCTCCCTCGAGTTCTTCAAGAAAATTATGTACATCAACAAGCAAATAGTGGAGGTTTGGACAGCACAGACCCTACCACGTGGTTTATCACACAGTTGAAGGGTTTTCCACGTTAAAATTTTACTTTTCCAGCTTTTTACTTACTGTGACTGTTGGCACGCTCGACCGCTCCCAGGCTAAGGCGGTCCAATTGAGTCCGGTCTATCAGAGCCTTGAGCGATCCCAACAAATATATACTATTATTATTATCTCTTAGAAAGTAATGCAAACAAATTTCAATAAATATAAAAAAAAAATTTAAATTTAAAAAAACTCGCGAGCTCGGCTCGCTCATCCACATGTCTTAATAGGCTCGAGCTCGAGCTCGAGTTTTTTTTGAGCCGACTCGTCAAGCTCTTGAACTGACTCGACTCAACTCAACTTGCACCCTATTCTCAGGCGTTGGGACTTGGCTTGTCTGGTGTGTGAAAGCTAAAAAGGAGAGGTAGCAGATCAAAACCACCAAACTTTCACCGAACTGCAACAAAAATTCCAATTAGAGGCAGGAGAGCAGCGATTTACGGCCTGAAGACACCGAAACCCAAAAAATAGAAGGCTGAAGGTAGGGAGTTTTACGATTAATGGAGATCGTCAAGGGAGGGAGTGTGATAGCGAATTCGGATCTTCTGGATTTCGTACGAACAACTCCTGGGTGAAGTTTGGGGATTCTCGTGCGTTGGATTTCAATCTAATGCGTAAGAACGCCTGTATTTTTTGATTTAAGGTTATTTTTACTTTACGTTTTCTTGTCCTTTAGTGGCTAAATTTTTTTAGTCACAGAATTTGTGAAGTTCGGAAGATGTCGCGCGTTGGATTTGTGGAGTTCCTCCTGAACTCCAGAGGATCCGAATCCGTGTGATAGCTTCTTTGGCGAGCACACAATAAATATTGATTTTTTTAATGTTTTTATTAATATGATTTTTTTAGCAATTTTGTACTTGGTCTCTGTTGCGGACTAACTCGGCGTCCCGGTCGGACCGGAATAAACTGGACCGCCTTAGTTCTCGGGTCGGTCGAGCGTGCACACAGTCAATGAAAAGAGAGAGTTGACACAAGAGGTTTTAACGTGGAAAAATCCCTTAACTGGGTAAAAAATCACGTAACTGGATCTGTGTTGGTCAAAGTTCACTATCAGGTTGCAGTTACAATGTATTCAGAGAATCGAGGGCGACAAACCGCTCCTCATTATAAGTTGGAGGTGTGAGAGAATTTCTGACTCGCAACGAGCAATAGGCTGCGCCGAGGGAGTACTAAATGCTAACTTGGTGGCTGGCGCATTCAAGCGTTGGCGGTGGTTGTCTTCTTCCCTTCTCCGCGCACTTGAGGACTTGGCTCGTTGGCGGCTTGAAGGTGACCCGAGGGAGGAGTTCGGCAAAGCTCTGACTTGAGGAAGAAGAAGACTGCGAGAGCGAAAAGGTGAGAAATGAGGAGGCCTGAGACTCCTTTTATAGCTTCCGAGAGGTGGTTATGGCGGACCCTCCCACTAACTTGGTGGCTTAGTGGGTGGTTACCTGTAGATCGGACGGCGACGAATGCTCAGTAATGATCAGATGGTGGCCAACCTGCAAATGGCGGCGGCGGTTGACGGAGGCGGGAGGCGGTGACGGTCGGCGGCCGGCGGCGGTGGCAGCAGGCGGCGACGGCGGCAGGTGGAGGTGGTCGGCGGGCGGCGGTAGTTTGTTGAGTGGGAGGCCACCATGATCTCTCCTATTGTGGTGGAGATCATGGGGGGAGTGGGTTGACCGTCAAACCATGATCTCCACAATAGAAGGGATCATGAGGAAGATAATTAAGTATACACTCAAGCTTATAAATGGGGTTTCATCCCCATTAATCTCACTCCTATATTGAGTTCTTGCCTACGATATATATTTATGAGAGTTTAACGTGATATATTAGCAACAAGTAATATTTGCTTAATGCTTAGGGAAAAAAATTTTTAAGCTCTAAATTGGTAAAAAAAAAATCATATTAATAAAATCATATTAATATTAGCAATACTCAATACAGTAGTGAGCCTAAATACAAAATTGCTAAAAAATCCATATTAATACAAACATAAAAATTTCAAGATTTATTATGAGAATTCAATGTGATATATTAGCAACAGCTTAGAAAAAATTAGTAGACATTAAATTTAAAGTTCTCAAAAATATCTTGAATCACGCATTTCATAAAGTTGTGGGAGTGTCGATTAATCTATTCTTATTAACATTTGATAGATTAAGGCTCCGTTTAGGGGGACTTATTTTCACAGGTCAAGCGGTTACTATCGCATGAATCGAACCTTAATTACGGTCTGATTCATGCGATCGTAACCGCTTGACCGGTGAAAATAAGTCCCACCAAACGAAACCTAAGTCGAAATCTCAAGCTTTATCTTATAATTTTTTGGTTAGAATTTTTACAGTGATAAAAATAAATAACTCATCTTAATATTTATATAATTTATCTGAGCTAAAGATTTAAATTTTATTTCCTCATGGAATAGAGCCGTACTTGCATGCATACTATAATACTCAGAGAAACGATAATTCTAAAATTTCAAATTTCTTGTGTCCTTGTCCGAGAGGTTTTAGTTCTAATGTAATTCTTCAAATTATTAGATTAGAATAATTTGCTAAGTTATTGTTGTCTAGGAAATTAGTTTGGGGTGAGCTAGGATCCTCTGAAAGAAATACAGGTTGTGTTTGGTGTGGCTTATCATTCCTTAGATTTTTCACATGCAACTTTCCCTCATGTCTGCAAGGGAAAATTTTTTGTTCGGGACTTCGGACGATCCTCATGGTCCGGATTTAAATACCCATTTGGCGGTGGGCCCCCTGAAAACACTCCTAGAAATTTTCCCGAGCTTCCCGTTCCGCGCGCCTCGCCGTGCTCTTCCCGTGCCCGAGCTTTTCCCCGCATCTCCGCCTCTTCCACCGCCGTGCCTCTTCCTTCTTCCTCAGCTCCTGGCCGGAAAAATGGAAACCTAGCTGCTTGAGCTTCGTTCGCCCATCTCAACTCACTCCGGCACTGAAACCTGCAGTTCGTTCCGACAAGGAGCTGCCGAGACTCGACGAAGCTTAGGTCTGCAGGAAGATAGATCGGTGAGTACATGAGAAAGTCTCATTAGACACCCTACACCTTCCTTGTTTAGTTTTCTTAGCTCTTTTCATGACCATTGTTTTCAGGCGTTGTATTTACTCGAAAATACCAGTTGATGGAGCAACAAATATACAAGACTCCTCCAACAATAATCCTGTGGTAATGTCCACTGTTAGTTGTTTTTTTATCTTGTGCTGCAAATTTAATTTTTCTAAATATTTCTACTCCCAACAAGAGAAGACAACTTTCCTTTTATATTTTCAACTGCATTTGTAATAAGAAATACAACTGCAATTCAATGCAACTGTTTTTTGACCTTTATTTGCAGTTCCTCTTCAGTTTCTGAATAAACTAACCCTTTATTCTGTTTTATTATGTCGACAGACAGCTGGTTGTTTTCCAAATTGTGCATTCAAAAGACGAGGGGTATAATATGTATTGTGAGTATGCCCACAACATGAGATTCAGTGTTCGGAAAGAACATTTGAGCTACTGGACACACACAAGGATTATTAAATGTCGAGAGTTTACCTACGCTAAAGCTGGATTGAGGAAGGTGAGACCCTCCCCAAAAAAGTATCGCAAATTAGAAACACGCACGGGTTGTCCAACCCATATTTTTACCACTGATATAGATGGTAGGAATTGGACAGCAACAAAGTTCATTGAGGAACACAATCACCCGTTAGCGATGGAGAACAAGCAACACCTTCTGAGATATCATCACATCATTTCTAAATGCAGGGTAACCTTATTAAGAACCTGACAGATGCCAGAGTTAGGATAGTTCATGCGTACAACTTTCTATCTAACCAAGTTGGTAGGATTGAGAATGTTGATTTCACTAAATCCGATACCTACAACTTTGTGCATCGAGAAAAGAGGTCGCTAATAGAAAGTGGTGACGCTCTTAGTTTGTTGAAAATATTACAAGAGAAACAGTTAGAGGACAACAGTTCTCATATGATATTCAAACTGATGAGTTGAATAGATTGACCCGCTTTTTTGGATGGACAGACACAACAAGATTGATTATGACTGCTACGACGACGTAATTATTTTTGACATAACATTCAGATTGAATAAGTATAAATTGGCTTGTGCACCATTCATCGCTGTCAACAATCACTGACAAAATGTATTTGTCGGTAGGGCATTTATTTCTGAGGAAACTATCGATACATTTTTTTGGATCTTCAATAAATTTCTAAAATTTGTTGGAGGCAAACAACCAACAATTATATTCACGAACCAAGTTCAAGTCATGACCGTCGCTATTGAAAGAGTTTTTACAAGGACTCGTCACCGGTTATGTCAATGACATATCTCCAAGAAAGCGCCTACAAAAGTCTCATGCTTCAATATTAAGAAAAGTGTTCGCGAATTTTTTTATAAATGCTTGAGTAAGTGCGACAATGAGTTTGAATTTGACAATTATTGGAATGAGATGATTAGTACAGGAAACTTGAAAGAAAATAGATAGTTGGAGGACTTACATAAAGTAAGGAGGAAGTGGTCTACAGCCTTCAATAATGATGTTTTAGACTTTGGTATATTGTCAACACAACGAAGTGAATCTGCAAATAATGAATTGCATGGTTGTTCAAAGGCTACTAGTGCACTAGTTGAGTGTTTTATGGGATTGGAAAAATTGGTGGGGTCTTGACGAAGAGGAGAACGTGATAAAGATTTTAGAGGAAAACAAGAAAAGTTAAGTTTAAATTATAGAACTTGTGTGATCCTTAAACATGTCTCTAAGTTTTACACCTGTAAAATGTTTGGTATTTTTGAAAAGGTGTTCATGGAGGGAGCTATTGTTGTATGCATTATGAATGAAATAAGAAATGATAAAAATCAGTTCGTATATATTACAAAGCACTATGATGGTAGTGAGGATAACAAACGATGGTTTGTTAGCTACAATTTCGAGACCAATGACACTGATTGTTCATGTATAGGTTTTGAGACTAGATGCATATTATGCAAACATTTTCTGAGGATTTATAATATGAAAAATGCAAGGGGAATTCCTAGCAAATATCTGCTTAGACGGTTCTGTCATAATGCTAAAAGGGGCATATACCTACCAAATACCTCAAACATTATCGATTTTGACTCCAATTTGATATTTAGAAATCATTTAATGCGTTTCTCTTATGACCTGGTGCACCGAGTAGAGAATTGCAAGGTAGCAAAGACACATGTTTTGAGAGGCTTGCATGTTTTAGCAAAGCAAGCCGATGATATAGTTGAGGCGGATGAAATGCGAAAGAGAGATTTTAGTGATGAGAACGACAAAAATATTTCATCGGTTAAAGACCCTGCAAAGAAGAAACCCAATGGAATTTCAAATGCAAGGTTGAAGGGACAGTGAGAGTTAGGAGCTAAAAAACAAAGTAAGGTCTTCCATCTTTTAATTGTGCTCTTGATTTATATCATTTTCCACTCACTTGTTTTTTCTACCGGGAGGAAAACCACAGTCAAGAAGGAGATAATTGTAGAAGAAACTGCGCAGGAGTTCAACTTTTTCTATATTTCAGCTGAAGTGCATGTTCGACAAAAATAAATACCCCAACTTCATTGCCAACCGATGCACTAAGCGAATTTAATGATGACTTTTATATAAATTTAGTTTTTGATTTCCCTGGAATTCCTGATGTCTTTAAGCCGTAATGTATGTGTGTGTCATAATTTAGCTTTGGAAAACAATGGAAATCGCATTTTATTATTTAAAACCGTGACTTTTATCTAAACATAATGATTGTGATATGTATTGATTTCAAAACCGCACCTTTCTCATAACATAAGCACAACACCTTGCTTTTAACACACTCATGCATTGAAGTTGCAAATGTTGATGGAGACTCAAAAATCAAAAAATTTATCCTTTTGAGGTCGGCTCAGTCGAGCCACTAGAAGTATAGAGCCTCATAACATAAGAAAAAAATCCGAAATATATTGAATGAATTGCAAGGTGACGTTCTGTACTCTAGCAACTATGCAAGCATAAATATATGCATTGTCATAACATAAGAATTTTTTTTGAAATATATTAAATGAATTGCGGTGGTTCTAAAGCATAACCATGCTTAACCATAACAAGCTCCAAAGTTTTGCGGTTATGAAAAGAAATTATGCATTGCCTTTTATGATTAAGTCAGAGCTATCGTTGGAGCAAGCATTGTCTTTTACGATGTCCGGAGAGCTATTAAGTTTAGATATCCTTTCTGAAATAGCGCTAGAGAATGTTTTATAAATATCGCCCGTGATCTCGGCGCGAAATCGTGGCATGTCGTCTTGCCACTTCTGTTGATCTCCCTATGATATACTTGTTGTGGAGGAAACCACTTCCATGTACTTTATAAGAAAGACTCCACAGTCCCATGTGTTGTCCTGCTTTGGCAAGCCAACGACGTCCTCTAGCGGCCACTTAACAAATCCTTCTGGAAATGTAGTCGAAACATCATCAACTAGGGCCTTCAGCTGCAGTACATGTGACAATATAAAATTAATTAACCACAACAAACATAATGGTTGATGTTCAACATAAAGTCAAATCTTTGCACATATGTTATCACGCACCCCGGCCCGATGAAGGTTGTTCGACATCAAATCGTAGTACTCCCAACGTTTCTCCTTTATCCAGCACACCAGCAATGCCCAGTGGCTGCCGAGGTGGCAAGACATAAGAATTATGTCGGCAGAATTAACCGCCTCGGGGGTGATGTGACTGATAAGCATGGTATAGTTTTTAACTTTACATCTTATATAGTACTGCACAATAAAATACAATATTTTGATTGAAATTATTTCACAAAAAAATATAAATGTTCAAGTAACATACCTCGTGATTAGAAGACACACAGAGAAAATTTATAACACTTTTGGGGTTTTTTTTCTTGACTCCAAGGACAACAGAGTACGCGTTAAAATGATTGTCCTGAATCCATCCTTGACCCAAAAGAATATCTAATTCCTCTGGGCACATTGTAATGTTTCCGCTTTGAAAAATTAACATATTCCTACTAAGAATAAAATTAGCCTTTAATTAGCACTATCTGCTTAATGGGAAATATGAAACTCTTATTTAAAAAGGCTAAAGAAAAGGAAAGTCAAAAGCATAAGCATTGATTAATGATAATATTGTTCTAATTGTAAATAAAATAAAAGAAAATACCTATCTGTAAATGTGCTCAGAACAAAATCAACACTTTTTCTAACACTATCTGTCAGAAGTAATCTCCCGGGATAGTCGGGCTGTGTACCAGAAATGCTAACTGCTCGTGTACGTTTAATACCCTTTGTGACCAACCTTGGGCTACTTCTAATTACCTTCGGAGAATAGCGTTTTTTTTTGCAACAGTAGTGTGCTTTGGAGTAGAAGTGGTCTTTGATGGCTGTGTGCTTGTAACAAGAGTTCGCTCCGGTGAAAGCGGGGGTGAAGGTGCTGAACTAGAAGGCTTACACTGTGCTTCTAAGGCCTTAAACCGTTCTTCGCGGAAGGTTCTCAATCCATCAACCTCTAATTTTATATAAGCATTGAGTCGACCTTCAAACCCTCTCCAGTCCTCATAAGGTTTAATAGCTTTTCTCAGCAGGCTTTTCTCCTACTTCACCCTACTCCTCTTCTCCTCCATCCTTCTCTCATAACCTAACTTCTCATCCAAGGCGGCAAAGTCTATCCTTTTTCTTTTATGTTTCTTCGGCGGAGGATTCTCAAAATCGGAACAATCTTCCTCCTCAGTCAGTAGGGTCTTCTCCTCATTTAACATATTCATAAACATATAGTGGATCTACAGAGAACAATTGACGATTAAAAGAAAAATAGCACATGCACATGCGCATAATTATATTATGTTTTTGAGGACATACATAATACTTGAGAAAGAGGTTCTCCTGCATTTTAGTGCAGAATTTGGCACTGTACCGAAGAAGGGGGGGGACCAACGACTTACTTTAGGGCATGCTAATTCGTGCACCGGAGGATGTACTCTTGTATGTTCGTACATTCACACCTTTAAATATAAAATATTATTAGAGCAATAAATATTAAACATAATACAATAAATACAATGTTGGTTAGAACATCAAATACCAGCAATAATGTAGCGCAACCCTTCAGAGAACCAATGTTGCTACATGCACTTCGGATAGCACTGTCACGACTTAATTGATCAAACTGTACATGAAGAAACTCATGGATGGCAAACAACCAGCTATACTTCACAAACTCACGAACACATGTTATCTTGGTAATATAGGATGGAACTTTCAAGTTCTTCAACAGGAAAAAACATAGCTAATAAATATTTTATCAGCAAACTTATTCTTCTATCCTCGACTCCCTCGACTGTGGGAGACCTATCCTCAGCTGTAGCTCCATGAAGTTCTTCAGTTAAGCTTTTGTGGGTTATGTCCAGGAGGGGTGTTTTTGAAAAAGTAAAGTGACGACCCGCATTTGAGAGACCTAATATAAGGGTCACTTCGTTGACCATCATCTTCACAAGGTAATTCCCGAGCTGGAAGGCTTCCTTATCCCTGTTGTATAACCTCAGAAGAATGTACAACATCGGTATGTTTTGGGGGTAGGTTGACATTCAAAATAAGGGAAGGAGACGGGCATCCCTAAGTGATACAATAGATTCCTCGGACAACCTACTCAAGAGAGGTGTCACATTTGCTATGAAGGTGTTAGGAGCGCATCTACAGCTTAAGTACTTGCTCCCGGGCATGTTTCACCTATAAAATCAGAATGCTTCACTAAATTCAACTACATCTATGTACTGAAAAGCGATTGCAATCTTTACTTAAAAACAACTGCAAAATCGTATTAAAAACGACTACAAGCTAAATTTTTTAGAAAACAACTTCAAAAACATATAAAAAATGACTGCAATCAAGTTTTTCCAGAAAATGATGAGAAGCTAAAAAAACATGATTTCATATCTAAGAAATACAAGATTTGATATATAAACACCTTAAATATATCTGCTTGTTTGGACCAAAATGCGTTACTAAATTCAACTGCATCTATATACTAAAAAGCGACTGAAATTTTTACTTAAAAACTCAATTGCAAAATCTTATTAAAAAGCGACTGCAATCTAAGTTTTTTAGAAAACAACTGTAAAAACATATAAAAAAATGACTGCAATCAGGGTTTTCTAGAAAAATGATGAGAAGCTAGAAAGACACGATTTCATACCTAAGAAACACGGGGATAGCACGACGACGGAAGAGGCACGACGGCAGAAGAGGTGATTTTCGGCGGCGGAAGAGGCGGAGATACATGGAAAAGCTAGGGCACGGGGAGAGCATGGCGAGGCGCGCGGAACGGGAAGCTCGAGAAAATTTCGAGGAGTGTTTTCAGAGGGCCCACCACCAAATGGGTATTTAAATCCGGACCATGCGGATCGTCCGAAGTCCTGAACAAAAAATGCCGATAAAAAAAAACTAATTTGGAACATAAGAGTTTGGTATGACAATGACATTTTTGTTCAATCTCACATGAACAAATAAGCCGCGATAAATCACGCCAAATGCAGCCGTAGTGTTAACAGTAAACAGTGTGATCGTTGATCTTATACTTATTTGGCCAACAAGTTCAACAAATTTAAAATTTGTAAATAAAGTTTTAAATATATATATAATATTTATTTGATTTTGTAGCCCGCATATTTTACTGGGCTGGCGGCTTATAGGGTGCCCGCCCTAAAAAATGTAGATTTGAAACGCCCTATCATAGGCTTAGGAGACTTAAGAAAAAGTATGGGTGGCTCAGATGCATTTGTGTGATCGAATGATTGCGATTAAATGTATGATTTCTATTCAACGGTTGTGATCTGAGATCGATACTTCTTTATCTTTATAAAGATAAAGTTAAAGATAAAGATAAAGATAAAGTTAAAGTTAAAGATAAAGATATATATATATATATATATGTCATAGGGGCGGCATTGGTCGGGGGGCGACATTAGTCATGGAGGAGACATTTGTCGTAGGGGGCGACGATATTGGTCGTAGGCGGCGATATTGGTTGGGGGTAGTGACATTGGTCGAAGGAGGACACATTGGTCAGGGGCAGCGACAGTGGTCGGGGGCGGCGACATTTGACAGGGCGGCGACTTCGGTCATGGGCGGCGACATTCGGCGGGGTGGCAACATTGGTCGTGCTCAGTGACATTGGTCGTGTGCATCTACATTGGTCGTGTGTTGCGACATTGGTTGTGGGCAGCGACATTGGTCATCGACGGCAACATTAGTCGTGCGTGACGATATTGGTCGTGGACAACGACATTGGTCATAAGCGGTGACATTTGTTGTGGGGGGCAACATTGGTCGTAGACATCGACATTGGTCGTAGGGACGACATTGGTCGTCGGGGCGACATTGATCGTGAGCGGTGACATTGGTCGTGGGGGCAACGATGGTCGTGGGCGGCAACATCGGTCGTGGGCGGTGACATCGATCGTGGGCGGCTACATTGGTCATGAGGGGCGACATTGGTCGTGGGGGGGGGGGTGACATTGGTCGTGGGGGCGACAATTAGTGGGGCAGACGACAAATAGACGGGGCGACGACATTTGTCGAGGGCGGATACATTCGTCGGGAGAGGCGACAGGCGGTGGGGGCAACGACACTCGGCTTAGGTAGCGACACTCGGCTAGGACAACGACACTCGGCTGGGGCAGCAACACTCGACGGGGGCAGCGACACTCGACGGGAGCGGGGACACACATCGGAGGCAGAGAAATGTAAAGTTAGGGACTAAAAGCAGAATCACACTCCTAAGCCATAGAAGCTCGGAGATCTTTTTCAAACTCAAGAGTATAATAAAAGTTTTACATGATTAATTATGTTAAAAAACTGCATAATGTTTCTAAAGCTCACGATTTTTAAGCAAGAATATGCAGATTTCAGGGTTGTTTTAAATAGCATCGTTAGAACTAAACTTTAAAAGAGGAAAAAACATATTGTACCCACCAAACTGTAATACAAATAAACATATTGTTTTTGAATGGGCTAAATGCAGAAAATTTGATAAAGAAAAAAACCCGTGTGGCAATTATTAACAGGAATTTGAATGAATACCTTCAAGTCATCTGGTGTGATGGTCAAAAAATAGAAGTCTGCAAAACTCCATTCAAGACATCAATTTGAATGAATACCTTCAAGATATCAATTTTGAACATATATAAATGTAAACTGAAATAAAGTGATGTAGCTGCATCAAAATTTTTAAATGTGCAAATAGATAAAAAACAATGATATTCATCAGATGAAGTAAGAATATGAAAACAGAGCCCGTCTGTGGGTAACGAAGGGGCTTGTATATTTGTGAATATATACTCTATATATGCATATATAGAAAATGCCAATGAAACCATGAAGCGATTCATTGATATAGTAGGATGCATTATGGGATGCATCTGCTAGGCCACCATATAATTTTTCATATTTAAGCTCTTAATTCCAGCAACACTTCACTTGAGTCTTGGCATGGACAAATAGACCATCTCTCCATTGCATATTATCTACTGTGACATTTTAGGCCTCAAATAGAAGACTCTGCATTTAAAATTCTTTGGTTCTATTTCATTCAAACTCACAAACAGTCACAATTAAACTTGATTACCCAAATTTTACCCAACATCATAACATGCCAATAAAGAAAAATCAACAGAAATAAATGAGCATAAATGAGCTACCCACGATAAGAGAGCATTATAGATCCAGTCAAGCTTTGGGCCCTGTTTGGGGGAACTGGGCTACCATCAGAACACTAACGACGACTGCATTATATGATTCAAGTGCTTGATTCAAGAACATACGAAATTCAGGTTAAATATTCTGATCTGAAGAGTAATTGGCTTATCACTCAATTTCTATATGTACTGGACCTTTTTCACCTAGAAAATCTGAAAGCAATTGGAACCCAAGTATCCAATCTGAAACCTATCTATTTAAAGACTATTCTGATTTGAGCAAATAGGTGAAAAGAAGAGGGACTATTCTGATTTCAACGCTTAAAATGAGAGAGAGATAAGTCCAATTTATTTTACAATGACATTGGGTTCTCCAATTAATTTTAAAATTCAAGCACACTGGAAAAAAACGGAATTGATATTTACATCAAAAAAAATTCACATTCAACAAAAGTCGATTCTGGTGCTTGATTCAAGAACATACAAAATTTCACATTCAACAAAAGTTCATAAACACAAACAAAAATTGATATGCTTCTTATAAAATTAAGGTGCTTGAATTAAGAACATACAAATGTTGATTTAGGCTCTATTTGTTTGGGCGTTTCGCTGCTCCGTTTTGGGCAAACGTCGCCGGAAGGAGGGTAAACAAATGAACCTCCGGCGGCGTTTGCTCCGTTTCCATCCGCGCACCTTGAGAAACGCCCCAAAAAGCTCCATTTGGAGCAGCCACCTTCCCCCTCCGGTTCGAACACTCCGTTTCCACCTGCCGGATCGACCCGCCACCGCCGAACCAAATGGAGCCTTAAGTGCTTGATTCATAAACAACAACAAAAGTTGATTCAGGTGCTTGTTTTAGAAAAATACAAAATTCAAGTGTTTGTTTATTGATCCAGAACACACAAAATTTCACATTCAACACAAATTAATATATAGAAATCGATAAAAAGAAATTGAAAAAGAGGAAGTTATAAAAACAATTAACTAAAACTTAAACAATCTGAAATTGATAAACAAAAATTGAGTTGATAGAACTCAAACAAAGCACATGAGTGAGAATGGAGATGGTGAAGGTGTCAAGCTCATTAAATCTGAAAACAAAAAAATCATTAAATCTATGAAAATGCAAAGCCAAAAACAAAATAAGGCGGTGGTAATTTAAATAACCTGAGAAATGATAAAAATTACCCAAAATGCAAGATAAACGATTGCATGTGATGACAAATCTGAACACGACTTGATGAACTCAAAAGTAACTGAACTGTTTGCTCAGTTTTTTTATAACCTTGATTAAGGCTGATAAAATTATCCTCTTCTACCTGTCGGTTTAAAGTTTACTCTCAAGAAAGTTCAAGCAAAGCCAATTACCGTATATAGAAGCAAATTTCTCTAAAAGCACATTAAAAAGTAAATAACAATAAAACCGGCTAATTTCTCTACACATGGTATATAGAAGCTGTCTATTGAGGGGAATTAAAAATGTAAACTAAAAAGTGATGTTATGCTTATTTAAAAAGGTGTTATGCTTGCTACGACACATTCAAGTGATGTTATGCTTACTATAATGAGGCTCCCATAGCTACTAATCTCAACTGATATTTAAACAAAATGAGGCTTAATAAAATTGTTGATGCAATATTGAGAATATCATTGATGCAAAGGACACATAAGAAACCAAGTTAGGTAGCTTCAGAAGGTAGCTTTGCTGCTTTCGGTGATGTTAGTCAGGAAAAACTGTAGAATGCCATGTGGGAGGCGAGCAAGGGGCTTGCCGATTTGATATAACATGCTTGGGGTCTTTATCATTAAAATTCTGGCGAGGCCAAGGGAAGAGATGACAAAAAAGGTCCTTTTTTTGCAATGAGGCAGGGAAATGGGGGTATTATGGGATTTAAAAGTTACATCATTGGCTGATTAGGTGTTTCCTTATGGTATAAAGATGAACATATAAAAAGGAAAAACACAGCCTGTACATATAAGCTTGTACACTTGAAGCAATTTTATTCAATAATATTAAAATTTAGGTAAACTTTCACTCAAGTGTTGCTGATCAATGTCATGAATTGTTCCTCAAATCCATGAAAACCTAATCCCTAACATGAAAAAGCAGTAGATGAAAAAAATGAGGAGCTTTCCTATACCATCAATTTCCATCTAAAGCTTTATTGATTTAACAAACATGGCCATTGGATGCAAAATTTCAATATAATCGGCCAAGGAAAGAGATTTCTTTTCTCTCAACAGCTGATCATAATGTGAAATCTATTTAGAAATCAGAAACTCTGGTAGCCACAATAAAACTTCCCCTAAACCTTATAAGTTGGATTATTTCCTTATGCATTAACAGAAGAAACTGATTCGATTGAATGACTGGCCTCATTTGCAACAGATCCATCGGGAGGGAAGTATCCAACTGATTTGCGTGACAAAAAGATCCCACCTGGAGGGTGAGGGCATCGACTGGAGCGAGTGGTGCCGTCTATAGCTGGAGAGGCTTCCGTCGTTATCGCCGCGGGAAGAAGAAAACTGCGGGAGGGAGAAGTGCGCCGAGTGGAGGGAGAGGCGTCATCTGTAGTTGTAAAGGCTTCCGCCATTATTGCCGTTGATAGGCTTCCGCCATTATTGCCGTTGATAGGCTTCCGCCATTATTGCCGTTGATAGGCTTCCGCCATTATTGCCGTTGATAGAAGAGAACTGCGGGAGTGAGAAGGGCTTGATGTCCGTTGAGATGTAGAAGGTACCTCGCTATCTGCAGTGAGAAATGTAGAAGGATTGCGGGAAGATGAGTACCGCGTGAAGGAATTTCGCCCGGTAAATAGGGGAGGAACAGGTGATGGAGAGAAGGTGCGAAGCCCTAACGTCGTGGAAGAAGCGCAATAGGAGGTGCGTGGAAGAAGCTTGCAATGGCGCAGGGCTTGCGACGGGCTTGCGACGGGCTGCGACGGCTTGCGACGGGCTGCAACGGGCTTGCGGAAGCAGAAAGAGGAGGAGATGACGCCGTATGCGCTGCCCTACCTGCGCAGAAGAAGCAACGAAGAAGCCGAGTATCGTGAATTTGAGGTGAGTGATCAGTGGAGTGAGCGAGGAAATCTGTATTAATTAAGTGTTGATTGGGCCAAAAGACAAAAATGCCCCAAACTTAACTCAAAAAAACTATTTTTATGAGGGTATTTTGGCATTTAAAAGTTACACCATGAGTTGATTAGGTGTTTCCTTATAGTATAAAGATAAAGATATATATATATACACTAGCATATTCGAACTGGCTTCGTTCGCTTGGCATTCTCGCCCGTCCTCGACCGCCCCGACAGTTATTTAAAATTTTATAATTTAAAAGTATTTAAATTTTATTTATTAGAAATTTTAATAATTTTATTAATTATTTGAAGAATATAATTAAATTATAAAAGAAAAGCCAAATAAAAACTCATTAAAAACCAAATAAAATAATTTAAAACAAATCCCGTGAAACCGACGCCTTTTCCGCCTTCGGTCTGGTGCTGCTTCACGGTTCCTTATGCCACCGGCGGCCTGCCCGGCGCCCACCGGGGGTTCGCAGGCCTCCGGCGAACCCGCTGGGGGTTGTCCGGCGGCGAGCGGACAGGGCCACCACCGGTAGGCGTCGGGCAATCGTCGGCGGGTTCGTCGGTGGCCGGCGAATCCCCCGGTGGGCGTCGGGCAGGCATGAGGAACCGTGAGTTCCGGTTTGAGGCGGAAAAGGCATCGGGATTTTCGGGAGTTACAGATCATGCTTTTTGGGATGAATGGATATAGGCATTCTCATTCTGTTGAATCCAACAACCATTATTTGAAGCAGCCCCATCCAATGGTAAAGATCCAAGCTATGACGTGCCTCCAAATATACTTATTATTTTATATAATAAAGATATATATATATATATACTAGCATATTCGAACGGGCTCTGCCCATTCTCGATGCGTCGCTGCGGGCTTCGCCCGCAATCAAGCGGGCTTCGCCTGCTTGACATTCCGGCGGGCTTCGCCTGCCCGTCCAGATGAAATTCAAAATACTTATTATTTTTTATAATAATCAAATAATGAATTAATAATTACTTATTAAAATCAAATAATAATTAAGTAATTTACTAAATACTTATTATTTTTTATAAAAAAAATGAAAGAAAATCCCAAATCCCCCCGCTTCCGTCTGCCCGTCCAGTGCAATTCCCCCGCCGCCGGAGGCGGAGCCGCCGGCGGCCTGCCCGGCGCCCACTAGCGGGTTCGCCGGCCTCCGACGAACTCGCCGGGGGTTGTCCGACGGCTCACGGGTAGGGCCACCGCCGGCGGTGGCCCTGCCCGTGAGACCCAGAACTGGAGCTCACGGGCAGGGCCACCGCCGGCGGTGGACCTGCCCGCTCGCCGTCAGACAACCCCCGACGGGCTCGCCGGAGGCAGGCGAACCCGCCGGTGGTCCCCGAGCAGGCCGTTGCCGGCTCCGCCGCCGGTTGCGGGGTGAGTCCGTGAACGGACGGGAGGGGCGGACGTGGTATCGGGATTTTGCAGGGAATGAACAGTGTTTTTTTTTAAGTTTTGGTTATTTGCAGGCCAGGCTGTTTACATCCAATGGCTAAATTTGATTGTTTGGAGATCGACGGTCTAGATAAGATTCATGATGTGCCTCCCAAATGCTATATTGCTTTATATATAAATATACATACATATATATATACATACATATATATATATATATATATGTATATGTATATATATATATATACATATATATATATATAAGAGACATTATTGAATTTTAGTTGTTTATGTCATATTCACAAAAGATATTTATGATACTCTTTATAAGACATTATAAGATTTTGTAGTTACTTTTAACGAAGGATTGATCGAGAGAATTAGAAATGAGGGTGCATAATTTTTAAAAAATATATGATAATTAATAGGGACTTCATAATTTATAGTGATTCGGGATGCGGACAGCCCACTCCCCGTGATCCCCATCAAATTAGTGGGATCATGAGTTTGACAGCCGCGCGCGCGATCATCACACGCAATTCCTCGTGCGAACATCCCATTACCCGCACCGTCCAAGCCGTCGTCGTGCCAGGACCGCCGCCTCCGCCAGCGTCGGGCGACCTGCACCCGGCCGGCCGTGCTAGGACAGTCTCTCGGCCATGAAGCGGCGCTCGTAAGGGGAGGCCGCTCCACGACCACCTCCCGACCGAGGGGCGCCGCTCGATAGGGGCGGCCACCTCCCGCCCGCGGGGCGCAAACGGCAAGGGGCGGCCGTTCCTCGGTTACCCCTCCCCGCGACCTCCCCTTCCCGCGACCGCGGTCCTCCTTCGTCGGCGGCCGTCCGCCATTAAGGCCGGCCGCCAGTCCTGGCCGGCCTTTCCCCGCCGTTCAATTTCTCTGCCGCGATCGCTACCGTTAATTTTGGGAATAACCACCCACTAACCACCATGATTAGTGGGGGGTTTACTTACTTAAATAATTGGGAAATAATATTATGCAAATAGTATTCCCTTAAACCATACTTAAAATTATGATGTTGGTGGTTACATTTGCGGATAGCTGCATAGCCACTGTAACCACCTCCTAAAGGCTATAAAAGGAGTCACAGACCTCCTCATTTTTCATTTTTGCTCCTCCCCGCTTTCTTCTTCTTTAGGCTAGAGCTCTGTCGGATTCCTCCTACGAGCTACCGCCTCTCCACCCGAAAATTTGGCTAAGTCCACCGCGAAAAGAGTATTTCCTGTGAGCGCGCGTCGAAGTCTCCTAGCTCGCAGCACCCTTCAAGTTGGAACCAACAAAGTTCCGAGCGCCCCGCAACCGTGACCGCCATCAGAGCGGTGCCGACGAGTGTTCATCATCTCCAACGAATATTAACTTCAAGCTTCAGGTGGGGTGGTCTGTCGCCCACCGAAACCCGCTGTACTCTCTCTCCCTCCAAGTGTAACGAGGAGCGGCACGTCGCCCTCAATTCTCAAGTTGACTTGTAACCCTAAGCGTATAGTGGAGTTTAATCGGCACTGATCTGGTCATGTGGTTTTTTACTCGGTTGAGAGGTTTTTCCACATCAAAAATATCATGTGTTCTACTTATAGCATTATGTGACTGTGTGCGCGCTTGATCCCTCTGCTGGCTAAGACGGCCAGATTTAGCCCAATTTACCGGAAGCGTTAAGCAGCCAGCACTACGACCATTGCAAGCGTCAGTTCAATCCAGCTCCAAGACTTTTGGCAGACACTCTGCATGATGGGTGGTTACTTAATTAGTGGCCGCTCTTTCCCCCTCCTCGAAAAGGGTATGCACGGTTACTTGGCGAGTACCCGCTCGCTCATGCCAATCCTAAGCAGCGTTCAGATTGGAGAAGCCGGGGAGGATACGATCCTAAATCCACCTAGCACCCTCTACCTTTTTAGCTAGCAAAGGTCCACGCGGTTACAACATGTGTGCATGCAACCTCATCTTCTCGCTCCAGGATCCTCTCCATTTCGGATGAAATGGAGGGGATCCATTTCACGGTCAGGATTGAGTGCTTTTTGATCCAACGGGTTCATCATTTCCCCTCCTTTTATATTTTTTTAAAGTCAAAAAAATCCTGACCACTTAATATCTTTTGAACTTATCCTCTCCATTAAATAATAAAATGGACCCCCTCCATTTCATCCGAAATGGAGAGGATCCGGATCCCATCTTCTCTGCCTGCTACCGGGCTCCTTGTGCATCTCTGGTAGTTGAGCATTTAATGCTGCGTTGAATGCTCCCAACCATCCGTGCAACCTACCCTCATGTATAAATAGAAGATAAAGGATGCTTGGAAAGGACTTGAAACTGAGTTTTGTCGGCAAATATTTAAATTTTAATCTACTTATAACAAATCGTAAAAAATGAGGGTGACAGTGCCCTTAGTCCTCTTCAGATCCGCCCATGATTCCACCCTACTTCAAAGAGGTTTGAGAAATTAAATTATGTTGGTTGAAAATAGGAATATAATTTTTATTCATTTTACTTATGGAATTCGAGAACGTAGATATGCGGACATTTTATAAATGTTAACTTTTATGTATTATGGAGTTCATTATAACAATTTGAACATAACAGTGGCTGTAGTTTAGTGGTGAGAATTCCACGTTGTGGCCGTGGAGACCTGGGCTCGAATCCCAGCAGCCACATTTTTGGATCAAATGTTTTATAAAATATTATAGCTCTTTTAACTTTTCAAAGTTTTTTTTAAAAAATTAAATTTTAACGATTTTTAATGTACTGTCGGAAGATGTGTTGTGGGGGTGTAAATAAAAACCATCCCAACCGTCAACTGAATCGCCAAGTCTAGCTCGGTTTTTGTAGGCTTCTGCTCAGCGGCCGGCACCATTTTACAACCGGAATCATTCAGCGAGCATCTGACATAATATGAATTTTTATATCAAAATAGTTTCTGTTGCGGATCGATCGGGCCTCCAATAGATCGAACTAAATTGAACCGTGTTAGCTCGGGAGCGGTCGAGTGCGCAAACAGTTACAGAAGGAGGTAAAGCTGACAAGACAATTTTTTAACGTGAAAACTCTTCAACTTGGTGAAAAATCACATGGTCGGAGTTGTGCTAACCAAACTTCCATTAGTTGCTAGTTGTCGTACAGAGCTCTTTGAAGAATTTGAGGGCAGCAAGCCGCCTCTCGTTACAGGTTGAGGGAGAGAGAGTTGGGCTCAGAGGGTGACAGATCACCTCTCACGGAGCCATCAACTTCTTCTTGTGCTGCGAGGGACGTACTTGTTGTGCTTTGAAGTCTTCTGTTGAAGCTCAGAAGCAGGAGCAACTCACTTTGCTCGTCCCAATTCTTGTGTCTTAAAAGCTTGTGCGGCGGGGGCCCATGTGCGAGGGACATACTTCTGTTGGGAGACAAGTATGACACGTTTGGATCGGGAAATCTCCAACCCAAGGAAGTAGCGGAGGGGGCCCATATCCTTTATTTTGAACTAACTGCGGATGTGTTGTTGAAGAGAAACAATGGTGGCATGATCACTGTCAGTGATAATCATATCATCCACATAGAGAAGGAGGATGACACATCCCTAACCAGAAGTGCGAGTGAACAATGCATGATCAGTCTGCCTTTCAATAAACCCGACATTTAGAACAGCCATGTGAAAGCACTCAAACCAGACATGTGGGACCTATTTGAGACCATAGAGAGCTCGACGGAGATGACAGACGTGACTGGTGGGAATGGAGAGACCCGGTGGAAGAGCCATATACACCACCTATGCAAGATCACCATGAATAAAATCATTGATGACGTCCATCTGATGGAGAGGCCAATCTCGGGCAACAACAACTGCAAGCTAGTAGAGTGTGTACGGTTGTCATCCGAGCAACTGGTGCATAAGTCTCATCGTAGTCAATCTCATACTCCTGCGAGAACCTACGGGCAACTAAGCGGGCTTTGAATCGCTTAATTGACCCGTCCAGACGAGTCTTAACCTTGAATATCCATTTGCAACTGACAGGAGTGACGCCAGGGGGACAGGGGACGGGGTTCCACGTATGGGTTCTATGGAAAGCATGAAGTTCAACTGTCATGGCTTGCTGCCATTCGGGATGTACAAATGCCTCTCGGTATTACTGGGGCTCCCTATGGGAGTGGAGAGCGGTTAGGAAGGCTTGAAAAGCAGGGGAATAAGAGGTAGCCATCGTGAGAGCAGATATGTTATACTTGCGAGGGTTGTGGTCGTAGCGAGCAGGCAGGTGTTAAGGGTGAGCAGGGTTACGCCGAGGAGGAGCATGATCCACGTGCGGAGGGGTGAACGAAGCGTCAGACATAGCTGTATCAGAAGCAACAGGACCAGAAGGGGCAGCTATTATGGAAGGAGGATCCTCGTTCGAAGGGCTAGCTGGTAATGGAGTAGGAGGAGAAATGTGGGTCCTGGGACGAGTGGGTATAAGAGGAAGCAGAGGAAGGGAGAGCGGTGGAGAAGTAGAGGTTTGTGTGGGAAGTGTTGTTGGGTGGGGCGTGGAGGAAGAGAAGAACATCTCATGTTCAAGGAAGGATACATGGCGAGAGATGCGAATGCGGCGAGTCACTGGGTCGTAGAAATGATATCCTTTGTGGTGAGGACTGAAACCTAAGTGAACACAACGAGCCGAGCGAGCAGAGAGTTTGGTGAGTTTAGGGGCAGGAAAGAGAACAAAACAGGTGCACTCAAACGTACGGAGAGGTGCGTAGGTTAGGGGAGGGAGTACAGTCGTTCATAAGGAGTGACTCCAAAGATGGCCGAGGAGGGAGTGATGTTGATAAGATGAGCAGTGGTGAAGACAGCTTCGACCCAGAAGGAATGAGGAGTAGAGGCGGAGATGAGAAGGGCACATGCAGTTTCGATGATATAACGATATTTTCGTTCGATGACACCATTTTGTTCGTGGGTGTATGGGCAAGACTGCTGATGGATGGTGCCATGAGATTGGGTGAGGTCGCGCATGGTGGAGGAGAGAAACTCCTGAGCGCAGTCGGAGCGAAAAATCTTAATCCAATGCCCGAACTGAGTGTGAAGCATTGCGGTGAACGTGTGATACGTAGTGGGTATTTTAAAGCGACGTCGAAGAATATAAACCCAAGCGCAGCGAGAGAAATCATCAATAAAACTAACATAATATAAATATCCAGAATGAGAGGCAATTGGGGTCAGACCCCAAATATCAGAATGCACTAGATCAAAGGGGAATGTTGTTTGAGAAGCACTGCTTGAAAATAGCAGAGCAAGATGTTTTGCCAAATGACAGCCCTTACAGACAGAAAGGGGGGGAAGAAGTGACACGACCCAAAGCTCCGGAGCGGATAACACTTTGGATTCGGTCACCAGACAAATGACCTAAACGTCTGTGCCACAAGTCAGCATCCTACATGTGGGGGAAGAAGTGACATGTAGGCGGCAGTGCTGCGCGTGCACTACATGTGGGCGGCCGCGTTGCGCCGGCGCACCGTGCGCTTACGCTGTCCTGGCGTTTTGGCGGGTGTGTGCGGTTTTGCCCTCTTCTTTGATGCTTTCGAACCTTTCGGGTGAGCGTGGATTTCTGCGCGCGGCTCACTTGGCTGGTTCAGCTTTTGTGCCCTTAGTCAATATACCCCCGGTTTGACTTGAGGATTTCAGGGGGAACCCTATCAAACGACCCCAAATTTTCGTGGGTCGTGATTTGCGAAGAAACGAGCCCAAAAATTTCTAAGCATGACAATAAAAAGTTTTTTATTGTAACGACCCTAGCCGATCCAACATGACAAAACCATGACTGCGCTCCAGGCGACGTTACCGGGCTGCAGCCCAAGCACCGCCCCCACCCCTCTCCAGTCCACTGGCGGGTTGTTGGCGGCCACAACCTCCCTTTGATGAACGGACTTGATAGTTAAGGCCTTATTTGGTAACCCATTTTGGGCTTACCGTTTCATTGAAACGCTGAAAATAGGCGCAGTTGGCATTTGTTTTTCCGCTTATATTTCGAGTCGTGCCCCGTTTTAGCGTGAATGAAAACCAGCGGGTCGAAACCCGAGCTTTGACCTTCGTTTTCTCGCGTTTTCCCCGCCCACATCGCCGAATCGAGGGTTTTCCCTGCCGCATCGGGAGGATACGTCGCCTCGTCGCCAAGCGCCTCCGCTGCATCGTCTCCACGCCGAGAATCCGCCGCGATCTGCTTCCTGCGGCATCTTCCTGCGTGGAACCTTGCATCCTGCTTTGATTCCTCCCTGCATCGTCGATCCGGCATCTTCTCCCACGGGATCAGCGTCGATCCGACATCTTCTCCCACGGGATCAGTCGCCGGGTATGTTTCTTCTCCTCCTCCCTTGCCGATCACTTCTTCCTCCTCCCTTATCGATTTGCACTGCATCTTCTCTCAAATATCTGATTTCCGTCTTCTTGGAGCAAAGGTATACAGTGTTTTGCAGCAGGCGTCTCACAAAGGTGTACAGATCCACTGCTCCTACAGATCCACTGCTCCTACAAAGGTATACAGTGTTTATACTTTTTTGTTGATACATTGCTCCATGATTTGTGGTTTTTTTGGTAGCCTCTTGTGGTAATTTTTTTTTGGAAAAGTGTATGTATGTGAGTGTTTTTTTGTACAGTGCAATGTGTGTGCATCAGGTATACAGTGAATGTTTGTGTAGGTGTGTGTGTGTGTACATGATTGTTGTGTATTTCGTACTTGTGTAGGTGTGTGTAGGTGTGTGTGAATGTGTATATTGTATGTATGAAATATTTGTGTGTGTGTGTTTTGTAAATTGTGTGTTTTGTAATATGTGTGTGTGTGGTATGTGAGTGTGTGTTATGTAATGCATGTGTGTGTGTGTGGTTTGTGAGTGTGTGTGTATGTGTGTTATGTAATATATGTGTGTGTGTGTGTTATGTAATAATGAGTGAGTGTGTGTGTGCTATGTGATTGTGTGTGTGTGTGTGTGTTATGTAATAATGTGTGAGTGTGTGTGTGCTATGTGTGTGTGCGCTATGTGAGTGTGTGTTAGGTAATATATGTGTGTGTGTTATGTAATAATGTGTGAGTGTGTGTTATGTAATAATGTGTGAGTGTGTGTGTGCTATGTGTGTGTGTGTGTGTTTGTTATGTGAGTGTGTGTGTCTATTATGTGTGTGTGTGTGTGTGTGTTATGTAATATATGAGTGTGTGTGTGTGTGTGTGTGTGTGTGTGTTATGTAATAATGTGTGAGTGTGTGTGTGTGTGCTATATGTGTGTGTGTCTGCTATGTGTGCTATGTGTGTTTGTGATTATTTATGTTTTGTTTTATTTATTTGTCATCCAGTTCGTCCTATGGGTAAACATAAGGAAGGTGGTGTTAGTGCAAATTGGGAGGCCAATGATGTTATGATATTTTGCGACCTGTGTCTCAAGGAGATTGAGTTGGGTAATCGCCCAACCACGCATTTTAGCAGGGATGGGTGGACAAATCTAACAACAGGTTTTTTTGGCACGCACGGGAAAATCATATGATCGAAATCAAATGAAGAATAAGTGGGATCAGCTAAAAAAAGATTGGAAATTATGGAGAGAACTGAAGGGGCGTGAGACGGGTCTTGGCTGGGATCCAATCCGCAAAACTATTGCTGCTTCGGAAGACTGGTGAGAAGAACGTTTGAAAGTAAGAACATTATTAAAACATGAGACTCATATTTTTTTAATACTTTGTTGGATGATAAGTCTAATCCATCATTTTTTTCTAATTGTAGGTTCTTCCCACTACAAGAAAGTTTCAGTTCTCTGGGATATCTCCTGAGTTAGAGGAGAAACTTCATATGATGTTTAGCCAGGTTGTTGCAACTGGAGATCTTGCATGGGCTCCAAATTCCAGAAACTTTGAACATGAGTCTGTCGATGAACACGATGCTTCCGCCGGAGATGATACACAAAACATCAACGAGTCTCCGCATTCTACCGCAGCTAAGGAGAATCGGACAAGTAAGGGCAAAATGAAGCATACTACAAAGAAGGCAAAGAGTTCAGCAATAGATGAGTTGGTCAAAACATCACGCATTATTGGGCAATGCATGCAAGAGTCGCCTCGCATCCAGATATCTTCAGCATTATTCACCATTCCTGAGGCCATTTCAGAGTTGGAGAGTATGTCGGAGGTTATGGATGAGTCACAATTTGATTTCTACGACTACTCTACCATGCTTCTGAAGGATAAGCAAAATCGAGAAACTTTTA
Source organism: Platanthera zijinensis (assembly GCA_039513925.1). Lineage (NCBI taxonomy): Eukaryota > Viridiplantae > Streptophyta > Magnoliopsida > Asparagales > Orchidaceae > Platanthera > Platanthera zijinensis. The sequence goes on along the minus strand of CM077094.1, from coordinate 153,289,195 downwards.
TGAGCATTTGCATGGAGAGGCATTTAAGGTGGCTGAAGGCTCGTTATGAAAAACGAGCGGAGTAGTTTGGTTTTGTTTCCTACGCTCATCTGAGCTTATTATATGTTTGTGTGTTTGTTGTTTTTCTGCATTGGGACTTATGCTTTGGGACATATGTCTATTTTTTTGTTGCTGCGATGCTGCTTTGGTTTGAAAATTAGGTTCTAATTCTGTTTATCAAATGCTGAAATGTTGAATTCTTACCTATTTGTGGCAGATATACAATGTCATCCTCAGACAGTTCTAATGAGAAAATTCAGCAACAAGTAGTTGATTTGACTTATCATAATAGGGCACTTGATGGGCATCACTTTGTAACAACTTTGACATTTCAAATAAATTGGACTGTTAGATCAAATAGTAGAGCATGCATGAAATCTGGGCAAACAGGGGCTAGATGGGTGGCTGAACTTATAGATGGACACCGGATGAGGTTTTTCAGTGCGTTTAGAATGATGAAGGTGGTTTTTGGTGATTTGCTTTCACTACTCACACTTCAGTATGGATTTCAAGGATCCAGGAGAACTCTACCACGTGAGATTCTTGCGATTACACTGTATATTTTGGGTCACAATCTATCCATGCAACTTGCAAGTGAACGCTTTCAACATTCTACAGAAACAATAAGTAGATTCTTCACAAAGGGTATCACTGCAATCAAGAGATTCTCATCGGATGTCATCAGGCCTGTAGATTATATTTTCAATACTATTCCCCCACAAATTTTAAATGATTCTCGATACATGCCTTTCTTTAAAGACTGCATCGGAGCAATTGACGAAACACATGTGGATGCCCGAGTTCCAGCTGATCTACAAGTTTTCTACATTGGCCGACATGACACAACAACGCAAAATGTGATGGTGGTATGTGATTTCAACATGTGTTTCACTTTCACATTAGCAGGTTGGGAGGGTTCTACCCATGATAGCCAAATATTTCAAAGTGCTCTTATGGACACGAGTTATAATTTTTCGTATCCACCGCCAGGTGAGACTTTTTATATCTTCAAACCATTTCTTATTAGAATTTTGTAATATTAATTTGACTGCGATAACTATTGTTCACACCAATAAACGAGTTATGGTTTTTGCAGGCAAATATTATTTAGTAGATGTCTGATATCCACTTCAACGGGGTTTTTTAAAACCATATTCAGGTACACGGTATCACTTACCGGATTTTAGAAGGGGCAATCGGCATATACAAGGGCGCCAAGAATTATTCAACCAGGCTCACTCCTCCTTACGTAGTGTCATAGAACGTTCCTTTGGAGTTTGGAAGAAGAAGTGGAAGATTCTTAGAGATATGCCACCATACAATTTGTCAAAGCAAAGAGACATTGTAATTGCAACAATAGCATTGCATAATTACATTCACAGGCATCCATCCCGCTCAGACACACATTTTCGTGCTTGTGATGAAGACGAGCAATTTATTTACCCAGCGGGCCTTCAGAGAAGAGCGGGACACATAAACGAAATCTCGAGTGGAGATCATGTTAGAGGGATTCGAGTAGGGGTGGATGAGATGGTGGCATTGCGTGACTCCATTGCCGATCAACTGTTCTGAACTTGAACGTGTTTGCAGTAGAAAGCTGTTGTATTTTTAGTTTTCGATATTTAAAATGTTTAGCAGTATTTTGCAAGCACGAAAGTAAATTATAAAAAAAATATGTACTGATACATTCTCTATCTAATTATTTCTAAATATATATACATATATTACAAATAATTTTTTTTAAATTTATATAATTTTTTTTAAAAAATATCCAAAATGCCACCGTAGTTTTGCCAAATGATTCTCTGTTTTGAACAGCTCTGCAAACACAGACTATCCAAACAGATCTCCATTTCCAGCATCCAGTTTCCAACAGCTCCCTTTACAAACCTGCCTTTCCAACATCTCCTTTTACAACCGCAACCGCTCTACCAAATGAAGCCTAAGTTGGGTCGTACGGGGACATCCCAGGAGGTCACCCATCCCAGTACTACTCTTGCCCAAGCACGCTTAACTATTAAGTTCCTTCACTTCTCATCATCAATTGAGCTTTTTTTTGTAACGACTCTAGCCGATCCAACGTGACAACGTCGCGGCTCCGCTCTACGCGATATTACCGGGCTACAGCCCAAGCACCCCAACCCCTCTCCAATCCACCGGCGGGTTGTTGGTGGCCACAATCTCCCTTCAATGAGTATACTCGATAGTCAAGTTGGGCGAGAGTAGTACTCGGATGGGTGAACTCCTGGGAAATCCCCATACGGCCCAACTTAACTATCGATTTCATTCATCAAAGGGAGGTTATGGCCACCAACAACCCACCAGTGGGCTGGAGAGGGGTTGGGGTGTTTTGGCTGCAGCCCGGTAACGTCACCTAGAGCGGAGCCGTGGCTTTGCCACGTTAGATCAGCTAGGGTTGTTACAGCTAGTGTATTGCCTTTGTCACTTCATTTTCTCGGTTGCGTGAGTTTTTTCGCGGCACGTCAAACTTGCGACCTTCCTAGGATGTTGTCCTCACGTGGCAAAGATCCTTCCATCGTCACTCAATGGGGATCTTAGTAATTGTAGAACTGCTTCACCTGTTGTCCCTAATGTGGCGACTTGGTGTTGTGTCATACGTTGTGGAGGCCTTAGAGCATCTGGTGCTTTTAGGTCCCTTATCTGTCGGGCACTACCGTTGGCGGTCGTCGCCGAGCGTTAATGGCGAAATTGTGATGGGGAGGATAATTGCCCCCCTTGCCTTGGTAGTGTGGATGGACTCAGAGATCTGTTTGCTTCGGAAGGCGGCCACAAACCTTGGTTTGTGCATGCTTTTAGAGTGTTTTGGATTTAGCGAAGAGATTTTGCTCGCTTTTTCCTAGGGAGGACTAGAGTCCGTCTGTGTAGTAGTGGTGAAGAACCTTTGTTCGATCGCTTTTTAGGAGGACTTGAGTCCGTCCGGATGGAGGTGGAGCTATTGAAGAAAGAGAATGCTCAATTGACCATGGAGTTGAAGGATGTCGAGGTTATGCGAGTGTCCGAAGTAGCTGTGTACAACTGGTCTCACGACCTTGAGATGGAGCGATCTCATATCGTAGAGGAGGTCCGCTCTGGGATGATGATGATTTGAATTGACCTGCTTGAGTGTGATGTCACGTACCACTTGAGCTTCGGCAAGGGTTTTTGGGTTGCTCGGAGGATACCAAGGCGCGGTGATCTAGGCGTGGAGGATACCTTAAATGACGATGTTGACGTTGACGTCAAGGGATGATCTCTTTGTGCCTGATCTTGTTTACATGCTTTGCTTTTGCTTCGTCGTGCGGGTGTGCCTTTGCACCATCACATACTCTTTGTTCCTCATGATGATGTAGCTCGTTAGGTAGCTTTTATTTGAACGAAGACCCTATTTTTTGGATCTTTCGTGTTCTGGTTGTGCTCTGGTGTGCGTACACTTTTGGCAGAGTTGCGCTTAGCTTGAGCATTGATATCTCGAATAGGTCACTAGCGGTGGATATTCGTCTGTTTGTATTTTGGGAGGATCGATGTCCTTCAAAGTGGAGGTGGCAGAGAACTTTTGTTCGCTTGCGTCTTAGGAGAACCAGGGTTTGCCAGGTGGAGGTGGCGAGGAACCTCTGTTTGATTGAGCTTTGGGAGAACCGAGGTTCGTCCGAGAGGAGGTGACGAAGAACATTTGTTCGATCACGCTTTGGGAGTACCGGGGTTCGTCTGAGAAAGGGTAGCATAGAACTTTTGTTCGATCGCACTTTGGGAGAACTAGGGTTCGCTTGAGAGGAGGTGGCGTAGAACCTTTGTTCGATCGCGCTTTGGAAGAATCGGGGTTCGCCCGAGAGGAGGTGGCAAAGAACCTTTGTTTGTTCGTGCCTCAGGAGGACCGGGGTCCATCCGGTTGGAGGTAGTGAAAAAACTTTGTTCGTCCGTGTATCAGGAGAACTAGGGTTCGTCCAAGTGAAGGTGCAGAAGAACCTTTGTCCATCTCGCCTAGCCGATATAGATAGACCTTTGTCTGTCTCGCCTGGGAAGAACGGGGTCCGTCCGGGAGGTGCAGAAAGGCTTTCGCCAGTCTTTCCCAAGGTGTCCCGTTTACCGTGGAGGAAAAAATAGAAGCTTTACTGCTGAAAAGAATATACAAGCGTTGGCGGGTTCATTTCCGTGGCTCATTAAAATGGAAAAACGGTACATGATGTTTGCCTGAGTTCTGTCTTAGGCCTTCACGGTCCAGGTCCCTTTGGGGAATTCGAACGCACTATTTCGGAGAGTCTGGAATCCCCACTTACGGATGTCCGAACACTCTTTTTGGGAAGCTGAAATCTTCACTTTGGGATATCTGAACACTCTTTTTTGGAGAGATCGGAATCTCCACTTTGGGATATCCGAACACTCTGTTTGGGAGAGGCTGAAATCTCCACTTTGAGATATCTGAACACTCTATTATTTGGATACATGATGAGACACTCGACTCTTATTTCATTAGGCGTCATATGCCTTGGACATCCTATAGACTAAGAATAAGTTTTCCATTGGGCTGTCGTACTGGGGATTGCCCCCATGTGGGGTTACTCTAAATTGGTTGATTCGAGTCTCTCGTCATGTAGAGATTTTTCAAGGAGTCCCAGGCAAAGAAACCGTTCGATATCCGTCTTCAACCACGCATAGTTTTTTGTGGCATGTTCGCATCCCTAGTGGAAGTCACAGTATTTGGATTGATCTCCAGAGTTGGGAGCTCTCGGCCTTTGAAGAGAGGGATGATCACGGATGGCGAGTAGTACTTCCGCTCGCGAAGTGTTGAGGGGAGACAAGGCTTGATTGTGGTGATGCCCCCCATCTGGCGGGAGTTGTCGTGGTGTTCGTGGCTTCCCCTGAGAATTGGAAGCGACTCCTGATCCCTCTTCCTTTTCAATCTTCCTTCAAACTGTAGCTGATGCGCTTTGATTGTTTTATCTGCAGTGATTTTATCCTTGACTCAGTGGATGAGATGGTAGCTGGGCGGTGTTTCGCTCATCAGCATGGAGTGAAATTTTCTTGGTCTGAGCCCTCCAATGAAGGTTCTGTGCAGGAGCTCGGGGTTTACCCCCGGAATCGGATATGCTTCTGCGGTAAAGCGACGAAAGAAATCCTTGAATGATTCTCTCTAGATCTGTCGGATTCCTGTAAGGTGTGAGGGGTCTTGAACAATTCACTGGTTGGTGAATTGTTTTGCGAAAAGTTGAGTTAGATCTGCAAAGTTCTTGATTTCCCCTCCCTTAGGGAGCTGAACCAGGTGTGAGCGTCGCCTTTCAAAGTTGTCAGGAACACTAGGCATAAGAGTGGGTCTGGGGCATTGCACATGCGCATGACGTTTACAACGTGCTTAATGTGATCGATATGATTGCATGCCCTGTCAAATGTCTCGAAGTCGTGGAGCTTGATTTTGGGCGGAATGGGATATGCTAGGACCGATGGAGCTAGTGGGGAAATGCAGTGGATGAGGTGTTGCATGTTCGTGTTTTGGTGCCCCTCGTGTCCATATTCCTCTTTGATCACGCACCTTTATTCCTCACGAGTGAATACTTTATCGGTCGAAGCGGTGGCTTCCTACATTGTATGGAAGTTTTCATGTGCATGCCTGGGAAGTTCGTCAGGGATTGCAGGGTGCGTGGAATTGTCAGCGTCGGATGATTCATCGACGATGGGATCCTTGGAGAGGGTAGTGTCTTCAGGCGTTATCTGGATCGGAATCTGCCATGGTTGACTTTCAGGAGTGATATCCGTGTTAGGAGCACAACAAGCCCTCAAGTCTTATAGCATGGTGACCACCCGTGCGCGCTGCTCCCTCATCAGGCACCTGCATTCTTCCCTCGATGCTTGGGATGCGGTGATGATGGATCCACCTCGAAGTGAGGCGTTGCCCGTGGGCAAGTTGGCAGGGGCTAGATTGGCACGCTCCTCTTGTGTCATGTCGCTAGCAATTTGTGCGCTTCTCTTTATCATTGTTGCTGGTTGGAGGAATGTTGAGTCTTGTCAGAGCTTCTACAAACACTTTCCCACAAACAGCTCCCGTAACTACCCAAGGATACAACCTGAAGTTGTAGGCCCATACGGGACTTGCTTTTTTTGTAACAACCCGGGGATACAACCTGAAGTCACCACGGCCCACACGGAGCTTGCTTGCATCCAGTGATTCAGCCTAACACAAGGCCTACAGGCCGTACACCCCAACCAAATAACTGTGTCTGTTTCTCAGCAAAGCAATAATAGGTTGTTGAGGCCAAGATTCAATCTCGCGCCCCCTTGATAAAGAACTCTTCCAATAGTCCTCATCGCCAACTCAGCCCGATAAACTTTCATGACCTCTCAGACACCTCGCAGCCCCGGAGTTGCCAGCACGTCATTGTTTGAGTTTTGTTCTCAGCCACCTCGCAGCCCGGGATTTCCCGCATGTCAGTTGTAAAAGTCGATATGAAGCCTGACAGTCCCTTAAACTTTCACTACCTCCCTCCTCGATTGTCTTTCGCTAGGCTAGACATACATATCATCTCAGTCTTTTGCTAGACTAACAATGTAATTTGCTCACTCTCACTCAAGTGACATGACTTGAAGTAAGGTTAAAAAAAAATATCAGGCTTAGAGCTTTGCCACTGACTCACCTCCCCCCATATACTTTTGGGAAAAATTTTTGGTCAGGATTTCGGACCATGGGCATGGTCTGGAAATAAATAGATTATTTACGGTGGGGCCCACCCCCTACATTTCAAAATTTATCGTTTCTGCAACGTTCTGCGCCCCTCCGAGCCCTAGGTTTTCTCCGCCTCTCTGCCTCTTTCTTCGCCGAAAATCGCGGTGTTTGGGGTTTCTGGAATCATTTCACTGCGCGTCCCCGGTGGGAACGAAGAAGGTGGCACAAATCTTTAAGTTATAGGTAGCTTCAAATCATTTCCCACTATTTTCTCACCTGCTCTTGACTGAATAAGGTAGCTTCAAATCATTTCCCAGGTGGCCATCTTCCCCTGCCAGGAACGAAGAAGGTAGCTTCAAATCATTTCCCAAAGCCATCCTCCCCTTGTCCGAACGAAAAAGGTAATATGGAATTTTTTGGGGTTTATAGTTTGAGTCTGTTTTGGTCTTAGGGTTCTGGTTTATGGTTATAATCTAGTGTTTTGTTTTATATTTGTAGAGGGGAAATTGTAGGTTTCTGCACTTAGTTTTCGGTTAGTTTGTTTGCAGTTGCATTTTTAGTCATTTGTGCAGTTGTTTTTTATAGTAAAGCTTGCAGTCGTTTTTTCTAAACATAGTTGCAGTTGTATTTAGTAAATTATTATGGTTTTACAGGTGCAGCATGCCCGGAAGCAAATACTTAAGTTGTAGATGCGCACCTAATACCTTTATAGCAAATGTCACACCTCTTTTGAATAGATTGTCTGAAGAATCTATAGAAGCACCTAAGGATGCCTGTCTCCTTCCCTTGTTTAGAATGTCAACGACTCCACAAAACATATCAATATTGTATGTTCTTCTGAGATTATACAACAGGAATAAGGAATCCTTCCAGCTTGAGAATTACCTCGTCAAGATGACCGTCAACGAAGTGGCACTTATATTGGGTCTCACAAATGATTTTCTTCACTTTACCTTTTCAAGATCACCCCTTGTTGACATAACCCATAAGAATTTAACTGGAGAAATTCATAAAGCTGCTAATGAGGAGGGGTCTCCCACAGTGGAGGGTAGAAGATTAAGTATGCTGGTTCAATATTTAGTAGCTCTGTTTTTTTTTCCGTTGAAGAGTCTGAAGGTTTCTTCTTGTATTACCAAGATAGCATCTCTTCTTGAATTTGTGAAATATAACTGGTCTCTTACTATCCATGAGTTCCTTCATCTACAGTTTGAGCATTTAAGTCGGGAAAGTGCTCTTCGAAGTGCAGGTAGAAACATCGGTGCCTTGGAGGGGTGCGTCATAGTATTGCTGGTATTAGATGTTCTAACCACCATTGTATTTATTGTATTATGTTAATTCATATTGCTCTAACCATCTTTTATATTTGAAGGTGTGGATGTACGAACACACAAGGCTCCAACCTGTGTTTCTCAAATTAACACGACCTAGAATATGTCATTGGTCCCCTACTCTTTCTTACAGTGTCAAATTCTACATTAAAGTGCATGAGAACTTCTTTATAAAAAAATTATGTATGTTCTAAGAAAGATAATATTAATATGCGCATTAAAGTGCATTTGGTTTTTTGTTTAGTCATCACCATTGTATTGTTTGTTGTTATTTGTAGGTCAACAATAAGTTTAAGAATCTGCTAGATGAGAAGAAAGTCCTGCTTGGTGAAGAGGACGATGATTCAGATTTTGAGTTACCTCCGTCAAAGAAACATAAAAGAAGAAGGGTAGAGTTTGCTGCCTTGGATGCGGTTGGCAAGAAGTTAGGTTACAAGAGAAAGATACAAGAGAAGAGAGGTATGATGATTAAAGAGAAAAGCCTGCTAAGAAAGATCAGGGAGGAGTTGAAGAAGGTAAGTAGTGAAGAAAAATCTGTACATTCACTCAATGTTAAGGTTGAAGTCATTCAATCCAATGAGGGTTGGAGAGGGTTTGAAGACCGACTCAAGGCGTATATCAAAGAGGAGATTGATGGATTGAAGAACTTTTGTGAGGCACGGTTTAAGGCCTTACAAGCAGGGTGTAAACCAAGTGCTTCATCACCACCAACTCCGCCTTCTCCAAGCATGACACTTGTTCCCTAAACACAACTATCTTCCCCGTAGGTCGTTAGAGTTAGCCCACGACGGTTGATTAATATGGTTGTCCATAAACGGACACCTAACATTACTGATACGCAGCCCAACTATCGTGAGAGATTACTTCTAACAAAAAAAGATAGGGAAAGCGTTGATTTTGTTTTGAGCAAATTTGTTGTCCGATATTTTCTTTGTCTTATTAAACTTCTTGGTTATAATTAATGCTAATTAAAGACTAATTTTTCCTTAACAATGATATGTTGATTTTTGAAAGCAGAAACATATCAATGTCACGATGAGAAGTAGATGATCTTTTGGGGCAAGGATGGGTCATGGACAATCATTTGAATGCCTATTCTGTGGTCCTTGGTGCGAGAAGAGAAAGGGCGCCAGAAACAGTTAGAAGTTATCTTTATGTGTCGCCCAATCATGAGATATGTTACTTGAGCAATCATTTATTTGAGCATTCATTTCAATTAAAACAACACTGTCTATTATGCAACACTATTTGAATGTCTATTGTGCAGTACTATAAAAGATGCAATGCTAGAAACTATACCACGCTTATTAGTCATATTACTGCAAAGATGGTTAATTCCTCCAATATAATTCTTATGCCTTGCCACCTTACAAGTCACTGGGCATTGTTGGTGTGCTGGTTAAAGGAGAGGCGTTGGGAGTACTACGATTCGCTTCCAAACAGCCTTCATCGGGCTGGCGTGCGTGCTAACGTATGTGTAAAAATTAGAAAAATTGATTACTCGATATACAAATTTATGTTTGTTGTGGTTAATTAACTTTATATTGTCACATGTACTGCAGCTAAAGGCCTTGCACGATGATGTTTTGGCGGTATTTCCAGAAGGCTTTACTAAATGGCCCCTATCTGATGCAGTTGGCTTGCCAAGACAGGATAACAGTTAGGATTGCGGAGTCTTTGTTATAAAGTTTATGGAAGTGACTTCAACCACGACCATCATTTCTTGGGAAGATCATAAGAAATGGCAATACAACATGCTACATTTTCACGCCGAGATCGCAGCCAATATTTTTAAAACATTCTCTAGCGCTATTTCGGAGAGGATTCCTGGAATTGCTGGCTCTAAGTAGTTTAAACATAATTAATAATGTTTAATTAGTTTTCATTTAAAACATTCTCTAGCTTGTTTTGATATCATATAAACAATGTTCGGTTATGCTCTCTTTGAAGTAATCAACTTCTCGAAATAATCTTTGACATTCGTGTGCAAGATCATAAAAGATAAATTTATATAAAAGCTCATTTACGTAAAAATCATCGTTAAGAGATATGAGTCCACGAACATTATAGTTTAAAGACATCGGAAATGCTAGGAAAATCGAAAGATAAATTTACATAAAAGTCATCGTTAAAATGGCTTGGTGCTTCGTTTGGTACTATAGTTGGAGTATTTGATTTTGTCGTTCCTTGGTCGTCCGCTGAAAGGTCGAAAAAATTAATCTCATGTAAGAAAGAGCCAGTTCCAAAAGTTTCTTCTACATTTGCCTCCTTCTTTCCTGTGGTTTTCCTCCCTATAAAAAATAAATAAATGAGTTGTAAGTTGATAAAAACCATGACTGCAACAATTGTTAATAGATGGAGAAACTTTATTTTTTAGTCCCTGACTCCCAGTGTCCCTTCAATCTTGCATTTGAAATGCCTTTTAGTTTCTTCGTTGCAGGATCTTTAACCGGTGGAATATTCTTGTAGTTCTCATCACTAAAACCTCTCTTCTGCATTTCATCCGCCTCAACTATCTCATCGGTCTCCTTTGCTAATACATGCAAGCCTCCCAAAACATGTGCCTTTGCGGTCTTGCAGTTCTCTACTCGGTGTGCAAGGTCATAAGAGAAACACATCAAATGATTTCTAAATATCAAATTAGAGTCACAATCTACCATACTTGGGGTATTTGGTAGGTATATGTCATTCTTAACATTAAGACAAAATCGTTTAAGCAAATATTTGTGCGGAATTCCTCTTGCATTTCTCATATTATAAATCCTAAGAATATATTTGCACAATATGTCTCTAATCTCAAAACCTCTACATGAACAATCACTATCATTGATCTCGGAATTGTAGCTAACAAACCATTATTTGTTATCTTCACTACCATCACAGTGCTTTGTAACATATACACAATGATTTTCATCATGTCTTATTTCATCCACAACACATACACCAACAGCTCCCTCCATGAACACTTTTTCAAATATACCAAACTCCATCAGTTTCTCCAAACCCATGAAACACTCCACCAGTGTACTGGTTGTCTTTGAACAATCATGCAATCCATTATTGACAAATTCACTTCGTTGTGTTGACAATATACCAAGATTTAAAACATCCTTATTGAAGGTTGTAGACCACTTCCTCCTAACTCTATGTAAGTCCTCCAATCATCTATTTTCTTGCAAGTTTCCTCTACTAATCGCAAGTATACTCTCGATATTTTATAATCCTTGTGTGTATCCAGTAGCTCAGATGTTCTTTCCAAACACTAAAACCAATGTTGTGGGCGTATTCACAATACATAGCATACGACTCGTCTTCTGAATGCATAATTGGAAAACCACCCGGCTGTTTGTTGACCTAAGAAAATCGTATAAAGGGTTAGTTTATTCTTAAACTAAAATCGAACTGCAAATAAAGGCAAAAAAATAGTTGCTTTTAAAAAGAGTTGGAAATCATATAATAAATGTAGTTGAAAACTAAAAAAGGAAAGAAGTCTTGATGAGAGCACAGCTAATCAGCACAAAAAATTTGCCGCACTGTAATAATAAAACGGCTTGCTTTGTCCATTTCCTCGGCATCATTTTTGGAATAGGCTTGCGTATTTATTGTTGGAATAATTTTCCTTTTTAATCAAGAATAATATATATATATATATATATATATATTCGTTTCGAGAACAAGAAGTAATAGCAGCAAAATATAGATCTGAAAATCTAGATCTTTTAAAATTGATCTAAATAGAGGAGAGAAATAAAATTTTATAGTTTAGAATCGAGTCTGGGTAAGGCGTGTGATCACTGCCCTAAAGAAGTTGCACCACCCTCCGGCAGGGCTTTCAACAGATGCTCACTCCTCCAAGATACAACACCCGGCTAGATCTCGAAACTCTGATGTGCGCGGACACTGAAGAAGCACAAAGCACCCGAACCACCACTTGATGAAGCAAATGTGAAGAAAATGAAAACTCAAGAACAGCAAAAAACCCTTAACGCATGCTTCAGAAGGAAAATAATATATCGTCTCTAAAACGATTCCTCAAAAGGCGTTTCTGAAATCTCGGTAAATAGTAAGAAATAAATCGTCATTAATTTTGACGATTATGAATGGCAAGTTAATAAAAGAAAAGAAACATTTGAAACGTCAGCGTAATCAAAGCTCGACGAAAAGGCGCTCGACGAAAACATTTAACGAAAACGATCGAAAAGGCGTTCGACGAAACCGCTGAAGCAAGAGATCGACGAGATGCGGTCGACGAATTGCAGTCGACGAAATGGGGTCGGCGAACTGCGGTCGACAAACTGCGATCGACGAACTGCGGTCGACGAAACCGCTGAAGCAAGAGGTCGACGAAAGGCGTAAAGCGGTCGACGAAAAGGAAAGCGGTCGACGAAAAGAACCCGCAGCTCGACGAAATTACTTTTTAGCCGAGTCAAAACTATTTGGAGCAAAATTAACAATTCAACTCAATTCAATTATTCCCCAAACCCCAAACCCCAAACCCCAAATCCCAAACCCCAAATCCCAAACCCCAAACCCCAAACCCCAAACCCCAAATCCCAAACCCCAAATCCCAAATCCCAAACCCCAAACCCCAAATCCCAAACCCCAAACCCCAAACCCCAAATCCCAAACCCCAAACCCCAAACCCTAAACCCAAACCCCAAACCCCAAACCCCAAACCCCAAATCCCAAATCCCAAACCCCAAACCCCAAATCCCAAACCCCAAACCTCAAACCCCAAACCCCAAACCCCAAACCCCAAACCCTTAATCCCAAACCCCAAATCCCAAACCCCAAACCCCAAATCCCAAACCCCAAACCCCAAACCCCAAATCCCAAATCCCAAACCCCAAACCCCAAATCCCAAACCCCAAACCCCAAACCTCAAACCCCAAATCCCAAATCCCAAACCCCAAACCCCAAACCCCAAATCCCAAACCCCAAACCCCAAACCCCAAATCCCAAATCCCAAACCCCAAACCCCAAATCCCAAATCCAAAATCCCAAACCCCAAATCCCAAATCCCAAACCCCAAATCCCAAATCCCAAATCCCAAACCCCAAAACCCAAATCCCAAATCCCAAACCCCAAATCCAAAATCCCAAATCCCAAATCCCAAACCCCAAATCCCAAACCGCTGAAATGGGGTCGGCAAACTGCGGTCGACGAATTACGGTCGACGAAATGGGGTCGGCGAACTGCGGTCGACGAACTGCGATCGAAGAACCTCAAACCCCAAATCCCAAACCCCAAACCCAAAATCCAAAACCCCAAACCCCAAACCCCAAATCCAAAACCCCAAATCCCAATTCCCAAACTCTTGCTGATTTCAAAATTTTCATTAAATACGTACATATACACATACAGATATATGTAGAGCGCTGATATCCGCACCGCTGTTTTGGCTAATCGCACCGTACTTTCTCTTAATTTTTTGTGTCTTTTGAAAATACGTCTTGTACATGCATTTTTAGGAAAAGTGTTCAACACGAAAGTTGTAGATCTCGGCGTGATCTACAACTTTTGTGTTGAACACTTTTCCTAAAAATGCATGTACAAGACATATTTTCAAAAGACGCGAAACCTGAACGTATTTCCAAAGTACGTCTTGTATATGCATTTTTAGGAAAAATGTTCAACACAAAAGTTGTAGATCTCGTCGAGATCTACAACTTTCCTGTTAAACACTTTTCCTAAAAATGCATGTACAAGGCATAGTTCCAAAAATCGCAAAAAATTAGGAGAAAGTGCGGTGCGACTAGCCAAAACTGGGTGTGGTTATCGCCCTATAGGTATAGACGCGCTACATATATCTGCTCTAATGTTGTCGCGTAAAGCGGGGCGGGCGAGTTGGGTGAATCTGTCGACGACGGGCGCGTATAAGCGGCACCAACGCGAAGGCAGCCATAAACTTATCCGCATTCCCATTGCCTCACAATCTCCAGCGGTTCTACTTCGTCGGCCATCCGGCAAAGGGGAATGGGGAAACACTACCGGTAGATGATTTTCCGGCCCGAGACCTTGCCGCAATAGACTCCAGCGGTTCTACATCCACCGGTTCTCCATCCAGTAACGCACCTTCCCTCAATCGACTCCATCCAGAAATTCTACATCTACTTGCAGGTATTAGGGTTTTTTATTAGGGTCTTATGCACTGTGAATAACAAATCATAGACATAGAATGTAATTTCATAATATATTGTGCATTGTCTTAGGTCTACGAGCAGGTCTTTGCTATCCATTGTGTTAATTTGGTGTGTGAAATTGCTGGATGATGGAGATAGTTTCAGATCTTAATGTTTTTGATTTAGATGAGGCACTGCATAATACCAATACAATTTTAGAGTCATATGTAGGCCTTCAGTTTGACGATTTAGATTCGGTATACAATTTCTACAATGCATATGCACGGAGTGTTGGTTTCGGAATTAGAAAAAATTCAGGTGCAAAGTCACAACTTAGTAAAGAATTAATCTGGAAAAATTTTGTTTGTGATAAATCAGGGTTAATAAATCAGTATTCAACGAAAGAGCCATCAACCTCAAAGAAATATTATGTGACTCGCGTGGACTGTAAGGCTAAATTAGATGTTAGGAAAAACAAAGAAGGGAAATGGTTTGTTTCAGGATTTGAAAAACAACATAATCATGGAGTTAGATACACTGAGAAGAATAATAAAGCATCGATCACATAACGTTGGAAATAAAAGTTCAATTGTAAAGAATGTTATGGATTTGTTTCATGAAGCTGGTTTGGGTCCTTCAAAAATTGCAAAAACATTAAATGCTACCAGTGATATTTTTGAAATTAGTTCTCAAAATGTTATTGATCACTTGAGAAATCAACAAAAAATAACGTTGAACGAGAATTTGTCATGGTTGTCCAATACTTACAGTCACAGGTGCATAAAGATCCTAACTTTTATTATCCAATAGAGTTAGATGTTGATGGAATATTAAGATCGCTGTTTTGGGCTGATTCATGATCCAGGAATGATTATATAACTTTTGGTGTTGTTATTGTATTCATCGTAACTTACAAAACCAATAGGCCTTTGATGTCATTTGCACAATTCACGTGTGTTAACCAGCATAGACAATCAATGTTGCTTGGTTGTGCATTATTAGCAGATGAGACGGAGGATATGTTCATATGGTTATTCAAACAATGGTTGACCTACATGTTTGATAAACAACCTCTAGTAACTATAACAGACATGAACCGTGCAATTAAAGTTGTCTTTCCAAATAGTAGGCATCAATTTTCCTCATGGCACATCAACAAGCACCTTGTGGAGCATGTGTATGAGTTCCAGGATTCAAAAAGTGAATTTGTAAAAGAGTACAGAAGGTGGTATTATAGCAGAAACGAAGAAGAAAGTGAGGTCTGTTGGAAAGATTTTGAAAAACATGCATTGCAAACAAATAAATGGCTAATGAAAATGTGGGCACTGAAACACCATTGGGTTCCGATTTATTTTCAAGATGTTTTTGTTGCTGGAATGACTTCTACTGGCAGAAGTGAAAGCATAAACTCATTTTTTGATTGATTTGTTAATACAAATACACATTTACCCAAATTTGTTTTACAATATGAGAAAGCATTAGCAACTCGTCGTCATTCTGAGGAAGTAGAAGATTTCAAGACATTAAATTCTTCACCAGTACTGATCAGTAATACCAATTTTGAAACAAATGCAAGCAAGGTCTATACACGAGCAATATTCAAGCTTTTCCAGTGAATTCAAAGAAAGTTTAGGGTGTAGACACCAAAAGTTTAAAAAAATATTCAATAAAAGCACATATCTAATTGGGTCATGTTCTCAACCAGTAGAACATTGGTTTAAAGTTGTTGTAGAAGATTTTGAGAGAAGGAGAATTTTATGTGAATGTGCAAAGTTTGAAACAGAGATATTTATGCAAACATATTATTCATATTTTGCTCAAAACAATTGTTTGAACTCCCATTACAATATATTTTAAAGAGATGGACAATTCATGCCCAACACATTGTGACATATAGAGATACTTTATTGGCCAATTCAAAACATGAAGTTATAACGCCGGTTATGAAATGGAATTTATCAAATCTTTGTCAAAGGTTAGTTGAGGAGGCACCATTACCCAAAGTGTCATTTAGAGAAGTATTCGAAATGATAAACAAGAAATATGAGGAGCTCAATTTGACAAATGATCTACCAAGTGGCATTGACGTTGAACAAGAGGACCACACAATTCCTTTGGATTATACTACAATTAGCGATCCAATACAAGTGAAAACAAAAGGAAGACCAAGAAATGCATTTAGAATTCAATCAAGTTTTGAGATAGCGCACAGCTTGTCCAAAAAAAAAAGAACATATGGTTCTTGTGACGAGAAAGGTCACTACTCAATTACATGTCCAAAAAAATTTTAAGATCAATTTTTTTTACACTTTCTCAGATTTTTGTACAATATGTATTCACATGCTTATGTTATTTTGCAGGATATAGAGTTCATATGTCGCTGGATGCTATAAAGTTTGTATGTCGTTGGATGCAATGGAACATAAAAGAACTTTTTTTGTGGCGTATTAGATTTTGATTGTTAATGTTCTATTTGGGATTTGTTAATGAGTTTGTTCTTATTATTGTGCCTAATGAAATTGCTGTATGCAATGGAGCTCAAATGCCTAATGAAATTGCTTAATTATATTGCCAGAACTTGCTTCAAATTTTAGATTTTTTAATGAATTTTTAATGTTCTATTTTTGGATGCAATGGAACTACTCAAATGCTTAATGATATTGTGCTTAATTGCTTAATGATATTGCCTGAACATGCTTCAAATCTAAATGGATCGAACTGTAGAGTTGTAAATGCTGCTATCCCAGATACAATATATCAAACTGTAGAGCCGACATGCTTAATGATTTGAACGCCGCTGGAGAGATACAATATCATCCAGCCGCCCTCTAGACGAGACACAATATATTTAGAAAGTTGCTTGAGAGGAACGCCGCTGGAGAGAATTGCCGGAGAGCAACGCCGGAGAGGTCGGCCAGAGGGCGGCGTCTGCCCATCAATTTCCATCGGCGATGGTCGGACAAAAGATTTCCGACGGAAAATGTTGGGTTTTGGGCTGGCAGGATTGCGGTTGGAGAGGAACGCCGGCCGGAGAAGGACGCCGCCTCACAGGTTTCACCGCTGGGTTGATCGTGCGGTTGATTTTGGATGTCCGGCGCTGAACAAACACTAGTTTCAAGAGTTTAGGATGGTTGGCGTTGATTAATAGCACGTTTAATGAGGTTATACGCGCTGCGCGTATAACCAGTGTTCCTATATCTCTACTATTATGCAAAAACTATTTTTTGGTGAAACATTGCATGATCTTCCTATATTGCCCTTATAGTTGTATTCATAATTACACAATTATACCAAACTTTATATTATTATATTATAAAGAAAATACCCTTTTAGGTAATTACACAACTTTGCAATATTTAAATACAAAAAATAAAAATACTAGGTATCCTAAACCTATGGCCTATAGCTAGAAATGACAAAAGAAAGATTAATGTTTTAACGTTAAATATTATTTGTTTTACAAAATAAAAATTATATTCTTAATTTATATTTTTTTACGGTCATTTTGAGTACTCATATGTATATGTTGCGGAGCGGGCGGGTATTGTCGCGCGAGGCCATAGGGGCGGGTACTGTCCACGACAAATGTTGCCGCCCACGATAAATGTCGCCGCCCGACAAATGTCGCCGCCCATGACAAATGTCGCCGCCCACGACAAATGTCGTCCCCACGACAAATGTCGCACCACCGACGAATGTCGCCGCCCACGACAAATGGCGTCCCCACGACAAATGTCGCACCACCGACGAATGTCGCATCCCGGCGAATGTCGCACCCCGCCAATTGTCCCACCCTCGCCGAATGCCCCCAGGGCCGATGGCCCGTGCCTGTCACTTGTATATATATATATACGAGCAACTTCGCACGGGCTAAGCCCGTGCTCGATGCTCTCGGGCAGGCTTCGGCCGCATCAGGCGGGCTTCGTCCGCCTGCGCACGGGCTTCGCCCGTGCTTGATGCTCTGGGCGGCCTTCGGCCGCATAGAAGCGGACCCCGCTTCCACACAATTCAATTAGAAAAAGCACATATTCAATTAGAGAGCTCACTAACAGTACAACGTTTTTTATTAAAACCAAAATATATCACCCTAAGATTTTTTTTTTTTATCTCTTGTGCAGGGAAGCCTAATCACTAACTGCATACCATTGAATTGTTTTGCTTACGGGCTTCAAAAAAAAAGATTAGGATCCAAAATTCAAGCGAAAATTAAGATCATAAATTCAAGCGAAAATTAAGATCATAAATTCAAGCGAAAATTAAGATCCAAAATTCATGTGTTTTTGTTTCTATCGGTTTCTCACTGATTCCAGATTTACAATCGAAAATTCAAGTGAAAATTACACACATACATGTGTGATGAAGATGCGAAGGCAAGAAAAAAAATCGAGCAGTGATAGTGACATAGCAAAATTTGTGATTTAGTAATTAGTATATAAATATTGACATAGGTTATAGTGTAAAAGTAAGGAAAATAACAACAGGTTTATCTGTGCTGAAGAAGGTGCTTGTTGATTACTGCAGGGAAGGAACCACCAAGATGTCTAATAATTGCTATTTCAAATTGTGCATAATAAGAAACCTGTATCCAAATGTTAAATGATAGCTAGACGGGAGGAAAGTAAGCAGGGAAAGATCGCCTAATGCCTGTGTGTTTCTCTCCATCATTCAATTCCCTCTTCCTCTTTATCTTTGCGCCTGTCTAATTGATCTGTCTTTCATTCATAAATTGCAGGTTCTAAAAACTGGCATGCATGAAGCTGCATGCAGCGCCGGGCCGCAGAGCGGGGTAGATCGATTTGGTGTTTGCCTAAGTGGCAAGATTTATATCAAACCACACACTTAATTATGCACACAAATTAACATTAATTAGCCGCTCTAATTAATTATACTAAGGCTTCATTTGGTTCGGCGGTGGCGGGTCGAACCAGCGGGTGGAAAGGGAGTGTTCGAACCGGAGGGGGGAGGTGGCTGCTCCAAACGAAGCTTTTTGGGGCGTTTCTCAAGGCGGGCAGGTGGAAACGGAGCAAACGCCGCAGGAGGTTCATTTGTTTACCCTCCTTCCGGCGGCGTTTGCCCAAAACGGAGCAGCGAAACGCCCAAACAAATGGAGCCTAAAGCTAGCTGCTGCAAGGTCAGTTTGTTCCTATGTCCTCCGCTGTTAATTAATTGTATTGCTTCGTGCATAATAAAGCTAGCTGCTGCAAGGTCAGTTTGTTCCTATGTCCTCTACGGCTAATTAATTTTATTGCTTCATGGAGGAATCAATATCCATAATTCATTATGACAAAGCTTATGCGACATCAATTCCAAAGAACTCCGGAACATTATCTCATGAAACATCAATGGGAACAACAAATTCAGCAAGAGTGGATATCTCAAAGTTGCAATTACACACGAAGCAAACCTGTTTGGAAGATTCAGGTTTTGTTTGGGACAGCGTATGATGATGAATAAGCCGCTAATTGATAATTGATACTTGTATAGAGATTTTATAAAATCAATGATGAATAAGCAGTCGACTGTTTGGATAGTTTGTTCATAAGTGTTTATCTAAAATTTCATTTATGCATAAGGATTTGTTTGTTTGGACGCGTTTTTTTTTCGTCCGTGCACGATTTTTTTGTTAGGAGGCGATTTTCCGCTCTGGCGTGTTTTTTCGCCCGTCACGATTTTTTTCGTCAGGTCAAGATTGTTTTCGCCCAAGCTCGATTTTTTTCACTCGGACATGATTTTTTTTCGCCCGGGCGCGATTTGTTCGTCCATGCGTGATTTTTTCGCTAGGTCGCGTTTTCTCGCTCGATCGCGTTTTTTTTGCCCGCCCGATTTTTTTCCATCGGGGGCATTTTTTTCACACGAGCGCGATTTTTTCGCCCGACCACGCGATATTTTCGCTCGGACACGTTTTTTTCGCACGGACGTGTTTTTTCCCCGATCACAGTTTTTTCGCTCGGTTGCGGGTTTTTCACCCGGACGCGTTTTTTTTCGCCTGGTCGTTTTTTTTCGCCGGGTGCGTTTTTTTCGCCCGGGCGCGAATTTTTCGACCGGTCGCGTCTTTTGTCTCGGGCGCAATTTTTTCTCACAGGCGCGATTTTTCCCCAGCACAATTTTTTCAACCCGAAACAATTTATTTGCCCCGATGCAATTTTTTCGCCCGGAGAAAAAATCATGCCCGGGCGAAAAAATCACTTCTCGCTGCGCCTGGGCGAAAAAATCGTTTCCGGGCGAAAAAATCGGATCCGGGCGAAAAAATCGATTCCGGGTTAAAAAATCGCTTCCGGGCGAAAAAGTTGCTTCCGGGCGAAAAAAAACGCGTCCGTGCGAAAAAATCGCGCCCGGGCGAAAATACCACGCCCGGGCAAAAAAACTGAGCCCGAGCGAATAAATCTCCCGCGGGTGAATATCGCGCTCGGGCGAAAAATATCGTGCATGAGCGAAAAAAACTCTCCCGGGTGAAAAAAAACGTGTCATAGTGAAAAAATCGCGTCCGGGAGATAAGATCGCGTCCGGACGAAAAGATCGCGCCCCTGCGAAAAAATTTTGCCCGGACAAAAAAATCGCGCTCGAGTGAGAAATTCTCTCGCGGCTGAGAAATTCGTGTTCGAGCGAAAAATTTGAGTTCGGTTAAAAAAATCGCGACTTGGTGAAAAAATCGCGTCTGAACGAAAAAATCACATCCGGACAAAAAATCACTCATATGACTTTTTAAAGAAATAAGCGCTTATGAGAAGCCGTAAACTGGACCCGGATAGCTTATAAAAAATCAATTTTTCATCAATTTTAAAAAAAGTGATTTTATATAAGCTGCACAAACAAACAGCTATAAAACTGTTTTTTTTGTTTTAAATAGAGGTTATTGATCAGCATAAGCTGTCCCAAACAGAGCCTCAGATTCTGAGATCAGCTGTGAAATGAAGGCAGGGGGAGGGTTTTTCCGTCCAAATGGAAGCTTAAGATTTTGAGATAGCTGTGAAATGAAGTGGAATTGCTGAATATTAAAGAAATAGGCGGATCAGTTTCAAAGCCTTACCCCCACATCATTGAAGAGACAACTGTTGTCCGACGGTATAACTCTCCTCACCACAATGCCGTCCATATTCACCAGAGAAGAAAAACACAGTTGCAGCTTTTCAGGATCCCAAAGTCCTCAACAGAGTCCGGGATCAACACTTTGGAGGAAAATTAAACCAATCCACAGCTGGGAATCAGCTAAAAATTGAAGGCGGAGGAGCCAGATGCCGAAACAATGGGAAGAAATAGGGAATCAGCTAAAAATTCAAGGCGGAGGAGCCAGATAAATCGCATTAGGAAGAGAAGCAAGGAGAAGGAGAAGCACAACTTTGGCAGAAGGAGAAGGAGAGCGACTGTAACAAGCTAAAGCTTGCTACAGGTACTTTGCTGGAGAAGATGGCCGGAATGCCAGGGGCGGTGGTGGATGGTGGGTAAGGCAAAGCCTTACCTAGCTTCAGGGATCCTAAACTATACTATTAATCTAACAAACAAACTAATTACTTTCATTAATTTCCCTTTTTAAACTAATACATGGCTTGGCCTTTTATAGACCATACTAAGTACAATAGCCAATAAGAACTTGCCACGTGGTGGCTATATAGTCGTTACATTCATGTCCTCCCCATTTAAACGACGACCTCGTCGTGTGATTCCACCAGGATCAAAAACTCAAATGACGCGATGAATGTATATGAGAACCAAGCCTGCGTCCTAAAATTTGTTTATTGACGGCTCCACTTGTGCTGAATGTATCGAAACGATGCATCCTCCTGGATCGAATACATGAACTGTCCAAGCTGATACATGGTTGCGGACAAACGTGTCATCTTGTGGTCGACCAACTTGAGTAACTTGAGCTAGAGAGCCCATGATGAAGTTAGAGTTTGGGTGATGTTGCATCAACTCCTCCAATGGCGGCAAAGTGATGGGATAGCCAATAATTACAGGAGAAATCAAGAACACAGACAATGCCAATTTATAATATAATTTATAAATCAATTACAATGAAGAAACAAGTGAAGAAATAACCGTCCGGTGAAACGCACGCGGATGCGCCGGACACGCACGATCCGCAGGAAATGGAAGATCTGGGACTGCAATCCGACTAACGGACGCACAAGGTTCACCGAACCTTCAACGTCAACTTCCGACGTTCAACCGCAACCACCGCCACCACCGGAGAGAAACTCCAAGTTCGGACCCGGACCTTGCCACGAACGTGTAGCCCGTCCTCAACGCAAACTTTTCCTCTCCACAGCCTTCACAAACAGCCAGGTTAAAACAGCTCTGTCTCCGCCTTCCTTCCACGGCAACGGCCGACTGGACTCGGACGGCAACGGCGGACTGCCTTCCTCTTCACATCAGCGACGGCAAACACCGGCGGCTGCCTTCCTCCAGCGGCGACTCTGGCAAGAGATCCCAAGGCAGCAGCCTCCTGCACCAAGCCGAGAGAGAGAGAGCGGTTGCGGTTAGAGAGCGGGTGGCAGGCTGCGATTTTTAATGCAGGGAGGGGGTTGCGGTTACCATTCATGGGAGAGAGAGAGAAAGGAATATAATAATGGGTATATTATATTCTCATTACCACCTCCCAATTAAAACCACCGGGCCACATTCCAAATTAAAAGATGTTTAATTTGGACAGATTTGAAAACAGTTTTTAATTTGGACAGCTTTCAAGACAACACAAAAAAGATTGAAACCTCAAATACTGCGTTGCAACCTGTTATCTGCTCCTAATGCGCCCGGTCCATTTGAACCGGGTATGAGCAAACCCAACAAACACCACCTTGGCTCATATCCTTGTTCCGCCACCACCTGCACGAAGCATCATCTGCATTGGACACCAACTGCGCGAAGCAACCGTTCTGCACGAAGCACCAGTCTGCACGAAGCACCACCTCAAGAACTTGAGGCGTCAGCCGACCTGCTCCAGTCGACTCATCCCTGCTCGGGCTCAACCCCTGAATGTCAATGCAACTTGATCGCTGAATCTGACTCGCCTAGTCATACTACTAGAAGGGCGATCCCCTGCACCACCTCGACCATCCACACCGTCGGCCGCAGAAATCATGGGCGCACCACCTCGCATCGTGGTCCCCATCAGCCGGTACAGACTACCGCGCTGCATAGCTCGCATGAGCACGGTGCGCCCTCGCCTCACTGTCAGAACTCCACCTCTCGATGCAAACCTGCACCCACCGGTGTCCAATCTGCCCAACGAAATCAGATTCCTGCGTAACTTTGGTACCAGGTGTACCTGCTCAAGTCTACGCACAGCTCCACCATGCATCCGCAAGTTCACCGTCCCAATCCCTGTGACCTCACATGTTGAGCCGTCACCCAGAAAGATCGACCCAGACGTCACCTCCAGTTAACTGAACATCGCCGCATCTGAGAAAATGTGCTGCGAGGCACCAGAATCCAAAATCCAGCTATCAGAGTCACTTTGACTCTCAGTGACGCAATAAAATTTGTCATCTCCTTCCAGGTCGAGTGTCACCATGCCCGCATCTTGAACATCCTTCGAAGTACCAGAAATTCCTGCATGCTGCAGACAATTTCTCCTAATGTGACCAACCTGTCTGCAGTGGTAACACGTCACTGCCTTCTTTGACGCCGACCGAGCTCGTGCACTGCTCGATCCTCTGTTAAAACTCCTCCCACGTTCATGCGCTACCAAGATCTAGTCACCCCTAGGAGTGGGGTCCTTTAACATCTGACTGGATAACAGCGCCGACGTGACTTCTTCCAGCCCCACCGTATCCTTCCCATACAGGAGCGTAGTCACCATGTGTTTGTATGACGCTGGGAGCAAGGTAAGAAGCAAGAGGGCTTTGTCTTCTTCCTCTACCTTCGAGCCAACAACATGCAATTGGCTCAGGAGACCGTTGAACACATTGAAGTGTTCCTGCAGGTTGTCACCTTCCTGCATCTTCAGCGTATAAAAGCGCTGCTTCAGCAACAATCTTGTCGTCACGAATTTTGCCAAGTACAGTCGCTCAAGCTTTCCCCAAAGCCCGACTTCCGTCTCTTCAGTCCCGATGTTGAAGAGCACATGGTCAGCAACACACATCCTGATTGTGCTCGTGGCCTTTTCATCAAGATCCTTCCATTCCTCATCTTTCACCGCCGTGGATAATTTGTCGCGCCCCCGCAAGACTTGAATCAAACCTTGTTGAACCAACATATCCTTGACTCGAATCTGTCATAGGCTAAAATTCCCACTACCATCGAACTTCTCCACTGAAAATCTGTCCAAAACTGCATTCTTCCATGTCATGACTATCCCCGACAAACTAGAAGACCTGATTTGTTCAAAAATCGGATCTGAAAGAGTGGGAGGAGGACATAGTCGTTCACCACTGCAGTCAAACCCTTCCTAGAACGTCCAATCACGGTCGTCTATCGAACCTGGCTCTGATTCCACTTGATGGGATAGCCAATAATTGCAGGAGAAATCACGAACACAGACAATGCCAATTTATAATATAATTTATAAATCTATTACAATGAAGAAACAAGTGAAGAAAATAACCGTCCGGTGAAACGCACGCGGATGCGCCGGATACGCACAATCTGCAGGAAATGGAAGATCTGGGACTGCAATCTGACTAACGGATGCACAAGGTTCACCGAACCTTCAACGTCAACTTTCATGTTGACTACTTTTTCTAAAAATGCTGTTTAGGGGGTCTATTTTCAAAAGGCGCGAAGGGAGGTCCGCGCAAAAAATAAAAATCGAAATAATTACCGGGCGGAACCCCCTTCGCGCCTTTTGAAAATAGACCCCCTAAACAGCATTTTTAGAAAAAGTGGTCAACGTGAAAGTTGTAGATCTCGACGAGATCTACAACTTTCATGTTGACCACTTTTTCTAAAAATGCTATTAAGGGGGTGTTTTTTTCATTTTTCCGGGAAGCGCGTTTTTTTGTCCAAAAAGCGCTGCGCGGAAATTCAGTGCCCCCTATATATATATATCAGATTAATGCAAAAACGCGCAGCGCGTTTTGCTCTAAAAAACGCGCTCCCCGGAAATACGAAAAAAGCACCCCCTAAACAGCATTTTTAGAAAAAGTGGTCAACATGAAAGTTGTATATCTCGACGAGATCTACAACTTTCATGTTGACCACTTTTTCTAAAAATGCTGTTTAGGGGGTCTATTTTCAAAAGGCGCGAAGGGGGTTCCGCCCGGTAAATATTACGATTTTTTTTTTTTGCGCGGACCTCCCTTCGCGCCTTTTGAAAATAGACCCCCTAAACAGCATTTTTAGAAAAAGTAGTCAACATGAAAGTTGTAGATCTCGTCGAGATCTAAAACTTTCATGTTGACCACTTTTTCTAAAAATGCTGTTTAGGAGGTGTTTTTTTCATTTTTCCGAGGAGCGCGTTTTTTTGTCCAAAAAGCGCTGCGCGGAAATACAGTGCCCCCTATATATATATATATATATATCTATACTATATTAAAAAGATATATGGTGGTCTGCCAATAGCGTGAGTTCGAAATTAGGGAGAAATTCGGTGGCCGTCGGATTTAGGAGATTTGATCCGGAACCATTGGATCCGGGTCTGCCAATAAAAAAAAACCCCAAAACACTGCTCCCTCTCTCTCCTCAAACCCGACGCAGCAAAAGCCCCCCCCCCGCCCCTCTTGCTCGACCATCTCCACCGCCGGCGGCGGAGCCGCCGGCGGCCTGAACGGACACCCCCGGCGGGTACGCCTGGAGCCGGCGAACCTTCCGGGGGTAATCCGGTGGCGCTCCGGCGGGGCCACCGCCGGCGGTGGCCCTGACCGTGATGCCCAGATCTGGGCATCACGGTCAGGGCCACCGCCGGCGGTGGCCCCGCCGGAGCGCCACCGGATTACCCCCGGAAGGTTCGCCGGCTCCAGGCGTACCCACCGGGGGTGTCCGTTCAGGCCGCCGGCGGCTCCTGAAAACAGTTCTTTTATTAATGAAAAATGAAATTTTTTATTAATTTCATTTTTTTAATTCAATTATTAATCTTTTAATTAATTATTAAAACAGTTCTTTTAAATAAACTAAAAATTAATATTTTAATTAATTTAAAAATAAATTTTAAATTAAAAAAATGTTTAATTAATTAATGTCTGCATGGGGCGGGCGAAGCCCGCCGGGGGGGCGGGCGAACCCCGCCGGGGGGCGGGCGAAGCCCGCCGGGGGGCGGGCGAAGCCCGCCGGGGGGCGGGCGAAGCCCCCCGGGGGGCG
Source organism: Platanthera zijinensis (assembly GCA_039513925.1). Classification (NCBI taxonomy): domain Eukaryota; kingdom Viridiplantae; phylum Streptophyta; class Magnoliopsida; order Asparagales; family Orchidaceae; genus Platanthera; species Platanthera zijinensis. The sequence continues at coordinate 153,262,820 of CM077094.1, read as the reverse complement.
GGCGAAGCCCGCCGGGGGGCGGGCGAAGCCCGCCGTCACCGGCCCGGTACTGTGGCGCGTGGCCATCGGGCCGGAGGCCCGTGCCCGTCACTCGTATATATATTATTATATTACCTGATTTTCGTGCCTTTACTGTAGCAGTCTCGTCTCCCAGACTTTTTGGGTCCCAAATCAAAGATCAAGGAGGCTTCAAATCAAAAAGTGATCAACATGAAAGTTGTTCGGATCGCCGAGATCTACACCTTTCATGTTTACCACTTTTCGTTTTGGAGCCATCTTGAATCTCATATTGGGACCCGAAAAACCTGATTTCCGTGCATTTACTGTAGCAGTCTCGCCGCCCAGACTTTTCGGGTCCCAAATCGAAGGTCAAGAAGGCTCCAAATCAAAAAGTCATGAACATGAAAGTTGTTCGGATCGCCTAGATATACAACTTTCATGTTGACCACGTTTCGTTTTGGAGTCATCTTGACCCTCATATTGAGTCCCGAAAAATCTAATTTCCGTGCCTAAACAGGCGGGTGAACAGTTCACCCGCCTGTTTTAGTCCCACACCGTCCATTCTTAGGTTTTTGCGGGTATATATTCAATATTCCGCATTCAGTAGTTGAAGTAATGTTGGCTGGCTGACTTGCGGGCGGGCTTGCTTGCAGGTTTTCGCGGGATGGGCTTGCGGGTTGTTTACGGGCTTGCCGGTTGCGGGTCCGCTAGTTTTTGGCTGTCCTATATTAGGTTTTAGGACTGTCCTAGAGTAGGTTTAAGAGGCCTATAAAAAAGTCTGGATAGAGGGTTGGTTTGATCCAACGGTTCATGATCAAAAATCTGAAATCCGACGGCCATCTAATTACCCTCTAATTTTGAACTCATGCTATATGCAAGCCACCATATTTCTTTATAATATGGTGTATATATATATATATATATATATATATATATATATATATATATATAGGTGCACTGAAAAAACGCGCAACTGTTGAAGTCAAAAATAACCTCAACAAATGTTCACGAACCAAAGTGCAGTCAATGCCTACTTCTCTCAAACCTCGACCCCTGACAGGCTGCTAAGGCCCTAACACAGACCCAAAGCCTCAGTTGGGAGGTCCCACCACACACCCGGAAGATCTCTGAGAGCTTCCCCTCCAAAGCCAAATGCTGGGCTGGGAGCTCTTCAGAAGGCACTAGGGTTAGAGGAAAATGATCAACTTGCCTTCCAAAGAGCCCTTATGGGTCTTTTTATAGTCTTCCTTTGACCTAAAAATACTGAAATACCCCTGAGGGGTCTGCCAATAGCCAAATCCCGCTGTCATCCAAAGGGCATTTGGGTAATTTTACCTCGGGATAATATATTATAAAATAATCCTCTTTATGAGCGCCGGGCCCCACCACGTGGGCCCACTTGGCGAGAACCCTGGCCGAGAAGGCTCTCGCGGGACCCTCACCCGGGCCAACCTTGGCGAGACCCCCTTGCCAGGGAGGTTCGCGCCCTCCACGGTTTCGAAGAGCTCGCGACTTAGGGCCTTCTTGGGGCCTTCTCGCCTCCCCTGGGCGGGAGCTTCCGCGGTCAGGCCCTCTGCTTTGGTCGTTCGACGATCTCTCCTGCCGAGAGGTCGACCATCTGCCCTGGTCGGTCGACGATCTCTCCTGCCGAGAGCTTGAACATCTGCCTTGGGCGAGAGCCCCTTCAGGGCGAGAACTCTACAAGTATGTCTTAGGGCTAACCCAGGGCTAACCTGAGCCTAGCCCAATTCCTCAGTGGTGTCTCCGGGTCCCACCCAGCGAATATGGGGTTGTACACAATCCCCGCTCTTTTCGAGCTAGCCCTGCGCTCGACAAGACAAGTCCAACCCCCAAAATATTCGCTGGACCCGTGCCCGCCTATCGAGGGAATCTTTTGGTGGGTCCCACTGCGGCTATAAATATGCCCTGATGGACGTCCCTACGCCCTGCCCTTAAAATACGGCTTTCCGACTGAGCTCTCGCCTCCGGGATTTTCGCGCGAGCACACCATGCATTCCAAGCGTGCTGCCAAACCGCTTCCGCAAAGCCTCCAAGACCGGTTAGCCGCTGCCCAAGCGCGGGCCTTGGCTAACTGTGCGGCGGTGGCTCCATGGTTAGCGAAAAAGACTTCAACCGCCGGGCCTTCGGAGCCGAAGAAGAAGGAAAAGAAAAGGGCGAAGGCGGTCCGGCGGGACCTTTCTCGCGAGAACAGGGATCCTCCTTCCCCCACTCCCAATCCTGCCGGAGATTCTTCCCTACAGAAGGTGAGCCTTTCGCCCGCGCCTACCGAGCTAACTGTACATTAGATTCGATGATTAAAGTATGCTTTCGCAGGAGTCCGCTCCCGATAATGACGCCGAAATTCAGCCCAGCTCTTCGAACCTACCCGCTCATCCCCCCGAGGGCCAAACACGGGTCTCGGAAAGGATTCCTCCCGCCGAGACCGGAACGATAGGTACATTCTCCCTTGTCAATATTTCAACCAGACCCTTTCTTTTCTGAACCGTCTTCTCGCAGTGCCAGCTCCCGCCGACCCGGGTCTATCCACCCGGGAAGATGAAACGAGAACCGCCGAAGTGCCTCCCGCGGTGGCCAATCCTCTCCTGCAGGCGGGGGGGGGGGGGGGGGGGGGGGGCGGCTTCTAAACCTTCCGCTACTCTCAAGGATGCTGATCGCCCCTTGAGAGAAGACCACTCCCCTCATGCTTCCGGCCAGGCCGGGATCATCGTGCGCGAGCCCTTCCGCCCGGGGCTGGGCAAGCCTCTTCACCTCCTTTACGGAACCAACGGAGGGGCCGGGCCTTCTCGTCCAACTTTGGCTGACGGTTCTCGCCCAGCCGCAGGTATGCGAAAACTTTGTCGGACTGTCGATCGTCATGTCTTGATCAAAATTCTCGCGTGTTTCTTCCGCAGGTGATCCTGGCTTGGAAGTCAACGAGGAAGGAGAGGAAGAGGAAGAAGAAGACGAGGAAGAAGAGGATGAAGAGTCCCCCTCCCTTCGTCTGGCGAGATAGAGGAAACCCTGAACAGTGCAGGGAGCGCGAAGGGGAGACGGAGGAAGATCTCGGCCATCCTGGCCAAGCTTGTCCGGCGAGACCGTGCCCATGCTGCCGCGGCGAAAGCGTTCCGCGAATCCGTGGAGCAAAGACTGGAGGCTCTGGAGCGGGACTTCTTCTTGGGCGAGACTGATTGCCCGCGCGGGCCTTCCGCCGAGTCTTCGCCAGGGAGGTGCATCTCGCAGATCCGGGACTACGCCAGGCGGATCAACCTTGGGTGTACCACGCTATCGTCTTACTTCAACCCGTTGGCGCCCCCAAGGACTAGGCGGCGAGAACGGGGACGATGGAGCTGGAAACCCTACTAGCCTTCACGCTCTGAAACTTAATGTATCTCTTTTTTCTTCTCCCCTTGTTTCTCTTTTTCAATGTCTGTAATAAACATTATTATTAATTAAGTTTTATCCGGCTTGCGCTAGCGAGAGTCTCGCTTCTACCCATGTCTCTCTTTTCCCTTTCCTTTTTATCGTTCTGCGGGGCTTTTTAATCAAGGCGCTTACCCCGATCTAGGATGCTTGCGCTGATCTAGGAGGTTTGCGTTAACCCAGGAGGCTTGCGCCAGTCTCGGAGGTTTGCGTTAACCCAGGAGGCTTGCGCCAGTCTAGGAGGCTTGCGCCGATCCAGGCAGTCGCGTCGAAACCCGAAGCGACCGTTGACCGCCGTCATCCTGAGGGGGAGAACCGAGGCGCCGTTAGCCCGGATTCTGACAGCTGTACTCCGCTGTCACTTTCTCTCTCTGCCGGATGAACTCATGATGACTACGATTCCCTATAAATAGAGAAGTCTACCAACCGCATTTACTTCTCCGATCCGGAACCTCAGCCTTCCCTCCGTGCTCTCGCGTTCCTGCTTCCGCTTCGACCCCCCTACAGCTCTCGCTCTTACTCACGAACTAGCCATGCCTGGCGAGAGCAAGGGTCGCGCCCATTGTGCGGAAGCCTTCCAGAAACACCTCTTCCCTTCCTGCAAGCTCACCCTCGACGAGTACAACGTGATCGTCGACCGCTACGTTCCCGCCGGCTTCTCGGCGCGGAACCCGGGGAATCATGATAGGGTGAATACTCCCGGGGCGGGAGAGCTTGCCATCCCCCTCGAGCATTTCGAGGTGGGCTTCCGCCTCCCCCTGTGGCCGGAGGTTCGGTTAGCTCTCCGCTATTATGGGGTGGTGCCCGCCCAGCTAAACCCGAACTCTGTCGCGATCCTTATAGCATTCATATGCTATATGCGATCCGAGAGGATCGAGTTTAGTCTGCCCATCTTCCGGAAGCTATTCAACTTCCGTGCCAAGGGGGGGTAGTTTTCTTCTCCGGGCAGCAGCTCGAGGTTACCGGTCTCGCCAATAAGCACCACCATTGGGGCGAGAAGTTCGTTTACGTCAGCGGGGACTTCGGCAACGTCCCGCTTCAGCCCGTCCAGTATGAAGACGCTGCCTACAAGCCGCCCGCTCTGGGATCGCGCGAGAGCGCAATCCTGGAATTCTTCGGGACCAAGGAGTTCGACGTCCCCTATCTTCTGCGGGACGTCGACTCCCTCCCACTTGTTCAATCGGGCGAAGGTACGGTCTCGCCTCAGATTCCCTTTTTCTATCAAAGATTTTCTTGCGCTGAAGTGCTAAAGCGTTCTTACTTTGCAGGAGAGCGGGAGGTTCCTCTGCGCCAACCCTTCGCCGCAGGACGGGGTGTCGAGGGTCTGGCAGCGAGAGGCCCCCTTGCGCTCGCGGAAGCCAGCGCCAGCGCCTGCCGAGAAGATCCAACCCCTTCCATGCCGCCACCGGCCAAGAAGCGGAAGGCCACCCTTCCTTCTCTCCGCACACTGAAGAGGCCGAAACCCTCTGCCCTTGAGAAGGGAAAAGCCCCGGCCGTCCCGCCTGTCCAACCTCCTCCCGAGGGTAGGTCCTTTGAAGCGATCCTTCAGATGGCCAGCGAGATGGATGTCGCCGCCAAGAGCCGTGTCGAGGCTTCCGCCAGGAATATATCGGTCGCAAGCGAGGCTGGTGGAGAAGTGGTCGCCGCCGAAACCTCCGCCAGCGTCCCGCCCCCAGAGGTGCCGAGAGGGCACCGGAACTTTGGCTTCGGCGTTAGATACGCCGACTCGGAGGGGAAGCCTCAGATGGAATGGGACCCTGAGTCAAACTCGATCAGGGTTTCAACCCTCCTTCCCAGATGGGCGGAGGGGGAGAATGTGACCGGCGAGGCCTTCTCGCTTGGGTATGGTCTCTACAGCCGGGAGGATGCCGGCGTTTTTGACCAGATGTCCACCCGCCTTCTAGCCTTCGACGCCACCCGGGCCCTAATGCGCGCGTTCGAGCTCACGCATATGTGTGCGCGCCGAAGCATCACCCTTGACAAGAATTTCACCGATATGCGCAAGGCGAGGGAGGACGCGATAGCTCGCGCGCATGCCGCGGAAGAAGAACTCGCGAGAGCTCAACAGGAGCTCGCGGATGCTAGATTGGCGCTGTCTCTGCGCCCCGCGACCGAGGTAGGCGAGATCCTCCTGAACCCTTGTCCCCGTTTCCTCGAAGTTTCTACTGTGTAACGCGTCTAGACTAAAATCTTTTATCCCTTTTACAGGATTCCGCCCAAGTCAGGGAGCTTCGCGCAGAGCTGGCCAACGCGCGCTGCGAGAGCGTCCTCCTGAGGGAACAGCTCCGCGCAGAGCTGGCGAAGGTCCCGCCCCCGGAGCTAGATGCGAGGTTGCGGAGTCGCTACCTCTCGGAGTATGACGTCGATAAGCTGCTTCAAGCCAACGCTCAAGCGACCGTCAGGCTGACGCTCGAGACGCTGCGAGACGTCGAGCTGCTCCGGGAGGACGGCGCGACCATCGACGCTCGCCAACTTCTCCCTTGGCTTTACGACCCGGTTCCCAAACCCCCGGGCGCGCCGGACTCGCCGCTCTCAGACGTCCCGAGGTTCTCTACCGCTGTTGACGAGACGTCCGGGGAAGGCTCTGGCGATGATTCAAGCGAGAGCACCAGTGGGGACTACAGCGCGTCCCCCTGAGGTGTCTTTTATTTTGAATATCTTTTTGTAATGAGCGAGAACCTCCTTCTGTAATTAACTTTTTTATAAAGTAATGTCTCATTTTCATTTTTCATTTCCCTTTTTTTTTTATTATTATCCCTGCGTGCTTTGAAAGTATATTATTCTGCCGAATGACCTCCGCGCGAGCTTCCGCCGAGACCCTCAGTCTCTTTAGGGTGACCTTCCTTAGAGATCAGCTAGGCGGGAACCTCGCGTTGTCGATTGAATCTTCCTGCCTAGGTCCGCCGGGGGCTTTCATTTGCGAGAACCTCCTTTAGCCGAGACCTTTGCTGGCCGAGACCCCTGGGCCGGGATCCTTACTGGCCGAAACCTCCGGGCCGCGATCTGCCGAGACCTCCAAGCCAAGACTTTTACTGGCCGAGACCTCTGAGCCGAGACCTTTACTGGCCGAGACCCCTGAGCCGAGACCTTTACTGGCCGAGACCCCTGAGCCGAGACCTTTACTGGCCGAGACCCCTGAGCCGAGACCCTTTAGGGATTTGCCCCCGGTCTAGGTCAGGGTCCTGCCCACATATTTTTCCGACCAATCAAACCCCTACCCCGTCGGCGAGCCGTTGGACCTGCTATCTTATATGGGCGCCTGCGCAGCGGGTCTACCGGGGTTTGAGCCGAGCTCGTTGTAACGTAGTAACCACCAATCAAGAACCAAGAATCAAAAGGTCAAGGACTCCACCTATCCCCCGCAGGCGAGCCTTCGGACCTGCCAGCTTGGTGGGAGCCTGCGCAGCGGGTCTGCCTGGGGCCGAGCCGAGCTCGGGGTGTCGTTGAAGTGGCTAAGAACAGAGTATCCCAAGAGCCAACCTATCCCCCGCAGGCGAGCCTTCGGACCTGCCAGCTTGGTGGGAGCCTGCGCAGCGGGTCTGCCTGGGGCCGAGCCGAGCTCGGGGTGTCGTTGAAGTGGCTAAGAACAAAGTGTCACAAGAGCCAACCTATCCCCCACAGGCGAGCCTTCGGACCTGCCAGCTAGATGAGAGCCTGCGCAGCGGGTCTACCTGGGGCCGAGCCGAGCTCGGGGTGTCGTAGAAGTGGCTAAGAACAAAGTGTCGCAAGAGCCAACCTATCCCCCACAGGCGAGCCTTCGGACCTGCCAGCTAGATGAGAGCCTGCGCAGCGGGTCTACCTGGGGCCGAGCCGAGCTCGGGGTGTCGTAGAAGTGGCTAAGAACAAAGTGTCGCAAGAGCCAACCTATCCCCCACAGGCGAGCCTTCGGACCTGCCAGCTAGATGAGAGCCTGCGCAGCGGGTCTACCTGGGGCCGAGCCGAGCTCGGGGTGTTGATGAAGATAACCAAACCTCTCCCCCACAGGCGAGCCTTCGGACCTGCCAGCTAGATGAGAGCCTGCGCAGCGGGTCTACCTGGGGCCGAGCCGAGCTCGGGGTGTTGATGAAGATAACCAAACCTCTCCCCCACAGGCGAGCCTTCGGACCTGCCAGCTAGATGAGAGCCTGCGCAGCGGGTCTACCTGGGGCCGAGCCGAGCTCGGGGTGTTGATGAAGATAACAAAACCTCTCCCCCACAGGCGAGCCTTCGGACCTGCCAGCTAGATGAGAGCCTGCGCAGCGGGTCTACCTGGGGCCGAGCCGAGCTCGGGGTGTTGATGAAGATAACCAAACCTCTCCCCCACAGGCGAGCCTTCGGACCTGCCAGCTAGATGAGAGCCTGCGCAGCGGGTCTACCTGGGGCCGAGCCGAGCTCGGGGTGTTGATGAAGATAACCAAACCTCTCCCCCACAGGCGAGCCTTCGGACCTGCCAGCTAGATGAGAGCCTGCGCAGCGGGTCTACCTGGGGCCGAGCCGAGCTCGGGGTGTTGATGAAGATAACCAAACCTCTCCCCCACAGGCGAGCCTTCGGACCTGCCAGCTAGATGAGAGCCTGCGCAGCGGGTCTACCTGGGGCCGAGCCGAGCTCGGGGTGTTGATGAAGATAACCAAACCTCTCCCCCATAGGCGAGCCTTCGGACCTGCCAGCTAGATGAGAGCCTGCGCAGCGGGTCTACCTGGGGCCGAGCCGAGCTCGGGGTGTTGATGAAGATAACCAAACCTCTCCCCCACAGGCGAGCCTTCGGACCTGCCAGCTAGATGAGAGCCTGCGCAGCGGGTCTACCTGGGGCCGAGCCGAGCTCGGGGTGTTGATGAAGATAACCAAACCTCTCCCCCACAGGCGAGCCTTCGGACCTGCCAGCTAGATGAGAGCCTGCGCAGCGGGTCTACCTGGGGCCGAGCCGAGCTCGGGGTGTTGATGAAGATAACCAAACCTCTCCCCCACAGGCGAGCCTTCGGACCTGCCAGCTAGATGAGAGCCTGCGCAGCGGGTCTACCTGGGGCCGAGCCGAGCTCGGGGTGTTGATGAAGATAACCAAACCTCTCCCCCACAGGCGAGCCTTCGGACCTGCCAGCTAGATGAGAGCCTGCGCAGCGGGTCTACCTGGGGCCGAGCCGAGCTCGGGGTGTTGATGAAGATCCCTTCAACCAGGCCTATTCTATCACTGAGATGAGGGATCATAGCCAGTTAAAACTAAAACATAAAGATTGCCTATTCAGCGACAGTCAACATTTTGAAATAAACTTATTGAAAATGCAACAGTTGTTTACAACACTACAATCCTTCTTTCCCTCTTACGGGTAGAAGCGCTTCAGGTCATCACCATTCCAGGTGTGACTCAAGGTCCTTCCCTCCGCGTCCTGGAGATAGTAGCCTCCGTTAACCAGAGCCTTCTCTACTATGTAAGGCCCTTCCCAGCTAGGGTTGAGCTTACCAACCGCGGCCGACCTTCCCGCAGCGTCGACCTTTTTCAGTACTAGATCCCCCTCGGCGAATTGCTTGACTCTGATATGCTTATCGAAGTACCGAGCCATTCGCCGTTTTATTTCTTCTTGCCTGATGGCGGCAACATCCCGCAGCTCTTCCACCATATCTAATGAGAGGCGCAACCCTTCCTCGTTCTCCAACCTCCAAGCTTCGTTTCCCTCCGCTGCGGCCGTGACCCTTGGGGACCGAACCTCGAACTCCACCGGGAGGACAGCCTCACACCCGTGAGAGAGCTTGAAGGGGGTCTCTCCAGTGGCCATGCTCGGAGTTGTTCGCAAGGCCCACAGGACGGAAGGGAGCTGTTCCACCCAGCTACCCTTCAGGTTCTCGACCTTCTTTTTGAGCAAGTTGACGATGACTTTGTTTGCCGCCTCCACCTGACCATTGCTCCGAGGATGATGGACAGAGGCGAACCTGAGATCAATCCCCAATTGGGTGCAGAAACTGATGAATTCTTCACTGGCAAACTGAGGTCCATTGTCTGTCACTATCGCTTGGGGCAATCCGTGCCTGCAAATGATTTCCCCCCAAACGAAGTTTCTGATGACCTGGGAGGTTACCTTGGCCAACGGCTTGATCTCCAGCCATTTGGAGAAGTAGTCAATCATCACTAGGAGGAACCTCCTTTGCCCGCTAGCTGGAGGGAAGGGTCCAACCAGGTCCATCCCCCAAATGGCGAAGGGCCATGGCGCCGTGATGCTTCGAAGTCTTTGGGCGGGCAAGAGCTGGAGAGGAGCATGTACTTGGCACTTCCGACACCTCCTTGCGAATTCAGCCGTATCCTTCCTTATGGTCCGCCAGAAATATCCCTGCCTTATCACCCTTGCTTCCAATGTCCTTCCCCCTGAATGGCTGCCGCACTCTCCAGAATGCACCTCTTCCAGGATCCTCGGGACTTCCTCTTCGGTTACGCATCTCGCGAGGAGCCCTGACAACATCTTCCGATGCAAGCTCCCGTCCAGCATCAGGTAATGAGCCGCCTTGTGCCGGAAGCTCTTTGCATCCTTGACTTCTTCCGACAGTTCTCCTGTGGTTAAGAAAGTCACCAATGGATCCATCCATGAGGACCGCCGATTCACCTCCATCAACTCCCCCTCTTCAATGGCTGGTCGGAATAGTTCGGTTAGGGTACCTCCTCCCCGAGGCCCGAACTTCGCCAGTCGATCAGCTGCCATGCTTTCCTCCCTGGGAACATGTTGAATAGAAAAAGAACGGAAACCTCCAATAATAGTTCTTACCTTTGATAGATATCTTGCGAGGGTAGGCTCCCGGGCCTCGAACTCGCCTCGGATCTGCGATGCTACCACCATTGAGTCGGTGAAGGCCTCCACATCCTGGATTTCCAGCTCCTTTGCCAAGCGAAGGCCAGCTATCACAGCCTCATACTCCGCTTGGTTATTGGTTACAGGGAAGTGGAAGGTCACTGCTTGCTCTATGGTAACTCCCTGAGGACTTATCAACACCACACCTCCTCCCAGGGAGTGCCTTCCTGAGGCCCCGTCGACCACCATCTTCCACGCTTCTTGCGGCTTTGGTTCTTCAGCCTCCGCCTCGGTAACATAGTCCGCCAGGAAATCCGCTACGGCCTGGGCTTTGATAGAGAGCCTCGGGACGAAAGAGATGTCAAACTCGCTTAGCTCGATGGACCACTTTGCCAACCTTCCTGAGTGTTCCACCCCCTCCAAGACCTTGCGAAGGGGATGGTCGGTTATCACCCTAATCGAGTGTGCTTGAAAGTAAGGGCGAAGCTTCCTAGCTGAGATGACCAAAGCATATGCTAGCTTCTCCAGGATGGGGTATCGGAGCTCCGTCTTTTTTAAGATTCGGCTGACATAATAGACAGGTAACTGCTTCTTCCCCTCTTCCTAACCAAGACGGAGCTCACCGCCTCTCCTCCCACTCCTAAATACAAGGCTAGGTCCTCCCCCTCCTTCGGGCTTTGAAGTAACGGAGCTTGGGAGAGTTGCCTCTTCAGCCCCTGAAAAGCCTCTTCACACTCGGCCGTCCATTCGAATGCTTGGTTGCCACGAAGTACTTTGAAGAAGGAGGAACATCTATCCCCTGACCGAGAGAGGAACCTGCTTAACCCGGCCAACTTCCCGGTCAAGCGCTGGACCTCCTTGGCGTCGCGAGGCGATTCTAGGTCTAGAATAGCCTTAACCTTATCGGGGTTGGGTTCTACCCCCGCGGGAGTCAAGAGGTGCCCGAGGAATTTGCCGCGACTAGCCCCGAAGACGCACTTCAAGGGGTTCAACCTCATCTTGAACTTCCGCAGGGTGGCAAACGTTTCCTCCAAGTCCCGCAAGTGGGAAACAACACACTTGCTCTTGACCATGAGGTCGTCCACGTAGACCTCCAGGTTCCTTCCCCTTTGATCTCGAAAGATTCGATCCATCATGCGTTGGTATGTTGCCCCTGCATTCTTCAATCCGAAGGGCATCATCTTATAGCTGAAGCATCCCTCTCTTGTGATGAAGGAAACATCCTTGACATCAGGAGGGTGCATCCGGATCTGGTGGTAACCTGAAAATGCATCTAAAAAACTCATAAGAGAAAAACCGACGGCTGAGTCAACCAGCGCGTCGATTCGAGGCAAAGGGTAACAATCTTTGGGGCATGATTTATTTAATAAGGAAAAATCAATACACATGCGCCATTTTCCTCCTCCCTTCTTTACCATTACCACGTTGGAGATCCAGCCTGGATACTGGATCTCTGAGATGAAGCCTGCGTCCAGGAGCTTTTTGACCTCCTCTCGGATGGGGGCTTCTAGCTTGGTGGCGATGGCCCTCATCTTTTGGCGTATGGGGCGGGCTCTGGAATCCAGGTTCAAGCGATGACAGGCCACGTCCGCGTCGATGCCCGGCATGTCTGCCGCGCTCCAAGCGAAGATGTCGACGTTGCCCTGGATGCAGGCTCGCATCCGCTCCTGATCCTCAAGGCTCAAGCCTCCGCTGATCCGAATCCTTTGCGCCTCCCCCGCTCTTGTAAGCACCTCCATCTCCACCACCTCTTCGGCCGGCTTCAGCCCCGACCGCTCCCAACTTACCCTTGCCTCTTCCCGCTCAAACTCGAGCTCTTCTCCCCCAACCTCATCAACTTCCATCGCCTCCTCCAGGTTCTCCTCCTGCCTCTGCTCTTCTTCATCCACCACTCCTCTCGCCTCTTCTGGGCTGATCTCCCCCAACTCCTCTGCCTCCGCCATCTCCTCAGCAACCTTCATCGCCTCTCCCAGGCTCATCCCCCCTTCCTCAACTCCTTCCTGCTCAGCCATCTCCCTCTCCAACTCCTCTGCCTCCTCCATCCACGACACGGTGTTAACCGCCGTCACATAGCACTGCCTTGCCATCTTCGGATCCCCCCTGATCCTAACCTGCACCCCTCCATTGTTGAACTTGAGGCATTGGTGGTACGAGGAGGGTACACAGCGAAAGGCGCTGATGAGGGGGCGCCCAAAGATGGCATTGTAACTACTCGGGGCGTCCACGATTACGAACCGACAGTTCCGTGAGACGCCCCCAAGCCTCACATGCAAGCCTACTCCTCCTTCCACCTCTTTCCTTTCGCCGGAGAAGCCAAAAAGCGGTCCATCAGAAGCCAGGACCCTTTTTCCTTCCACCCTCATCTCATCGAAAGCCTTCTTGAAGATCACATTCACCGAGCTCCCATTATCCACTAGTATCCGGGAGACGGTGTAGTTCTCCACCGCTGTCTGGATCACAAGCGCGTCGCAGAACGGGTCCTCGTAGTCTGGCATATCCGCGGACGAGAAAGTGATTTTCTCCTCTGGGGGGGGAGCCTGGGAGGTCGAGGCGACCCCTCGACGGAACATGGTTTGAAGGCTCCCCTTGCGGGTGGCCTCGATCCCCACCCCCCCCCCCCGTGGATCACTCCGATCCCTCCTCGGGTCCCCACGTCAATCCTGTCTTCACATCTATCCTCCACCTCTTCCCGCTGTACCTCCACGATCCTTACGGGCGGATCCTGCCTTCCGGCCCCTCTGGCCCCTCTGATCTCCAGAAACTCTGGGCAGGTGGCCGTTGCGTGACCTTCCTCCTGATGGAAGTCGCAATAGGGCAACGCCACCCTGCCCCCTCTTCCTTCTCCTCCTCCCCTTCTTCCGGCTCCTCGAAATCTTCTACCTCTTCCCCTTCCCACCTCCATAGCCTCCTGCAGCGGTGGGAAATGACCCCTTGGTCCCTGTCGCCATCCTCCCTGCTCCAGCCTTCTGGGCTCCCGAAAGTTATCTCTTATCTGAAGTCCTCCCTGGCCCTGGGGGCGACCCTCCTGAGGCCTCCAACCCAGTCGGTTGTTTGGCTCCCTGGCCCCCCCATGTTGTTGCCCCTGCCCTCGGGGCTCTTCTCTTCTCCTATCTTCCCTCGGCTCCCTCTGCTCCCTCTGCTCTCTCTGCCTTCCCGTCACCGGCTCCTTCACGTCGTCCTCGGCCAGCCTGGCCAGCTTCCTCGCAAACGCCGGGTTTGCCCTCTCGAAGTCTATCTCCTTCGCCGCCCTCTCCATGAGCTCCTCAAAAGAGAGGGGGGGCACTCTCTTCAACTCCATGCTGAAAAACCCTGGCCTCAGCCCCAGGGTGAAGGCTAGCATCAGCGCATACCCCGGGACCTCCTGGACCAGGAGAACCTCCTCTTGGAACCGGTCGACATAGCGACCCAACGTCTCCTCCGGCCCTTGCCTCACTGCAAACAGGCACTCAGCCTCCTTCTTCCTTTTCTTCGAAGTTGAGAATCTCAACAGAAAACCCCTCCGCAGATCCTCAAAGCTGTAGATGGAACTCGCCGGCAACTGGTGGAACCAGTCCCTGGCCTTTTCTTTCAGAGTGATGGCAAAAAGCCTACACTTGAAGGCATCCGACATTTGCCTGATGGACACCACGTCCTCGAACCATTGCACGTGCTGGACCGGGTCATCCTTCCCGGTGTAGTAGGTCATGTCCGGCTCCCGGAACCCCTCCGGCACTGGAGCCGAGACAATGAGTTCACTAAAGGGGGTCTCGCCCCCTGCCTGGCGAGAAGGCACGTCTCGCGACCTCGGTTGGCTGGACCGATCCGCGAGACCCTGCCCAGGGAAGAGCTCCAGCACCGTCGCCTCCTTCTCGCCCAGATCCGCCGGAAGCCCCTTCTCGAGACGCTGGCCTGGGAAAAGCTCCCGCGCGGCCACGTCCCTCTCGCCTGCCTCCACCGGGACCTCCTTCCCGGGGCGCTGCCCTGGAGCGTTCTCGCCTAGCAGCGGAACCACCTCCACCGGAACCTGCGGCGTCTCCCACTCGTTCCTTGCCGAGAAGGCCAAGTTGATCGTCTGCATGACTTCTCGCCTGAAGTCCTCAAACATTTTCCTCGTCGCCTCGTCCACCCGGGTGGGGGATCCTCCCGCGCCTGATCCTTCACCCTCGCCTCCTGCCATGGGACTTAACTCAAGATTTTCTTACACCGACTGCTTCCACGCTCACCGCACCAGAACTGTTGAAGCCAAAAATAACCTCAACAAATGTTCACGAACCAAAGTGCAGTCAATGCCTACTTCTCTCAAACCTCGACCCCTGACAGGCTGCTAAGGCCCTAACACAGACCCAAAGCCTCAGCTGGGAGGTCCCACCACACACCCGGAAGATCTCTGAGAGTTTCCCCTCCAAAGCCAAATGCTGGGCTGGGAGCTCTTCAGAAGGCACTAGGGTTAGAGGAAAATGATCAACTTGCCTTCCAAAGAGCCCTTATGGGTCTTTTTATAGTCTTCCTTTGACCTAAAAATACTGAAATACCCCTGAGGGGTCTGCCAATAGCCAAATCCCGCTGTCATCCAAAGGGCATTTGGGTAATTTTACCTCGGGATAATATATTATAAAATAATCCTCTTTATGAGCGCCGGGCCCCACCACGTGGGCCCACTTGGCGAGAACCCTGGCCGAGAAGGCTCTCGCGGGACCCTCACCCGGGCCAACCTTGGCGAGACCCCCTTGCCAGGGAGGTTCGCGCCCTCCACGGTTTCGAAGAGCTCGCGACTTAGGGCCTTCTTGGGGCCTTCTCGCCTCCCCTGGGCGGGAGCTTCCGCGGTCAGGCCCTCTGCTTTGGTCGTTCGACGATCTCTCCTGCCGAGAGGTCGACCATCTGCCCTGGTCGGTCGACGATCTCTCCTGCCGAGAGCTTGAACATCTGCCTTGGGCGAGAGCCCCTTCAGGGCGAGAACTCTACAAGTATGTCTTAGGGCTAACCCAGGGCTAACCTGAGCCTAGCCCAATTCCTCAGTGGTGTCTCCGGGTCCCACCCAGCGAATATGGGGTTGTACAGCAACGTGTTAGGGCCTAAAAAACGCGCTCCCCAGAAAAATGAAAACAACATCCTCTAAATAGCATTTTTAGAAAAAGTGGTCAACATGAAAGTTGTAGATCTCGTCGAGATCTACAACTTTCATGTTGACCACGTTTTATAAAAATGCAGTTTAGGTGGTCTATTTTCAAAAGGCGCGAAGGGGGTTCCGCCCGGTAAATATTACGATTTATATTGTTTGTGCGGACCCCCCTTCGCGCCTTTTGAAAATAGACCCCCTAAACAGCATTTTTAGAAAACGTGGTCAACATGAAAGTCGAGATCTACAACTTTCATGTTGACCACTTTTTCTAAAAATGCTGTTTAGGGGGTGTTTTTTCGTTTTTCTGGGGAGCGCGTTTTTTAGGCCCTAACACGCTGCACGTTTTTTAAGTTTTCTGTATATATATATATATATATATATATATATATATATATATATATAGGGCCATTTACCGGGACCTCCCCTCTAACTTTGCTAAATTACTGACAGCACCCCTCTTATTTTTGAAATTACAAAAACTTCCCCTAAAGTTTTCATTTCATTACAAAAACCTCCCCTAAAGTTTTAATTTCATAACATTCATGCACAAAAACACCCCCCTCGGTGAACAGTGTCCAGGGGGTATTTTTCTTCATGGATGTAATGAAATGAAAAGACCAGGGGAGGTTTTGGTAATGAAATGAAAACTTAAGGGGAGTTTTTTGTAATTTCGAAAATAAGAGGGGTGCTCTCACTAATTATGCTAGTTTACTTCGCACGGGCTACGCTCGTGCTCGATGCTCTCCGCATCGACAGTACCCCAGGTGCGACTGTACCTCCGTCCAAACTCGCCACCTCTACGACACTCGATGCTCTCGGGCGGCCTTCGGCCGCATCCAGGCGGGCTTCGCCCGCCAGCAAACGGGCTTTACATGTGCTTGATGCTCTGAGTGGTCTTATGCCGCATTAAAGCAGGCTTCGCCCACTTCCACGTAATTCACCAGCTCGGCCTCGTACCCGTCACTCCCGTCCCCAGGAGCGCATATGCAAATCAAAAAAACAATTATATGTACCTGTCACTCGCGGCCACCGCGTATGCAAAATCACTCGTGCCCCCCGGTCGCATAGAAGTGGTATGTTGTGAGTGATGGGTACGGGTCCGCGAGTGATTTTACATATGTGGGGGCCGTGAGTGATGGGTACATATAATTGTTGTTTGATTTGCATATGCGCTCCGGGGGACGCGAGTGACGGGTACGGGGCCGAGCTGGTGAATTACGTGGAAGCGGGCGAAGCCTGCTTTAATGCGGCATAAAACCACTCAGAGCATCAAGCACGTGTAAAACCCGTTTGCTGGCGGGCGAAGCCCGCCTGGATGCGGTCGAAGGCCGCCCGAAAGCATCGAGTGTCGTAGAGGTGGCGAGTTTGGACGGAGGTACAGTCGCACCTGGGGTACTGTCGATGCGGAGAGCATCGAGCACGGGCGTAGCCCGTGCGAAGATGCTCGTATTTGTATATGATTATTCTTATCACCACCACCTACCTGCATTGCCCAAACCGAGTTCATCCTCAACCTCACCTAATTTGCATGATTTGAAAGAAGATTGCCATCTCATGGGGGACGGACATGGCGGTGGCCCTGACAGACCGCCTCTGGCCTACCATCGACGCGGTCGTAGGAGCCCAGCGACCCCGTCGGCGGGCTCCCGTCTAGCCGCCGGCGGCTCTGCCGGCTGGAGTGGACTGCACTTTCCACCCATGAGATGGTGGGCCACACCAGCAGCGGGGAAGGAGGTCGGGGAAGTGGCTGTAATTATATTTTTCTGTAAACGGCAACGGACAGTTAAGGATAAAAATCCAATATCACAGCCTATGTCGCAGAGAAAGGGAAGAAACTACAGAGATTTGGACATGAACAATGCTAAAGCCAAAAACTCAAAGCAATTTTACACAAATCATCGGAAATAGAAATGTATATGAGAGAAAACTTGCAGTGAAATAAAAATATTATTCCAACCTTATCTTGTCCGACTCTCACAAATGTAAAAGCATGATCATTTACAGTCAATCGTCGCATTCAAATAACTAAAATATCATGACTTCCAAAATAAGAGACAAAATAAACATCAAGAATTGATTGAGAAGAAAGTATTTAAATTCTCAGAAAGCTAAGGCCACAAATCACTGCCCCCACACTCTCTCCAACGGTAAAATAACAGAGATGACGACGTTTAACGCAAACCACGAAAATGGAAAGCAAATTGCTTTGCAAGCCACAAACTGATCCTGTTAACCACAAATTAGAGTGATCACGCGGTCGGATGCTCACCCCGGCTTCCCGGCGTTGGGGAAATAAACCCCAGGTTTTGGATTTACCATAGGTTCGCTAATCGACATCGGAGAGCCGACAGGAACTGCGCGCGAAGCCATGAGGGAAGAAGCGTCGGAGAAGCGTCGGCGACGCGCAGGATATGCGTCGGACCTGCGCCGCCTCCAGCTCACACAAACCCCCGTGCACGCGATAAAATAGGAACGGGAAGAGCACCACGCATAGGAGTCGTGTGCATGGGGTTTGCAAGCTGTAGAAGCGCCGCCGCGCCGGGACACTGTCGAGCCGGGGGAACTGTCGCGTAGGGCACGGGGGCTCCCGGTGCCCTATCAATTGATCGAGTGTCGTAGAGGGGCCGAGTTTGGGCGCAGGTACCGTCGCAGCTGGGGTACTGTCGATGCGAAGAGCATCGAGGACGGGCGTAGCCCGTGTGAAGATGCTCGTATTTGTATATGATTATTGTTATCACCATGTGCGAAAAATCTTGAAAGGAAATATTGAAATTGCAAAATACTATGATGTACATTGATAGATTGAATGGTAAGCACAATTTTATGCGGGCGAAGGCAAGATGCGGGAGAAGACCGCCCGAGAGATATCAAAAAATGTAGGGACATTTAATCAAACAATTATATGAAGATTGATTTTGCATATGCAGGGGCCGCGAGTGCTGAGTACATGTAATTGTTGTTTGATTTTGCATATGCGCTTTGGGGTCCGTGAGTGACGGATACGGGGCCGAGCTGGTGAATTACATAGAAACGGGTGAAGCTGGCTTCTATGCGTCCTAAGACCGCACCGAGCATCAAGCACGAGTGTGCGTACAACACCGGTCTTAAGTTTATAAACAATAATAACTAATTCTCCTGACGACAGGTAGCCATAACTATTATATTTTATATCTTGGGTTATAATTCTTTATTGTTTAATGCTCATTCATCTTGTCCACCCGGGTCCACCCGTAACAGTCCGAAGGACCATGGATAACTTCAAATAGTAACGGTAGGTAAATATTTTGAGTCATATAAATGAAATATAATTGTTAAAGCATTATATTATATATATCTATATATATTATAGATATATCTAATATATATAGCCCACATCATTCTTAAATGCCGCCGCCCTAGCTCCTCTTTCTCTCCCCCTCTCTCCTATCTCTCTATTTCCCTCTCCCTCTCTTTCTCTCTCCCCCCTCGTCATCCACTTCGGCAGCCGCCCTCCCCCCTCTCTCCTATCTTTCTCTCTCTCCCTCTCCCTCTCTTTCTCTCTCCCCCACTCCCCCTTCCTGACGCCATCACCGCCTAACATCTCCCCACCCTCTCTCTCTCACTCATTTATATGAGTTATAACAGCCGCAACTATTCCCCCCCCCCTCTCTGGAAATAGGTTTAGGAGACCTATAGTTGTTATTTGTTTAATGATCAAAACAATGAACGGATGTGATCTGATGTAGCTCAATCGGACGGCCAATAACAGCGTGACTGACGCCACAGTGCATATTCTTATTACTGTAGATATATATATATATATATACGAGCAACTTCGCACGGGCTAAGCCCGTGCTCGATGCTCTCGAGCAGGCTTCGGCCGCATCAGGCGGGCTTCGCCCGCCTGCGCACGGGCTTCGCCCGTACTTGATGCTCTGGGCGGCCTTCGGCCGCATAGAAGCGGACCCCGCTTCCACACAATTCAATTAGAAAAAGCACATATTCAATTAGAGAGCTCACTAACAGTACAACGTTTTTTATTAAAACCAAAATATATCACCCTAAGATTTTTTTTTTATCTCTTGTGCAGGGAAGCCTAATCACTAACTGCATACCATTGAATTGTTTTGCTTACGGGCTTCAAAAAAAAGATTAGGATCCAAAATTCAAGCGAAAATTAAGATCCAAAATTCAAGCGAAAATCAAGATCCAAAATTCATGTGTTTTTGTTTCTATCGGTTTCTCACTGATTCCAGATTTACAATCCCAAATTCAAGTGAAAATTACACACATACATGTGTGATGAAGATGCGAAGGCAAGAAAAAAAATCGAGCAGTGATAGTGACATAGCAAAATTTGTGATTTAGTAATTAGTATATAAATATTGACATAGTTGATAGTGTAAAAGTAAGGAAAATAACAACAAGTTTATCTGTGCTGAAGAAGGTGCTTGTTGATTACTGCAGGGAAGGAACCACCAAGATGTCTAATAATTGCTATGTCAAATTGTGCATAATAAGAAACCTGTATCCAAATGTTAAATGATAGCTAGACGGGAGGAAAGTAAGCAGGGAAAGATCGCCTAATGCCTGTGTGTTTCTCTCCATCATTCAATTCCCTCTTCCTCTTTATCTTTGCGCCTGTCTAATTGATCTGTCTTTCATTCATAAATTGCAGGTTCTAAAAACCGGCATGCATGAAGCTGCATGCAGCGCCGGGCCACAGAGCGGGGTAGATGGATTTGGTGTTTGTGTAAGTGGCAAGATTTATATCAAACCACACACTTAATTATGCACACAAATTAACATTAATTAGCCGCTCTAATTAATTATACTAAGGCTTCATTTGGTTCGGCGGTGGCGGGTCGAACCGGCGGGTGGAAATGGAGTGTTCGAACCGGAGGGGGGAGGTGGCTGCTCCAAACGAAGCTTTTTGGGGCGTTTCTCAAGGAGGGCGGGTGGAAACGGAGCAAACGCCGCAGGAGGTTCATTTGTTTACCCTCCTTCCGGCGGCGTTTGCCCAAAACGGAGCAGCGAAACGCCCAAACAAATGGAGCCTAAAGCTAGCTGCTGCAAGGTCAGTTTGTTCCTATGTCCTCCGCTGTTAATTAATTGTATTGCTTCGTGCATAATAAAGCTAGCTGCTGCAAGGTCAGTTTGTTCCTATGTCCTCTACGGCTAATTAATTTTATTGCTTCATGGAGGAATCAATATCCATAATTCATTATGACAAAGCTTATGCGACATCAATTCCAAAGAACTCCGGAACATTATCTCATGAAACATCAATGGGAACAACAAATTCAGCAAGAGTGGATATCTCAAAGTTGCAATTACACACGAAGCAAACCTGTTTGGAAGATTCAGGCTTTGTTTGGAACAGCGTATGATGATGAATAAGCCGCTAATTGATAATTGATACTTGTATAGAGATTTTATAAAATCAATGATGAATAAGCAGTCGACTGTTTGGATAGTTTGTTCATAAGTGTTTATCTAAAATTTCATTTATGCATAAGGATTTGTTTGTTTGGACGCGTTTTTTTTCGTTCGTGCACGATTTTTTTGTCAGGAGACGATTTTCTGCTCTGGCGTGTTTTTTCGCCCGTCACGATTTTTTTCGTCAGGTCAAGATTGTTTTCGCCCAAGCTCGATTTTTTCACTCGGACGTGATTTTTTTTCGCCCGGACGCGATTTGTTCGTCCAGACGTGATTTTTTCGCAAGCTCGCGTTTTCTCGCTCGATCGCGTTTTTTTTGCCCGCCCGATTTTTTTCCATCGGGGGCATTTTTTTCACGCGAGCGCGATTTTTTCGCCCGACCACGCGATATTTTTGCTCGGACGCGTTTTTCTCGCATGGACGTGTTTTTCCCCGATCACAGTTTTTTCGCTCGGTTGCGAGTTTTTCACCCGGACGCGTTTTTTTTCGCCTGGTCGTTTTTTTTCGCCGGGTGCGTTTTTTTCGCCCGGGCGCAAATTTTTCGACCGGCCGCGTCTTTTGTCCCGGGCGCAATTTTTTCTCACAGGCGCGATTTTTCCCCAGCACAATTTTTTCAACCCGAAACAATTTATTTGCCCCGATGCAATTTTTTCACCCGGAGAAAAAATCATGTCCGGGCGAAAAAAACACTCCCGGGCAAAAAAATACGCGTCCAAGCGAAAAAATCACTTCTCGCTGCGCCTGGGCGAAAAAATCGTTTCCGGGCGAAAAAATCGGATCCGGGCGAAAAAATCGATTCCGGGTTAAAAAATCGCTTCCGGGCGAAAAAATTGCTTCCGGGCGAAAAAAACGCGCCCGGGCGAACAAATCGCGCCCGGGCGAAAATACGACGCCCGGGCGAAAAAACTGAGCCCGAGCGAATAAATCTCCCGCGGGTGAATATCGCGCTCGGGCGAAAAATATCGTGCATGAGCGAAAAAAACTCTCCCGGGTGAAAAAAACGTGTCATAGTGAAAAAATCGCGTCCGGGAGATAAGATCGCGTCCTGACGAAAAGATCGCGCCCCTGCGAAAAAATTTTGCCCGGACAAAAAAACCGCGCTCGAGTGAGAAATTCTCTCGCGGCTGAGAAATTCGTGTTCGAGTGAAAAATTTGAGTTCGGTTAAAAAAATCGCGACTTGGTGAAAAAATCGCGTCTGAACGAAAAAATCACATCCGGACAAAAAATCACTCATATGACTTTTTAAAGAAATAAACGCTTATGAGAAGCCATAAACTGGACCCGGATAGCTTATAAAAAATCAATTTTTCATCAATTTTAAAAAAAGTGATTTTATATAAGCTGCACAAACAAACAGCTATAAAACTGTTTTTTTGTTTTAAATAGAGGTTATTGATCAGCATAAGCTGTCCCAAACAGAGCCTCAGATTCTGAGATCAGCTGTGAAATGAAGGCAGGGGGAGGGTTTTTCCGTCCAAATGGAAGCTTAAGATTTTGAGATAGCTGTGAAATGAAGTGGAATTGCTGAATATTAAAGAAATAGGCGGATCAGTTTCAAAGCCTTACCCCCACATCATTGAAGAGACAACTGTTGTCCGACGGTATAACTCTCCTCACCACAATGTCGTCCATGTTCACCAGAGAAGAAAAACACAATTGCAGCTTTTCAGGATCCCAAAGTCCTCAACAGAGTCCGGGATCAACACTTTGGAGGAAAATTAAACCAATCCACAGCTGGGAATCAGCTAAAAATTGAAGGCGGAGGAGCCAGATGCCGAAACAATGGGAAGAAATAGGGAATCAGCTAAAAATTCAAGGCGGAGGAGCCAGATAAATCGCATTAGGAAGAGAAGCAAGGAGAAGGAGAAGCACAACTTTGGCAGAAGGAGAAGGAGAGCGACTGTAACAAGCTAAAGCTTGCTACAGGTACTTTGCCGGAGAAGATGGCCGGAATGCCAGGGGCGGTGGTGGATGGTGGGTAAGGCAAAGCCTTACCTAGCTTCAGGGATCCTAAACTATACTATTAATCTAACAAACAAACTAATTACTTTCATTAATTTCCCTTTTTAAACTAATACATGGCTTGGCCTTTTATAGACCATACTAAGTACAATAGCCAATAAGAACTTGCCACGTGGTGGCTATATAGTCGTTACAGTGACACCGACGGAAAAATCAAAATAGGAAATCACAAAATCATAACCTAGATCATAAGAAATGAAACGCGTACCAACGGCCTACGGCCTACGACTGCTGTTCGCGATGAAGAAGAAGATGCGGTGGAAGGGTGGTTCTATGCGTGAAGAGGAAAAACAGCGGCGTGAGGAGGAGAAGCGGAGGGGTTTGGGAAAAGAATGAGCGACAATAGAGTTAAAATCAGAGAACAAGGGCGTTTAAGCGGCAAGGTAACGCCGGCCTTGGCACGCGGCGGGATAAGCGGCAGGGGCGGAACAGCAGGGGCAAAACCGGCCTTGGCACGCGGCGGGATAAGCGGCAGAGGCGGAACAGTAGGGGCAAAAGCGACAGAGCGAAAGTTACGGACGGGGTGGGAATGCTTCCCTTAATATAGTAGTATAGATATATACAAGTGACAGGCACGGGCCTTCGGCCCTGGGGGCATTCGGCGGGGTGCGACATTCGGCGTTGTGCGACATTCGCCGGAGTGCGACATTTGTCGGTGAATTATTAAATCAAGAATACAATTTTTATTTTGTAAAAGAAATTATATTTTAACGTTAAAACATTAATTTTTCTCTTGTCAATCCTAGCTAGAGACAATAAGTTTAGGATATCTAGTGTTTTTTATTTTTTGTATTTTAATATTATAAAGTTATGTAATTACCTAAAAAGATATTGTCTTTATAATATACTAATATAAAGTTTGGTATAATTGTGTAATTATGAATACAACTATAAGGACAATATAGGGACATCAGACAATGTTTCACCAAAGAGTAGTTTTCATATATTAGTAGAGATATATATATACAAGTGACAGGCACAGGCCTTCGGCCCTGGGGGCATTCGGCGGGGGTGCGACAATCGGTGTGGTGCGACATTCGCCGGGGTGCGACATTTGCCGGTGGTGCGACATTTGTCGTGGGGACGACATTTGTCGTGGGCGGCGACAATTGTCGTGAGCGCAACAATTATCGTGGGCGGCAACATATACATTTGAGTACTCAAAATGACCGTAAAAAATATACATAAATATTACAATTTTTCTTTTGTAAAACAATATACGTTTTGACCAAAAAATATTAATTTTGACTTTAATAAAGTTGATTGATTTAATGTCATAACCTCAAAAATACCACTGATATGTCTAATGACAACCTTCCTTGAATAGACCGCTGGCATGCCTAATGATAACCTACCATAGTAGGTTTAAGAGCTCTACAAAAAACTTTTTTAATTTAAATGGATTTTCATCATTACTTTTAATTTTTTGATAGTGTAATTACTTGAATGAACATTGTATTTTAATTTCTTTGAAATAGATTATAATATATGTCAAGCCATTAAAATATAAAAATGAGAGCATAATTGGTATTTTTGAACGTTTTACCAAAGACAACTTTTCCCTTATAATAGTGAAAGATATACAAGTAGTCGTACACGGGGGATCCCATGCGGGCAATATTTGTCGTGGGGGCGACATTTGTCGCGGTGACGACGTTTGTCGCGGAGACGACATTTGTCGCCGGACATATTGGCGCGTCCAACATTCCGATTCTATTACCGCGTCCCTTTGCAAATTTGAGCGGGACATATTGGCCGCAAAGTAGAAATGACTCAAAAACCAAATCTTTTGAAATAAAAAGAATATATGAAAGGGTATTTTGGGTAAGTGAATGTTATACTATGGCTGAGGGTATTTTGGGGAGACGAATGATACACCATGGCTGTTTAGGAGTTTGTTTATAGTATAAAGATATATATACACACACACACACGAGCTTTTTCGCACGGGTTACGCCCGTGCTTGAAGCTCTCGGGCGGCTTTCGGCCGCATCCATGCGGGTTTCGCCCGCCTGCGCACTGTCTTCGTCCGTGCTCGATGTGTCGCTGCGAGTTGCGCCCGTCTATGAGCGGGCTGCACACGCACCCGAAATCTTATTTTTTTTTCAAAACATATACATATGAGTACTTAAAATGACCGCAAAAAAATATGAATTATTATTCCTATTTTTATTTTATAAAATTTTGAAAATTTTAATCTATAAAATTACTTCTCTCTCTCTATCTCTTTATCACTCCACCCTCTCTCTCTCTCCTCTCCCTCCCCCCCCCCCCCCACTCTCCCTCTCACTCTTCTCTCTCTCTCATCAAATCCCCTCATGTTCTTTGTTATGATCCAATGACCAATATTCATTCTATGGTGTGCCTCCAAATACCTATATTCTCTTATATATATAAGATAAGATAAGATATATAAATATAGGAGGCTACTCTAGTGCGGACGTATGAGCAAGAGTCATGGAGGCTTCAAATCTAAAAGTGATCGACATAAAAGTTGTAGATCTCGACGAGACGAACAACTTTCATGTTGATCACTTTTTGATTTGGAGCCATTTTGACCTTCAATTTGGGCCTCGAAATCAGGGGCGACGAGACTGTTATAGTAAAGCATGCGTTTTTTCGATTTTTGGGACTCAAATCGAATGTCAAAATGGCTTCAAATCAAAAGGTGATCAACATGAAAGTTGTTAGTCTCGCCGAGATCTACAACTTTCATGTTTATCACTTTTTGATTTGAAATCATCTTGATCCCCAAAACGATCTGCCTGTACGCCCGCACATAAGGTTTCCCGCATTTGATATATATCCATATATATAATATTAAAAGTGAAAAATAACCGTTGGTTAAATATTCACTTTCCAATTTTATCGTACTATATTTTAAAAAATCTAATTTTTAAAATTTATATGATTGTTTTTTATTTTAAAAAATGTTCTACAAAGTACTCTATCACAATAAAAAAAAATATTTTTTCTATCACTCGCAAATACCCGTGCACACCGCAAAATGTGGGACGAGCGGAGTATAACACTAAAGGATTTGTGAGCGGCTGGAGAGCCGTCGTGTCGAGACAATATCGTGACCGGGATAATGTCGTGCGGGGCATGGAAGCCCCACATGCATTACAGCAGCTGAGCTGCTGTCACGGTTGGTCGTAGGGACGGAGCTCATGTTTGTATGTGTGTGTATATATATCTATACTTTTCTATAAAAGAAAAACACTCTTTGATGCAACATTCATAATACCTGTAATACCCTTATTGTTATTAATTAAAGACACCAAACTATGACAAAAAAGTTCAATTTTTTTTTAATATAATGGACCCATGTGTAACTTCATAAGGAATTCTCCATCTTTATGTCCGTCAATTTTACTTGCTTGCTGGGAATAGTATAGATATATACTCTCAAAGTCTTCTCCCGTCAGCCCATCTATCCCAGCAACTTTATGTCCATCAGCAAGCTTTATGTTCATCACCTCCCATCAGCCCATCTTTCCACTTCTCCTCTACATCACGCCAGGCCATCATTTCATTTCCCCTCCTCTACATCCCACCAGCATTCTCGCTGCGAGACACAGACGAAATCTCTGGCTTTCCAGCTGCGAGACACGGACGAAACCGCTGCGAGACACACATAGCGAAACCCGCAGCGAAATCTCCCGGAGAGCAAAACATGGACCGATCTGTAGATGCTAGGTACGTCCACTATATTAGACCAAAATGTCACCAGAATGGTTATATTGGTAAGTAGATTGAAAGTAAACTTTAGAAAATTGTATGTTGAAGCTCTGAAAAATCTGAAACTACCTGGGAGATTTTAGGGGGGGGGGGACCTCCACGTGTATACACTCAACATAGAGGAGATTTCAATTGCTTTCTACAATCTTTGTTCATTATTGTGAAGTTTTCTGATTATCAATTCCCAGAAAATGCAAACATGTTTTATGCAATCTCTGTTCACTATTATGATTCAATTAATTTCTTTCTCTTTCATATTTCAATTAATTTCTTTTTCTGCCATAAATTATTGTATGGAGACCCAGAGTGGTTATATTGGTAAGTAGATTGAAAGTAAAGTTTTGATGTCGCCCGCCACGATCAATGTCGCCCGCGTGACAAATGTCGCTCCCACGACAAGGGTCGCATCCATGATAAGTGTCGCACACACGACAAATGTCGCACACACGATAAATGTCGCACACACGACAAATGTCACACACACGATAAGTGTAGCACTTCCAGGAACTCCTGGTTGTTTGTTACCTTCTGAGGCTCCCGGATTCTTATGATATGATCCGGCAACAAATTCTTGGAGAAGCTGAATCTCCCACTCTGGATGCTACCGCTGCCCGCATTGCCGCTATTAACTCTCTGCTCAATCGTCCTTTGCTTGCCGCTCCTCCTGCTCCGGATGCCTATGCCCACCAAGCACATCGTGGTGGCTCGGGTGGACGTGGTCACCAGTCCAGCGGGCGCGGCCCTTCTCGCTATCTCTGTTCTCACTGTGGCCGCACAGGTCACTTGATTGACCGCTGCTGGACAAAGCATCCGCACCTTCGTCCCTCTGGTGATGCCCCCCCACTCATCCAACTCATCTGCCTCGGTGGCCACGACTTCAGGTAGCGCCCATGTGGTGACTCAAGGTAAATGGTTAATCGACTCTGGCGCCACTAATCATATGACGGGCAATCCTCAGTGTTTTTCTCTCCTAGAAACATATGATCGATTGCCCCCGGTTCTCGTTGCGGATGGCTCTCCCTCTCCGGTGCATGGGACTGGCATGGTTCAAGTTACTCCGTCCCTTCGCCTAGCGGATACTCTCTATGTGCCCAAGTTCCCGTGCAATTTATTGTCGGTTACTTCCCTTTGCAAGCAACTTCAGTGCTCAGTCACGTTTACTCCTGTTTCTTGTTCTTTTCAGGACCCGGACTCCAAGCGGACGATTGCTACTGGGACTGAGAGAGGCGGCCTTTACTTCCTTGATGATGTATCCGCTCTTTCAGCATTCTCATCCGCTTCTACAGATCTTCTTCAGTGGCACCTTCGTCTTGGGCATCCTCCATCACGTCTCATCCACCAACTATTACCCCACCTACCTCAGCATGCTTCTCCTATCAACTGTGATGCCTGTCAGCTAGGCAAGCATCACCGGTCCCCCTTTCCTCCTAAGCAAGGTCGCGGCTCTTCTAAGCCATTCGACCTTGTTCACTCTAATGTATGGGGTCCTGCCCCCACCCTTACCGTAGGGCGGGGTAGTTCCTATTTTGTAACCTTTATTGATGATTTCTCTCGATGTACATGGGTGTATCTTTTAAAAGAATGCTCTGAACTATTTTCTGTATGGCAATCCTTCTATTTTATGATTAAAACTCAGTTTGGTGCTTCTGTGAAAGTTTTTCGTTCAGATAATGCTAAAGAATACCTGAGTAATGAATTTTCTTCTTTCTGTATGCAACATGACATCATTCATCAAACTAGTTGCGTATATACCTCCCAGCAAAATGGGGTGACGGAACGTAAAAACCGTCACCTCCTCGATGTCGCTCGCACTCTCATGGCACAGATGCAGGTTCCTCGTAGCTACTGGGGCTATGCAGTTCTCATCTCCTGCTTTCTCATCAATCGTCTTCCCTCGACAGTTCTTAAAGGCAAAACACCTTTTTCCATTCTCTATCCGGCCAAGAATGCCTTTTCCTTACCTCTACGCATTTTTGGCTGCACCGCCTTTGTTCACAACCCTTCCGCAACTCGCGACAAGTTATCCCCACGTTCCACCAAGTGTATCTTTTTGGGTTATTCTACTACTCAAAAAGGTTACTGTTGCTTTGACCCTGTTCATCGCAAACAGTTCGTTTCGGCGGATGTGACGTTCTTTGAAAATGCCTCATACTTCTCCTCTGACCTTACTCTTTCTCCGGCTGACTTGCCCTCTCCAACCATTCCCTCCGTCCCATCCACTCCTCTTGAGATTCCTCCATCACCAACTCCACCGCACACTCCGTCTGTTGATCCCCTGCCATCTTCCTCCTCTCCTCGGCCGTCTCTCTCCTCTCCCGGGCCAGCCTTCTCCGCCACGGATGCACCGGCGACTGAGGAACTAGATGACCTGGAACTGCCCATTGCTCTTCGCAAAGGGGTTCGGACGTGCACCCAGCACTCGCTGGCCACTGTTGTTTCTTATGATCGGCTAACACCTTCTCGCAGGGACTTCGCCCTAGCCATCTCGGTGACTTCCACTCCTCGCAACTACCAGGAAGCCCTTGATGTTCCTCACTGGAAGGCGGCCATGGATGAAGAAATTGCTACTCTCTTTGAGCAGGGCACTTGGACTCTTGTGCCTCCTCTTTTTGGCACGGATGTGGTTGGATGTCGCTGGGTCTTTGTCGTCAAGTTCCGTCCGGATGGCAGTGTGGACCGGTACAAGGCCCGTCTTGTGGCCAAGGGATTTACCCAGACTTACGGTGTTGATTACTTTGACACGTTCTCTCCGGTTGCTCGTCTCAGCACTATTCGAGTTCTTCTATCGGTGGCGGTCAACAAGGATTGGCCTATTTCCCAGTTGGATGTCAAGAATGTCTTCCTCTATGGTGATCTTCATGAGGATATCTACATGGAGCAACCTCCTGGGTATGTTGCTCAGGGGGAGACTCGAGTATGCCGGTTGAAAAAGGCCATCTATGGTCTAAAGCAGAGTCCTCAGGCATGGTTCGACAAGTTCAGTGGCATAGTTGGGGAAATCGGTTTCCCAAGGAGTTCGGCGGATCACTCCTTGTTTATTCGCAAGACATCCTCGGGTCTGGTTGTGCTAGCCGTTTATGTGGATGACATACTTCTTACTGGCGACGACCAAGCTGGTGTAGCCCTGACGAAGGTCCATCTCCGCCAACACCTTGTTACGAAGGATATGGGTTCTCCAAAATACTTCTTGGGAATTGAAATCTCTCGGAAACCGTGCTCCTTGGTTCTCTCCCAACGCAAGTATGCTCTTGACTTATTGAAAGAGGCAGGATTGACGGGCGCTAAACCTGCTCGGTGTCCCATGGCTCCTGGAGAAGACAAAACATGGACTGACGAATCACCTCCTCTATCGGACACTGCGAGGTATCGGCATCTTGTTGGCAAACTCATTTACCTCACGGTGACCAGACCAGACATCTCTTATGCAGTAGAAAAGGTCAGCCAGCTTATGCAGTCTCCTAGGGAATGCCATCTTCAATCCGCTCTAAGAATTCTGGAGTATGTAAAGTCATCTCCTGGGAAAGGTCTCCTCTTTCATGAGAATGGCCATTTGAGAGTGGAAGCGTACTCCGATGCTAGCTATGCGGACGACAAAGGGGATCGCAAGTCGACATCTGGCTTTTGCACGTTTATTGGAGGAAATCTGGTTAGCTGGAAGAGCAAGAAGCAATCCGTTGTCTCCAGATCTAGTGCGAAAGCAGAATATCGAAGTATGGCGTCAACCACGTGCGAGTTGAAATGGTTGCGGGCTCTCATGCTGGATTTAGGAGAGGTCTACAACTATCCGCTTCCCATGTTTTGCGACAACAAGGCGGCCATCTACATTTCCAAGAACCCGGTCTTTCATGAGCGGACAAAACACATAGAGGTTGATTGTCACTTCATTCGGAAAGAAGTGTTGAAGAACTAGATTTGCACTCCGTTTGTTACGTCAGAGAAAGAGTTAGCAGATATCTTCACAAAGCCTGTATCTGCTTCTTTTTTCCACATTTGCAGCAAGCTGGGCATGATCGACATATATGCTCCAGCTTGAGGGGGAGTGTTGCTATATAGGCCTGGGCGGACAGACGGTTAAAGACCGGGCGGTTTCGTAGTCGTGCGGGTTAACGAGTTGTCTCCGGCGGTCTAATATCTGAGCAACGATAGCGGGTTGGCATGGCGGTTTGGTAACCGGGCAGTTAGCTGGTTACTCTCTGGGATATCGATGGTCGGCAGCTCGTCTCCTGGTGGTAACCGAGCGGTTAGTGTTCTTACTAACCGCGCGGTTAGGCGGTTAGCTTTGTATATGCTGTATTTCTGTATTTAGTCCCACATTGGGTATTTCTACTCTATCTCATCTCCTCCATTCTATATAAGGGAGGCTATACCTTTGTAATAATCCCCCACCCCCGGCGTCTAGCACAACCCGTCGGCTTAGAGGTGGCGTTAACACATGACCCACGCCCGGTGACACGGGTGTGTCACTGGGGCGTGTTGGGTACACGGCCAAGGACACGGGCGTGTGCTTTAGCCGTGTCCTTCTCGGGTGTTTTGATCCTGTGTCAAAAGGGTGATACGGCCAGTCACACGGCCATGTCAAAGTGACACAGGCGTGTCTGCCCTGTGACACGGGCGTGTTGGAGCCCGTGTTCTGGTTCAATTTGAGTCGGTTCGTGTACCGCTTGGGGGACACGACCTGGGACACAGGCGTGTCACAGGCCGTGTCAAGTCAAATTTGGACTTTTGGGCAGATCTCGGCCATCCAATTATTTCTATTTGGATCCAATGACCCAGGTGCTTTCCTGCAGTGATAAGGCTGAGTGTTGGCCTCTTCTCTCATTCTTATCAAGAGAGAAAAAGAGAGAGCTTGGAGGAAGGAGAAGGAGGAGAATAGCAAGGCTTTGGTGGTGCTCCCGCGGTCCGATTCGAGATCCGAGGCTAGTTCTGTGGAGGCAAAGCTGCTGCGGTGCTTTCCAACCGGCCAGATTTTCAATGGCTCCCAAGAGATCGTCAAGGGTAACGATCTTTCTTCTTGGACATGTGAAGTCCTTCTTTATGCATGAGTAAGGAATCCTCTCCACCAAAAGGTGGGAAGAGTGAGTGATTCCAGTGGGTTGATAGTTACTATCCCCTGTTGAGTCTGCATCTAGACCCGGAAGTGTGTAGTCCGGGATAGACATGCTGTGTGAAGCCCATCTGGACATGTTGGTCTGGATTGGTGATGTTGCATTGACGCACCGGAGAAGACTCCGCATATACTCGTGTAGTTAGTGGGGTCATTGGGTTGTGTCTGTGAAGGGGAGTAGCAGGAAGTACTGGAATGTGGAATTCCAGGAAAATATCCTTGTGTTGTTTGTGATGTGGCTACGATGTAGCCAGTCCTTGATGGACGATGAAGCCAGTCCTATGTGGACAGTGTGGCTAATGTGACACCAGTCCTTGGCGGACGTGATGACGATTGAGAGCTGCGAGCTCTAAAAGGCCTCGTGCCGAACAGGAAAGGTGAAGCCGACCCGCGTCTTTTATTATAGCCGCAAGAACGATGTGCTTGGTGATGGCAAGGCGATTTGAGCAACGGGGGGTGGCGGATCTGTACCTGCGTTATGTTGGATGTACAAGGAAGTGCCAAGGCATTGGGCTTTCTTCAACAGCATAATGAGAGTCTTAGGCCTGCGCATCAGTAAGACTAAATGCTCAATGTTGTTGATCCCGGTTTGTCGGTGTACCCAAAAGTGTTCCTGAGAGCACAGATCGTCGGGCTGGGTGGCCGACGGTTATGATGGATTGCTTGTGCGGGAGAGCACGCTATGTATGATATCTATCAATTGATATAATGCTCTGCAGGGAAGGAATGTCACTGCCCCGGGACAGGGGCAGGATTGTTATAAATTGGTCAGCTGAATGCTGACTGTTGCCTTGTTTGCCACCGTTTGGGTGGTTTGTCCCTGTGCAGGTGCTGGAGAGCCGAGCGGGAAGTGAAGGGATGATGTCCCTACTGCTGCTGTTGCCGCTCTTATTGTTGTTGCTGCTAGCCCTTGAAGGCTAGCTAATGTCTTTTCTTTTGTTCATGTATGGCCGGTCTGCGCGCCGATGTCTGTAAACCATACTGATTAAAGAGGAACTATAAGGCCTTAAAACCAAACTGTAGTATTTGTTATCCCCTCGTTTGAATGATTGTATATAACTGTAGTTTATATATAGTGGATATTCCTAGTATGAGTTCAGCTAATTATATAACTTTTCCGTTAGCATGCTCTGTGTTAGGATGCGTTGATGGTATTATCCTGTGACCTCACCGTCTGTTTGTGGCATATAGTGTGGGGCCCCGGCCGGATCTTCTATTATATGTTATTTAACGGGTGGAGTCGTTACATTTTGGTATCAGATTGTCTCAGTCTTCCTCTTTTAAATTCGTGGTCGAATTCTTTTGTGGTGTGGTGAGCACGTGGTTGTGCGACCCGTTATAATGCTAGTAAACTCGGGAATATCCACTAAGAAATACAAATACACTTGTTTGAGAAATCTGCGCATTCCTACTTTGTTGTTATTGCTTGCGTATTGTCGATAATGTGTGTCTTGTCCACCCAAAGGTGACTCGTAGTGGTGCAGGAACAATCTTCGCCGATGAACAAAGAAAAACGAATCGGTTCTATGAAGGATTGCGAGACGAATTGAGGTTCTTGCTTTCTAGTTCAGTGAACCAAGGATTTCAGGCTTTGGTTGATACGGCGGGTGCGCTGGAGAAGGACATGAAGCGGGTGCAAGGCAGGAAAGACTTGGTTGTGGCCAAGCCCGAGTTCAAAGCACCCCACTCTGGTAAATCGTACTACCAGAAGAAGTGGGGCAAGAGGTCCAAGCCTTCGGGGCAAACTTCTGTGATGGTTACATCGGGAGCAACGTCGAGACCGGAGTCTCGTACATGTTTTACCTGTGGCAAAGTGGGGCATCTAGCCCGTGATTGTCGGGTTGCTCAACCCAAAGGAGAAAAGAAAACGGGTGCGTCTTATGCTGAGAAGGGCAAGGCAGTGGTTGATTCCTCTGCATCCCAGGCGCAGCCCAGAGTCTACAATCTTGGCCAACAGGAGGCTATCAAGCAAAGTGACGTCGTCACAAGTACGAGTACGAATTAAGTTCATGTTTGTTGTATGGATTGCATGTTTTGTATGTAGCTTGTGCATGATGTGTGTGCTACAGGCTTTGTCCTGATTTGAAACAATCCGGCGAGAGCCCTATTCGATACGGGTGTTTCGCATTCTTTTCTATAGAAGGACTTCGTAACTCGGGCTGGAGTACCGAGTCACGTGACGACAGATGGTGTAAAAGTGCTATTACCGAATTGTTGTATCATGCTTGCGGACAGGAATTGCGAGGTGGAAGTACATATAGGCACTCGAGATTTCGGATTGAGAGCATCTGTGCTACCGCTATCGGAGTTTGATGTGATCTTTGGCATGGACTAGCTCTCGGAGCAGCGTGCATTTATTGATTGCAACTCAAAGGAGATCACATTGGGCCAGAATACCGATCTTGAGACGAAGTTAGCTGGTATGTGAGGAGTAGGCGGGACCTTGTTGTCTGCACTCCAAGTCATCAGTGCTGTTCGGAAGGGCGCAGAGTTATTCTTCATGCTCATTCAGGCTGTTGAGCCAAAGGCCAATGTTATTGAAGTTCTGATTGTGTCGGAGTTTGCCGATGTATTTTCGAAGGATCTTCCTGGGTTACCGCCCCAACGGGAGATTGACTTCGCGATTGAGTTGGTGTCAGGTGCAAAACCTGTGGCCCGCTCACCTTATCGCGTCGCGCCAAAAGAGATGGCTGAACTTAAAGTCCAATTGTAAGAGTTGTTGGAGCAGGGATACATACGCCCAAGTATGTCACCTTGGAGCGCGCCTGTTCTATTTGTGAAGAAGAAAGACGGTAGTTTGCGATTATGTATTGACTACCGCGAATTGAATAAGCTGACGGAAAAGAACAAATATCTGATTCCACGGATCGATAATCTATTTGATCAGCTAGCGGGGTCAACCGTCTATTCAAAGTTGGATTTGAAATTGGGATATTATCAATTGCGGGTTCGGGAAGGTGACATTCCTAAGACGGCGTTTGGGACACGCTATGGTCATTATGAATTCACAGTGATGTCGTTTGGCTTATGTAATGCGCCTTCGGTATTCATGGATTTAATGCACCGGACGTTCCGAGAGTACTTAGATTTATTCGTAATTGTGTTTATTGATGATATTCTTGTGTACTCTCAGTCGGGAGAGGATCATGCAAACCATTTGCGGCTGGTGTTGCATACCCTACGAAGGAATAAGCTGTATGTCAAGTTCTCAAAGTGTGAGTTCTGGCTATCGTCAGTGGCTTTTCTGGGTCATGTGGTAAGTCGAGAGGGCATAGCAGTAGATCCGGCAAAGATAAGTGTCATACGGGATTGGCCAGTGATGTCTTCAGTGGCAGAAATCAGGAGTTTCCTTGGTCTAGCAGGCTACTATAGACGGTTTGTGGAAAACTTCTCACAGATTGCTTTACCTCTAACCACATTGACGAGAAAAGATCAGAAGTTCGTTTGGACGCCGGAATGCGCGCGAGCTTTTGAAGAGCTAAAGATTAGTTTGACCACGAAGCCTGTGTTAACATCGTCATGTGGTACAGACGGTTATGAGATCTACAGTGATGCTTCAGGGAGCGGCTTAGGCTGCGTCCTTCTGCAGTTTGGTAAAGTGATTACTTATGGCTCACGCCAGTTAAAGGTGCATGAATGAAACTACCCCGTCCATGATTTGGAGTTAGCGGCGGTAATCTTTGCGCTAAAGTTGTGGCGGCACTATCTTTATGGCATTAAAGTGGATATCTATACAGATCACAAGAGCCTAAAGTATTTGTTAGATCAGAAGGATCTGAATATGCGACAACGGAGGTGGATGGAGTTCCTTGGGGACTACACTTTCGATATTCACTATACTCCCGGAAAGGGAAATGTGGTCGTTGATGCTTTGAGTCTTAAGGCACCAGTACGGGAAAACTAGTTGCAGAGACATGATGAGCGGCTAATCCAGGAGATGGAAGCGTTAGAGATATCTTGTGTTGACAAGGATGCTACGACCGACGCATGCTTGAACTAGACGGAGGTACAATATGACCTTGCGGGCAGGGTTTGGCGAGCAACGGAGCTTGATGAAAGTCTCCAACGCTATGCAAAGGATGGTCCTGGTGACCAATTCTCCTGGGATGATGGCTTGTTACGAAAAGATGGTCGCTTGTACGTCCCAAGTACCGAGAAGTTGAGAGAAGAGTTGATGTATGAAGCGCACTTTGTCAAGTACTCAATTCACCCTAGGAGCACAAAAATGTACAGAGACATGAAGAAGTTGTTCTGGTGGCCCGGGCTAAAGAAAGACATAACACGTTATGTGGCAGAATGTCATACTTGTGCTTTAGTAAAAGCGGAATGCCAGAAGCCTGGTGGTTTCCTGAAGTCGTTACCGATTCCGGAGTGGAAGTTTGATGACATTTCAATGGATTTTGTGCACGGGTTGTCGAGATCTCAACGCGGTCATGATTCTATCTGGGTGATTATAGACCGGTTGACAAAAGTGGTTCACTTCCTTCCAAATAAGAGAGATGATTCAGTGGAAACCTTGGCTAAGCTCTATGTGGAACAGATTGTTCGACTGCACGGTGTTCCTCGGAGCATTGTCAGTGATCGGGATGGGCGATTCACCTCAACGGATTGGAGGCTAATTCATCAAATGTTGGGCACAAAATTAGCATTCAGTACGGCCTTTCATCCTCAAACGGATGGCCAGACTGAGCGAACCAACAGGACAATGGAAAATATGTTCCGTATGTGCGCCCTGGATTTCGATAAGAAATGAGAAGATTACATTTATTTGGTAGAATTTGCCTATAACATGCAACAGCTACCAAGCGAGCATCTATATGACACCGTTTGAGGCTCTATATGGTCGTAAATGTCGTACACCATTAGCTTGGGCAAAAGCTGGCGAATCAAAGCTGAATGGGAAAAGAGAAGTCGAAGAAGCTACCTCGATAATACGCTCTATTCGGGAAAAGCTATTGATAGCCCAGGATCGACAAACAAAATATTACAACGCCAAGCATCGGAACGTGGAGTTCGCGGTGGGCGATTGGGTCTATTTGAAGATCAAACCATTCAAAGGCATATCTCGGATTCGGCGGTTGAAAAAGCTAAGTCCCAGATACCTTGGTCCGTTTGAAGTGGTGGAGCGAGTCGGGGAAGCTGCTTATCGGCTGCCGCTTTCAGTAGAGTTGAGTAGATTACATGATGTATTCCATATCTCAGTACTTCGCAAAGCCGTCAAGGATCCAACTCAAGTAGTTGAGAATGATCGTTTACCGGTCGAGTATGGGCTAACGACGAAGGTTAGACCCATTCGGATCGAGGATCGAGCCAAGAAATAGTTGCGGAACAAGATAATCGGGATGGTCAAAGTCCGGTGGGACAATTGTGGCCGTGAGGAGCTAATATGGGAGCGAGAGCAGACCATGCGAGCTGAGTTTCCCGAACTTTTTGTATAAACTATTGACTGTGTACATTTTGTTATAACAAGACTTTTAACGTTATAGCTTTGTGATTCTTGTTTCTTTGTTGAGTACAAATTTCGGGACGAAATTTATCTTAAGGGGGGAGGATTGTAACACCCCAAAACCTTAAGTTGGAGTCAGGCTGGGTGACACGGCCTGGGACATGGGCGTGTCCCAGGGCGTGTCTGGTGTACACGGCCTGGGACACGGGTGTGTCCTAGGGCATGTCCTTTACTATAGGCATCGACTCGAGTTCTCGAGATAGCGACACGGCCTGGGACACATGCGTGTCCTGCTCGGTAAATATTGAGCGGCGTTGAGTGAAATGGCGTTTAGTGAAATGGCGTTGAGTGGCGTTGAGTGTGGAACACGCCCGGTGACACGGGCGTGTCACGGGGGCGTGTTGGGTACACGACCAAGGACACGGGCGTGTGCTTTAGCCGTGTCCTTCTCAGGTGTTTTGATCATGTGTCAAAAGGGTGACACGGCCAAACACACGGTGGTGTCAAAGTGACACGGGCGTGTCTTCCCTGTGACACGGGCGTGTTGGAGCCCGTGTTCTGGTTCAGTTTGAGTCGGTTCGTGTACCGCTTGGGGGACACGGCCTGGGACACGGGCGTGTCACAGGCCGTGTCAAGTCAAATTTGGACTTTTGGGCAGATCTCGGCCATCCAATTATTTCTATTTGGATCCAATGGCCCAAGTGCTTTCCTGCAGTGATAAGGCTGAGTGTTGGCCTCTTCTTTCATTCTTATCAAGAGAGAAAAAGAAAGAGCTTGGAGGAAGGAGAAGGAGGAGAAGAGCAAGGCTTTGGTGGTGCTCCCGCGGTCCGATTCGAGATCCGAGGCTAGTTCTGTGGAGGCAAAGCTGCTGCGGTGCTTTCCAACCGGCCAGATTTTTTATGGCTCCCAAGAGATCGTCAATGGTAACGATCTTCCTTCTTGGACATGTGAAACCCTTCTTTATGCATGAGTAAGGAATCCTCTCCACCAAAAGGTGAGAAGAGTGAGTGATTCCAGTGGGTTGATAGTTACTATCCCCTGTTGAGTCTGCATCTAGACCCGAAAGTGTGTAGTACGGGATATGCATGTTGTGTGAAGCCCATCTGGACATGTTGGTCTGGATTGGTGATGTTGCATTGACGCACCGGAGAAGACTCCGCATATACTCGTGTAGTTAGTGGGGTCGTTGGGTTGTGCATGTGAAGGGGAGTAGCAGGAAGTACTGGAATGTGGAATTCCAGGAAAATGCCCTTGTGTTGTTTGTGCTGTGGCTACGATATAGACAGTCCTTGATGGACGATGAAGCCAGTCCTATGTGGACAGTGTGGCTAATGTGACGCCAGTCCCTGGCGGACGTGATGGCGATTGAGAGCTGTGAGCTCTAAAAGGCCTCGTGCCGAACAGGAAAGGTGAGGCCGACCCGCGTCTTTTATTATAGCCGCAAGCACGATGTGCTTGGTGATGGCAAGGCGATTTGAGCAACGGGGGGTGGCAGATCTATACCTGCGTTATGTTGGCTGTATAAGGAAGTGTCAAGGCATTGGGCTTTCGTCAGCAGCATAATGAGAGTCTTAGGCATGCATGCTAGTAAGACTAAATGCTCAATGGTGTTGATCCCGATTCACCGGTGTACCCAAAAGTATGTCTAAGAGCACAGATCGTCGGGCCGGGTGGCCGACGGTTGTGATGGATTGCTTGTGCGGGAGAGCACACTATGTAAGATATCTGTCAATTACTATAATGCTCTGCAGGGAAGGAATGTCACTGCCCCGAGAAAGGGGCAGGATTGTTATAAATTGGTCAGCTGAATGCTGATCGTTGCCTTGTTTACCACCATTTGTGTGGTTTGTCCCTATGCAGGTGCTGGAGAGCCGAGCGGGAAGTGAAGGGATGATGTCCCTACTGTTGATGTTGTCGCTCTTGTTGCTGTTGCTGCTAGCCCTTGAAGGCTAGCTAATGTCTTTTCTTTTATTTATGTATGGCCGGCCTACGCACCGATGTCTGTAAATCATACTGATTAAAGAGGAACTGTAAGGCCTTAAGACCAAACTGCAGTATTTGTTATCCCCTCGTTTGAGTGGTTGTATATAACTGCGGTTTATATATAGTGGATATTTCTTGTATGAGTTCAGCTAATTGTGTAACTTTTCCGCTAGCATGCTCTGTATTAGGATGCGTTGATGGTATTATCATGTGACCTCACTGTCTGTTTGTGACATATAGTGTGGGGTCCCGACCGGACCTTCTATTATATGTTATTTAACGGGTGGAATCGTTACAGCAGATATAGTACATATTTTTGTTGAGATATAACGATTCCCTTTGCACCGCAAGCTACCTCTATCCCAAGGAAGTATTTTAGCTGCCTCAAGTCCTTCACTTCAAACTCCGTGCCCAATCTTATCTTTACCTGAAAAATTTCCTCCTCGTCATCACTCGTAATAATCATATCGCCCACATACATAGCAAACATTGTAGTGTGTTCTTCATTTTGCCTAAAGAACACGGTATGATCAACATTGGTCTGCCAATATCTCATGTTAACCATCGCTTTCTTAAACCTTTTAAACCAGGTTCGAGGAGATTGATTTAGCCCATATAGTGATTTCTTGAGTCTACACACCTTGTCAACCGTTTGTTTTGTTTCAAAGCCTATTAGCACCTCCATATACTTCTTCGGGTAGATCCCTATGAAGGAAGACATTCTTTATGTCGAGTTGGTGTAGTTTCCATCCCCCATTTGCTGCCAAGGATATGAGTGTTTGTACTATGCTCACTTTTGTGACTAGTGCAAAGGTCTCGTCGTAGTCAATGTCGTAAGTCTGATTGTAACCCTTTACTACCAATCGATCCTTATAACACTCGATCTGACCCTCTGGGTTTTGTTTCGCTATGAACACTCACTTTCACTCTACTGCCTATTTCTCTGGTGGTAGTGGCACAAGGTTCCAGGTTTTGTTCTTCTTTAATGCATCAAGTTCTTCTAGCATTACAGCTTTCCATCGAGGATCACTTTTAGCAACCTGCAAATACTTAAGAATGGAAACAATATCCAAAGATGTAATGAATGCTTAATGTGCAGGGGATATATGAGAGTAGGAAACAAATTTGGCAATGTCATGTAGAAAGTCATATCGGTCAGGTGAGACTCCTGCATTCTTACGGGAACTTCGTCTTACCGGTAATGGTGTGGGAGTAGAGAGACGAGGGGCTATCTTGCCTGGGATATCTGGACTTGTGGTGGTGGTGCAGGTGTCTCAAGGATCGAATTAGGCAGAGGCAACAGACTTGACACATGTGGCAATGTAGGCATTATAGTCTCGCTCGGTTGCTCGCTCGCCTGCCTTCTTCTCACATACATTCTTAACTCCCCCTGAGTTTGTGGGCCATCATCAACTGATTGTCTCTCCTCGAGAATCGGCGCCTCAACTGACTATGATTCCATTGGCACTTGCCAATGGGATACTAACTATCCTCCCCCTCTTGTCTCATATTTTCTACATCGAGTGGTCCTCCAAGAGGCGAGTCAATCAGAGAGGAGTAATATGACTCAAGCTCTCTGAACGTGACATCTATGATGACGAATAACTTTCTCTCTACCGGACTCCAACATACATACCCCTTTTGGGTAGCTGAATACCCAACAAAAACACACTTCAGGGCCCTTGAATCTAATTTTCCCATGTTTGGTCTTTTATCCTAAACAAAGCACACACGACCAAAGGTCTTGAGGGGAAGAATATATTCACTCTTCCCACGCAGTATCTCAATCAGAGACTTCTGATCCAATACTTGTGAGGGCATCCGATTGATTAATGTACAACCCCGTAGCCGGGCGAGTGGGACCCTCCCCAAATATCAGCCTAGGGGCGTGCTATGGGCGACGAGTTGGCGCGATCCCGTTCGAGCACATGCGAGCGCCCGTGCGTGCACATGGAGGTTTTATTCTTAATGTTATAAATATATATTTATTCATAATGATATTGATATATATAAATATATATTTATATAGAGAGGGAAAGGAGGAGAGGCAGCAGCTCCCTCCCCCGACCTAGGGTTCGGCCTGGAGCAAACCGCCGCCCCTCCGTTCTCCCCTCTCTCCCGTCGGCTTGGAGCAAGCCCAGCCCCGCCGCTCCTCATCCTCCCCAGCCGGCCTCTCCTCTCCCATCGCCGTCTGCAGGAGGAGCCAAGCCCGAGCCCCAGCCTCCCTTCCTCTCCCGTCGCCGGCCGCACCAAGCCCGGGCCGAGCCAGAGCTCCTCCCCTCCCTCTCTCTCTCTCGGCCAGGAGCAGGCCTTGCCCCGAGCTCCCCCGCCTCTCTCTCTCAGCCGCCTGCAGGAGGAGCCAAGCCCGACCCCCACGCTCCCGATCTCCTCTCCCGTTGTCGGCCAAGGAAGGGCCGCCCGACACTCATCTCTCCCGATCTCCCTCTCTCTCTCTCTCTGTGCAGCAGCAAGGAGGGGCTCTCCCCCGCTCTTTTCCTCTCCTGTCGCCGGCTAACAGGGGCAGCCCGAGCCCCTTTCTCCCAAGCCCTTTCCTCGCCCAGTGCCGGCTGATTTCTTGCGGGATTGGGAATCTATTGTTGTTAATTATAACTGATTGGAGCATTGAAGATGCTGTCAGCACCAGAGAGCTCATCATCGTGGATGCCAGCCTTCAACAGTCCAGCAACACTCCAGTTGGGCCCTCATCTAGAGATGGAAGAGGAGGGGAGATCTTGAGTGGTCTTCTTGGAGCTGAAACCATGGCGTCATCAATGCGTGGACAACAACAACGCTCCCTAGACGCCGAGCCTCTTATGAGATGTCCGGTTGCGGCTCCTCCAAACACGCGACAAGGGTAAAGATGCTTCTACTTGGGCAGGTGAAGCCCTTATTTTTCATATTTGCATGGAAGCACCTCTCCACCAACGGGTGGGGGAAGGGAGATCTCCGACGGGTTGACGTGTGCGTCCCCGTAATTAGTTGCATTAGCACCCGGAAGCGTGAGTACGGGTTTAGGCATGCTGTGTGAAGCCCATCCGGACGTGAGAGCCGGATTGGTGATGTTCTGGGGTTCCCGGAGAAGACTCCGTGGAAGTTGTATTTTATTCATTCGCAGGGAATGCGCACCGTAGCCCCAATAAAAGGGGGTGCGCGCACTATGTTTGGCCTGCTTGTGTTAGCCGACCGATG
Organism: Platanthera zijinensis; assembly: GCA_039513925.1. Taxonomy (NCBI): domain Eukaryota; kingdom Viridiplantae; phylum Streptophyta; class Magnoliopsida; order Asparagales; family Orchidaceae; genus Platanthera; species Platanthera zijinensis. The sequence continues at coordinate 153,220,648 of CM077094.1, read as the reverse complement.
CCTAGTTTGCCGCCGCTCGTCGAGACGTTGGCGTACAGGTGCTGCAGTAGCAAGCGGGAAGTAGCGGGCTTAAGCCCTCAGTTTGTGCCGGCCCAAGAAGGCCTTTTTCTGCTTATGTTGCCGGCCTGCGTACCGAAGTATGGAATTTACATTCCTGTAATTATTTAAATGCCTGTGATGCCCTGTGAATTCTTTTTATCTTTTTCATCTTAGGCGGGCGGTATGTTCGCGAACCGCTCGCCCCGTGGGAGCCCCGAGGTATAGTTGTCGGGAAGCCCCTAATGGCCTGTTGATAGCCTTTCAGAACAACGTAGTTACGTTGTTAGCGGCCCAGTTGGGGCTGCGTGGAGTAGGGCTGCTGGGCGGTTTTACGCCATTAAAAGGCGGGCGGGGAACAGTTTTTATAGACCCAGGGAGACACCTCTAGTTCAGGAGTGGATCTTGAGATCCTCCTTAGATGTTCCGGCCGGCCAAGAGAGCCCGCCGAAGGTGTCTTAGCTCAGCCCCTGGTGTGGGAGGGGAAGAGTTCGATAGTCTTCCGGGTATGCGGTGGGACCTCCACGCTGAGGCCTTGGGTCTGTCCCTTGTGTTCCTAGCCTTGAGCCTAGATTGTTCACAGGAGTGAAGTAGGTGCGCGGCCACCCCTTCCCCAAGGGTCGAACTCCACAGAGACCGATTTTTCGATTTCAACATTTTGGTGCGGTGAGCGTGGAGAGTGGCCAGCACAGAAAATCTCAGGTGAATGTCATGGCTTTAGAAGTGGAACCAAGTGACGACCAGGGTCGTGCGCGGACATTTTATTTGTAAGGTCCTCATACTCGGAGTTGCCCCCTCCTATAGTTGTTGTTGGAATCCCATAGTATTTGGAGTAGGATTTGCACCAGTTTGAAGCGCCTCTACCTGCGAAACACGTGTATCCTCACCTATTACATCAATGAGAAACCTGGAGGTTATTATCTTCAAGTTCGAGTAAGAGAGCAGCTGAGAGGTATTTGGAGCCGGGGTGACATGAAAAGGTTCCCTCCCTAACGGTAGTATGTTACCTCTTCCTTGTGATTCAGTAGCAGTCGAGTTTTCTCTTTATTGCCAATTCGCCTCGAGCTTCTGAGGGCTTTAAAGATTAGCCTCACGATCGACTCCGGAAGCGAAACGTCCAACCCGTTCCTTTTAAATAGCCTAGTTCGGACGATGGGACGGTGTCGCGGGACTTTAAGCGCTATTGTAAGACCGAGCCTCTGCACTGACGGCCGAGATCAGCTCCCCCCTTGCACGTCGGCCTATGTCCTCCCGATCGCACCTCTCCTCCGACTAGAGGAATTATCAGGAACGAGCCTAGACGCTAACCTCCCAGATTTGATAAAGGGCCGACCTCTCCAAGCAATCACAAGTGAAGGCCTTTGTTATTGAGAGAGCAGGATAACATGTAAAGGGGCAGGTTTTGGCCCGAGGGAAGATGTTGGCCTCGAGTGCGTCCTAGAGGACCCTCACAGGAACATTACCCATCGCCCATGCACTAGCTCTCATCATCGAGTGACATGGCGAAAAGCGATCTTTGTCATTAGATCAGGATACGAGCCGTCGACCTGTTCCTCATAAATAGCCCAGTTCGGATGATGGGACGATGCCTCGGGACTTTAAGCGTTCTTGTAAGACCGAGCCTCTGCACTGACGGCCGAGATCAGCTCCCCCCTTGCACGCCGGCCTATGTCCCCCCGATTGCATCTCTCTTCCGATTGGAGGAATTATTAGGAACAGGCTCGGACGCCAGCTTCCCGATTTGACGACTTCCAGATCGTCTCTCTTATTAAAAGAATGCGTTCTCCATTTGTAAAAGCATCGGTTCAATTAACTCTCCAACACCTCTTAAGTAAGCAGGATGTCTCCACCTCGAGCAGAGTCAAGTCCTCGAGTAGTAGTGCATTTCCCTGTCACCAAAAATCGGGCTGAGTATGAGGCGGTTATAGCGAGACTGTGCCTGGTCAGAGAACTTGGGGTACATGATGTGGAGGTTCTTACCGACTCCTTAGTGGTGTCCTCCTAGAATAACGTGGAGTTCGAAGTGAGGGAGCCTACCCTCCAGTTATACTCTGCAAATGTTTCAAGTCTTCTCGCTCTGGGGTTAGGTCTCGATTCTCCCGCAGTCAGGCTCCCACCAAGCTGGCAGGGCAGGGGTCTCGATGGACATCGTTATGACCCTGGGGCTGAGCCTGTAGGATGTTCAACACCCGTTCCCAGGCTTTCACCTAGCTGGCTGAACCGGCAGTATCACCCGAGAGCTCGGACGATTCTCTGTGGACATCGCTATGAAATTTAGAGTGACAATGCTCCCGCCGCAATCTATGTGGACGATCGAAGTATTCGTTTAACGGACCCCGAGCAGATCCCACTGCCAGGCTCTCACCTAGCTGGCAGGGCTGGATGTCACTTGGGGGATAGAGATATTTTTAAATTGGGGGAGAATTTTGGTATTTTGCAGGACCCCGAGTGATGCTCGGCCCCGGGTAGACCCGCTGCCTGGCTCCTACTAGCTGGCAGGTCCGTAGGCTCGTCTGGGGGGTAAGGGACCCCGAGTGCTGCTCGGCCCCGGGTAGACTCGCTGTCAGGCTCTCACTAGCTGGCAGGGCTGTAGGCACACCTGGGGGGAAAGGGAGATAGTTTGGAAAGAGTTTTTGAGTTTGAGTATTTTGCAGGACCCCGAGTGATGCTCGGCCCCGGGTAGACCCGCTGCCTGGCTCCTACTAGCTGGCAGGTCCGTAGGCTCGCCTGGGGGGTAAGGGACCCCGAGTGCTGCTCGGCCCCGGGTAGACTCGCTGTCAGGCTTTCCCTAGCTGGCAGGGCTGTAGGCACACCTGGGGGGAAAGGGAGACAGTTTGAGGTTTGTGAAAAAGTCGGAGTGTTTTGCAGGACCCCGAGTGCTGCTCGGCCCCGGGTAGACTCGCTGTCAGGCTTTCACTAGCTGGCAGGGCTGTAGGCACACCTGGGGGGAAAGGGAGACAGTTTGAGGGTTGTGAAGAAATCTGAGTATTTTGCAGGACCCCGAGTGATGCTCGGCCCCGGGTAGACCCGCTGCCTGGCTCTTACTAGCCGGCAGGTCCGTAGGCTCGCCTGGGGGGTAAGGGACCCCGAGTGCTGCTCGGCCCCGGGTAGACTCGCTGTCAGGCTTTCACTAGTTGGCAGAGCTGTAGGCACACCTGGGGGGAAAGAGAGAGAGCTTGAAAAGAGTTGGTTTCTTGTTATGTTGCAGTGTATCAGATATTGCGTGTATTGCTGATGATGAGCCTAGGAGGAAGGACGCGGGCTAGTGATATTCGTGCTAGAGCCTCTAGCGGGACTATGTGAAAAGTAAGCCCTGGGGTGGAGCTCCCTTTATACCCAAATGAAGAATTCTCACAAATTTTTTTCTTTTGGGTCGGCTCCCACTCGCCGGATACGTAGGGTTGGATGATTCTTTCCGAGCTTGTACCAACCTCGAAAAGAGCGGGGATTGTGTACAACCCCGTAGCCGGGCGAGTGGGACCCTCCCCAAATATCAGCCTAGGGGCGTGCTATGGGCGACGAGTTGGCGCGATCCCATTCGAGCACATGCGAGCGCCCGTGCGTGCACATGGAGGTTTTATTCTTAATGTTATAAATATATATTTATTCATAATGATATTGATATATATAAATATATATTTATATAGAGAGGGAAAGGAGGAGAGGCAGCAGCTCCCTCCCCCGACCTAGGGTTCGGCCTGGAGCAAACCGCCGCCCCTCCGTTCTCCCCTCTCTCCCGTCGGCTTGGAGCAAGCCCAGCCCCGCCGCTCCTCATCCTCCCCAGCCGGCCTCTCCTCTCCCGTCGCCGTCTGCAGGAGGAGCCAAGCCCGAGCCCCGGCCTCCCTTCCTCTCCCGTCGCCGGCCGCACCAAGCCCGGGCCGAGCCAGAGCTCCTCCCCTCCCTCTCTCTCTCTCGACCAGGAGCAGGCCTTGCCCCGAGCTCCCCCGCCTCTCTCTCTCAGCCGCCTGCAGGAGGAGCCAAGCCCGACCCCCACGCTCCCGATCTCCTCTCCCGTTGTCGGCCAAGGAAGGGCCGCCCGATACTCATCTCTCCCGATCTCCCTCTCTCTCTCTCTCTGTGCAGCAGCAAGGAGGGGCTCTCCCCCGCTCTTTTCCTCTCCTGTCGCCGGCTAACAGGGGCAGCCCGAGCCCCTTTCTCCCAAGCCCTTTCCTCGCCCAGTGCCGGCTGATTTCTTGCGGGATTGGGAATCTATTGTTGTTAATTATAACTGATTGGAGCATTGAAGATGCTGTCAGCACCAGAGAGCTCATCATCGTGGATGCCAGCATTCAACAGTCCAGCAACACTCCAGTTGGGCCCTCATCTAGAGATGGAAGAGGAGGGGAGATCTTGAGTGGTCTTCTTGGAGCTCAAACCGTGGCGTCATCAATGCGTGGACAACAACAACGCTCCCTAGACGCCGAGCCTCTTATGAGATGTCCGGTTGCGGCTCCTCCAAACACGCGACAAGGGTAACGATGTTTCTACTTGGGCAGGTGAATCCCTTATTTTTCATATTTGCATGGAAGCACCTCTCCACCAACGGGTGGGGGAAGGGAGATCTCCGACGGGTCGACGTGTGCGTCCCCGTAATTAGTTGCATTAGCACCCGGAAGCGTGAGTATGGGTTTAGGCATGCTGTGTGAAGCCCATCCGGACGTGAGAGCCGGATTGGTGATGTTCTGGGGTTCCCGGAGAAGACTCCGTGGAAGTTGTATTTTATTCATTCGCAGGGAATGCGCACCGTAGCCCCAATAAAAGGGGGTGCGCGCACTATGTTTGGCCTGCTTGTGTTAGCCGACCGATGCCTAGTTGGCCGCCGCTCGTCGAGACGTTGGCGTACAGGTGCTGCAGTAGCAAGCGGGAAGTAGCGGGCTTAAGCCCTCAGTTTGTGCTGGCCCAAGAAGGCCTTTTTCTGCTTATGTTGCCGGCCTGCGTGCCGAAGTATGGAATTTACATTCCTGTAATTATTTAAATGCCTGTGATGCCCTGTGAATTCTTTTTATCTTTTTCATCTTAGGCGGGCGGTATGTTCGCGAACCGCTCGCCCCGTGGGAGCCCCGAGGTATAGTTGTCGGGAAGCCCCTAATGGCCTGTTGATAGCCTTTCAGAACAACGTAGTTACGTTGTTAGCGGCCCAGTTGGGGCTGCGTGGAGTAGGGCTGCTGGGCGGTTTTACGCCATTAAAAGGCGGGCGGGGAACAGTTTTTATAGACCCAGGGAGACACCTCTAGTTCAGGAGTGGATCTTGAGATCCTCCTTAGATGTTCCGGCCGGCCAAGAGAGCCCGCCGAAGGTGTCTTAGCTCAGCCCCTGGTGTGGGAGGGGAAGAGTTCGATAGTCTTCCGGGTATGCGGTGGGACCTCCACGCTGAGGCCTTGGGTCTGTCCCTTGTGTTCCTAGCCTTGAGCCTAGATTGTTCACAGGAGCGAAGTAGGTGCGCGGCCACCCCTTCCCCAAGGGTCGAACTCCACAGAGACCGATTTTTCGGTTTCAACAATTAAGTAGGTTGTTGTTAGCACGACTTGTCCCCACAAGTATTCTGGCACCTTCATCGTTATCATCATACTTCGAGTCATTTCCAGAAGATGTCTGTTCTTTCGTTCTGCTACTCCATTCTATTCATGTGTGTATGGGCAAGTAGTTTGATGTTAGATTCCCTATGAGGACAAGTATTCTTCAAACGCCTTGTTGGTATATTCTGTCTCATTGTCAGACTTCAACGTCTTTATGACCGCGCCATGTTGAGTTTGAACCCCTTTATGGAAGTCATTGAAGCAAGCAAGCACATCACTTTTGTTTTTCATTAAATAGTGTCAAGTCACGCGTGAGAAATAGTCAATGAAAGACACAAAATACTGAAATCCATTTATAGTGGACATAGGATATGATCCCCACACATGAGAATGTATTAGATTAAATAAATGAGAATTTCTACCTCCAGAACTAGAATGAGAATTTCTGGTTTGTTTTTCTAGTTTGCACGCATCACATACAAGTTTTTATTAATTTGTCCTTTTAAAAAGAAGGGGATACATCTGACTCAAAACAACATGTAAGAAATGGACAAAGAGCTAAATAAACCATAAACTTTATTGTTCCAAAAAGATAATCATTACATAGGTATGCCCCCTTATTTATAGAAATCGGGGGAGGTGAGAGAATACAACTCACGATTTGGGACTAAATACAACTCGCGCGGCTTATGTGGTTTGACAAGGTCAAACCGCACATTATACAAAAGAATAACAAACCACCTAATTATAATCAAGGAAACCGTCAATCCACCAGGGTAGACCGCAGGTCAAGCCGCCAGACCGCAACTGCGGGTTGACACCAGGTCGCAGTTGCGGCTAAACACAAGACCGCTGATTCGGTTAATAGTCAGCCCACTGTTGCGGCTATCCTCCTAACTGCCAGCGCTAGGGAAGATCGTCAGACCGTAACTACGGGTTGCCACCAGACCGCAACTGCGGGTTGCCACCAGACCGCTACTGCGGGTTGCCACCAGACCGCAGTTGCGGCTACCCATCAGACCGCAGCTGCTGCAAGCTATCAGAGTGTAACCGCGGGATGCCACCAGACCGTAGTTGCGGTTAACCATCTGTCTGTTGTTGTGGCTTCAACCAGACCGCTGCGGCTTAGTCTAAGATTGCCACTGCTGCTGTCCACCAGACCGCAGTCTGAGGTCCATCGCCAGACCGGTAGCCTAAATCTCCAGGTCGCTGAGACAAGCAGACCGCTGTAGTTAGACATAAGATCGCCTGGTCTCCTGTAGCTCCAAAACTCCCCCTCAAGCTGGAGCATATATATCTATCATGCCCAGCTTGCTACAAACCTCCTCGAAAGGAGTAACTGGCTTGGTGAAGAAATCAGTCAGTTCTCTCTGCCCGTCCACCGCGCTACCGCACTCATATGCAAGCGTGGCACTCCTCCGGCACAAGTGCCGCACCGCCGCACTCCTTCTGTGGCAATGTTTCTCCCACGTTGTGTGAAGCGCGATTCTGGATGCGCGGCTTCCGGCGATCCTCCCTGTCACGGTCTTCCTTGCGCTCAAATCCTGTCGCACTCCCATTACGCGCCGCACTGCTTCCTCCCATACCCATGCGTACCACACTCTGTCACGCTCTGCCACAATCGAGAAGAAGATGCCGCCACGATCTGCTATCACGCCACCTTTTGGTGGGAAAAGAGAAAAAAAAAAAGCAAACTTTATTTCCCAGGAAGAAAATAAAATCGTGATCGAGATTTCTCCCCCTACCACCAAGAGGGACTGGACTGATTTATTGATTACTTCAGCTCACTATCGGAACAACAACACTCAAGCCTTTATCCCACTAGAGTGGGCGCGGCTATATGGATCTTTTATCGCCATTGTGTCCTTTCTTTTGTCATAATCTCACTAATGCCTAAGCACATCTCACTCGAGCCTTCAACTCACTATCAGAAAAGGAAATAAAATTAATTTTGGAGAAAAACCATGTAATCCCGCAATCTTTTTTTAAAAAAAAACTTAGCTCCGATACCAAATAAAAAATAAGGAAACCAATCTTATTATTATTTCCTCTTAAAATGAATGCAATACATTACACATGTCTCATCTATTTATACACACAAGGAGACCAAATAATAAAATCAACCAATTATTTTATAATATTCCATTTTTACTCTTTGTAATGACTCTAGGTTGAAAAGTGTAACCTTACCCTTTATAATCATAGATGGAAAGTGGTCAAATATGTCAAATTATTTTATGAAAAGATGCATTATATTTTACCCTTTGCAATTAATTTAGAATTATTATAAAAGGAATTGAAATATCATAAAATATTTTGACTGATTTTATCATTTCTCATCCACATTTCTAACGGAAGGAGCATTTTTGTAAACTCGGGAAACTTAGAAGGCAGGTAAACATAATTTTGAAAGATAGAGGGGTGCAACCTGTAATTATGCAAACTCCCAGGGGAGGCCCTAGTAATTAACCCTGAATCCTTACTATTTACAAAAGTGGTGGCATAAAAGCATAATTGCATTTGAACAAGCAGGAGGAATCCCAACAAACAAATCTGAAACATCTCTACACCAGAAGCCAAGATAAAAAAAAAACTCTTACTTTCCAACTAAATCCCCGCGCCAGTTGACGACGACGAAATCAAGGGAGCCTACAAAGAATAATCCCATTCCAGGATTGTTAGCACAGAAAGGATTCTCCAATGTCACTTGTGATCAGTCAAACCGGAGCCTCGGGCGCTGCTTCGGGCCTCTTCTGAAGCTCCACAGACGTTGAATCATCATCCATGGAGATCTCCAAGCTCCCCCCAGCACTGTTTCGACGATTTCGCCGTTCCTGTGCACGAATCCAGAGAAGACATCACCGGTTTCAGTATGAGTATGAAGATTTTCGTCGATGGAGGACAGATTGTGATGGGCATTTGATAACCTCGCGGAACGGATTTTCTTCAGCTTCGAGCAGTCTGACAACCTGACTCATCTTTGGCCTCTTGTCGGAATCGGGGTCCACGCATCTCAGAGCCGCCAGGAGGGCCATTTTAAGAGCTTTGGATGAAGGTTTGGCCTCAAGGCTGGGGTCAATAAGTTCTTCAGATCTCCTGCTTCCCACCATGAACTTGATCCACTCCACAAGATTTACCTGAACAAGCAGAATCACCACAATGTTAAATGTAAAATTACACTGGTTATGAGGTGACTTTTCCTGGATTATTAATGGTGTCAACTTTGGCGCCGTTTGTATGAACATTTTTCCTCCATTTCCGATAAGAGAAAAACGCAGCCACTGAAATAAACCGATTGGTAAATCTCTCATTCTCATCGCCAGCGCTCAAAAATGTCATTTTTGGCCTCATTAGAGACCCACAGCCCTACCTCCATCCTCCCACCGCCCAAACAAACAGACCCTTGGCTTGACTTTAACTACTGTGACAGAAGATGCTGTACTATGAAGATGTCAAGCATTTTCTCATGCAATGGAGCCAATATTGAAGGGCGTAAAATCTACTTGTGTTTGACGTTTCGTCAAATTTGGCTTTTTGATATTTTGTGAGGGGAAAAAGCGGAAGTCGCTGGAGCAGTAACTGCATGAGAAACACCGAAAAAAATAGAGAGAAGTTCCTTGCATGAGTCCATAGATGAATAGATATTAAAAGAATTGATCCCCGCATATTATATTGCACTCAAATTCTAAAGAAAACACTCTATTTGTTTCCTCCCTTTTTTCTCACCTTTTTTGGGCTCGAAATGTTAGAGTTTATAGAAGAAATGTGTAAAAGTCCAATGTAAAGACCCATCTCCACGGCCCATTAGGGTATACGTCTCTTATATAGATTAGTCCTACATTGTGGTTTAGAATTAAGGTGTCACTCCTTCCACTTACATATATGTGTGTGCGTGTATTTGTTTTGTCTACAAATATGAAGTAATAAATTTATTACATCGTATCGCTCGTTACTCCACGACCAACCCGACTAAACCATCAACTCAAACTGGCTCAACTCAATGTTGCCCATTCCAAATAATCGACCACGACAATAACACTTCAAAGCCAAGTCAAATAGAACCGCAAGTCATTGCACGGTGCCTTCAAAATCTTTGAAACAAAATCCATCGTAGCTCAATTCAATACACTTCAGTTGTAACTACGTGTTGAAAATTCCACAAAGGGTACCTGGATGTGTAATGAACACGACACGACTCCCCCGCATATTGGCGTCTACATTGTCGCTCTTGCACGCTCAACTCACGCACTATCTGTGACGACCCCAGGCTTGACCCATTTCGCACAGGACTTGTCCTGGTATAGCCTTCTGAGCGCCGTCCAGGCTGCAACCCAAACACCCACCCCATCTATGGGCCCATCACCGGGCACAACGGGTTGTTGGAGGCCTTGACCTCTCTTTTGATGAGCAAATTTCATAGTTTAGCGGGCAGCACGGAGACTTCCCAGGAGGTCACTTCTCATCACCAATTGAGCTACAGCTCAATTGGTGATGGGGAGTGAGATGAAGGCTCCTCATCAAGGGGAGTTAGAACCGAGGCTGCATAGACGGGGTGTGCTCGGAAGAAAAGAGCTACCAATATCTCACACAAGACAAGAAAAGAGAATAAAATACTTCTTGAATGCTCCATACAAACCCAAACTTGCCTTTAAATCTGCTATAAAGGCCTCTTAAATGAAAACCTAAACATCTAACAACTAGAACAATTATAAATAATAACGACACTAAATAGATAGGAATAACTAGGCCCTTGGCCCGTGCCCCAAACATCTCTTCAGTCGTGCAAAAAGTGCTTGACCTCAAGATCAAAAAAGGTCGATGACGGTGTTCACTTCACCCAACGCCTTAGTCAACAGAGTCCTCCACATATAGATAAAAAAATCTTTTGCACTGATGACCGTGAGTATACTACTCACCGCAGTTAAAACATTCATTGTGTGCGCTGGACAGATATTTTTGTACAAGACAGTCGACGGATCTGCGAGGTTTGGGCACTTGGCACATCCCTCCGAAGTCCCTGTGCTTGTGGGGATGTAATCCTCCTACACCAAATGAAGTCGAAGGTCACAAAATCTTAATAAGCTTCATACCAGTCACCAAGTTCCAGGGGGCCTCGAATTTGACATCCAAACGTAGTCAATCGCGGAGCCCGACTGTAAAAATGGCGACCTGCATCTCAGGGGGTATCGTGACGTGTGCTAGAAAATCTGAAATTGTTCTATATAACCATCAATCGGCCCTGTCTGATGTAACATCCTAAGGGCCCCATGGGTTGATTCGAATAGGGGGGGACCATATCACATGTTGCGGTCCCGCTTGAAGTCATGCCAGATCAGTCCAGGATTGTCCGCCTACAAACGGGTGAACCATAGTTGCGTCATATCAAGCATGTGGAAAGAGGTCAAACTGATCCATTTCGTCACCGGTGTCTGTTGATGACTAAAAAATAGTTTGCATCTGGTGAGCCAGCTTAGGGGATCGTGATCATCTTGTTCAAATGGTTTGCTTGAATAATTTTGTTGAACTTCACCGATCTTGAGCTCGATACCCTTTCAGCTTGGAGGTTAAACTAAAAACTCTTGCTCAGAAACAGAATATAACCATAGCTCCCTATAGCTGCTGACCAGATGAGTTATAAATTTCATGACATTTATGTTGTACAAACACAAGCCCTTAGGCTTAAACTAAGTCGAATTCTAAAGATTATGTTTTTGCTCTTAAGTACACATTTAAAGACCTAAATAAATGCATAGGCTCTGTTTTCCATCATAGATTTACCATGGCATGCACTCAGGCGGAATGGCGCCCTATGTACCCCTCAGTTGAGTGTCATGCTGAATGTGTCCTTGGTAAATCCGAGGAATTGCGTGAATCGAGACCGCGGGAGGATGGCTCAATTTCGTTCACACATTACATGGTCCAATGTCAGTCACGATCCTTGCACGAAACGAGGCTACAATGTCAAGATCAGCACTATCAAAGGGCACTCCGGCTAATGAAATTTTATATCCTTTATGGCCCCAATCAAAGGAGAAGCCCTTTAACTAGGAGATAATATACTAACATAAGATGTTATTCTGATTAAACTTTGCCTCACATCAAGGAGTTAATACCATATCTAGTAACAAAAATAGAAGGGAGCCAATACCTCATTTGCAGGTCGGCCATAATCGACCGGGTCTCTGCCAGTCACACCTTCCAAAAGAAGAACTCCAAAACTATAAACATCACTCTTCTCATTTAACAGTCCAGTATTAGCATATTCAGGAGCAACATATCTGAAAATCACACAACATTAGAATAAACCCATCAGAATCAGCATGAAGAGAATAACAAACATGAAATATTGTATTACCCAAATGTTCCCATCACCCTTGTTGTGACATGGCTTTTACCAGAACCCAAGAGCTTGGCCAATCCAAAATCAGAAACCTTGCCATTAAACTCATCATCAATGAGAATGTTGCTTGATTTTATATCTCTATGGACGACCTTCGGTTCTATTCCCTCGTGTAAATAAGAAAGCCTGCAGTGTTCAATTCGTCAATTTTCTCAGAAAAAGAAGAACGGCCGCAATTTTAAATAGAGCTAATTGAAGACTTACGCCTTGGCCGTGCCTAGGATAACCTTCATGCGTGATTCCCAGCTGAGGACTCCATGCTTGCGCATGGCTCCATGAAGCCATTGCTCCAAGTTTCCGTTGTTCACATATTCATAAACAAGCATCCTATGAGATGATAAGCTTCAAAATGTAATTCAGCAAGAATAACAATTTATTATATGAAAGATCAACAACAGAGGTTTATTATAAGTAACAAGTAAGAGCAACAGGTGTTGAAAGAACAAGCAAAAAATATGAAAGCATAATCACACAACTATGAAGCACAAACACTTGCAACAACATTACGTATCAAATCAGAAATCTTTTGGGGTCAAGGAATACTTAGAAACTTCCGGAAACCTGTCTGGGGCCTGTCCCTGAAACTCTCGGAATTTTTTTCTTTAAATTTTAAATATAAAATTCTTGAAGGCAATCAGATACACTTGAATATGCTTGAAAAAGCCCAAAAATAGTGAAGCAGCACTAGTCTACAGGTGGCGAAGGACTGATGACCTAACTCAAAGTGCAATGCAAGTGAATACACGACACATACGAATGAAGTTACAAGCAACTCTAAAGTGACATGAAAGTATGCACACGAACCGATATAACACGACTACAGTGCAAGTGCAAATGAATTAGTCCAAACGCAATTTCAAAATAAATAATTATGTAAAATGGGACAAAAATTTGAGCACGCGCATTCACGTGATAAATGAATCGGAAAAGCAAATATAAGTCACAAGTAATTGATTGGCAACCCAATTTTAAGCATGCATCAAAACGATTATGCAAATTCCGTGATTTCACAATAAATAAAGCATATGATTTCACTCCAAACAAAGCATAGTTCAAGTACACAATAATAGAAAACAAATAACTCCAAGCTAATGACTTACGCATGCAAGCGGCGGCGGCGGAGTGGGGAAAGAGAACGGATAGCGACAACGACCTCGGATCGACGAGTGACTCCAAAGGGGGGGCTCAAGATGTCTTGACTCGGAACGATCGTTCAGATACATCTGTGGACTCAGATTTCCCGAACGAGGAACGGATCACGGCGATCTCCATCAATCTCCCCGGCTTGAAGGCACCCATCTCCAGTGAGTGAAGATGGACATGCTCTCGACGTAGCCATAGGATAAGCCAAGCAAACTCCTTTGGGGAAATCCAAACATCATCTAGACATTGATAACAACTCCAGTGGACAAGATATCACAGTGTATCTTGCCCGCCCATGACAATGAAGTCATATGCACCAATCAAAAATAAGTCTTCGGCGATAGCTGGTGGCTCTGAATAAGATGAATCTACATCTGAAAGTTGAAGTGATGAAACTGGTGGAACTGTCAGTGGTGTAGGGTGGTCCTCATGGTGAGACTCCTTAGTTTGAGGCTGGGGTGAAGTGAGAGGCAATAAATAAAGGTGTAGCTCCAACATGGCAGGGAAAAAGTGGTCCACATACACATGCTCATCATAGTAAGGAATCAAGTCATCTACCTTAAATACTTTGTCCCTATAATTTGAGGGGTGTCAACCTCACATGCATTTATATTGATCCATCATAGGACAGTATAGGGACCCATTCGGTGAACGCTTAAGTTTCTTGTCATTCCATGTGGAAACCTCTCAATTCGTATGCGAACCGCTACCTGCTCCCCAAATTCAAAAATTTGATCCCACATGTGCCGAGTTGCTTGAATTTTATAACAATATTTATTCATTGCAAATTTACATCGAACAAATTCATTTAGTGCAAACAAATGATGCAATACGTGCAATAAATATGAATCATGCAAAATAGAAGAGTCAAGCACAATATATGAATGATCATGCAAACGATGAACCTAAAAGTCGACATACTCATTTAAATGATGCGCGAGAAACTCAACAGTCATGACACGCAAGCAAACAACAGGCTCCAAGATTCCTAGAAATGAGTGGTTTATTGGGAGGTTCTTCGGGTAGAGTATAGAAAAATTCCTTAAACAAATGCGCACTAAAGTAACTACCTAAGATAGTGGCACTGATTTGTACTTGAATGGTGTGTCGAGTGCCTTCAGGATACTCACCAGGTGATAGACAGATAAAATCAGCGTAAACTACGCCATCACTCGAAGGAATTTCATAAATGGCGACAAAAGGACACGACACATGGGTGTGGTGGGTACCTCTCAAATGATAAAGTTTGTCAAGTAGTTCACCAGGAGGTGTATACGAAAATTCATCACGTACGTGATGATCACTCGAGTGGGTGCCTTCTAGGAGGGAGGGGAAGCTCGTCAAATGAGTCTCTTGGGGACTTAATCCCGTGGCGGTCAAAAAAGATAGGATGGTCCTTCAAGAGGAAGGCACCAATAACAGTAGTGTCTGTGGGAACAAGTAGGACACCCACAACAAAGTCAGTGCTAGTCCCTTGACCCTCACATGGGAGTGGTGGCTCATCAGGAGTTTTGGCAGGGGGTTCATCAAAGCATCCATCAATATGTTCATGAACGTCCAGATGAATACTATCGAAATGTGTGGTGCTCCCAACAACGGGTGAGTCAGACTCTAAGATAGCGACACAAGGCTCTCGGCTCTCAGTCATGATGTGGCTCAAGACAACGCTAAGGGAAGAGTGGGGAGTGCCCAAGTGTGGGTCAAACTGTATAGTGTCGAGAACTGAATCTCTAGCTGAAGGGAACACTGTGTCTAAGTGAGCTGCGGAGGATGGATATACCAACACAGTGTCAATGGGTTGCTCGTCCTTACACTCGTGACTATGCCTACTAACCACCCTAGTATCGCTCTCCGTCGGTATCATACGATCAGGATCGGAGTCGACTCCAAGATCAAGTGGGAACTGAGTCTAGGCAAGAGGAAGTGAATCAAACTCAGGTGTTCGGCCTCTCATGTCAATGAGAACACTAATCGACACAACAATGGTTTGACCCTTAGATTTTCTTTCATGGATTTTTATCAAGGAATTCATTAAGTGAGCCAAATCAGCATCCAAGTGATCGAATTGGTCGAAAACTAAATGCTGAATTCGACCTCAGGAATTTCTATTTGTGGGATACTAAGAGGGTCTTGACATGTGATGTGATCCCAGCCAGAATGACCTCTATAGAACTCCTGAGGGTCATATAAACAGTCGTCCCTAACATAACCAGATCGCTCTCATAGGTGGACGTGAGCCCTATGATCATGCGGAGGTGGTTGCGCGTATACAAACTCAAAATCCTCAACTATAGGAGATGCATAGCGACGATGATATGAACAATACTCAACTCTACCATTACAAGGTCAGGGAGAGGTGTAATGATGATAACATGAGGATCTCTCATTGTGGTAGTCATCTCTAGCGTAATGGAATCATCTCGAGGGGTCAACACGATTCCTGGATGTGACATGTCGCGCATGAGGATAATCTTCTTAATAATAAGGATGTTTCTCTAATGAAGGCGAGGGATAGCAATAATAATATAGCATGATACAAAACATATAGACTCCATAACTGTGTGTTAACATAAAGCTCGAACCAACCTCCCTCTGATATCAATTTGATGCAGCACGAATCTACAGGTGGCGAAGGACTGATGACTTAACTCAAAGTGCAATGCAAGCAAATACACGGCACATACGAATGAAGTTACGATTAACTTTAAAGTGATATGAAAGTATGCACACGAACCGATATAACATGACTATAGTGGAAGTGCAAATGAATTAGTCTGAATGCAGTTTCAAAATAAATAATTATGTAAAATGGGACACAGTTTGAGCACAACTGTTCACGTGATAATTGAATCTGAAAAACAAATACTAGTCACAAGTAATTGATTGGCAACCAAATTTTAAGTGTGCATCGAATCGATCCTGCAAATCCCGTGATTTCACAATAAATAAAGCATATGATTTCACACCCAACAAAGCATAGTTCGAGTACACAATAATAGAAAACAAATAACTCCAAGCTAATGACTTACGCATGAAAGCGACGGCGGAGTGGGGAAGGAGATCCGCTAGCGGCAACGACCTTGGATCTACAGGTGGCTTCAAAAGGGGGGGACTCATGATGGGGTGGTTGTAGGGCTGGAGGAGGGTTGTCGGGAGATGAGGTTGGTTGAAACAAGGGGGTTGGCTACAGGAGGGCCGACGGGAGGTGGGGTGGCTGCAGGAGGGCTGACGGGAGGTAGGGATGGCTATAGGAGGTCTGACTGGAGGGATGGCTGGAGCGGGCTCGACAGAAGGCGGAGTTGGCAACTGGAGGTCTGATGGGAGGTGGTTGCGGCTAGAAGAGGAGTGCAGGGGGTGGTTGTGGCCGGAGGATGGCTTGAAGTTGGAGGATGGCTTGCGGCTGGAGAAGGGGATTTTGCCGGAGGTAGCAACGGCTGGAGGAGGTCACGCACGAAACCACTCTGAGTCCACCGAGAAGACAGACGGGCCGCAACTATGCAAACCCTTGATACCCTAAATTGGAACCCTGCATGCGTATAAAAAAGAGGAAAAATCATAAATAATTTAGGGCACCCAAATTGGATGGCTCATATCGTCTTGGGACGATCGGGTGTCAAATACAACTCAAAATACATCAAATAATATGTCAAAAAAACTCTGAACGATCGTTCGGACACACCTGCAGAGTCAGATTACCCAGACGAGAAACGGATCATGATGATCTCCATAAAATAGTCTATATTTTGATGAGGACATAGAAAAAGGCATGTGAAAGAGAGTATTGAATGATAAATTGTGGGATTCAATTGATTGCATACTTTCATTTACGACTCTATAGGATACAATACAACTTTGTGACACATATACCTTGTCTTCATTTAATCTATGATATATGAGAAATAATGATTGAAAAAAATGAAGAATACGTGAACGTCATTCATGTCTTCATATTTATTTGTATTTATATTTAAATAGTTAAAAATTCAAAACATTTAGTGTACTCTAAGTTTTTAGAAAATCATGAATCTCATTCTGTATTATATCGCATCTCGTGTCCCATCCCCATCCCCGAGCAACATAGCCACACAAAACAAATTCGCCCAAAAAAAGGTTTCAGGCTATGTCCTCTTTGCAGCAACAAAAAGAATCATGACTAAGAAAAAATGAAGCTACATAAGGTACCGACGGGTCGCAACTATGTAAACCCTTGATACCCTAAATCGGACCCATGCATGCGTATAAAAAAGAGGGAAAACCATAAATGATTTAGGACACCCAAATTGGATGACTCATATCGTCTGGGCCGATCGGGTGTCAAATACAACTCAAAATACATAAAATAATATATCAAAAAAACTCGGAACGATCATTTGGACACACCTGCGGACTCAGATTGCCCGAACGAGGAATGGATCATGATGATCTCCATCAAATAGTCTATATTCTGATGAGGACATAGAAAAAGGCATGTGAAATAGAGTATTGAATGATAAATTGTGGGATTCAATTGATTGCATACCTTCATTTACGACTCCTATATAGGATACGATACAACTTTGTGACACATACCTTGTCTTCACATTTATTTGTATTTAAATTTAAATAGTTAAAAATTCAAAACATATAGTGTATTCTAAGTTTTTAGAAAATCATGAATCTCATTTCTATATTTTATCGCATCTCGTGTCTCATCCCCGTCCCGAGCAACATAGCCACACAAAACAAATTAGCCCAAAAAAAGGTTTAAGGCTACGTCTTCTTTGCAGCAACAAAAAGAATCATGACTACGAAAAAATGAAGCTACATAAGGTAGATGGCTCGAGAATTTTGTTAAAGTTTCTGTTACCCTAACCCTAGCACCTTACAATATAATACTTCAAATGAAGATGAATTTCCTAACCTACTCGAAATTATTCTAAAATGTAGGGAAGATGCTTTTAACCCATATAGTTATGATTCAAGGCATCCCAACAAGATGCATAGCATTATCCTTGTATAATTTCCCTAGTTTCATTGTAGTCGTGTTCAAAAAGCCCAATCGGGCCAGGCTGGGACCGGGCTTCTTGCCAGCCGGGCTCGGGCCGGGCCCTGCTTAAGCCGGGCTGGGGCCCCTACTCAAAGAGGGGGCCTGGTAAGGCCCTAAAGGCCAGGTCCGGGTTGGCCTGATTTCCCCATAGGCGGGATTTTAATCCCGCTTGGATTTTAATCCCGCCTATTTAGGCGGGATTAAAAATAGGCGGGGAAAATCCCGCCTATTTAATAGGAAATCCCGCCACTGGCGGGATTCCTGCTGGCGGGATTTCAATGGAGGAGGGATTTTCCACTGGCCTGGGTGTCGGCCCAGGCTAGGCCCGGCGCTCTGGCTTTTCTAAGCCCGGTCCGGGCCGGGCTACCAGTTGATATGGGGCCCTGTAAGGCCCCCAAGCCCGGCCTAGGCCCGGTACGGGCCCGGTCTTTTTGAACACAGCTATTTCACTGCCAATTTTGTTGTAACCATTAAGATACTCAGATTAAATATCATTTGATTAGAATATTAAAATTTCTAACATTGTTAAATATCCTTTCCAGTATCATTTTCAGTATGAACTGTAGTCTAAGGTAATTTGTAGTCCAAATCTTCCATCATAGGTAATAAGTAATAAATAAGGATGATGGGATTTATACTTGCTTATAAAGATTCACTTAACCTTGAAAGACGTGTCTTTTGCAAAAGAATAGCTGTCCAAGATTCTTTGAATACAACAGTGGATTATAGATTCTATGTTATATGCTATATAATTTTGTTTATTTGCTTCTTTTATTCAATTTAATCTGACAGATCTATATATTTACTCTTAGCATAATTAAATGCTTCATGGATCTTGTATAAAGTGTTTTATTAAGAATAATCAGGCATGAACTAGGAAGTATGGTTCGGTTTGGATCCTTTCTCAAAAGTTCATACAAAATGCAATTGGTTACATAATCACCCTAAATCATTGCATCTAACTCTATTTTTGTACTTAGTAAGGATTATTTACTTGGATCTCCCCTCTAATTTTGCATAATTACAAGACCTCCCTCTATCTTTCAAAGTAACTGTTACGCTGTCATTACGCTTCTCGGGACGACAGTACGTTCGCAGGCGCAAGGAGTCGACAAGCAGTGACGGGGCTGAACCATCTGGTTCAGCCCCCTCTCAGTGAACCGGCCGGTGGGGGCTGAACCAACGGGTTCAGCCCTTTTGGAGGGGCCGGCCGGCCCCTCCTTGGCCCGGGTATTTATACCCGGGCTATTCTCTTGGGAGCATCATGCAAGATCATTTCAAGGTATCTCTCTCTCTTCTCCTCCTCAAACCCTAATTCTCTAGTTTCCTCCTTAGATTCTCTCTCCCCCTTCTCCTTCCTACCATTTGGTATCAGAGGCTCCTTTCTCCACCATGGTGACGACACGAATGCAAGAGGAAATTGGCCGCTTGGAAACCCTAAAGGAAAATCTGATGGGGTTGACGGATTCAGAGGCCGCCATCGAGGAAAACATGAAAACATCTACGCAAAGGCTAGAAGAGCGGATCGACTCCCGAATGAAGGAGATCATGGCGTTATTAACGCAAAGGCTATAAGAGCGGATCGACTCCTGAATGGAGGAGATCATGGCGTTATTAACGCAAAATCTGAAGGGCAAAGCCGTGAGTGAAGAGGATCCGGGCGGATCTACAACCGCACGGATGGATCCGCACAGGATCGGCCCCAACGGGGCCCCGATCAGTACAGGAAGAGGCGTGGGGTTCGTCGCGGGCTCGGGATCGACCCCGAGCAGCGGATCTGGCACGGGGGGCTCCGGCGCGGGCGGAACAGCAGCCGGCGGTACCAGCGCTTGTGGCTTGGGCTCCGGCTGGGTCGGCGCAGGCGGAATCGGGCCGCACGGGGTCGGCGCAGGCGGGAGTGGCTCCGGCGGGCACGGTGCAGCGGGCTGGGGGTACGGCGGGTTTCCTACTGCTGGTTTCGACAGTGATGGGAGTGGCTCCGGTGGATTTGGACCCAGAGGCGGCGGTTGGCCGTTTCCCCAATATGGCACGGGGGAGGGTTTGTTGCCTCCTCCGGCGAGAGGCGGCAGGCCGTGGGGTGGAGCTCCCGCAACGGGGTCGTTCCGTCCGACTTTTCCCGGCATGCTTTTTGAAACCGGGGAACCTAGAAGATCAGCGGAGTATGGACAGGAGGCGGGGTGGCGTGGACAAGCCGGACACCGACCATACATGCCGCCAAAATTGACGTGGATGAACTTTCCCAAGTTTAATGGCGGAGATGCCCTAGAGTGGCTGCAGAAGGCGGAACTGTTCTTCAACTATCAGGAGATCCCAGAGGGGCAATGGGTGCAGTTGGCCTCTTTTCATTTAGAGGATGATGCTTTCCAATGGGTGCAGTGGTTCCTGAGAGGCAAGGACTACGTACCCTGGACCGACTTTGTGGATAGATTCACCGCTCGTTTTGGACCCCTCGAGTACGAAGACTTTGAAGCGCTCTTACAGAAGCTGCATCAGAAGGGGACGGTGATGGAGTACCGAACCGAGTTTGAAAAACTGGCTAACCGAGTGCAGTGGGAGGAGAAAACGCTACTCAGCTGTTTTGTATCCGGACTCAAGGATTATTTGCGAGATGAGATCCAGTCATACATGCCCCGGAGCTTGAACCATGCGATCAGCTTGGCGCGGATACAGGAGGAGCGCTATAACCGGCAGCGCCACCGCAGCTCAACCCGTTCTACTACCACGACGCCAGTGGCGAAGAGGGACTCTCAGGAACCAGGCAAGCCGGTTGTCAAGCGGCTGACTTGGGCGGAACTTCAGGCGCGGAAGGAAAAGGGATTGTGCTATAAATGTGATGAAAAATTAGCTCCCGGACACAAATGTCAGAATATACAGGTCTTTATGCTACCGGAGGACACGAAGGAAGAGGACACGCCCACCTCAGAGTGGGAAGGAGACGTGGATATGATTGAGTTTGGCGTGTCCCTTCAAGCAATGGAGGGATGCAATGCTCCACTCACTATGAGGATGGCCGAGCGAGTCCACCAAGAGAAGGTGACTATCCTGGTTGACAGTGGGAGTACGCACAACTTCATCCACCCGGAAGTGGCGCAGAGGGTGGGGCACGAGGTTGACCGAGCTGCTGCTTTTCACGTTATGGTGGCGGATGGGAGCAAACTCTGGTGCGAGGGGATCATGAAGGGCGTGGAGCTAAAGATTCAGGGGTACTCGGGACGCACAAACGTCTATCTTCTACCCATTAGAGGGTCGGATATGGTGTTTAGGGTGCAGTGGCTACAACAACTATGGCGGATGACCTTTGATTGGGAACAGATGACCATGGAGTTCCTCCAGCAGGGGAGGCAATATTGCCTGGGGGGCCTCAAATCCTCCCCGCTGAAAGAGATATCCCTCCACAGTTTGCAGCAATTGGAGGAGCAGGGCAACCCGATGGCGATGATTATGGCTATTACGGAGGCCCCCGAGGCGTCTCCGGCAGTCCCCGAGCAGATGCAAGCGTTGCTCGCTCAGTATGCTGATATATTCCAGACACCCAGGACACTTCCACCATCGCGGTTCCGGGATCACCAGATTCAGTTGAAGGACGGTACGGAGCCCATCAATATTCGTCCGTACCGGTATCCGTACAGCCAAAAGGCCGAGATCGAGCGTAGCATTCGAGAAATGCTCACAACGGGACTCATTCGCCCTAGTACCAGTGCATTCTCGTCTCCCATCATCTTGGTTAAGAAGAAGGACGGCTCATGGCGTTTCTGCGTGGACTACCGTGGCCTAAATAATTCCACGGTCAAAGATAAGTTTCCAATACCGTTGATTGAAGAAATGTTGGATGAACTACACGGTGCTTCCCATTTCACCAAACTCGACCTCAGGTCGGGTTACCACCAGATTCGCATGAGTGAAGCGGATGTCCACAAGACCGCTTTCCGCACACATGACGGGCATTATGAGTTTCTGGTGATGTTGTTCGGGCTCACCAACGCCCCCTCCACATTCTAGGCCGTCATGAACGAGATATTCCGCCCCCTCCTCCGTCAATCCGTGTTGATATTCTTTGATGATATTCTGATCTACAGTGCCAGCTGGGAGGATCATCTTCGTCATGTGGAGCAGGTCTTCGTCATTCTTCGCCAACACCAACTGTACGCCAAGCAGTCCAAATGCTCTTTCGGGCAGGAGGAGGTCGAGTATTTAGACCATTTGGTGTAGGCCAACGGCGTCAAGGCGGACCCTCACAAGATTGACAGCATGTTATCCTGGTCGCGACCTCAGACTATACGCGCACTGAGGGGATTCTTGGGCCTCACTGGCTACTACTGCCGCTTTGTGAAAGATTACGGCAAGATTGCCCGACCTCTCACCCAGTTGTTACAGAAAGATGCCTTTGTTTGGCAGGACGAGGCAGAGGCAGCGTTCCAGGCACTTAAGCGGGCCATGACGTCGACACCAGTCCTGGCGCTCCCGGATTTCACCAAGGAGTTTGTGTTGGAGACTGACGCCTCTGGGGTGGGCATTGGTGGAGTGTTGATGCAGGAGAGTCGACCCCTAGCCTTCTATAGCAAGGCACTAGCTCCTCGCACGCTGGGGTTGTCCACCTATGAAAAGGAGATGCTGGCTTTCATTCACGCGGTGGCTGTGTGGCGGCCGTACCTTCTAGGCCGACATTTTACGATTCGCACCGACCATAAGAGTTTGAAGCATTTCTTGGACCAACGGGTTTCTTCCCCTCTTCAACAAAAGTGGGTGACCAAGCTTTTGGGTTATGATTATGAGATTTCCTACCGAAGCGGCAAGGAAAATGTAGTGGCTAACGCTCTCTCTCGTCTACCAAAGAATACGGTTGCTCACATCTCAAGGCCACTAGTGGACTCCTTGGATGAGATACAGGAGGAGGTGATGTGAACGCCCGATTTACGGACCATGGTGGAGGCTTTGCAGCGCGGCGAGACCGTGGTCGTCGGCTATCATCTTCAGAATATTCGTCTCTACCATCATGGCCGTGTGGTTCTCCCTCTAGACTCGGCCTGGAAGACTGTGATGATGCACGAGTTTCATTCATCCCCGACAGGAGGCCACGCAGGAGTGCTTCGGACCCTTCAACGGGCCCGAGGAAATGTTTTTTGGCCCGGCATGCGCCGGGATATACAGCAGTTTGTACGGCAGTGTGAGACTTACCAGCACCAGAAGTACGAAACGACCTCACCAGCAGGGCTGTTGATGCCTCTCGAGATTCCGCAGCAGATTTGGGATACGGTGTCGATGGATTTCATTGACGGGTTGCCCAAATCACAAGGGAAATCCGTCATCTTGGTGGCGGTTGACAAACTTTCCAAGTACGGCCACTTACTGGCGCTGAGCCACCCATATACGGCCGAATCTGTTGCCGCCCTGTTCGCCCGGGAGATCATCCGCTTGCACGGCCTACCACGAGCTATCATCTCTGACCGGGACCCCACCTTCGTGAGCAACTTTTGGCATGAACTATTCCGACTGCAGGGGACATGTCTACGTTTCAGCACCGCACATCATCCCCAGACGGACGACCAGATAGAGGTCTTAAATCGGGGGTGGAGACTTACCTCCGTTGTTTTGTTATGGATGAACCCCGGACTTGGCCGGGGTGGTTGCACTGGGCCGAATATTGTTACAACACTTCCTACCACTCGGCCAGCAGGATGACCCCATTTGAGGTTTTTTACAGCCACCCTCCTACTTTGAGCAGCTATGAGCCGGGCAGCACGACCATGCCGGCGGTTGATCGGGCCCTTCGGGCTAGGGATCGCATGTTAGCAACCCTGCGTGAGAACCTTCGCCTTGCCCAGGATCGCATGAAGGTTCAGGCCGACAAGCATCGCAAGGAGAGGGAATTTGTAGTGGGCGATGAGGTGTTTCTCAAGTTACGGCCGTACCACAAGTTGTCCGTCGCTCGTCGTCTGAATCAGAAGTTATCTCCCAGGTATTACGACCCCTTTCGTATTCTCAACAGGGTGGGGCCGGTGGCATACAAGTTGGCGTTGCCGGCGGGGTCCCGCATTCATCCAACTTTTCATGTATCCATGCTCAAGCGGAAGGTGGGATCCACTGTCCAACCAAGTCTTCAACTGCCTGAGACTACCAGTGCGGGCGAGCTTCGCCCGAGCTTCGCCCTCTTCCGGAGGATATTGTGCTACTCAAGTGGAAACTACGTGGCGCTGAGTACCGGCCGGAGCTCCTGTTCAAGTGGAAAAATCTCTCGGCACCGCACAACTCCTGGATGGATTTGCTGGACTTCAAGGAACTTTACCCCGACTACCACCTTGGGGACAAGCTGGTTTTTGATGGGGAAGGGAATGTTACGCCGCCATTACGCTTCTCGGGACGACAGTACGTTCGCAGGTGTAAGGAGTCGACAAGCAGTGACGGGGCTGAACCATCTGGTTCAACCCCCTCTCAGTGAACCGGCCGGCCGGGGCTGAACCAACGGGTTCAGCCCCTTTTGGAGGGGCCGGCCGACCCCTCCTTGGCCCGAGTATTTATTCCCGGGCTATTCTCTTGGGAGCATCATGCAAGATCATTTCAACGTATCTCTCTCTCTTCTCCTCCTCAAATCCTAATTCTCTAGTTTCCTCCTTAGATATCTCTCTCTCCCACTTCTCCTTCCTACCAGTAACCATAGCATCCCTCTAAGTTTTGTTAGCATACATGTACAATAGAACCCTCTTGGAGGGGTCTTTCAATGGGTTTTATTTTGTGCATGTATGTTAATAATGTTAACTTAGGGGATTTTGGTAATTTTGAAAGATCGAGGAGAGGCCCCTATAATTATGCAAAATTAGAACGGAGTTTTTCATAATTAATCATCCTTGGTAATAAGAAAAGAGATGGTGAACAAATTTAAGAATAAAGGAGTTAATTAGTCAAGTCAGCTCGAGTTACCCGGATCCATTGAAATAAGCTCCATCTCAAGTTGAGCAAGTTTGAGTAAACTAGAGTAGGCACTAAACACTAAGAAGGCCCATATGGAGAGATATGGCAGTGTGGCAATGGAAAATGTTTTTGACATAAACATTTTTGACATGTCTTTTTGAGAATAAACACTAAGAAGGCCCATATGGAGAGATATGGCAGTGTGGCAATGGAGAGAATGGGAATCCAGGAGGGTGGAGGAAGGGGGGAAATGTTTTTGACATATCTTCAATTAATTGTTTCCCTAAAATAAGACAATCTGTGAGCCAGTGAGATGGCAAAAGGCTAGTGATACACACTAGTCGTATCAAAAACAAATACGAATGAGAACTTAGATTACAATAAGGAAAACACTGATAAAATCGGGAGGTAGGCTCCGCCAAGCGCCTAGAGGTTGGGTCCTCCAAGGCACTCCCCTCTCCAAGAGAGTCAAACAACTAATACTCAAAAGATATCCAACCCTAGGGCTTTTTATATAGATGGAGTCTCTCACTACAGGACAAAAAGCATAAAAGACAAATATATAATAAATTACGAAATATAAGATAATCCTTAAAGGTCTATGCATCTCTAAGAGAGCTCTGTGTAGTGAGGATCGTCGTCTAAGTGTGCGTGCGTGAGGTGTATACGTATCAATACCCCCGTCTTGAAAATCGACCATGTCCTCAAGGTCGAGTCGGTCAGGGTCCCCTAAGCATGATGTGGAGACTCGAGCGGCTCCTCTAGTGGGTGGTTCTAGTGAAACCTCAAGAGCTTGTAGGCGCCAAGCAAACCCGGTTGTGACATATCGGTGCAAAGACTTTTCAAAACTGAAGCCAAGCTCGTCATGACCATGTCCAATAAATGAAAAGACGTTGAACTTAATAGTCGTGACATAAAAGACTGGGATAATTGTGGGCGCAAATTTAATTTGTCAAGGTTCTTGAGAACCAAAGGCGTTAAAATAAGTTCTGATGTAATAAGAGAATAGTGGTGGGGAAATGCGGCAAGACGAGACAGGATAGAAAAGGTGTGGACAAAAGTAGAAGGGGTGTTCTCAACAGAAAGGTGAAAGTCCATTGGTGAATAAAAGATTTGGAAGGTTGTGGTGTCAAGTGGCGCCATCGAAAAAATGAAAGAGAAGGGAAATCGGGATAGAGGGAGTGTTTAGAGAGAGACGTGGGGCCCGAGCGATATTAATTGAGAACGGAACAAGGGGTGGAATGGGGGAGGTATAGGGCTCATCAGGCCTGGGTGGAAACACATTGCCATTCTTGGGAAGCTCTCATGCGGACTAGACAGGGGGGAGGGGGACGATCGAGTGTTTTTGGCGCAGAAGACAACTGGCAGAAGAGTTGGGCAGAGAGGATGTATGCCATGTCCCCAGTCGACGGTAACAGGGAGGGGCGTGGATGCTTCGTCGGTAGCAGGGAGAGGCACGGCTGCCTGAGCAGCAATTGTCTGAGCTACTGCTTTGTCTGCAGAAGGGATGGGAGCGGTTGCATCGTCAGTAGAAGGGAGATGCGTGGACGCTTCTTCAACAATAGGGAGAGGCGCGGCTGCTTCGTCGACAGTAGGGAGAGGGTCGACTACTTCGTCGACAGTGGGGAGAGGAGCGGTTATAGGGTCACTGGAGTTCAGAGTAGGCCAGATTGGACTGTCAGTGAGGAGGGAGGAGCTTTGCAGCCTATCTCGGACAGTGGGCACTTCTTGAACAACACCTGAAGGAGTTAGTGACGTATCTCTTGCGCCATGGACAGGAGAGCGGTCGACTTGGTCTCAATCCAGTTGAGGCGGTCATGCAAGAATGTTGGATGGGGGGACACGATGGTCGGTTGGTCGACGAAGGGAAGGAGATCTACGTTGGGTTCCGGTGGTAGAGCGACTGCGGTGCAGCATAAAGCCGCACAGAGTTGGTGAATACCTGCGTGGATGTCAGCCATCTCGTGAGGTGGGATCCGGCGACGAGGGAGATCCATTACAAGGAAGGATAATCGACTGGTTCCCGAGGGGCAAAAGTGGCAGGTGGAGAGCGGCAGCGGGCCAATTGATACATCATAGTCGTATCAAGAACAAACAAGACGAGAACTTAGATTGCAATAAAGAAAACACTGATACAATCGGAAGACGGGCTCCCTCCAAGTACCTGGAGGCTGATTACTCCAAGGCACTCCCATCTCCAAGAGAGCCAAACAACCAATACTCAAAAGATACCAATACTCCAACTCTAGGGCTCCTTATATAAGATGGAGCCCCTCACTACAAGACAAAAAACATAAAAGACAAATACATAATATATTATGAAATATAAGATAATCCCTAAAGGTCTCTGCGTCTTCGAGAGAGCTAGCATGTAGTAAGTATCGTCGTCCGAGCGCACGTGTGCAAGGCGCATATGTATCAGCTAGATTTAGCTCATCCCGTTGGTTTGACAAGATTCTTTTCAGGAGTTATTTATCAAACAAACCTGACTTGTTTCCGAAAACTAAATACATACATGAGAATTACAAGATGGTTGACAATCTTAACCTGTCAATCCCTTCCACGCAATAACCCAAGAGCCGTACGAGATTCTTATGTCGAACATTGCCAATGGCCTCCACTTCCACTCTAAATTCCTTCTCTGCTTGCCCCCTGCACGAAGAAAAATATTTGAACATCATAAAACAAAAGACAAAACCTTAGCTTTATAACTGAAATTATGGAAATTCAAATAGCTCAGATAAGGCTGATGCTGATGATTATGATCAAGAAAATTCTATATAAGTATTAGGGTCACAAGAATTTCTCACATATTGTTAAGAATTTTCTTAACAGCAACCTCCGTTCCATTGGACAACCGCCCGCGATATACAACTCCATACCCGCCCTCTCCGATAATGTTCTCCTTAGAGAAGCGGTTCGTAGCATGCTCAAGATCCCTTAGAGTGAACCAATGTCCCCAGCCAACATGCGAGAATCCGGGAAGTCCGGCGAAATGAGAAGTTGGCAGAGCTGCATATGGCGAGTGCAGTCTCCCTGTGTTCCCAAAGCTTCCTTCATCCCCAGAATGTGAACTCCCAGCCTTGTCATGGCAAACTGAACTGCACTGGCTCAAGTTATCAACATCACTAGACTTGCTCGTGAGAGGACCCAGTGCTTTTCTAGAATCCTTGTCACTGAACTTGTCATAGTAGGCAAGCATAGGTCCTTCATACTCATTGAAACTCTGAGCTAAGTTGCCCGCAATTCTATCAACCGTTATTTCCTTGGAAATGTCGGGGATTTGTGAGTGGGGAGACTTGTTGAGGTTGATCTTAGATTTCCTCCTCAACAAACATACGCATAGGACAATGAGAACGAATATCAGCAAAGCAGCGCAGCAGATGCCCATCACCTCCCATAGCCTCAGCCTGAGGAACGTATTATGGTTTAACTCGGAATTTAAAGCGTCTTTGTATGACATTTTCACTGCAATAAGAAGAGAATGCAAAACATTTGGCATTAAAGGGCATTCTATAAGAGAAAAAGGAGACTAAATAAGAAGATCACGATATAGTTTTGATTGCTTAATTCAAAATTAGAACACACAGAGGCAATACTACCTGCTAACTTTCTGAAATCTAGCTAACAGATAAAGAGTAAAAACTTGCAATGTGTATATTCATTCCAAATAGAAATCTAGGACTATAGGCAATATAGATATCTATGAACATGCATTAAGTTTATAAGCAAAGGGGGAAAACGTAGACATTTCAAATATCATTAGTCAACAATCTGATTCTCAAAAGAAAAACATATTCATTGCGTAATTCTTCACATTACCATGTATAAAAATCATAGCTTGGTAATGGGAATTTTGACAAGCTGGAATTGTAGAGACTGATAAATATACTTTGTATTTTTAGAGTAACAACAACACTCAAATCTTTATTCCACCATAGTGGGGTCAGCTATATGGATCATTTGTCGCCATTGAGCCCTATCTTTAGTCATAATCTCACTAATGTCTAAGTACATCATGTCTTTCCTTATAGTTTCATTCCAAGTTTTTTTTTGGTCTACCCCTCCCTCGTTTAACATGCCTAATAGCTAAACTCTCACAACACCTAACATATGCCTCTAATGGTCTCCTTTGTACGTGTTCCAACCATCTTAATCAAGCTTCTCGCATCTTTTCTACAATTGATGTCAATTTTGTCTTATCCTTGATACATTCATTCCTAATTTTATCCTGTCTCATGTGTCCACACATCCACCTAAGCATTCTCATTTTCGCAACTCCCATTTTTTGCTCATGTACCTAATTCATTGACCAACGCTCAGAACCGTAGAGTATCGATGGCTTAATTATAGTACAATAAAACTTGCCTTTAAGTTTTAATAGTACTTTATGATCACATAAGATCACAAACGCACCTCTCCACTTAAACCAGACTGCTTGGATTTTATGTATAGCATCTATATCTACACCTCCATCTTTTTGAACCATCGATCTCAGATATTTAAAGCACTCACTGCGAGAAATATCTTGATTGTTGAAACCGAAAACTCGGTCTCTGTGGAGTTCACCTTTGGAGAAGGGGTGATCGCACACTTACTTCTCTCTCGTGAGCCAAATGACTAAGAAAAAAACAGGGGACAGACCCAAGGGCTCGGCGCGGAGGTCTCACCACACACCCAGAAGATCTTAGAGCGTTTCCCCTCCCTTGCCAAATGTCGAGCTAAGGATACCTCAAAAAGCGCAAGAAGACTGGGGCATAAGTAAGCATGCCTTCTGAGATACCCACTTGAGTCTATTTATAGATTTCTGAAAACGGTCTGCAAATAGCCAACCTCCGCTGTTTTGAACAGCTATGTGTAGCCCAACTGGGTCTGCCAACAGCGTAACTCCGCTGTTCTAAAAGGCTATAGGCAGGTCAACAGGGGTGAAATGGTAAAAAGAATACGTCATAAGATAGTTGGGCGAGTGGCCCTCTGAAACCTTCATTCGCTGGGGCGTCGAGTGCTCGATGGAGCTGGCATTCACCATATCTTCTCGGCCTCGGGCGAGTACAGGCCCGGCCTACCCCACTCGCCCGCTACCTGCCGAGATCCTGGTGCGAGTGCGAGCCGACCTGCTCCACCCGCCCCCCTCTATGGGTTCATTTTTACTTACTGCCCGAGAACAAAAAATCGTCGACTGGACGGGCTTCACTCAACGCTAAGGAAGAAGGCGTTGAGTGTCTGGGCCTCACTCAACGCTAAGGAAAAAGGCGTTGAGTGTCTGGGCTTCACTCAACGCTAACGAGAAAGGCGTTGAGTGTCTGCGCCTCACTCAACGCTAAGGAAAAAGGCGTTGAGTGTCTGTGACGGCGAGTGCCTGATGAGGCTGGCACTTGCCACCTCCCTAACCCTCTGGGCGAGTGCGGGACAGACCTGGCCTACTCGCCAATTGCCTGCCGAGAACCGTGGGCGAGCGCGAGTCTGCTGTTCCACTCGCCCCTGCCTCGCTCCACCCTACCTGGGCGAGCCGACGGGGCTGCCGAGATCCTACTCAATGCCAAAAGGGAAACGTTGAGTGTCTTGGCTTCACTCAACGCCAAGGAAAGAGGCGTTGAATGTCTTGGCTTCACTCAACGTCAAGGAAAGAGGCGTTGAGTGAGGTAACCTCACTCGGCGCCAGGGCGGATGGCGTCGAGTGGACACGACGCCGGATGTGAGTGGACTCGACGCCGAGGGTTTGGTTCGCCCTGGACTTGGCTGGTCTGGCTCTTGTCGACCCCACTCGCCGGACACGGGGTTGTACATTGATCACCCAACTTAATGACGAAGTAATCTGTCCTTCTTGCACTACTAAATTTAAGCTCCATGTACTCTGCCTTTGTCCTGCTCAACCTAAAACCCTTTTTTCTATAGTGTCTCACCAAGATTCAAGTTTTACGTTTACACACTTTCATGTCTCGTCGACCAAAATAATATCATCTGCAAATAAAAAACACCAATATGTCCGGTGAGCTCATCTAAGATAAGGTTAAAAAGACAAGGGCTTAAAGTTGACCATTCGTATGAGCCAACAGTGATGAGGAATCTCTGTGTTATTCCTCCATATGTCCTCACCCTCGTCACTGAATTTGTATACATATTTTTGATTACGTCAATGTATAATAAATTTACACATTTTTTTCTAAGACTCTCCATAAGACCTCTCTTGGAACTTTATCATAAGTCTTCTCAAAATCGATAAACAACATATGCAAATCTTATTTTCTTTCCGATAGTTGTCAATGAGCTCAAGAGGCAGGGGCGGATCTAGAGGGGGCCCAAGGGACACTCCCCCCCCCCATTATTTTTCAAAATGGTTAGTGTATTTGGATTCCTCTCGTCGAGACAATGAATTTTGACTGCTTATACGTCAAAAACGGTGGCCAAATGAAGGAGAAACTGCTCTGATAAGATGGAAGCATTCAAAAAAAATTTTAAAGGAAGTTGATGTTTGACCCCCCATGTTAAAAATTTTAGAACCCAATGACGCATTCAAAAAAAAATTTTTGCACCCTCATTATTAATTTTTTGGATCCGCCACTGTCAAAAGGTGTATATCTTTCATCATGATCAACCGCCCTGATTTTGTTTTTCAGAGTATTTTGATTTTTCCCCTACCTTTTATGAAGCTCAGGAAACACCAAGGGCAATCCCTTATAATCATGTATCACAAAAAAGAGTAACAAGAGAAAATAGTGGAGAAGCAAGAAATCCTGAACCATGTAAATTTGTGTTCTTTGCTTTCTACAATTTTTGTTCTCATTTTATGATGTATAACCCTAATGAGAGTGTTCGATTCCTAACATTTGATTGGCTTGAAATCATAAAAAAAGAGAAAACATGTTCCATAATCAATTTCTTAGATGAAATGTGCTAATTGGCCACAACTTTGCCCTTGAGAGGGGATGAAAGGGAGAAGAAGAACCTTAATGGCAAGAACATCACTACCCATATATGCCATATCTTATGTAAAATAAACAAAAATGGGAACATGAAAAAGCATGCAAGAAAGCCCAACAATAAAATTCCAAATACAGCATAAAATCCTGAAATAAATCAGGAAATCAAATGAATCTCACTGTCCTGTCATCATCATCACCGCCACCATTCATCAACAGTTTTATCCCAACTATTTGAGGTAGGTTTTATGAGTCATTGTCTTCCATTCCTTCATGTCTGAGTGAGGTTTGAGGTGTTAAACCTAAAGCTTATGGATTTGTATACAAATAAACCCAAAAGATGCGACAAAATCGCAAGCACTACCCAGCAATGAAATCTTAAGTACATATTAAAGTTAAAAATAGAAAACTTGGAAGGAAAATCCAGAGAGAAGAGGTATGTTCGTGGACGAGAGAATGATAAGGGGAGGAACAAAGTATACCTGTATTATTCCAGAAGAGTAGGAAAGTGAGATATTTAGTGGTGTTTTATATCCCTTATTATGAAAAGAATAAGCTTTCTTTGAGCTAGAGGCGACCGGACATGGATAGCCAGGGGGAAGAGGACTAGGGGAGGGAGGGAGGGAGGGAGGGAGGGAAATGAAGAAGAAGCTGTGGGCAGTAAAGTTAAAGCAAAGCAAGGTGGCCCATGTCAAAGTATTGCTATAAATGCTTCCCATGTGAAAGTACAATTTCACCCCTCGATTAGACTAATGGCTTTATCACGGCTGCTTTTTTTGTAGGGGCAGCAACGGTGACATAAGAAAAGGCCAGTTTACTAACTTGTCTTCAATCATCATATTAAAATCTGTGTTGCTAAAGATGTATGAAACATGCACTTTATGTCTATTATTTATTGGCAATTATATTTGTCATCTTAATAATCTTAAAACATTTCTATTTGCAGCCCCCCTAAAGCCCCCGATTATCCCGGTCTCTCGGTTTCTCACGTTTTGCCCATGCCCAATTTCACAAAATCACTTGTCACTCACACAGAAATCACTTACGCCGCCCGATATCGCCGCTGAAGAAGTTCTAGGGGATGTGTTGTTGGTTCCCTGCAGAAACAAAGCTTTGGTTCCCTTCAGATCCGACCGATTGAGGCCATTTTTGTCTGCCCGAGCCGATGATCCATTGTTCCGCCGCTAGAGTGCATTTCATCCTTCATCTCTTATTATCCATCTGTCTCCTGTTTTCTTTGATTTAGGATTTTCCCAACACTTACCTTGAAGAAAATAGGGTTTTGGTTTAGGGTTTATGTGTCTTTGATTTTAAAGTATTTTGATCCTCATATATGTGTGACACTTCATTGTTGCTCGGACAAAATTTGGCCTTTCATTGTTAGGGTTTATTTAGCGTTTTCGTGCTAAGGCCATTGTTGTTGCATTGCTAGATTTTGATTGATTTTTTTGCTAGAATTGTCAAGGTTTATCTAGATTAAATTGTTAGGTTTTCTAGTTTTTAGAGATGAATACATTTGGACAGCATTTGCATGTTGCTTTTATAGGTTAAATTGTTGCATGTTTAAGGTTAATTTTCTTTCATTTGTCTCTAGATTAAAATGAGTTGTAGAGAGCATGATTTATTGGCATATGGAAACATTTCTCAAGAACTGATTATAGATGTTGGGCAACATTTTGTGACAAATTTGAGTTTATTTAGCAAGGAGGAATTGATTGAATGGGCAAGGAACATTGGTAGAAGCTTGAGATTTGTTGTCATCATTTTAAGGCCCGGCCCGACATATTTTAAAAAATGAACCTAGAGCTACTCTTGATTGCATGAGCAACATGTAGGTTAATCTAGAACTGAAAAATGAATTCAACATGCGCTTTAATCTTATAATAAAATGATTGCGCAATTAAATACTCTAACGTGGTTTCATATGTTATGACAAAATGAATAGGGCTTTACATAGAATATTTTATTTTGATATAGATTGATAAATATTTTCATTTGACAATACGTCTACAAACCATATGGAGAGTGAACATAGCAAATTAAAATCAAAAAAATTTTTGAAGTTTCAATTGATAATCTCACTAAAATATGGAAAACATGTGATCATTTGCTAATTATTAAGTTTTTTTATAGCATACAAAGATTAGAAAATATTTGGGAAGAGCAGGATTCATGTGCTTTAAAAATTTATTATACATCGAGCTAGTTGGTAGTGGTTTTGTTATTGAGTTCACTAGACTGTTATACAACTCATGTGCTTTAAAAATTTATAAATGGATATTCATATCAAATATGTGTCTAGTAGTGGTGTTTTGTTACAACATCTAATTTGTTCATTACTTAAGTTAACAGTTATTTACCTTTTCTTCCCTTGCATTCAGCAAATGCCACCGGCATTTAGAAGGGTCATTGTTGCGGTCTGCTCGATGCTCTTGGTAGACTGGGCTTGCCAAACCGTATTAACTCGCTGAGTGGTCGAGCGCACGAACAGTTAGAAATTCATAGAACAGTGAAAGAGAGTCTTTTTTACGTGGAAAAGATGTAATCTGGGTAAAAAAAACAAGCGGTTGATTCGGTGTCGACATAACTTCCACTAGATAAAGTTAGTTTACAAGGCTTTGGGAAAAAGACGAGGGCGACATGCCACTACTCGTTACAACTTGAGATGAGAGAGGGGGGAGATGCTCAAAACGTGACAGGGCTCTGCTCTTTCGCCTGTCGTCTTGCTCCTTGTGCAGAGGAAAGCGTGCGATCTCAAGCACGTTAGCGGGCTTGAACTGCTGGCTCCGAGAAGGTATGCGGTTTGTTTTGACGCCACGCAGACGGGCGAAGGCAGAAGGCGATTGTTGGAGCTTTTGTGCCCCTCGTAGCGCTCAGGGGAACTCGAGGGCGGCCTTGATGGTCAAGACGAGCTTCGGCGAAGATCTTGCAGAGAGAGAAAAAGTGGAAGAGGAGAGAGAAAGAGAAAGCGCGGTGGGAAATTCGGAGTGAAAAAAATATGAAAATGAAGGGGGCTCGGGGTCTATTTATAGTTTTTTGAAAGGGCACCCCGATAATTTTACTCGGTAACCACCGGACGGACGGATGAATAGAAACCATGGGATTTGGCACGCGGATCACCAATTTTAGAGAAATGACGACCCTACCCCCGGGCCGAGGAAAGGTCCGCCCGGGGAAACTGACGGTCCGGCGAGGCCGGCGGCCCGAGTCGCGATCCCCCTAACCGCCTTACGTCGGGCGGCCAAAGGGGACGACCAGCCCTTGGAGGCCGGCCGAGCTCCCAGCCAGCCGTGCATCGGGCGGCCATGGGGGGCGGTCGGACCTCGAGGGCCGGCCGTGTCCCCGACCGCCCGTGCGCCTGGCGGTCAAAGGGGGCAACCGACCGCACGTACGTCGGGCTGTCAAAGGGGGTGGCTGGCCCTTTTAGGTCGACCAAACCCCCAGCCGACCGTGTGTTGGGCGGCCCCAAAAAAGGGGGGAGGGGGCGCCCGGCCCCGGGAGGTCGGTCGAACCCCCTGACCGCTCGTGTGCCAAGCGGCCCCAAAATATGGAAGGAGCGGCCGGCACTGGAAGGACGCAGGGATTGGAAATAATATATTTATCGAACAATATATTATAATATATTGTACACAATATATTGTATTGTCCATTTGACAATAACAATATATTGTATTGTTATTTTAACAATAACAATATATTGCCAATATTATTGTACTTTTAATTTTTTTTTAAAAACTTTGTATATAAAGATAAAATTTCATTTTTATAGATATTTGTCACAAACAATTAGGCGTGAACAAAAAAACCGGGCCTGACGGGCCGGCCCGAGCCCGGCCCGGTCAAAGCCCGGTCAAGCCCGGCCCGGTTCAGGCCCGAACCGGGCCGAGCCCTAACCCGGGGCCCTGAAAGGGCCTCGGTTTCAAGCTGTTACCCGGCCCGGTACCTGGCCCGGTCCGGGCCGAGTAAAGCCCGAAAATCGGGCTAGCCCGAGACCGGGCCGGCCATAGCCCGATCCGGTCTCGGGCTAGGCCCGATTGAGCCTAACGGCTCTTTTTAAGAGCCGTTAGGCTCTCATGGCAGCATGGCTGCCACGTGGCAGCCATGCTGCCATGAAGAGCAGCCAACGGCTCTCTAAATGAGAGCCGTTGGCTGCATTATATTTATATATAAAAATATATATATTTTATATTTTTTTATTATTTTAATATTTTATAATATTATTTAAATTAAAAAAATTAAAAATAAAAAATAAAAAAATTCTTAAAATCTTATAAATACCCCCCCTAACCCCCTTCTTTTTTTTGTTTTTTCTCACACACTCTCTCTCTCACTCACTCTCTCTCTCTCTCTCTTAGCTCTCCCAATGGCGTCGTCTTCCCAAAATACGGCTGCGGTAGTGGAGCACAATCGTAGAGCGGGTATTTGGGAGCATTTCGAGATGGTCCAAGTCGGGACCGAAAGGAGAGCGCGCTGCAAGTTGTGCTCGAAGCTGCTATCCATCACCGGCAACTCGACGCTTGTTAGACACCAGAAGTCTTGCGTGTCGAAACAAGCTCCTCCCGAGTCAAGTCAAGCCCAAATTTCTGGAGCAGGACAGATTTGGACGTACGATCAAATACGACAGCGAGAGCTGCAGACGCAGTTCGTCATCAAACGCGGGCTGCCATTCAGCGTCTTCGACAATGACGACGCGACGGAGTACATACATAGGGGGCTTCAACCCAAATACCAAAAGGTTAGTAGAATTACTCTAAGGCGTGACGCGCTTAAATTTTATTTAGCAGTAAAAGAAGAATTAATTAACTATTTTGAAAATTTCGAAGGACGTGTGAGTCTAACGAGCGACGTTTGGACGAGTAATTTAAATTTAGGATTATCTTATCTTTGCATCACTTGTCATTGGATTGATCCCATTTCGTGGGAGCAAAATAAACGCGTAATATGTTTTACAGGTTTTGAATACCCGCACACGGCTGTAGCTTTATATAAAGTTATTATGAAATGTGCGCGAGAATTTAAAATTAACGATAAAATACTTAGTATTTCTTTTGATAACGCCGCTAATAATGGCGCCGCAATTGAATTGTTAAAACGAGATTTAAAACCATTTCTCAACGGCGCGTTTTTTCATACTAGATGTGTTTGTCACGTGCTAAATTTAGTTGTACAGGATAGTTTAAAGGGAATGGAAGAATATAGTAATAAAATTCGAAACATGTTAAAAACTATTTATTGTACTAAACAACGAGCTCAAGATTTTAGAAAATTTTGTAAAGCACAAAATCAGAGATATTTGAAACCCGAATTTGATATGCCGGTTAGATGGAACTCAACCTATAAAATGTTAAAAAGAGCCGTTCTACAAAAAGAAATTCTAATGGAATATTATAGTTTGCTTAATATTGAACACAATTTAGGTGAAAATGATTGGGATATTATAGAACATTATCTAGATTTACTAAAGTGTTTTTATAGGGCCACTGTTTCTTTATCTGGAGTGTATTATCCAACGAGCGCATTAGTAATTGAACATTTCGTACATATCACACAAAAATTTAGTTATTATGGACAACACGAAGGTTGAGCTCCTTTAATTAAAATAATGGAAGAAAATTTTTTAAAATATTATAGAGTTATACCGCCTATGTTTTCGTGCGCCGCCGTTTTAAATCCGCTACTTAACGTAGAAGGCGTAGAAAATTTGATCGATGAAATCAATACTAATCTAACCTTAAATATAAATTATGATGATGATGACCCCGTTAGTACTACAAATTTTACTACTTTTTTTACACAAAGTTATAATTATTACAATAACTTATATGAGTCACGACCCCGCGAAGAAATAACACAACCCAAAACAAAGGATAGTCTTAAAAATAAAATTTTAGATTTAGCTTCTAGGAAAAAATCTCGCACATCTGGTAGTTTAGATGAATTAGGATTATATACAAAAACACAATTTAGCGATTTTATGAGTTCGGACGAGATAGAAAACTTCGATCTCTTAAATTGGTGGAAAGGTAAAGCTAATACCTATCCTGTTTTGGCCTATATGGCCCGTGATTTACTAACTATCCAAGCTAGTACAGTAGCTTCGGAGTCCGCTTTTTCTCTTAGTGGCAGGGTTTTGAACGAGCGGAGGAGCCGGCTTAACGAAGAATCGCTGGAGATTTGCATATGCTACAAGGACTACTTGGATGCTATGAAGAGGAAGCAGCACATAACAGCATTGGAGGATAGCTCGGAGGAGATAGAAGACGAAATTGACGCAATGAATCTACAAGATGATTAAATCGGGCAATCTTAAATTCTTAATGTAAATTTTTTTGATGTATGTAAATTTTTTTAATTAAATCTTAAATTCTTAATGTAAATCGGGCAATGTCTGACTTAGATTTTGTATTCTAATATTAATAAAATTTTTTGATTAAATTTTTTGTGACATTTGTGCAATTGTATAACTAATAAACTAATAAATATATATTATAATAAATTAATAATATAATATAATAAATATATTATAACTAATTAACTATTAACTATTTATATTTTATAATAATATAAATTATAATATAAAATTATAAATTATAAATTATAAAATAATTAATAAAAAAAAAAGAAAATCGGGCCGGCCCGGTTCGGGCCCGAGACCGGCCCGGTCCTGCCCGGCCTGGCCTGAAGGGCCGGAGCAGGCAGCCTATTTTAGCTGCCTGCCCGGCCCGGCCCGGCCCGATTGCAGGGGAGGACCGGGCCGGCCCGGCCCGATAAATGAAAAAGCTCGATCGGGCCCGGTCCGGGCCGGCCCGATCGGGCTTTTTGTTCAGGCCTACAAACAATCATCTAAAACAGGCTGAACCGAAATTTGGCTGAACTTAAACTTGGCTTAACCGCTGAAC
The DNA here is from genome assembly GCA_039513925.1 of Platanthera zijinensis. Taxonomy (NCBI): domain Eukaryota; kingdom Viridiplantae; phylum Streptophyta; class Magnoliopsida; order Asparagales; family Orchidaceae; genus Platanthera; species Platanthera zijinensis. Next base: position 153,181,802 of record CM077094.1, on the reverse strand, counting down.
CCAAACAGCACCTACAAATACACGGAAATAACGACGACTTATATTGATACTAGGTTTTTAATGTCCACATCGAATCATGTAGAACGGTTGTTCTCCATGAGCAATCGAATATTTTCGAAGACAAGACGAAGACTGCTACCACGTACTTTGGAAGCGTTGGTTTTCCTCAAACAAAATCGACATTTATGGAATTTGGCTTTGGTGTCTGTTGTCGTGAATGAAGAAACAGTTGATGATGAAAACCAAAGTGACGAGGATGAGGAGCTGAACTTTTGAGAAGTTATATTATAAAGTTTGTTTGTAACTTTTATTATTGGTTTTGGAAACTTTTGAAATGCTATATTATATTATCTGTTTGGAACTTTTGAAAAAATTACAATATATTGTTTTTTCATTTTTAGCATTTACAATACAATATATTGTATTGCTAACATTGCAATATAAATATATTGTATTGTTAGCATTACAATATCAATATATTATATTGTTTATTCTCAAAATTACAATACAATATCAGATAGTATTGTTTCAATTCCTGAAGGACGGCCGAGCCCTCGGCAGCCCGGGAGCCATGCGCCGGCAGCCGAGGGAGGGACGGCCGGCCCTCGGAGGCCAGTCGAGCCCTTGGCGATCGAGCGCTCTCCTTTCTCCGGCAACCGAGCAGCTCTCCTCCCTTCTCCGACATTCAAGAGGCGCCTTTTCCCTGTCATTTCCGGCGACCGAGCTGCTCTCCCCCTATCTCCCGCATTCCAGCAGCGGGAGTCCAAAATCATCCATGGCCACACACTGATTTTGATTTTTTTTTTGGCATCTTTTAGATCAGTAATGACCACGCACTGAAAACTGGTAAATGAGTGAGGATATATGCTCTGAGACTTTGGATTCTCGGGCAACCCATGCAATCATTATTGGGATTTGATGGTCGAAAGTTACAGGTTGCGCGTAAGAGTTCCTTCTGTTACTATCCCTTAAAAAGGAAAAGAAGAAGATCGAAGATGAAGGCTTTATTTGGTTCCGCGGTGGCGGATCGATCCGGCGGGTGGAAACGGAGTGTTCGAATCGGAGGGGGAGGTGGTTGCTCCAAACAGAACTTTTTGGGACGTTTCTCAAGGCGGGCGGGTGGAAACGGAGCAAACGCCGCCGAAAGTTCATTTGTTTACTTTCCTTCCGGCGGCGTTTGCCCAAAACAGAGTATCAAAACGCCTAAACAAATAGAGCAGAAGCTTTCTAGATGTTGCTATTTTCGATATTTCTCTAAATGGGTTGAAACTTGATTTATAATGCCTGAGCATAATTAAATTTCACCTGCTCCATTTCCTCCTCGCCATTACACTCCCCAAATTAACCCACACATAAGCCTAAGTTAGCCACAAGGAAGTTTTCAGGTACTAAAACTCTTTCTCTTTTCCCCTTATACAGAGAAAAATATTCCAAAAAGGCCCTTGAAAAAAAAAAGAAAATTTGATTTTGGGGTGCCAATAGCTTGGCTGTGTGCAAATATAATTATTGTGCCTGAAAACCTTGCTATAGCCGAACAGAAAATTTGACATTTATCAATTTCTGTGTCTAAAAATCTTCCTGCAAACGAACAGATCAAGAATTGAGTCTTGACAGAAAATTGAAACCTTCCAGTTTTTAGTTTTCGACCAAAACTAATTACTGTCAAACAAAACCTGCGAAACAAGCAAGGCCTTATAGTTTTTTGGAGGGATACATTAGTAATTGTGTGGAACGTAATTTGTGCTAGCGAATGACGTTGTTCCATTTCGATCGTCAGGATCACCAATTTTAACAAAATGGCGCCAATGCCCCCCAAGCGGTCTGAGCAGCTCAGACACGGTGCTCGGAGGCGACGGCAGCCGGCGATGGTGGCGGCGGCAGGAGGCGGCGGGGTCTGGAGATGGCGGCAGCGCGGACGCGCTTGTGCTTGCACAGGTGTGTGCAGCGCTCGCGCGCGTGGGCGTACACAGCGCATGCGCGCGCGCTGGGGCGCGCGCAGCACTCGGGCACACGCATCGCTTGCGCGCACGCTGGGGCGCTCACAATGCTCGCACTGGGGCGTGTGCAGTGCTTGCGCGCGGAGCGCCGGACACGTGTCGTGCTCGCGCGCGCGAGGCGCGTGCAGTGCTCGTGGGCGCGCCCTTGCGCTGAGTGTCTTGGCTATTTGTTCTCTTTTCGAGTGTTTCTGGGCCTTTGGGGTGAGCGCGGCTTGACGCGCACGGCTCGTTTGGCCGGTTTGATTTTTGTGTCCATGGTCGATATGCTCCCGATTTGACTCGAGGATTTCAAGGGGAACCCCATCAAATGTTATGAACGAGTTAGCTCATAAGAGAAAATTCAATACTAAAATTTTGATTATATTTGAATGACTTGTGTGTTTATTTTTGGAATTATAAATCTTATTGTTGCGGATCACTTGAGACACTTGTAGACCGGTCTAAATTGTACAGTCTTAGCATGGGAGTGATCAAGCACGCGAAAAGTCACATAAATATACTCAGATGGCAAGACAAATTTTTTAACGTGGAAAACCCGTCAATTGAGTGAAAAAACACGTGGCTGTACTATGCCGACCAAATCTCCACTAGTTTCGGGTCGTTACAAGTTTTTTCAGAGACTGCAAGGGCAATGGGCCGCTCATTGTTACAATTATTAGGGGGGAGAGAGATTACTGGGCTCGGATGGTGACATACCACCACACTCGAAGCCAATTCTTTTGTCCGCTACAATGGGAATTTCGCTTTGAGCGCCCTGGAGTATTCGACTGATGCTTGGAGGCTTGTGCGGTGTGTTCTGTGCACCGTGTAGCACCCCGAGTAGATCCAACGTGACGATGTCACGACTCCTCTCTAGGCGATGCTACCGGGCTGCAGCCCAAGCACCTCAACTCTCCAGTCCACCGGCGGGTTGTTGGTGGCCACAGCCTCCCTTTGATGAGGCAAACTCGATAGTCAAGCGCGCACCACTGGGACTTCCCAGGAGGGTGTCGGGAATGTTGAGTGCGCTGCTAGCCTAGTATGGTTGAGAAATACTTCGTGTGCTCTGAAGTCGGTCTTGTAAACTACTACCATCGTTTTGGTGCAAAGCGTGTTCTTGGAGGCTATCATGAAGGCAGGGCATGCAGAACGAACACTTGGAGCGAAACAGGTGGGGCCGCTCTCGGAGCGGAGTGCTCGGGGGGGGGGGGGGTGCATTTGGAAGAGGAACACACGAGAGTGCGCTTAACGAAATTCCCAAGGGGCGCTCAAAGGTGCTCGATCATCAAAAGATCTTCAGATGCATAAGGAGATCTTCAAGGGGAGCCTCACACACGTAGGAGAAGTGGGAGAAGGAGAAGTGCATGAGAGAAAATCGGGGGATGTGAAGATGGAAATGAAGGAGGGTCTGAGGTCTTATTTATAGGACCTCGAGAATGCTTACGGTGGTTACACGGCTATTCGTTGATCATAACCACCATAATTACTAATTGCAGACCATTTTAATATGGTCTGACGCGCACATTATTTTAATAGTTTTACTACATGCAAACCATTTTTATTCCTGATGTTTGCACCCGCCCATCATGGATCGATTCACAAGTGGTTACGTGGGTGGTTACTTGCACGTTAGACGGTGGAGATCATGTGATGGTGATCAAAAGGCCGAGGAGGGTTGGCCGGCGGTGGCGGCTGGCCATCAGCGAGACCCGTTGGCGAGGGCCAGTCAGTGGAGTGTTTCCTTAAGCGCCCCCGCGCGCCCTATTTCCTTGCGCGTTCTTGCACGCGCCTCTTCCTTGTGCACTCTTGCGTGCATCACTTCCTTGCATACACCTCTTCCTTGCGCACTCTCACACACGTCCTTTCCTTGCGCACCCCCGTACGCGCCGCTTCCTCGTGCGCTCTTGCGCGCATCTCTTCCTTGCGCGCTCTTGCACGCATCTCTTCCTTGCGCGCTCTTGCACGCATCTCTTCCTTGCGTGCTCTTGCATACGCCTCCAGCGTGCTTCCATGCGCTCCACTCTCCAATTACTCCTGCACGCGCCTCGTCTTGACTGTTAAAGTCCGTCTAGCCCGCTGAAGCCCGTCTAGACTATTGAAGTCCGTCTTGATGGCTAAAATTCGTAGAGACCACTGAAGTCCGTCAAGACCGTCGAAGTCCGTCAAGATTGCCAAAGTCCGTCTAGTCCGTCAAAGTCCTTCTAGACCGCCGAAATCCGTCTTGACGACCAAAGTCCGTCTTGATTGTTGAAGCCACCTGCAAGATGCATCAAGCACTTCTAAGATCACTGAAAGTCCAATAATTGCTTTCTTCCGTTGGTCGTCCGCGTGTTGATCGAGCAAACCGCAAGCCTCCTCAGTGATAGCAGACAAGCTTGCTAGAGCTCCCAAGTTTGTGTGCCACACATCGCCAACAGTTTACAAGATCAACTTCAAAGCCTACAAAGGACTGCTCAACTACACTCAGACAAGTGGCGCACACAGCGTTTCCAGCATCCTCAAGTCAGCAACAACCCTACTAGTAGACAATAAGTCGACCACTCTAGACTCCTCAAAATGCAACAGGAAATAAGTCGTAGAGGATAAGGCGCTCAAAGCTCATCGTATATGCATCTAAGCCGCAAATACCAGTACGCGCACAGAACGCCGCTCCCGCCTCCAAGCACTAATAGAGAGCTCTGGAGTACAACGAGCACATCGTTTCCCACAACATATGAAGAAATACTCAACTCCATGAGGGATGTCCTGTCACCCACCGAGCCCTGTTTTCTCTCCTTCACCAGTAAATGTAATGAGAGGCGGCCTGTCACCCTCGATTCTCTTAAAAGCTTAGTACAACAACCAACAAATAGTGGAAATTTGGTCGATACAAATCCAATCACGTGATTTTTCACCTAGTTAACGGGTTTTCCACGATAAAAAATTGTCTTGTCAGCTTTCTATTTTTTGTGACTGTTTGCGCGCTCGATTACTCTCAGGCTAAGACGGTTCAATTTAGTCCGGTCTACCAGAAGCCTTGAGCGAACCGTAACAATCCTCAGAATCTATAAAAGTGCCCTAAGACCCTCATTTGAACTCACTTGTTCTCTTATACCCAAGAGAGCTCCAGGGGACTCCTTCGAAGATCTTCATGCGTGCACAAAGATTTCATCGAAGATCTTCAAAAGCATCGAAGATCTCCTTCAGCTTCCAACTCGCGCTTCCGGGAACCAGAGATCCCCTCCTTCTCCTAACACTCCCTTCTGGGATCCACTCCTAACTCTGCTACTCGGGTCCAAAGCACCAATTGTCGTTTCCACCATTCTATACTTCTCCCGAGCACATTAGCTCGAAGGCTACTCCTGACTCTACCGCTTGGGTCTAGAGCACCAGTTGTCGCCTCAAGCATTTCAGTTTGATTCCAAGGGCATTAGCTCAAGTCTACTCCCGACTCTATCGCTCGGGTCCAAAGAACTAGTTATCGCTTCCAGTCTAGATTGCTTCTGAGCACATTAGTTTGAAAACTACTCCCGACTCTGCCGCTCGAGTCCAGAGCACTGGTTACAGATTCCACAATTTCTGATTGCTCAAGAGCACATCACCTCGAAGAGTACTCCCGACTCAATCACTCGTGTTTAGAGCACCAGTTGTCGCCTCCATTCCAGATTTATTCTGAGCACATCAGCTCGAAGTCTATTCTCGACTTTACCGCTCGGGTCCAGAGCACCAGTTGCCTCTTTCATCATTCCAGATTGTTTTTTGAGCACATCAGCTCGAATACTACTCCTGACTCTGCCACTCGAGTCCAAAGCACCAATTGCAGATCGATTCCACCACTTCAGATAGCTTTCAGGCACATCCTTCACCATCATATTTCATGCGGGCCCCAGCGGTACAGAAGAACAATTGTAATGAGCGGTGGTCTGCCACCCTCGAGATTAAATATATTCGTAATTACCAAATATATAGTGAAATTTGGCTTGCACAGACCCGACCCGTGATTTTTTCCCATTTTCAGAGTTTTTTCACATAAAAATCTGCTTGCTAGCTTTCAACAATTTTTCGTGACTGTTTGCGCGATCGAATTGCTCACGAGCTAGGACAGTTTATTTTTGATCGGTTCACGAGCGTCTCAAGTGACCCGCAACATTGTTAAACATTAAGACATCCCAAATTATCCTTTCGCTAAAAAAATTATTTCATGAGAGAGATGAGAAAAAACCTCAGTGAGAGAAAAAGGGAGTGGAAAGAGAGGGCATGGTGGGATAGAGTATGAGAGAGTGGAGAAAGAGGGCCCTTAATTGAGCACCACTTAAACTTTATATTGTTTTTTAGAAAAATTTATATTAATATAAAAAATTTATGCTAGGACCCTCTACGCACTGTCGTGATTAAAATACTGTCTCCATTGATTGTAAGGGCGAAACCCCAAGCCCGTCACTCGTGTATATATATACTACTCAACTTTTCTTGAAGGCGCTCACACACACATATATATATATATATATATTATAACTTATCTTTCATATATAATTTCAAATTTAACATGCGTAACTTTAACAATAAAGCAACCCCCACTAACGAAAATGGAAGAGTTAGTGAATATAATCAAGCGTACTGTTTAGTTATTAGTAGTTACTTAAGATAATTAAGTGGAGGTACAGTCACACTCATGTTTGTCCTCCGTGTCATGCACACTGAATAAAGTACTGTAGCATCTAGGATCCTTAAGTGGAGTATCTTGATTTCAATAGTCGGATTTTGGCCGTATCTGTTGGATATACAACAGGATGTATCGGCGATTTAGATACGGTCATATCTCAGCCGTTGAAATCCAACCAAAAATTAAGTATATTCTACGGCCGAATTAGCATGTTTCGCACTTAGAAATTATTCATTAAGTACCTTATGCATCAATGTATACACAGACATAGTTTAAAGAGAAGCTGGAAAATCATAGGCGGATTCGGCAAGATTTTTGAGTGCGTGTGTTCAATTAGATAAGGACATAAAATATTGATACGTTAAAATGACACTAAGTTTACAAACTATTTATCTAAAATATGACATTTTTAATTAACAAAATAAATTTGAGTATTTGCTCTCTTCGATATTTCATATTCTGAAAATTATGATTTTTAGGTTGGAGTGTTTTTTTTTCTGTAAATACCATCGTCTAATTTTTTTTTATCATTTGGATCAGTCATTAACACTCTTCTACAATCTTGGATCAGCATGAATGTCATCTGCATTGAGCACTATTTGCAGACTTTCATTTTGAATTTCAGAATTTCTGATTGATTTATGACTTTTCGTTTAAAATATATATACTTGATTTATGACTTTTCATTTAAAATATATATACACGACTTTGAAAGTGATTTATAAATTAGGAATTGAAATTTCTTTAAGATTTTTTATTGAGCAATCAACATTACATTACGAAAGGAACATTAAAAAATCAAAGAAATCAAATGTAGGTGAAAAGAACCTTTAGTCCAAACAATTGAATGAAGTCTTAATTAGAATTCACATGTGAGAACCGGGACCACAACTTGGCACAACAACGGTAATTTTGTTCAAGGCCTCCATCAAGGACTGCAGTTAATGCCACTCCAACCCCTCTCCGTGCCAATTCAGTCACGTCAAGTTGTTGGAGGTCGCGATCTCTCTTTGATGAGACAAACTCGATAGTTAAGCGAACATCATGTGGACTTCCCAGGAGGTCACACATCAGTACTACTCTCGCTCAAACGCACTTAACTATGGAGCGCTTCTCATCACCAATTGAGCAACTCAATTGGTGATGAGAAGTGTTCCATAGTTAAGCGTGTTTGGACGAGAATAGTACTGACATGTGTGACCTCCTAGGAAGTTCCTGTTAATGTATATTTGGATAATTAACGGGTTCGGGGGCTTAACGGGTCGTGTCAGATACACGGATATCCAATACCCGTTAGATACTCCTAGGGTTTGCTTTATATACATATCTAGGGGCAACAGATAGAGAATTCCACTTTGATCCCCATCTGGATGCTTCGAGCGACATAACAATCTCGAAGCTTCTGCTCCGTCGCACTTTGCTCACCGACTGCAAAAGGCTCTCCGTCGCTGTTTTTTCTGGAGTTAATTGTGGATCCCGTCCGCCGCTGGAATCGGGATAGAGGAGCTCGTCGTCGCCTCTTTCTCTATCCGCTTCGCTCGTCGTTGCTGCTTGAGCTCCTTCGGGGTCGGGGGTAAAGCTTTCCGCCGCTGTTGTGGTAAGGGGAAGCTCGTCGTCGGATTCTGCCACCGCCGCTGCTGCTCTAAGGTGCTCGCCGTCGGATTCTGCCGCCGCCGCTGCTGCTCTAAGGAGCTTGCCGTCGGGTTTTGCTGTCGCCGCTGCCGGGTAGGGCTGTTTAGGTCAAGATTAGTCTCCTCCGTCCGTTGGTGTGGTCGGGACTTTTTTTCGCCTAACCCTATCTTTGACTTTGGCGTTGAGTGTTGACTTTCTGGCGTTGAGTCACCCTCCCGCCTCTAAGCGTTGAGTCAACCCTCAGCTTCCAAGCATTGAGTCAGTTTTGGCGTTGAGTACCGTTGGCGTTGAGTGGACCCATTGGCATTAAGTACTGTCACTTAGCGTTGAGTGCTGCTCTTTGGCTTTGAGTCAGGACCTTTAGCATTGAGTTCAGCTGCAAGGCGTTGAGTCTAGCCTTTTGGCGTCGAGTACAGTCTGTTGGCCTTGAGTCGGCCTCAAGGCGTTGAGTGGTGACCTCCCAACGTCGATTGCGCTGAGTCCAGCCTCCAAGTGTTGAGTCCAGACTCCAGGCGTTGAGTCCACGTCAAAGCATTGAGTCCAGCCATTAGGCATCGAGTGGACCTTGCCTGGCGTCGAGTGGACCTTGTCTGGCGTCGAGTGGACCTTGTCTGGCGTCGAGTGGCTCGTTTGGCGTTGAGTGGTCTTGCTTGGCGTTGAGTCTTGTTTTTTGTCGTCGAGTGTTGCTGTTTGGCGTTGAGTGGACCAATTTTTTGACTTCCTGTGTCTGCTATCATCAAAATGATGAAAGGGGGAAATTTTTCGTCTCCGGTGCCAATGCTCAAGTTGGAAAAGTTCACTGCAACCGAGTTCAATGACTGGAAGCCAAATACCCAGTTTGGGATGAAGTATCTGAACGTGATACCGTTCAGTCTGCTTGTGCTGATGTTATAGGGACTGATGATGAAGATCAGTGGATTGCTGATGAAGACTTCTGTAGGGATTACCTACTGAACTTTTTGTCTTCTAGCCTGGCTAAGACATACATAAAGATGAAGTCTGCTAAGGAGATATGGGAGGCTCTGGAGGAGCACTTCAGGCAGGAAGAGGACCTGTCAAAGGCACACCTGGTGGACAGGTTTCACTCTTTCATGTTTGACGAGGAGAAATCCATTCTCCCTCAAGTATATGTTTTTGAAAACTTAGTCGAATCATTGCACAGTGTGAACATCTCTCTGTCCGATAGTTTTATTGCAGGCACAATTGTGTATAAGTTGTCTTCCACGTGGTACAGTTTCAAAACTGAAATGTACCGCAAGAAGATGCAAGTTGGTTTAAATGACCTCAAGCATTTTATACACATTGAAGATGAAAATCGGACAAGGCATGCCTTAGAAACTGTTAGTAAGCAGAAAGTTGCGGCTAACATGATTTCAAGTTCTAAACGCGCACCTCCTCCGAGAAAGATCAAACTTCACCACAATAATACACAGGTTGCAGGCCCTAGTGAAAAGATCAAAATGTTTAATGACAAATGTTTTAACTGCAATAAGTGAGAACATAGTGCATCTAACTGCAAGCTTCCTAAAAGGAAAAGAACTAGAGCACCACAAGAAGGCAACCAGGCCAATATGGTTAGCCTTGCTGAGTCTTCCGACTTTGTTGCCATGGTCGGAAATACGAAGGCCAACAATGAGTGATTCCTGGATTCGGGAGCAACGTGCCACATTTGCAACAATCCTAACTTGATGACAGGGCTCACTGCTGTAAGGGAATTTGTGATGGTGACAAATGGTGAGACAGATAATGTGTTGAAAATAGGGAATGTAACTCTGCTGTCATCCTCAGTGTTGAAACCGAAAAATCGGTTCCTGTGGAGTCCGACCCTTGCGGAAGGGGTGATCGCACACTTACTTCTCTACTCACAAGCCCAAGGGTCAAGGGAGAGGGACCGGGAACAGACCCAAGGCTTCAGCACGGAGGTCCCACCACACACCCGGAAGATCTTAGAGCGCTTCCCCTCCTTAGCCAAGTGCTGAAGCTAAGGTACCTCAGAAAGCGCTAGAAGACCGGGCACAAGAAAGCGTGCCTTCTGAGGTACCCCTTGGGTCCTATTTATAGGAATAGACGGGCTGCAAATAACTAGGCGTCACTGTTTTCGAGGACTGTAGGAAATCCAAGGGGGGTAACACGGTAAAAACACCCCACAACTGAAAGACGAGCCGGCCCTGAGAAGAGCTCACTGAGTGGGGGCGATGAGTACGGGCGCGAGAAGGCTCCTACTGCGCCGAGGCGAGGAGCGGCGGATGAACTCGTCTCTCGCAGCGCCGCGGACCTGACTCGCGCCGCGGACCTGACTCGCGCCGCGGACTGGACTCGCGCCGCGGACCGGACTCGCCTCGCCTCGAGCCTGGGAAGGTCGGGCCTGAAGCCCTTGCTCGCTGGTGATGGTCGCGTTGGTACACGCCGAACAGGTACTGGACGAGCATGTACTCGACCGGGCCCACAACGAACGACATCCTCTTGTCGGGCTCAGCTCCACGATCGTCGAGCTCGGCCCGACGATTGCCGAGCACGTACTCGGCATGCTAGGCTCGGCATACCCTACTGGACTCACCTGAGGCTCGGGGGCGGTCTGGGCCGGCCGGATCGGCTCCTGTTAGCCCACTCGCTGGATACGGGGTTGTACACAATCCCCGCTCTTTGCGAGGTTGGCACAAACTTGGAAAGAAACATCCAACCCCCTAGGATCCTGCGAGTGCGACAGGAGCCGAAAGGAATCTCTTGGTAGGGCCCACCGATGGCTATATATACATGCCCTGCCTGCTCGACTGTCCCCCGCCCCCCTCTCTTTACTTAAGCCCTGTCGAGATGCCGCTCCCTAAAGAGGTCATGGAACGACTCGCGAAATCGCGCGGGGAGACCGCCCTCCGTGCCGCAACCCTGATGGATCTGAGCGCCCCGGCCCGCCGTTTGGCTGAATTCGGTTCGGCCAAGAGGGCGAGGCCCTTTCCTCCCGAGGCCGAGCACATCTTTGTCGACCTAAAGAATACTTTAGCCCATGGCTCCGACTCTTCCAACCGTTCTGCCCTGGCCCCTCATGACAAAGATTTTGTGGATCTTACCGCCGAACAGGACCAAGGCGGCGAGGTCTCCACACCAAGGGTCGAGGGTCTACCCGCCAAGGAGCCCGAGTCCTCCCCTGACCCGCGCCCGCGAGACTCGCCCCTTGTCACCAAAATCGTGGAGCCAGACTCGCGGGGGTCGGTATCGCCGGCTCGCCTTCACTCTCAACATCCCTCCTCTGCTCCTGCGGTTACTGGGATGGACGCCGAGCATACATCCGCTCCTGCTTCCCCCCAGGACACTGAAGGTATGCCCCTGACCTCCTTGCTTCTCGTCTGATTCTAACTGGCGCTCGCTACTCCCACCCGCTATCTCGACTTTCCTGTGCAGGCCTCCCGGACCCAGCCGCGACTGATAACTCCGCCGAACGGGCCGTTTATTCACCTCTTCCATCGCCGCGTGCCTTGGACGTCTTCCTGGACTCGGAGGTGGACAGCCCCGAACGGTCGAGGCGAAGCCAACTTGTCCTAAAGAAGCTAGTGCGCGAGCTTCATGAGCTGAAGAAAGACAACTCCAGGCTGCAGGACGAATGCGCGCAGCTTGCCGGTGAGGCGAGGATCAGCTCGGCATACGCGGCCACATCTTCCTCCATACTTTTCGACGAGATTGACGAGAACATGCGCGCGGCGAACAGGAACCTGGGGCAGCTTCGGCAACTCTTTGCGCAGCGGCTGGCGGCATCGGGCCGGCGAGACCGGGGTAATTGAGGACGGCTCTCTTGTGAGCCGACCGGTGCTCGCCCCCATTGCCGCCTGGTCTACGCGCGCGCTTTTCTGATTTTCTTTGCTCTGGACAATTTTCTTTTTAATGCTAAATAAAGTGTATAAATTTTATCGCGCGAGCAAGTCTTTTCTTATTCGAGTGGTGCATGCCTTTTCGGATTCCTTAGCTAGGCTCGCCTAGGTCGGCGAGTACAGAGCGATGAGACGGGATACGCGAAGCGGGGTATGCGAGCCGGGCTGGCCAGTCGGCTTCGCTTCCCCTTCCTTTTCTATAAATAGGGACCCCCACCTACCCCCGGCTGCGCCTTTATTGCCTTCTCATTCCTTCCTTTTCTTGCCCTCCCTATCTACTGCTCGCGCGCCTTCGTCCCCTCCGCGAGCATGGGTAAATGAAACCCCGACTCCGAGGGCCGCTCCAAGTGCGCCCAGAACTTCGCGGACCACTGTTTCTTCGAGGGGAACACCACGGCGAGCGAGCTCGCCGAGTTTGTGGCGGATTACGTTCCTGCCGGCTTTGTGGCCCGCCTCCCGGCGGAGCATGAGGTCATTAACTCATTCTTTGAGGACGAGCTCGCCTTCCCCATCTCGCACTTTGAGGTGGGGTTGCGCCTGCCGCTCTGGCCGGAGGTCCGCCAGGTACTCAAGTACTACGGCGCTGTGCCCGCGCAGCTCAACCCCAACGCTATCGCCATGATAGTGAGGTTTGCCTGCTACCTCCGCCGAGAGCGGATCGAGTTCAACCTAACCGTCTTCCGCAAGCTCTTCTCCTACAAAGCCAACGCCGACGGGGTCGCCTTCTTTGGCGGCACATCCATAAAGGTCCGCGAGGTCGCCAATAAAAACCACAACTGGATGTCGAAGATCACCTTCATCCGGGGCGACCTCGGCAATATCCCGTTCTCGCCCTTGCAGAAGAGCGAGGAGGTTTACCGGCCGCCGTCAGTGTCTGGTAATGATGCCGAGCTCCACAAGTTTTTCTTGTACAAGGACTTCGAGGTCGCCTTCCTCCGTCGCGGCCTCGAATCCCTGCCACCTATCCTTCCCGGTGAAGGTTTGTCTCGCCTATCTTCCGCTCACCATTTGGCCTGACCGATCGGAACCTCATTCTTTGTCTAAGTCTTTTCGCAGGGGAGCGACTGATCCCGGTGAACCCTCCCTTTGCCGACCCTGGGGTGTTTTCGGATCCGCTCGAGCGGGGCCGGGCCGCGGCTGAGGCGTGCCGGGAAGAGAAGGTCAGGGGGAAGCCCTCCAGCAAGAGGCGGCTGGAGCTTGGGGGGCCGAGCTCGGTCCACCGCCCCTCGGCCCCTAAAAGGGCGAAGGTGGTCTCGCGAGGCCTTCCACAGCAGCCCGCGTCGCCCGTCAGGTTCATGAGCTCGCCGGAGGTTTTTTCCGACGAAGCCCCGGCGAGCCCACTGAAGGAGACATCATCCCCCCGCGAGAAGAGGCGCGGGTTCCCCTCTCCTCCTTCCGTCGAGGAGGTTGCCCCCAGTGGCTCGGGAGCTCCAAAGGACCACCCCCACTTCGGGAAGGGGGGAAGGAGCAAGGATGTGGCCGGCGAGCCGATGCTGCTCTGGGACGAGGGAGCCCATCGTGTCTCCGTCTCTACTCGCGCTCCTTCCTGGGGAGCTCGCCGGCCTCCCACGGGCCACGCATTTGCCCTTGGCTTCGGCCTCTATGGCCGGGAGGGCGCCGACGCTTACAAGAACCTGACCTCCCGGCAGATAGGTCACGAGGGCCTGCAGGCGCATCTGAGGGCCTTTGAACTCCACCATATGATGGTCCGCCGTGGCTTCCAGCTCAGCCAACTCCTGATCAAAGCCGAGCAGGAGCGCGACCTGGCGGCGGAGAAAGCTGCTGACACGGAGCGGCGGTTTGGCATCGCCGAGCGCTTACTCGACGAGGCTTCAGGCGGGCTGGTAAGAGTCGACCAGCCCTTGTTTTAACTTGGAAAATATTTTTCAGAGAGTTTGACCCTCTTGTTTTTCAGGATGCCGAGTCCGCCAAGGTGCTGCAAGCTCGTGCCAGTGAGCTGGAGAGCGAGACTGCCCTGCTGCGGCTCCGCCTCGCGGATCAGGAGGCCGGCTCGCGCGAGCAGGAGGCCTTTGCTGCTCGGTCGGCGGCCGAGGTGGAGTCGCTAAAGGAGCAGAACCACTGTCTCCAAGGCGAGGTCCGCCGGCTGACGGAAGCCCTCTTCCCCCCAGACAGTGCCGAGTCGCCTTTTCCCTACAAGCGGCCCCGGGTCTTCGGCGAGGGGGAGGTTATGGAGCGGCTGCGAGTCAACTCGATCGAGTCTGCCGAATGCCTCCTGAATGCCATGAAGGGGTCGGGGATTCTGGCCGAGGGCTGCGAGGAGGTGGCAGTCCGAGATCTTCTGCCGAGCCTGTTCCCGCCGTCTCCGCCCAGCGAGAAGGAGGAGAGCTTCGGCTCCCTTTTTGATGGGGCGAAGGGCAAGGAAAGACCGATTGGAGGCGAGGAGGACCGCCATTCGGGAGAGGAGGGCGAGAGCTGACCGAATTCCTCCCTTTTCTCTTTTTTTTTCTACCGTCTTCTTGTAATCATCCCCCCTCTTTTCTTGTAATCTCGCCGGGGCGAGCCCTTCCTCCTTTTGCGAACATAATGAAAGGAATTTTGATTCTAACTTCTTTTCTTTTTTTTCTTCTTCTTTTTTTTACCTTCCGCGCTAGAATGCACGTGAGTTAGGATTCGCGCTCGGCGAGAGGCCTTGAGCGTTGGCGGCGACCAGACTCGCGAACTCTTCGCTTACCCGCGAGGCGATCTTTGCGAGAACGGTTGCCGCCGGCGCCCGCCTGTCATACCGAGAACTGCCCTCTGCCGAGCAAACCCCTACGAGAACGGGCTCGCCCGGGGGGGGGGGGTATACTCTTCCCTCAACCGGAGGTGGGATCAAAAAATCCCTTTTAACAAAAAACTAAGGGGGACAGGACCCCTTGAGCTCGCCCTTCTAACTGGTGGGTTTGCTCGGACATGCTTGTCATGTGTCAACTTTCAGGTCCACCTCCCGGACAGTAACGACGTCCATCGAGACCCCGGCCCTGCCAGCTTGGAGGGAGCCTGACAGCGGGAGAATCGAGACCTTACCCCAGAGCGAGAAGACTTAGACCATTTGCCTCTCCCGGGTGCTACCACCATGCCAGTCAGCTAGATGGGAGCCTGAGGGCGGGTGTTGAACATCCTCCGGGCTCAGCTCCAGGGTCATAACGATGTCTATCAAGACCCCGGCCCTGCCAGCTTGGAGGGAGCCTGACAGTGGGAGAATCGAGACCTAACCCCAGAGCGAGAAGACTTAGACCATTTGCCTCTCCCGGGTGCTACCACCATGCCAGTCAGCTAGATGGGAGCCTGAGGGCGGGTGTTGAACATCCTCCGGGCTCAGCTCCAGGGTCATAACGACGTCTATCGAGACCCCGGCCCTGCCAGCTTGGAGGGAGCCTGACAGTGGGAGAATCGAGACCTTACCCCAGAGCGAGAAGACTTAGACCATTTGCCTCTCCCGGGTGCTACCACCATGCCAGTCAGCTAGATGGGAGCCTGAGGGCCGGTGTTGAACATCCTCCGGGCTCAGCTCCAGGGTCATAACGACGTCCATCGAGACCCCGGCCCTGCCAGCTTGGAGGGAGCCTGACAGCGGGAGAATCGAGACCTAACCCCAGAGCGAGAAGACTTAGACCATTTGCCTCTCCCGGGTGCTACCACCATGCCAGTCAGCTAGATGGGAGCCTGAGGGCGGGTGTTGAACATCCTCCGGGCTCAGCTCCAGGGTCATAACGACGTCTATCGAGACCCCGGCCCTGCCAGCTTGGAGGGAGCCTGACAGTGGGAGAATCGAGACCTAACCCCAGAGCGAGAAGACTTAGACCATTTGCCTCTCCCGGGTGCTACCACCATGCCAGTCAGCTAGATGGGAGTCTGAGGGCGGGTGTTGAACATCCTCCGGGCTCAGCTCCAGGGTCATAACGACGTCCATCGAGACCCCAGCCCTGCCAGCTTGGAGGGAGCCTGACAGCGGGAGAATCGAGACCTAACCCCAGAGCGAGAAGACTTAGACCATTTGCCTCTCCCGGGTGCTACCACCATGCTAGTCAGCTAGATGGGAGCCTGAGGGCGGGTGTTGAACATCCTCCAGGCTCAGCTCCAGGGTCATAACGACGTCCATCGAGACCCCGGCCCTGCCAGCTTGGAGGGAGCCTGACAGCGGGAGAATCGAGACCTAACCCTAGAGCGAGAAGACTTAGACCATTTGCCTCTCCCGGGTACTACCACCATGCCAGTCAGCTAGATGGGAGCCTGAGGGCGGGTGTTGAACATCCTCCGGGCTCAGCTCCAGGGTCATAACGACGTCTATCGAGACCCCGGCCATGCCAGCTTAGAGGGAGCCTGACAGTGGGAGAATCGAGACCTAACCCCAGAGCGAGAAGACTTAGACCATTTGCCTCTCCCGGGTGCTACCACCATGCTAGTCAGCTAGATGGGAGCCTGAGGGCGGGTGTTGAACATCCTCCGGGCTTAGCTCCAGGGTCATAACGACGTCCATCGAGACCCCAGCCCTGCCAGCTTGGAGGGAGCCTGACAGCGAGAGAATCGAGACCTAACCCCAGAGCGAGAAGACTTAGACCATTTGCCTCTCCCGGGTGCTACCACCATGCCAGTCAGCTAGATGAGAGTCTGAGGGCGGGTGTTGAACATCCTCCGGGCTCAGCTCCAGGGTCATAACGACGTCCATCGAGACCCCGGCCCTGCCAGCTTGGAGGGAGCCTGACAGCGGGAGAATCGAGACCTAACCCCAGAGCGAGAAGACTTAGAACATTTTCCGAGTGTTTATGTCGCTCTTCAATGGAAGTTCCGTCACATTGCATGTCATTGTTACGATTATTGTGGAGAAAGAGTTAAATACATTACATTCGGAAAAGGCTGAGGTACGTACAAGTTTTCAAGGATAAAAGCGTTTCAGGTCATCGCCGCTCCAGGTGTGGCTCAAAGTCTCGCATTCCACATTTTGGAGGTGGTATCCTCCCAACTTTAGTGCCTCCTCCACGATGTAGGGCCCCTCCCAGTTTGGATGGAGCTTGCCCACGGCAGCCGATCTTCCCGCCGCATCTACCTTCTTTAGAACCAGGTCGCCTTCCATGAACTGCTTGACCCGGACATGCTTGTCGAAATACTTGGCCATTCTACGCTTGACTTCCTCCTGCCGGACTGCGGAGAGGTCGCGCACTTCCTCTATCAAGTCCAAAGAGAGTCATTGTTCTTCCTCATTCTCAACTCTCCACTCCTCCCTTCCAGCTTCTGCCTCGGCAACCCTGGGAGTACGGACCTCGAGTTCAATGGGGAGCACCGCCTCGCTTCCGTGAGATAGTTTAAGGGTGTCTCCCCCATGGCGGTGTTGGGGGTAGTCCTCAGGGCCCAGAGGACCGAGGGGAGTTGCTCCACCCAATTCCCCCTCAAATTCTCCACCTTCTTTTTCAGGAGGTTCACGATAATCTTGTTGGCCGCCTTTACCTGCCCGTTGCTTCTTGGGTGGTGGACAGAGGCGAACCTGAGGTCGATCCCGAGCTCTCCACAGAACTTAATGAACTCATTGCTGGCGAACTGCGGTCCGTTGTCGGTGACGATGGCTTGGGGAATCCCATGCCTGCAGATGATCTCCCCCCATACAAAATTTCGAATGATCTGCGAGGTTACCTTGGCCAAAGCCTTCACCTCCATCCACTTGGAGAAATAGTCGATCATTACCAGCAAGAATCTCCTCTGCCCGCTTGCCTGTGGGAAGGGACCTACCAGGTCCATTCCCCAAATTGCGAAAGGCCAAGGGGCCGTGATACTCCTGAGTCGCTGAGCCGGTTGCAGTTGGAGGGGGGCAAACAGTTGGCACTTGTGGCATTTTTTGACAAATTCTAAGGCATCGTGCCCCAGGGTAGGCCAGAAGTAGCCCTGCCTGATGATTCTTCCCTCCAGGGTCCGACCTCCCGAATGACTCCCACATTCCCCGGAGTGAACTTCTTCCAAAATCCTCGGCACCTCCCCCTCCGCTACGCAACGGGCGAGTAATCCTGAAAGGGTCTTGCGGTAAAGTTGCCCGTCGCGCAAAAGGTAATATGCCGACTTGTATTTGAGCTTCTTCCTATCCATCCCTTCTGAGTATTCTCCTGTGGACAGGTAGGTAGTGAATGGGTCCATCCATGTGGACCGCCGATCTATCTCCATCAACTCTCCTTCTTCCAAGGATGGGTGGAAGAGGTCCGTGATAGTGCCCCCCACCCGAGGGCCGCGCTTGGCGAGGTGGTCGACTTGTTCATTTTCCTCCCGTGGCACATGCTGAATGGAGAAGGTCTGGAACCCGCCGATGATTCCCTTAACCTTTGCCAGATATCATTGTAGGGGGGCTCCCTTGCCTCGAACTCCCCGTTGATCTGGGAGGCCACTACCATAGAGTCAGTGAGGACCTTCACATCATGCACCCCCAATTCCTTGGCCAGGCGTAGTCCTGCGATTACCGCCTCGTACTCGGCCTGGTTGTTGGTTATGGAGAAATGTATCACCACCGTTTGCTCGATCCGGGTCCCTTGGGGGCTCTCCAAGACGACCCCAACCCACAAGGAGTGTTTCCCTGAAGCCCCATCCACCATCACCTTCCAAGGGATGGGGCGAGTGAGTTTGTCCTCTGCCATCTCAACCACATAGTCAGCTAGGAAGTCAGCCATTGCTTGTGCCTTGATTGCGAGCCGAGGGACAAAGGAGATGTCAAACTCGCTCAACTCCACCGACCACTTGGCGAGTCTTCCTGAATGCTCCACTCCCTCGAAGATGCTGCGGAGGGGGTGGTCAGTTACCACCTGGATGGAGTGTGCCTGGAAGTAGGGCCTGAGTCTCCGGGCCGAGATGATTAGAGCGAAGACCAACTTCTCCAAGATGGGGTAGCGGAGTTCCGCCTTCCTCAGAACCCTACTCACATAGTAGATGGGCAGCTGCTTTCTCCCCTCTTCCCGAACGAAAACAGAACTTACGGCCTCCGCCCCGACCCCTAAATACAAAAACAAGTCCTCCCCCTCCTTTGGCCCTTGGAGCAAGGGGGCCTGAGTCAACTGTCTCTTCAAGGCCTGGAATGCCTCCTCGCGCTCCGGGGTCCATTCAAACTTCCGACCTCGCCTCAAGGTCTTGAAGAAGGGGGAACACCTCTCCCCGGCCCGGGAGAGGAACCTGCTTAGTCCCGCCAGCTTCCCTGTCAGCCGTTGTACCTCCTTCGCATCCCGAGGCGGCCCTAACTCTATAATCGCTCGGACTTTGTCAGGGTTGGGTTCGACCCCGGCTGGGGTGAGGAGATGACCCAAAAATTTGCCTTTGCTTGCCCCGAAGATGCACTTTAGAGGATTCAACCTCATCTTGTATGCGCAAAGTGTCGAAGGTCTCCTCCAGATCCTGGAGGTGAGAATTGACCTCCCTGCTTTTTACCATCAGGTCGTCCACGTACACTTCCAAGTTCCTTCCCTTCTGTCCCTGGAACACACGGTCCATCATCTTCTAGTATGTTGCCCCTGCATTTTTTATCCCAAAAGGCATCATCTTGTAGCAGTAGCACCCATCTCCTGTAATGAACGAGACATCCCTTACGTCAGGAGGGTGCATCCTGATTTGATGATAACCTGAAAAAGCATCTAAAAAACTCATTACAGAAAAACCAACGGCTGAATCTACCAGCGCGTCGATTCTAGGCAAGGGGTAATAATCCTTAGGACATGATTTATTAAGCAGTGAAAAATCTACACACATCCTCCACCGGCCGTCCCCTTTTCTCACCATTACAACATTCGAGACCCAGCCGGGGTATTGAATTTCGGAAACGAAGCCGGCCTTAAGGAGCTTGGAGACTTCCTCCCTGATGGGTTCGGCCAGTTTGTCCGTGACGGACCTCCTCTTCTGCTGGATGGGGCGAGCCTCCGGGTGTAGATTGAGGCGGTGGCAGACGACGTCGGCATCAATCCCAGGCATCTCCGCTGCGCTCCAGGCGAAGACATCCACATTCTTTTGGATGCACTCCAGCATCCTGCCTTGATCTTCCGGGGTCAGCCCCCCGCTGATGCGGACCTTCTCCACCCTGCCATCCTGGGTGAGGACTTCCATCTCCACTACCTCCTCGGCGGCCTCCAACCGGGACTGCTCCTCCCACTCTGCGGCGTCCTCCCCTCTTGGCGTAAGGACCTCCCCTTCCCCTGGGATCATCGCCCCAACTGACCCCTCTGGGAGTATCCCCTCGCGTGTTTCCCCTTCCATCCCTCCTTCCTCCCCGCCTTCTTCTCCGACCTCCTGCCCTTCCACCTCCTCCGTCCTTCTCCCCATCCCCTCGGCCTCCTCCTGCCAAGAAATTGAATTTACCGCGGTCACGTAGCATTCCCGAGCTGCTTTGGGGTCACCGCGAACCCGGACCTGGATCTCGTCCACATTAAACTTAAGACATTGATGGAAGGAGGAGGGGACGCATCAGAAGGCGCTGATGAGGGGCCTCCCAAAAATGGCATTGTAGCTGCTGGGGGCCTCTACTATGACGAATCGATAGTTCCGGGACTGTCCCCCCAAGCTGACATGGAGTCCCACTCCCCCCTCTACTTCTTTCCTTTCCCCCGAAAAACCGAAGAGGGGCCCATCGGAGGCCAGCACCCTCTTGGCTTCCACCTGCATGGCATCGAAAGGCTTCTTGAAGATGATGTTGACAGAGCTCCCATTGTCAATGAGGATCCGGGAGACGGTGAAATTTTCGATGGCTGTCTGGATGACCAGCGCATCGCAGAAGGGGTCATCGTGACCCGGCATATCCTCCCTTGAGAAGGTGATCCTCTCTTCCGGGGGTGGAGTCTGAGATGTGGAGCCGATGCTCCTTCGGTACATGGTGTGGAGGCTTGCTTTCCGGGAAGCCTCGACTCCCACCCCCCATGGATCACTCCGATCCCTCCTCGGGTCCCCACATCAGCCCGGTCTTCGCAACGATCCCCCTCTACCTGAGGCCGGACTTCCTCAATCCGCACCTCCTGATGATTCCGCAGCTGTCGCTGCTGCTCCCTGTTCTCCCGCACCTCGAGGAACTCCGGACACGTGACCGTCGTGTGCCCCTCTTCTTGATGGTAGTCGCAATAGGGTAAGTCTATCCTGACCTCCCTCCTCCTCCTTGGTTGCCCTCTCCTTCGCCCCCCAGGGCGATAGCCATGGCCTCCCCCTGGTCGGGAAGAGGCGGTCTCTGGCCCTGCCTCCCTTCTTGGGGGTAAAACTGGACACGCCCACCTTGGCGGTTGTCTCCCCCCGATAGCCCCTCCGTGGCCCTTGATCCTGCCACTCCGGCCTCCAACCCAATCGGTTGTTCGGCTCCTGACGCCCCCACCTATGCTGCTGCGGCTGCTGTTCTCTCTGTCGGGGCTCGACCCTTCTCTCCTCCTGGGCCCGACCTCCCCTTGGCTTCTCCTCCTCCACGGCCCACCTAGCCAACCTCCGAGCGAACTTTGGATGTGCCGCCTCCATGTCGGCCTCCCTTGCCGCCCTTTCCAAGAGTGCTTCGAAAGACACCGGAGGCGTCCTCTTCAACTCTATGGCGAAGAACCCGGGCTAGAGACCCAGGGTGAAGGCCACCATCATGGTGTGCCCTGGCATCTCTTGTACCTGGGACAGTTCTTCCTGAAACCTGTCCAGGTAACTTCCCAGGGTCTCCCCTACTTTCTGCTTGACACGGAACAGGGACTCGACCTCCCTCTTCCTCTTCTTTGAGGTGGTGAATCTCAACATGAATCCTCTGCGCAAATCCTCGAAGCAGTAGATGGAACCGGCCGGGAGCTGATGAAACCACTCCCTCGCTTTCTCCCTGAGGGTGATGGCGAAGAGCCTACACTTGAAACCATCCGACATCTGTCGGATTGACACCACGTCTTCGAACCACTGGACGTGCTCGGTCGGATCTCCCTTCCCTGAGTAGTAGGACATCTCCGGCTCTCGGAATCCTTCTGGAACTGGGGCTGACGAAACGAACTCGCTGAAGGGACTTCCTCCTTCGGCTGGGCGAGTTGGGAACTCCCTCCCCGCCGTCTCGCCGAACAGGTACTCGCCCGCCGAGCCTGGAAAGAGGACTCGCCCCCTCGGCTCGCGCTCCCCCTCGCTCGCGACCTCCTTCCCCGCGCGCCTGAGGGGAGCATCGTTGCCTAACGCTGGATCGGCGACCACGGGAACCGCTGGCGTCGTACTCTCGGCTCGCATGCCGAGTGCGACCCTGACTAGCCCGAGCACTTCCTCCCTGAGCTCCGCGGATACCCCCGCCATCGCGGGAGGGGGAGGGAGTGGCGAGTCCCCCCTTCCTGAACCTTGCCCCTCGTCTCTTGCCATTAGTCATGTGGAAGATTTTCTGTGCTGACCACGCTCCACGCTCACCGCACCAAAGTGTTGAAACCGAAAAATCGGTTCCTGTGGAGTCCGACCCTTGCGGAAGGGGTGATCGCACACTTACTTCTCTACTCACAAGCCCAAGGGTCAAGGGAGAGGGACCGGGAACAGACCCAAGGCTTCAGCACGGAGGTCCCACCACACACCCGGAAGATCTTAGAGCGCTTCCCCTCCTTAGCCAAGTGCTGAAGCTAAGGTACCTCAGAAAGCGCTAGAAGACCGGGCACAAGAAAGCGTGCCTTCTGAGGTACCCCTTGGGTCCTATTTATAGGAATAAACGGGCTGCAAATAACTAGGCATCACTGTTTTCGAGGACTGTAGGTAATCCAAGGGGGGTAACACGGAAAAAACACCCCACAACTGAAAGACGAGCCGGCCCTGAGAAGAGCTCACTGAGTGGGGGCGGCGAGTACGGGCGCGAGAAGGCTCCTACTGCGCCGAGGCGAGGAGCGGCGGATGAACTCGTCTCTCGCAGCGCCGCGGACCTGACTCGCGCCGCGGACCTGACTCGCGCCGCGGACTGGACTCGCGCCGCGGACCGGACTCGCCTCGCCTCGAGCCTGGGAAGGTCGGGCCTGAAGCCCTTGCTCGCTGGTGATGGTCGCGTTGGTACACGCCGAACAGGTACTGGACGAGCATGTACTCGGCCGGGCCCACAACGAACGACATCCTCTTGTCGGGCTCAGCTCCACGATCGTCGAGCTCGGCCCGACGATTGTCGAGCACGTACTCGGCATGCTAGGCTCGGCATACCCTGCTGGACTCACCTGAGGCTCGGGGGCGGTCTGGGCCGGCCGGATCGGCTCCTGTTAGCCCACTCGCTGGATACGGGGTTGTACACTCAGGCATGACTTTAACTTTAAAAAACGTTAAATTCATTCCTTCTCTAGCTGTTAACTTAGTGTCTATAAGTTTATTATGTGATGTTGGTATGTCCTTTACTTTTTATAGCGGTAGAGTAACACTATCAATTAACTCTCATTACTTTGGATGTGCATATGTCCACAATAGGATGTATCATCTGAGTCTAGCAAACGAGTTAGTTCAACAAGTTCAAACAAACTTAGTTAGCCCTAATGCTCTATATGAGAGACTGGGACACGTGAACTATAGGAAAATGTTCCAAATAGCTAGAACTCATCAGATCACACTATACACTAAAAACCAACCTGAGAAATGTGAAGTGTGTGCTCTGATTAAGATCACTAGGAAACTTTTTAATGCGGTTACTAGGAGGACAACACCTCTAGAGCTTATACATTTTGATGTATGTACCTTTAAAAGTTTTGTCACAAGAGGAGGAAGGAAGTATATGATCACATTTATAGATGATTGTTGTAGGTTCTGTCACATTTATCTTCTAAAAACTAAAGATGAAGCTTTTGAAAAGTTCCGTCTTTTCAAAACCAGGGTAGAAAATCAACTAGACATGAAGATTAAGAGGTTTAGAAGTGATAAAGGGAAGAATACATGTACAGTGAGTTCTAGGGTTTCCTTGACTCTCAAGGGATCATAGCAGAAACCACTGCTCCTTACTCATCCCAATCGAATGGTATAGCCGAGAGAAAGAATAGAATGTTAATAGAGATGTTGAATTCTATGCTCCTCATTGCTGGCATGCCTACTGCCTATTGGGGAGAAGCAGTTTTAACTGCAAATCACATTCTGAACGAAGTCTCACATGCTAAGTTAGAGGTTACACCCTACGAACTTTGGTTTAAGAGACTCCCGTCTATAACTAGACTTAAGATATGGGGTTACATAGCCTATGTCAAGGTCTCTAACACTAAACGGTCTAAACTTGGACCTAGGACTAACATGTGTGTCTACTTAGATTGTGTTGAAGATAATGTTGCAGATAGATTCTTAGACCTATCTAATAATATAATTATTGAATCTAGAGATATTGTGTTCTTTGAGGATAAGTTTCTTAAGGATAAGAACCTGTCTATCCCAGATATGCAAGCAACTATTACTGAGGTCGAACCTGGATCAGTATCGAGCACCTCCTATTCAGTTCCGGTAGACAATAGTGTCCTAGAGTCTAGAAGAACTTCGGTGAGAGAGCGAACTCCTAGAACATTTGGTAGTGATTTTGTCACTTACCATATTGAGGCCGATCCATCCACCTATAAGGATGCGATGAGATCAATGGATTCACTACTCTGGAAAGAAGCAATTGATGAAGATGGAAGTTAGTTGATAAGCCAAAAGGTGCTAAAACAACAAGATGTAAGTGAATTCTGAAAAATAAGCTCAATATATCCAGATGGTAGCGTAGCTAAGTATAAAGCACGCCTGATGGCTAAAGGTTTCACACAAGTTAGTGGGACGAATTACTTTGATGTCTATTCAATAGTGTGTCACTTAGCAACCATTAGGATCTTACGTGCTATTGCATCTATTGAGAACTTTATTGTTCATCAAATGGATATTAAGACTGCGTTCTTGAACAGATATCTGACTGAAGAGATATACATGAGCTAACCTAAAAGCTTCATAGTAAAAGGTCACGAAAGCAAGGTCTGTAAGTTACTAAAATGACTATACGGACTAAGACAAGCATCAAAGTTATGACATGAGAAGTTTGACTATAGTGTAAAGAATATGAGATTCATGTTGAGTCTCTCGGATAAATGTCTTTACATACGTCATAGATCAAATAAAGTCGCTATAATATGCTTGTATGTGGATGATATGCTAATTCTTAGTTTTGATCAATCCGACTTGGATGACGTTAAGTCAGGACTAATGAAAGAGTTTAGCATTAAAGACCTCGGTGTAGTTGAGACTATACTATACATGCAAGCGAGCTTTGGGAAAAATGACATTTCCCTTAGTCAAAGCAACTATATAAAGTCCATGTTGGATACGTGGGGATACAATGAACGTAGTGCAGCGAAGACACCTTACGATTACAATAATCGCTTGAAGCCTAATGATGGAGTTGCGATTAGACAGATCATGCTAAACTGATTGGTAGTCTCATGTATGTCATGGTCTGCACAAGACCTGACATAGCCTTTACAATCGGCATGTTAATCAGATTTACTAGTAATCTTAGCCAAGACCATTGAGATGTCATCATTTATTTAAGCATGATTTACATCATGTCTAACTAGAATACAAGAAGACCACTGCCAAACAGAAATGTCACATCAATACAATGTATAGACTATAACAAACTTTAATACAAACTATAATAAAACTCCAACCCGTGCTCGTAAGTCGCATCACATCGATATAAAAATCTCGGTCCATATATGTTGCAGTTGAACCTTGAATATTTCGTTTTCCGGTTCAATGTCCGATCAGATTATAAAAATCTTGGCCATATCTGCTGCAGTTGCGACGGGTCCTGACTACTTACCAGTTATCAGTACGGTCAACTTTTGATTGACCGATCGATGGGTATAGATGTTCAAAAGACCCGAGCTCGGAAAGCCCTCTTGGTCTCGTCTAGAAAAAGCTTGGTTAGGCCTATTCCCAAGTAAGCTTGGTCCAGGCCAGGTCTTAGGGGCCTAAGTAGTCCCCCATTTCGGGCAGAAACATGGCCTTGTTCCCGGTCCGGGCTAGAATCATGCAAGGTTCGGGCACCAGGCTTGGCCTAATGTTACGCCAGTATCCATGTCGTGGATCCAACAGGCGCCTGTCTGCTATTAGCCACCTGGACGAGATTTTTCTCTCAGGATTTTGGGAAATCTCCCTCGTGCCAATTTTAAATATAAAATAAATTCTTAATCGGACCTGGGCCAAGGACCGGCCCAGTACGGTGTCGTCCCAAACTCCGCCCGCTTAGGAAGGAAAGCTTGAGCCCAGAGACCTGAAAGCCCCGGCTTGAAATTCGTCACACCATGGTAGGCATTGTCCCCGGACTAGGATCCTCGGATCCGGATCCCCTGGAGTTCCTATTTGAACTCCAGGGGGTGGAGTTCCGATTTTGCGAAGTAATGGAGCGGAATCAGAAAAAATGGTTAACATGAAAGTTGTAGATATCCCCGAGACGAATAACTTTTATGTTGAATATTTTTTGATTTGAAGTCGTTTAGACCTCCGATTTGACCCCCAAAAAAAATCTGTCCGAAAATAATTAATGAATTATTTTCGGACAGAATTTTTTCGGGGCCCAAATCGGAGGTCTAAACGACTTCAAATCAAAAAGTGTTCAACATAAAAGTTATTCATCTCGACGGTATCTACAACTTTCATGTTAACCATTTTTTTCGATTCCGCTTTATTATTTCCCAAAATGCGAACTCCACCCCCTGGAGTTCCCGGAGGAACTCCCCCGGAGAAACTCCAGGAGATCCGGATCCAGGATCTTCTCTCTTTAGAGTGAAATGGATAGTATCCACATGAATTATATTTTTTTTTATTTAATGAAAAAATATATATACGTCATTAAGAGTCCTGACCGATTGTCCGTGGAAATCATGAATCCCGGCCATCTCCAACCACCGCGAGAATTGGAATTGGAAAACCGTCTTCTAACTGCAAGAGTGAAGGAAATTAGCCAACCCTTTGATCTATAAATTTAGAGCAAAGTCCGTCTGCTTCACCGGAGTCCACTCTCTTCTCCGATATTTCGGGTCCCCCTCTTTTGGCTTTTCTTCCCGCCTTTTAGACTTCTCTTCACGGGGTTATCCTTGCCGGCCCTTTGCTGTCAATCCGAACGGCGGCTCTTCTTCTGCACCGCGAGAACCTCGAAGAAAGGATACAGATCCGTGGTTATTAGATCGGCCTCGTGGGATTCATACTTTCGGCTGTAAAGGAGCAGTTTTCTCGTGCAATTGATTCGTTTTTAGTGGGTTCCGGGGATTTCTTCTGGTGGCAGCCTTGATTTTATAGAAAAATGAGAGAAGGGCCAGGGGAACGAGAGGGGTCGAAGGTTTCATTGGAGAAGATGGCGTCGATAGACGCCCAGTTACGGCTGCTGGCGCCGGGGAAAGTGTCGGAGGATGACAAGCTTGTGGAGTACGACGCGCTGCTTCTGGATCGTTTTCTTGAGATAGTTCAAGATCTGCACGGGGATGTCATTAGAGAGACGGTATACACTGATTATGTTTCTCGAATCTATCTCTCTGGCTTTTCTCCTCCATTCTCCTGAAAAAAAAAACCCTATCTCATTATGTTGAAATTTTGTGTTGTTTTAGGTCCAAGAGTGCTACGAATTGGCCGCTGAATATGAGAGAAAGCATGATTCTGAGAAGTTGGATGAACTTGGGAATGTGCTGACAAGCTTGGATCCCGGAGACTCCATTGTAGTTGCCAGTTCCTTTTCTCACATGCTTAATCTTTCAAATTTGGCGGAGGAGGTTCAGATTGCACATCGTAGGAGGATTAAGCTCAAAAAGGGGGATTTTTGCGATGAGGCTTCTGCCACTACTGAATCGGATGCTGAGGAGACCTTCAAAAGACTTGTCGGCCAACTTAAGAAATCCCCGCTGGAAATATTTGATGCTCTTAAGAATCAGACTGTTGACCTGGTTCTTACTGCACATCCGACTCAGTCAATTAGGAGATCTCTTCTTCAGAAGCATGGCAGGTGTGTTAACAGGGGCGGATCTAGAGGGACTTAATTATAAAAAATGATTAGTGGATTTAGATTCCTTTCGTCGAGACAATGAATTTTGACAACTTATATGTTAAAAACGGTGGCCGAATGAGTGAGAAGCGGCTCCGATAAGATTAAGATGTTCAATTTTTTGTTGTTGTAGGAAGTTGATCTCCGGCTCCGCCTTTTTAAAATTCCTAGTTCCGTCACTGGGTGTGTAGATTGGTCATTTGTTTTGCTATTTTTTTCTTTAAATCATTTTATGGAGCGTGGTTCATTAAAAAGCTTTGGTGATTTTATAAGTAGGCATCGTAGTTTTAATTAAACAACATTAGAGACACATGATAATTTATATTTCAGTCCATTTCTACCTTTCTAGACTGCACCCTCTTCTTGCTCTGTCACGCCATCTCTTAGATACAAGATCACTGAAAAAAAAAACTTTAGCCAAATGATTAACTTGAAGAACATGTAACTTGGTAGTCTAGAACTACTATTTACTTAGATAAAAGCCTCAACATTTTTCTCTAAATGCCTGAGCTTAAGATTTGCAATTAATCATGCTAGTGGTTTTTCATATTTATGGGGGTCTGTAATGCAAACCCGCGGTGGAGCACAAGTTTTGGGCCTGTTCGGGGCCGTTTGACTACTTGCCATATTTAGCATCACAGGTCGATGATCCGACTCTACGGATGTGTTTGGATTTTTTTTTAGTTGCATTTCCATATATTATATTGTTGTTTTTAGTTATTATTTATTGTAATTGGGTTCATTACATTAACGACCAATCATAGGCATTTATGTAAGAGTGTCATAGAGTAATTTTATTATAAATAAGAGTACCAGGGGCACCCATTAGGGGATTGCTGAATATTGGAGAGCTCTTATTTGCGGATTTCGGCGATCCACTCGCGGTGACGACTACTAGGTATTTTTTTAATCCCTTTGTATTTCCCTCCCCAAACTTGTAGCTTTCCCCTTTCCTAATTCCCCACCGAGACTCGAAATCCCCTCCCAAAAATCCCACGCCACAACCACCCACTGAAATCGTTCATTTTCCCTCAAGAAAGCGCCTTCCCTACTTGCACTGAAATCCCACACCCCTTCCTCTTTACTTGCACAACTGCCTCTAAGATTTCCTTTATCAAAAATCCATTCCCCTTCATGATTCTATGCATCCAACACCATCT
Organism: Platanthera zijinensis; assembly: GCA_039513925.1. Lineage (NCBI taxonomy): Eukaryota > Viridiplantae > Streptophyta > Magnoliopsida > Asparagales > Orchidaceae > Platanthera > Platanthera zijinensis. The sequence continues at coordinate 153,152,589 of CM077094.1, read as the reverse complement.
GGTTCATGTATCCCCCACAAACAACCCCTGTTCTCTCCTCCAGGGTTTTCCCCATCCATTTTCAAACCTGTTGTTTCTAGAAAATTCAGTCTCAGTTTCCACCAAAGGCCAACAATCTATGCCTTGTATCCACAATCAGTCTCCATGATTTTTTACTTCAGTAACTCTCATCTAGTTCTCTGATTCTAACCCACCCACATTTGGTACAACATTCCAAATCTGCAATCCCTCGATATTCCAGCCACCTCTCGACTTCCAGACATTGTCGCCACCCAGATCTCCAAATCTTCACCCTACGACATTCCTTGTTCAGTGAGTGTTTTATTGTTGGATGGATCTCTGATTCCTGTTCTCATTATGAATATATGACTATGTGATTTCATGCTTATTAAATCTCTTGTTTAGTCGTTGTTTGCTTTGGGTTATTGTTCTGATTTGCAGGATCAATTCGCCGCGCATTCTTGATTTGAATCTCCACGCGGAGGAAAGCCTAAATTTGTTTTGCCTAAAAGAATAATTTTTCTATTGCTGAAATTATATGCACGCGATTTAACATTTTATTACTTATTTTTGGTCTCTCTGTTGTGTCCCGTTTGCATGCTGCATATAGTGCCTAAGATTAGGGGAGAAATTTACTTCACCTTGCTCAGATTGTATGTAGTCGTGCACCCACGTAGTCTATCCTACATCAATTGGTATCTGAGCTTAAGGTTTGGGCCACATTTATATATGTGGTGGACCAGTGGTAGGTCGCATAAAGTTGATATGCCATCCATGGCTAGTCATAGTGATCGTTCGACACGTTTTTATGTGATAAGGCTGAGTATCAGTCAGGTCATTGTTGTTACACCTCTCCTCTATTTGAGGAACCAGAGACCGTATATGCTTGACCCCATAGAGTCTCTTTATAGAGATCCTCATACTATTATGTTGATCTTCCCTGCCCACATCCACACATTTTTAGGGATCACGTTTATACTTGTTCTTAGTTTAATTATGTTAGGGGCAACCATTTAATGATTAACATGAGCCTTATAGAGGTCATCATCATAAGCATAACATCACGTTTATAGATCATCCTAGCATTCTAAAGACAAAAATGTCTGAAGCTGAATTTCAGTGATTGCTTCTTAAAAGATTTGATCGCATTGATTCTCATTTTGATCGTCTGGAAATTGTATTTAAAGGAACTAATATGATAAAACCTAGGAATTTAGGTCAAGCCATCAATGCATATAGTAGTGTTCCCACTAGCACGAGAGTCCTGACACCTAACTTTGATACATCTCATCTTGATGAGACATAGTGTCCATTTGATTTTTAAGTTGTCTGATCATGACCCTATGTTACATGTGGAGAACAACATTAGTAGGACTAGTATGGTCATGAGAGTGAGGATGAGCCATCCAATGACACAATGATGTTATATCCATCCCCTATACCCCCTTTAGACCTAATTACTCCTTTGGATAAAGACCCATTCCTTGACACTCTACCTATTGACCTACTCTTGAGTATGAGCTCTTCCCACTCTTCCTCTGTCATTGTTTCGAGCCACATCACAACTGAGTTCCTAGAGCCTAATGTTGATCTCGTAATGACCGCCTCATCCGTTTATGAGGACACTACCCCTTACGATGACACTCATTTGAAGGATCATGACCTTATTGGCGGGTTCTTTGACGAGCCCCTTGTTGGGCCTCCTGATGTGCCACCATTTCCTTGTGAGGATGAGATGCAGGTGGGCGACTCATTTACGAGTACTGAATTATTAACATCTCTTCAATTATTGCCCCTGATCTTGACCCAGAGTGTGGATCCTGAGTGTAACACCAAGTACGTAGGGCTTTCCTTAAATACACTTGAACATACTTCTGATGTTTAGAGAGTCTAACATATGACCCCTCACACTCTTGATGTGTTTTGGGACACACTGTCTGTTAATCCACCAAATGAATTTGCTGAGTCGCTTGTTTGTCATTTGCATGGGTCACCTGAGTCGGTCCAACGAAGGTTCAATACTGATAATGAATCTTATAAATCTCATGCAGATAATCATATATGAGCAGATATTTCATGAAGGTGAGCAGATGGTGGTGAGAATTCGCGCTAAGAGACTACTCTATCATTGACGATACTTAGACGACCTTCGATGGTCCACATCGATTCTTACTTAGCATACATCGAGAGGATATCAATCTCTATTCATCGGGAGATAAATTCTTTCAAGTCTGAGATAATGATGGGGATCGACGACATGGACCCGCACTGGAGCACGATGTTTGGTCCCGTTCGGGGCCGATTGGCTACTTGCCATATTTGACATCTTCAGATTGATGATCTGACTCCGCGGATGCATCCGAATTTTTGTTTACTTGCATTTTCATATATTATATTGTTGTTTTCAGTTATTATATTGTAATTGGGTCTATTACATTAACGACCAATCATGGTCTTTGATGAGGGAGTGATTTAGAGTTGTTCTATTATAAATAAGAGTATGGGGGCAGCTGTCAGGGGATTGTTGAATCTTGGAGAGCTCATCTACCCGGATTCTAACGATCCACTCACAGTGATGTCTTCGTGAGGCCATAGGTGGCAACTTCTAGATATTGGTTTATATCCTTTTGTATTCTATTCCCAAACCCGCAGCTTTCCCCTTACCTAGTTCTTCACCAAGACTCAAAATCCTCTCCCAGAAATCCCACGCCACAACTACCCACCGAAACCGATGTAAACCAGGTTAGGGTTTGAAGTCTAAATAATTATTTTTAGCAAAATAATTTAAGTTAACTCTTAAGCTCAAATTGAGATTTTGAAAACTATCAAAATTTTAATTTCAAGAGTGGGGCCGAGCGGCCTAATGAATTTACGCGCGCAAACAAACTCATCGCTTTGAACTTTACGGGGTTCGTTAAGTTCGTTCGGGTGGAACCTGTCAAGTATCCGTTTGGTTCGAATCTTCCACGAGTTTTACGGCCACAAGCGAAATTAGCAGACAATAATTTATGACTACGATATTAAAGTGGTAAGAACGCAAAAGCAAGCCCAACAATTATTTTCAGAAATGCATAAACTAAATACTAATTCATTGGGAGCAAACAACTATACCCAAGTGCAGTTGCTGGCCGTAGATCATTCCAATCCTTCCACGCAGCGAGGTACATCAGGAACAACAGCCGGGAGGGAGAAATTGGGGTCGAAGGCGCTGCTTCACGCCCGGGCGTCGGACAAGGTTACCGGGGTCGACGACGCTCGACGATTCCGCCAACGGAGAGGGCGGCGGAACTGGGGCTTGACAGAGATGGTGAAGCGGAGCGTCTCTGGCGATGGACGCGACTCCCGTCTGGGCTGAATCGTAACGACGGAAGGAGGAACAGTTGCCTTACTGGTTCGGTGGCGTCAACCTGGCGGATTAGGTGGCTCGGGAAGGAGTGCTCGGCAAGGAACAGGAAGAGGAAATAATTCTTCCCGTTCTGTCCGATTATTCCCCTTTGCCTTCCTCACCGAGGGTTAAATGGATGGAGCTATAATGTGCCCAAAGATTTCTTTTCTATTGTCTTTCCTTCTTCATGGATCTTTGACAACAAATAAAAGATCTCTTTACCTAATAATAAATTTCTGATTTTGACTCTTTCCAACCTTGCTTGTTTGATCTTTGGGGTAATGTATTTTGAATTTTTTAAGTTTATGCTTTTCTTGAATAAGTTAGGCTTGCCTCTACGTCCTACTACTAATAATACCGAACCTCTTCATTTATGATCCCAAACGGCCAGTCGAACCGATGAGCCGGAAAATAACACGAGTACAAAATATTGAAACGAGTACAAGAAATAAAACAAGTGCAGGAAAACAAAAATGCATAAATAAATATATGAAAATTATGATGCGTTGCAGAATGCATCAGAAACCTTTCATTTTCCCCTCAGAATGTAGCCTTCCCTACCTGCACCGAAAGCCCACCCCCTCCCTGTTTACTTACGCAGCTGCCTCCCAGAATTCTTTTATCAGGAATCCACCCCCTTCACGATTCTCTGCATCCAGCACCTGCTGTTTCCTGTAGCCCCCATAAACAGCCTCAGTTTTCTCCTCTAGGGGTTTTCCCATCCATTTCCAAACCCACCAGTTACTTTTTTGGAAATCTAGTCCCTGTTTCCACCGAAGGCCAGCAATCCCTCCCTTGTATCTCACAGTCAATCTCCATGGTTTCTACTTCAATACCCCTCACCCAGTTCTCTATTTCCAGCCCACCCACATTCAGTCAAGCATTCCAATGCTGCAATCCCTCAGTATTCCAACCACCTCTCTACCTTCGGATAGTAGTTGCTGCCACCCAAATATCTGGATCTCCACCCTACGACAACATCCCTTTACTTGGTGAGTGTTTTATTGTTGTATGTATCTTTGTTCTCATTATGAATATATGACTGTGATTTCATATTTATTGGATTTTTTTGTTTAGTAGTTGTTTGCTCTGAGTTATTATTATGATTTGTAGGATCAATTCGTCGCGCATTCTTGATTTGGCCCTCTACGTAGAAGAAATTCTATGTTTGTTTTGCCTAAAAAAATAATTTTGCTTAGCTAAAATTATATGCATGTGATTTAACATTTTATTACTTGTTTTTGGTCTCTTCATTATGTCCCATTTTACATGCTACATATAGTACCTAAGATTAGGAGAACAACTTGGCTGCACCTCATTAGAATTGCATTTAGTTTTGCATCCACGTAGCCTACTCTATATCATATTTTAGTGTGCACCGATGACATGACCCAACTGTCAATCAAGTGGCGATCAAGTATTATGTCCAATGCACGCTGGCATGGGGGGCCCTATGCACTGCCAGTAGCATCTATAAACATCACACACACACACGCACACACACACACACACACACGCACACACACACGCACACACACACGCACACACACACGCACACACACACGCACACACACACACACACACACACTATCAACTGCTTTGTTCTTTCAACTAGATGATTTTATGTTATTTAGTCTAATAATTTATGTCTATTATAAAAGCATTAAAATTGCATAGATTAATTGACTTATGCGGCACAAATTTCATTATCCAATTTATTGCTTTCATTATGTTGAGCTTGTCTTAATAGTTTTTCATGCATGCCAGTTTTTCATGCATGCCAATTTTCACGATAGAGATTTTTATTCTCTTGTTAATCCTTAGTTTAATTTGCATGTCACTGAAACTTCTTCAGTTATATAGATGACTTATAATAGTGTTGAGTTAATAACTTCTTAAGTTCTTGAACAATCATTATCTCAGGATAAGGAACTGCTTAACTCAGTTGTATGCCAAAGACATCACCCCTTATGACAGGCAGGAGCTTGACGAGGCTCTCCATAGAGAGGTAGGTCCTTTTTTTATCTAGAGATTAAATTTTCCTTCTAAATTATGCAAAATTCTCATTAACAGCAGAACTATTTTATAAAAAACTCTATTTTTCTCTTCATATTTGCCATTCAAAGTTTGTTTACTAGATTTTTTAAAACTTTGATCAAGATTGTTTCTTAAAACCTCTAAGTTTCTAAGTAAGCAAAGAGATAAGTTTTGTTTATAATTTCCTATGCCTGCTTTGCTATTATGTGTGGTGATTCCATGAGTTAATTTGAGCATGCAATATAAAATAATTATTAAGGTAAATTTTATCAATATAAATAAACAATAAAAAGAATTAATTGCCATTTGATTGATGTATGAAATTTAAAAAGTGAAAATTTGTTAAATCTTAAAATTCGATTGCTAAAGGAGTCCAGTTTGTGTTCTTCAACAGAGGCAAATATTATGTGTGATAAGATAACTAGTTCATTTAAGAGCATTGCCATAAATGTTTTTAGCCATGTCTTTGAATGGATCATTTTATTAATAAAGAAACTTGGTGGTTGAAATGAGGAGATATACAAATTTGTTAAGTAAAATTTATGTGCTTTTAAGGAGTTGAAACAATTTAATACCCTTGAGATTTATATTTATCATGAAAAATATTTAGAAATCTTGCTAAAAATTTAGCGAGTAAAAAATTAATATTTTTATTACAATATTTAGTTGTGTACTAAGGAGAGATAAAATGCAATATATAGAATAAGTAAAGCAGGAAATAAGATATTTAGAGATTTTGATCAACATAGATGCATTGAGAGTGAAGATAATATGATCTTAGTTAAAGATGAAGAAATGAATTTGCTATTTTGAGAAGTTATGAGATTAAGTTTTAGGGAAGTTTTTTGGAAATAGGGATGGGGACTGGTGGTGGCCTGGATCTGGGAGGGGAGTTGGGCAGCGGCTGGTGGGGGGCTGGTTGGGAGGTGTTTGGAGGGGAGACAGCCGCTGGGCAGCAAACAAAAGAGGGAATGGAGGAGGGCGGCGCAGGACATCAACCTGGAGGTATTTGGGTGGGTTCTGGAGGGGCTAGGGCTGGCAGCTTGTAGGGGAAAGAGGCAGGCTGCGGGGTGAGGGGCGATAGACTGAGGTGGGGCGGCTGGAGGGAGTAACAGAGGGGGCATTGACTTAAGGAGGGGTGGCTGGATGAGGGGCCTGATGGTGGCTGGCAGCTGGACAGCAAGAAAAGGGCGGCTAGATGGGGTCCTGAAGGTGGCCAACGGATGGACAGAGCAGGAAGGGAGGTGTAGATGGAGGAAAAATCAAAAGATACAAACTTACCCAAGGAGTCGTCACCAAGGGACTTCACAGAGTCGACACCGCGGAGGGGATCACCAAAAATGAGGAAGACGGTTCTCCAAATTTCAGCAATACCTAGAATGAGCAGACCTAATATCTATTTATAAGAAACTGCAAATTAGGGCACCCAGAATCAACGACTATGATTGGCCGATGGTTTTGGGGTCATAACTATATGAAATAATGTTCGAAAAATAATAAAGCTATATATGAAAAACATCAGAATGCGGATCCCAACATATCCATGGAGTCGGATCATCGATCCGGGCACACCATATATGGTAAGTCGCCAATCAGCCCCGAACGGGCCCAAACTCGTCCTCCGTTGCAGGTCCACATCTCCGCTCCGCATCAGTTGTGAGTAAGAATCAATTTTGTTTCGAGCGATGAAAATTTATTATGGAAATAATTTTATTGTGTATGACAATTAATTGAGCAATGTGGAAACCAGATAAAAGATCATGTGATATTTATTGATCTTGTGAAGGTTTATGATTGAATACCGTAACTTTTAATTTGGAGTGCATTAAGGAAGAAAGGTGTGTACCAATTGCATTAAGGAAGAAAGGTGTGTATTAAAGATATGTCGGAGTTATTAATGATATGCATGAAGAAATACTAACTTATATTAAAAGTAACTATATAATAACCAAAAATTTCTTTTTAACTCAATAGGTAATTTACTCAGTACCTTTTTTGTATATTAGTTATATATAACCGAAGGTATCCATAGGGAGGTGACTATCTTTTTTTTTTTGCAAATGACAGTTTTAATCAGTGAGACATCTATTGAGAAAATAAAAAATTAAATCAATTGAGATATTGTCTAGAAGGTCAATAACTTATAATAAGTATAACAAAGATTGAGTAGGAGTCAATTCAGGTCTATTCTTATCAGTTCCACTCAAACCTAGAAACCAAACCATATTGGTTCGGTTCCACTCAAACCTAGAAACCAAACCATATTTGTTCGGTTCCACTCAAACCTAGAAACCAAACCATATTTGTTCGGTTCCACTCAAACCTAGAAACCAAACCATATTGGTTTGGTTCCACTTTTTGAATCAAAAACTGATCCATGTACCTAAGGTCTATAACCCATATCCAAACCAAGTAATTCAGTGTGGTTTTAGTATAGTTCTCGATTCCAAATGTGTTCTAAAAGAATAATTTGTATTCAATTATTATTCGAGTGAATGTAGTTATTTAAATATTGAGAATGTTTTCATAACTCAATTGCTTAGATTGACTTGGAAAATTATACTTGGATAGTTGGAGTACATAATTTTGAGATTGATATATTTATTTATGTTCATAATAATTCTTAAAATAAAACACCTTTATATACTATTTTTTATCTAAAACTAAACTAAATTAGTCAAGGATAATTTTGCAACATGATGAAACAAACTTGCTCCTAAAATTCTCATTCATCCAAGGTACAAGCTTAATATAAGATAAATATGTGTTTAAGCTTGGTTTGGGGGCATTATAGTAATAACAAAAATTGAAAGTTGTGAATAAATGTGGTAAAGTAAATGATAACAAACATTGTCTTAACTCTTGCGCAACATCATTTGCTGGTGGGGCTAGGTTGAAATCGGACTTTCAAGTACCCTGTCATGACCTTGCAGCATCGTGAATCGACGTTGATACCTATCTTTTGTAATGATATTCCCTGGCATCCTCGTGAATCGACGTTGATACCCATGTTTTGTAATGATATTCTCCGCTGGAAAATTTTCCTTCTCCCAAGGCAAAACTGCTGATAGAGGTGAAGGAGCGAGAGTAGGCCATGTGCGACCCCCAAGGTGGGTAGAGAAAGCTCTGAAAGTAGTCATCTAACTGGGTGAGATGATGATGGTGGAAGTTGTAGGGGACTCACCCCCTCAAATTTGTGCAATTACCTAGGCCAGAGGGAGGACAACCTCTGTTGGACCAAATCAATATGGGTGTTCCCGAATGACTGTTGCCATGTGACGCCCAAGGTTGCATTGATATCATGCAACAGAAGGACATATAAGTTTGTCGTAAGTTGAAAAAGGCCCAACAAGAGATGAAGGTGGCCGTAGAAATTGACCATGGAAGTGTCATGTCGATCCCCCATGATGGCAACGGTGAAATTCAGTGATGTCTCAATCTAAAGGTGTAGTTGAGTTGCCAGATCTTGGGAAAGAAAATTATGAGTGTAACGACCCTAGCCGATCCAACGTGACAATGTCACGGCTCCGCTCTAGGCGACGCCACCGGGCTGCAGCCCAAGCACCCCAACCCCTCTCCAGCACTCTGGCGGTTTGTTGGTAGCCACAACTTTCCTTTGATTAGTCAAACTCGATAGTCAAACGCGCACTACAGGAACTTCCCAGAAGGTCACCCATCTCAGTACTACTCCAGCCCGAGCACGCTTAACTATGGAGTTCTTCAACTTCTCATCACCAATTGAGCTGCAGCTCAATTGGTGATGAGAAGTTGAAGAACTTCATAGTTAAGCGTGCTCGGGCTGGAGTAGTACTGGGAAGGGTGACCTCTTGGAAGTCCCCGTACGATCCAACTTAACTGTCGAGTTCGCTCATCAAAGGGAGACTGTGGCCACTAACAACCTGCCTGCATGGAGAGAAGTTGGGGTGCTTGGGCTGTAGCCCGGACGGCCGCCTGGTGCGCCTCCTCGGTGGAAATGAGAGTACATGAGCGAGCAGGGCCAGAGACGTCACAATGGGTCACCCCACTGTCTATCAAAAGATGGATGGTGTGATCCTGAAGTTCCCTGGTTATAATAGAAGGATATCGCGGTGTGTCGTCGATGGAGATACACGTCAGGTCGAGTTAGTAGAACTGCCCGTTTGGGTTGATGACCAGGACGGTGTATAGTACCTCGAGGGACTCAAAGTCATTTTGTGCGATCTCCAACTGATCATCCCAAATCATTGTTCACATCTTTTTCATGGGAAAATCGTTAGTGGGGAGTATGATTGCTTGCAAAGAAAACTTTGGGAATGGAAGTTTAACTGGGGAAGGTTGTTGGTGAGGGATGTTGTCAATATTGATGGCAGGTGCATGGAGTATAGGTGGGAGGTGGTAGGGTAGGCGGTTACTCTATGTGGTGACGGAGTTTGGTGGAAATCATACATTATCTAGATCTTGACATTAAAATCCTCTTCGACCACCCGCGTGACCTTCATTGGGTGATGAGTCCAAATATGGGAACGAATGTGTGATTGTAGCACTTGCAAGAACAAGCTATAGTAGTGATCTAGAGGAAGGCTCGGGACATGACGAGCTCAATGAGTTCGTCAATGTAGCAATCAAATGTGGTTGTGTGACTTAGGACAAAAAGGTTCTCAATGGCGTTACCCGAGTAGCAGTGATCATATCTCCTGATGGGAGCCTACTTGGATCCCCCAACCCCCTAATGTGTGTCGGGAATGGTAATGCAAAGCAGTGAAGCCAATGCATCCAGTGAAGAGCTAGCCGTTCAATCTCCTGGAGAACAATCAACAATTTGGTTCTGCGTTGTATGTTGATGAATTGTTTTGCTTTGGCTATCCAATCTATCGAGTAAGTGTCATTGAAGTGGGTTACCTCAAGGGTGTGAGGAGCATATTTGGCGGCATTGATCGTTGTGGGAAAGTCGGCAGGCAGGCTAGGAAGTTGATTAAGGAGGGATGATGGGTCTTTAACTGTGGTAAGTGAGAGAAAGTTTTGTTCCTCATGAGCATCTCATGCTTTAATGTGTTGCAAGATGGCATGCATGGAGAATGGCCGAATGGGTTTCTTGCGTTCTTGTCGAGATAGCATTCGACGATATCCATGTAGGTTTTTTTGCCATGATGTGAGTGAGGAGCATGCACGAAGGGGATTGATCGGAAAATTGAGTTGAGAGATACTCATTAGTATTTACAAGTCGAGTATTTATTATCATTATTATTATTATGAGTATTTGTATGCATGAGTGGGTCTTAGTCTCACATCTTGTGTTATAGTCCGTGAGTCCCTTGTAATATTATAAATAGACCTTTATAGATGAATAATACAAGATAATTGTTTTTCCTATCTCATTCAACTTTGTATCAGAGTGAGTATGAAACCCTAGCCGCACGTCCTTTTTTCCCCGCGTTGTTTCATTCTGCCCCGATCTCCCGCTCCGCCGTTTTGTTCGCGCATTCACTCTTCCGATGCGGTCTCTGGGCGGATTGGAGGCCGTCACCGGCTGCTGAAGGGAGTGACGTCGCTGCCCCCTGGTGATGTTGCCGACCCTGCATGTTGACGCCGATGCCTAGATCCACTGCTGCCGATGCCGCCGACTTCACTGCTGCCGATGCCTAGATCCACTGCATGTTGATGCCTAGATCCACTGTTGTTGTTGATGCCGCCAACTCCACTGTTGCCATTGATGTCGCCGACGCCTCGATCCCGCAAGTCCGACGAGTTCAGTGATCCCTCCTATGTCTGCTTGCTCTTGTGGCCTCACGCTTGTTTCTTTTTGCTGTCTTGCTCGTTGATCTTTGGTGCAAGTAACATGAGTGACTCCTCTCTTTCTCGTCGCTGAGTGTGATTCAGCCTCAGATGAGTGACCCTCGTCGGTCTCATGGCCACTCCGGCTCCCTGAAGATTACGACGGTCCTGTTAGATGACACAAACTATCTCGAATGGTCACTGGCTACGCAACATGTCATTCACAACCATCAGATGCTTGGTTACATTGATGGAACTGTTAAGGAGCCCCCTAAAACTGATCCCTCCTGGAAGCGGTGAGACTAAAAAACTCCCTGGTCGTTTCCTGGCTTCTTTACTCTATGTCTCCGAAGGTCTATCAAAGTTATATGCTGATGGACTTCTCCTTCGAAATCTGGACCCGTGCCCATGGGACATACTCTCAAATTAACAGTTCTATACATGTTTATGAACTTACTCCTTGCATTTTGGAACTGCGACAAGGCTCTATGACAGTGTCGTCCTTTTTTTGGAGTTCGAGCACTTATATCAGTAGTTAGACTATTTCTCGTATTTCACTCTGTTATAATATGTAGTTATCTTTTGTTTTTATTTCTTATTATATCTTGTGCCCGCCTCCATATATAGAGGGGACAACATCATTAGAACAAATCAATTTTGGTTCGGTCCAACATGGTATCAGAACAGCGCGTGCCTTAGCCACTCAACGCCTCTCATGTTCCGTCGTTCGCCCGCTCGTTCTCCCCGTTCTTCCGCGGCTCGCCCGTGACAGCCACGACAGACCCGTGTCAGGCGGTCCTCCCCGCTCCAGGAGGCCCTCCCCGCTCCAGGCGGCCCTCCCCGCTCAACGCGGCCCTCCCCGGTCGACCTTCCAACGCCGCTGACACCGCACCGGGTGGCCCTACCCACTCCCCGCTCCCTAGTCGACCTTCCAGCGCCACCGACACAGCACCAGACATACCTCCTTCTCTTCCAACGCCGCTTCCTTCCTCTCTTCCAGCGGGCCTCCTAGGGTTTGTCGCCCCTATCCTTCCGGCGCCGGACATGCGGCGAGGCCTGTGCTTCCTTTTTACGTCGTTTGCCTTTCCAGTCTTGAAATGGAGTTGATTTCTCTTCACCTCCTCTTCTCCGTTGATTGTTGTTCGGCATAATCGGTCGCTCTTTGCTGCTTGGCGTGGCGTGTGGTCTCCAGATTTATATTCTTGGGCCACTATGTCTTCTCTCAGTGATTCTACCTCCACACCGGTTCCTCCTCTTGCAAGTTCTCTGTGTGGGAGTCATGATCACAATACTCCACAGATGAGCCTGGAGGGGGGTGGTAACACCAATATCCTTTCGTTGTAGATGAGTCTGCTTGGAAGGGGAAGGGGAATCCTTTTTTTTGCATCTTCATCATGATCACAATACTCGAAGTTTGTGTAATTACAACTTGCACCCCTCCAACTTTTGAAATTACAAAAACCTCCCCTCAATGTTTACATTTTATAACATTCATGCACAAAAGTACCCTCTTAGAGTAAATCTTCAAGGGGATCTTTTTGTGCATGAATGTTATAAAATATAAACATTGAGGGGAGCAAATTGTAATTTTGAAAGTTAGACGGGTGCAATCTGAACACAAACTTCGAGGGGAGGTCCCGATAAATAACCCCATATATATTATAAATAAAAACTTAAAGGACACAATTGAGGCCAAAAGTCCCAAGGAATCGATCCTAGCCGTTCGATTTGGTCTGCATCTTAAAAACTTCTGAAAATCCCTTCAGCCTACTCCGATACTCAACCCGACTCCCGCCTCCCGGTTCACGGGAAAAAAATTTGCATATGCCGGCGGCGGCGACCCTACCTGTTTGTCGTCGGACAACCTCCGGCGAGTTCGCCCGGCCACCGCGAGATGGGCGCCGGGCAGGCCGGCGGCGACAACATAGGCAATCAGAGGCCTTCCTTTTTTCCCCTTAATTTTAGTTACATTCTTAAAATTAAATAAATATAAATATGATTTTAATATTGTAAATTTTTAAAAAATTAAAGAACCAAATTAGGGGGGGGGGGGCGAAGCCCGCCGCCGCAAACCGAGTACTGTCGCGCGGGGCACGGGGGCCCCCTCGTGCACTACACTCGTGTGTGTGTGTGTGTGTGTATACAAGCAGTCGTGCACGAGGGACCCCATGCGGACAACATTCGTCGTAGGTGCGACATTCATCGTGAGTGCGACATTTGTCGAGGGTGCGACATTTGTCGAGGGGCGACATTTGGCTGAGGCGGCAACATTGGTCGTGGGTGTGACATTTATCGAGGGGGCGACATTGGTCGTGGGGCCGACATTCGTTCTCAAAATCTACCGTCTGCCGAACAGGGTGGCAAAATCAGACTGAATCATTTTTTTTGTCTGCGAGTAGGGTGGTCTCCGCATCTATAAGAGTTCTCAAAGTATAAGAAGAATGACTAAAAAGACCGCCCAAGATCCGGCCCAAACAAATAAAAAGGAGGGGATAGCTCTTGGGAGGTCTTCGGCCGCATCTAGGTGGGCTTCGCCCGCCTTCGCATGGGCTTCGCCCGTGCTCGATGTGTCGCTGCGGGCTGCGCCCGCAACATATACATATGAGTACTCAAAATGACAGTAAAAAAATCTAAATCACGATTACATTTTTTATTTTGTAAAAAACATACGTTTTGACATACAAAACGTAATATCCATCTCTGCTCTCTAAATATAAAAAAAATGACTAAAAAGACCCAAATAAATGAAAAGGAGAGTTGATTATATGAGGGGTAGAATAGTATTAAAATGTTACACCAAACTCCTTTATGAGTTTACTTATATAATAAAGATATATATGTTCCAGCTTGAGGAGAAGTGTTAAAGCCCAATTCTAAAAGTCCAAAACAATTGCCCATTATAGATTCTACATCTCTCCTATATTTAGTCTTACATCTCCTAACAGAGGTTTTTTCTCCTCTTCCACTCTATATAAAGAGGGAGCATCAATGTAATAAGGTAAGATTGATATAATATTAAATTTTATTTTCAAACTTTCACATGGGCTTAGGGCCTTCTTTCTGTCTCTTTTCGTGGATGAATTTCTTCATTTTTCTTGCTACATTGTCTTTTTGTCATCTGCTTCTTTTTTCAGGCTTGACTTCGTCTATTACTTCATTGAACTTGTCCTCTTCAGTCGCTACTTCTTTTGCTCCTCCGATTTGTACTTGTCATTTGCCAGAATTTAATTTTTCTCTGTTTACATATTCCAAGTTGTATGACTTTATCTTTTTTCCTTTTGTGCGCCTTCTAGGTAGTCCTTAGAGCATTTTTATGATCTGTCATCCGACTTCTCTCTTTGTTTGGTTGCTTCATTTTCTTTCCGTGTCTTCACATTTTCGGCTTGACTCTTCTTTTCTATTTAGTGTGTTATAGCCTTAGTTAACTTCTTTACTTTGTTGTCCTCATGGATGTACACCTATCATATGGCTTGTCCGAGTGCCTTTTTTTTATCCTCAGAAGGTAGCATCAATTATTTGTTTTGTTTATCGTGCATGTACTCCTATTACACGGCTTGGCGGAGTACTTGTTTTGTTTATTCTTGACAGGTAGCGTCAAGTGCTTTTTCCCCTTGGGTTTACAAGACGAATGCAGTAAAAAGCAGTCCCAAATAGATTGAAAGGGCCTTGCCTCAACAAGCGTGTTAACAGAATAGGACTTGACTCTCATGGTTGTCAAGAAATTGTCTTTGATTCAATGATATTTTACTGTGCTGCACAACGAATCTGAAACTTAAATTAACTCTGTGATACCCTATTCTGATCTTCCACTTTTCTCTGCATATTCTATGAAAATTGTCATATTTTTATGATAATTTGTAGTTTCTAATCTGCTAGCTTTGCATCTCCCTTATTTCAAGGTGCTTGCACTTCCAACATCCTTGATTTCATGAATCTCTAATTATATTAACATGATCAACTTTAAAAGTAATCATATTATTATTTTAGTATAGCTTCTTCATAATCAGAGAACCTTTACATATTTGTTGTCTTAATTCATACCTTTTTTTTACCTTCGTTATTTTTCTTAGATTCAAGCTGCCTTTAGAACAGATGAAATCCGAAGAACTCCTCCGACACCACAAGATGAGATGCGGGCGGGCATGAGTTATTTCCATGAGACCATATGGAAAGGTGTTCCTAAGTTCCTAAGGCGGGTTGACACAGCCCTTAAAAATATCGGGATAAACGAGCGCATGCCATACAATGCTCCTCTCATTCAGTTCTCTTCTTGGATGGGCGGGGACCGTGATGGTAAGCTGAAAGTTGATTTGATGGTTTCTTACAATTAGTAGTTGCTAGTGCCAAAATTCAGGCATCTCTATGAGGAATCAAATCTTTGACTATATCTATCTTGCAATTGGTGTAGGAAATCCTAGGGTTACACCAGAGGTGACTAGAGATGTATGCTTCTTATCTAGAATGATGGCTGCAAACTTATATTTTTCCCAGATTGAGGATCTAATGTTTGAGGTATCAATTTCTCAAATGTATATGTCTGATTCTTCTTCTTCTTTTGAGAGTGTTGTGCCATAAAACTAATTTTTGAGTTTTTTTTAATCTCCGTGTGCATCATTTTTTTATTGCAGTTATCCATGTGGAGATGTAGCGATGAACTCCGTTTACGAGCTGATGAATTGCACCTCTCTTCGAAGAAAGATGCGAAACATTACGTAGGTATATCTTCTACTAAAGGCCCTTTCAAATTAATACGAACTTTTATTTTTTTCTGCTACTATGGCCTGATTTACAGATTGTTTCTTGTAGCATAAATCATCAATTTCCTCTTGCACTATAATTGCAAAATGGATACAAACAATTCACAAGATATATACTCATTCCAAGCTCTTCAAGGCTGATTCTCTTTAAGTGTTCCTCTTCAAGTGAGAACTTATAAAAACTTCACAAGCTACCCTATTGCATCACTCTCCCTTATATAGTGGGGATCACTCTGAGTACTAAATTAGCAAAATATTTCTTAAAGGGCAAATTGTATAATGGCGCAATATTGATTAAAAGGCAATATTAATAAACGATAAACTAAGAGAGTTTTGAGTCTTCAATACTCGCAAAAGTATCATCTGCAATGCGCATTCGTATTAGGCTCTTGCTTGTGTTACACTTCAACAAATGTTCTTCCCAGATAAAATTTAGAAATAGAGCTAATGCAAAATTAGTGCAGTTGTACTTTTATGTATTTTCAAAAATGCTTAAATACAAACATCAAGCAGCGACTTAATGTTCAACTCAGATTGATTCCGTGAAATTTTCAGGAGTCTTACTTGACTTGGTTCCCTGATCAATTTGGTATGTGATCTGAAGTTTACTAATTTAGAAGAAGTTATCTGATCTGTGTCTAACAGACTGACAAAAGCAATACAAACTGAAGGAGAATATAGAGCCTAAAAGACCAATGTGATGATGGAATGGTACTGTGTGGTAAAACGGGAAAAAATGAATGAATAGAAGAGTAAAGTTTCCTTGTTAATGAACTAAAATGTTGGAATAAAAAATTATTTACTTGGATTAAAAGAGTGCTGGCTGTCTATGCTCAAACCATACTCATTTATAGTTATTTTGATAGCAATTGATATCTTGGGCATTTTGACGTATAGTTGAACGTTAATATGCAACATTTTAAAAAAAACCATGCTCAATTACTGAGAATACTTTACTATATATTTAGTAGACCCCTGCTGCTTTAATGTTTGCACAATTTTACTATAATTGCCACTTATATGTTCCTTCGCTCTTATTTAGAATTCTGGAAGAAGGTTCCTCCAAATGAGCCCTATCGTGTCATACTTGGTGACGTGAGAGATAAACTCTACCATACTCGAGAGAGAGCTCGTCAGTTGTTGTCAAATGGGATCTCGGATATTCCTGAGGAGACGGCTTTTACCAACGTTGAACAGGTTCGCTCTTTCTTTCCTATTAAATTTTATTATCTATCAATGTGGTAGGTTCAAAATAATTAATCTAAAATTTTGTAGGTACTAATTCATATAAGAGTATTGTTATGGAAACATATGTTCCTGTGATAATTTATCAAGACAAGTTTTCTAAGCATATATTTATCAAGACAAGTTTTCTACACAAGCTGAACCTTGATTCATACGATTTCATGCTGCACTGTTTTTATTTTTAATTTGTGTTGCAACCTAGGATAAATTTGTTGCATTTGGTTAGAATTGGGCCTAATGGAAAGTTTATAAGCCTTAACACATGAAACAGTTATAGAATTCTAAATTAACTTCAAATACAAAATTTTACTGTAAATTGAAGTTAGAAAGATGCACGAGGATTGGATAACACCTATTTTGAGATTTTTTTCCAGAACATTTCTATTTTGCAATTTACGTATTAGTAGCACCTATACAAATCAGTTGGATGTTAAACCCAATAGCTCGCTCACATCACATGTTGCCCAAGTTAAAAAAACAACAACTCGTTAGAGGCTAAAAATTGTTCACGGGACGTGTTAAAATATAGAACTACATTTGAAGACCCATGTAACCATATGCACTTAGTATATATCCTGAGCCCCTCTACTAACAAAATGGTTTTAGGTTGGATTATTAGGTTTTGATGCATGTCACTCGACACTTTCCAAAGTTTTTAATATCCATATCAAACATAGAATTGACCATACAATGTCAACCATGATATTTTACATCTTCTCATAGGTATTTTACATGCTGTGGTCCCATGTTGGATGCGACATCACATTGTAGAATATGGCAAATGTAACTTTAACTTGATTATCCCTCGTACCATTTTATGATCCTTTATGATGTTCTCATTTCTTATTCTTAATTGCTTAGTGTGAACCCCCTGTGTAAAACTTGCAAAAAAGTTTGTGATTGATATAGCACTCAGAAAATTCATATTTTTTTATTTTCGGTATTAGTGCATGCTCAGTTGTTTTGCTATAAAATAAACGTATGTTACTGATAGGAGAAAACAATTAAATCATTGCATTACTCAACAATAGGTGTGTGTGTGTGTATACATGAGCTATGTCTATCTCTAACACCCCCCTCAAACTCAAGGGGGATCGTACACTGAGAGTTTGGACAATAAATATGTATGCCAGTTTTACGTCTGTGACTTAGTCATCAAATCTACAAGCTGCTGCTTAGAAGGAATAAAGTGAGGAGCAAGAATACCACGACCATACTGCTCTCGTAGGAAAAAAAACATCCACCCCAATATGCTTGGCAAGAGAGTGCTTCACTGGGTTTAATGTAATCTGAATGACACCAGTGTTATCATAGTGGAGTGGAGTAGGATCTGGAGATGCGACACCAAGGTCCTCAAGAAGCCATCAGAGTCAAATAATATCCTAAGTGGTGGTAGCTATGACCCAAAGCTCAGCCTCAGTACTGGAACGAGAGACACTAGACTGTTTCTTAGATTTCCATGCAATAAGTGAAGAACCCAAGAACAGGCAGAAACCCGTGACAGATCGACGATCAACATGATCACTGGCTCAGGTAGCATCTGAGTAAGCACAGAGCTGCAGAGAATTACAACTGGAGAAGAAGAGGCCTCGTGAAGTTGTTGTCCGGAGATAGTGCAAGAGCCGCAGTAGATGACCGTAATGCACAAAGGTAGGCGCACCAACAAACTGACTCAACACATGAACAACATGGGCTATGTCAGGCCGAGTAATAGTGAGGTAAACGAGACTCCCAACGAGGTGACGATAGCGTGCAGGATCAGAAAGTGGAACCCCATCATCCAAATGTAGCTGAAGGTGAAGCTCCATAGAGGTGTCCACAGT
Organism: Platanthera zijinensis; assembly: GCA_039513925.1. NCBI lineage: Eukaryota > Viridiplantae > Streptophyta > Magnoliopsida > Asparagales > Orchidaceae > Platanthera > Platanthera zijinensis. The sequence continues at coordinate 153,133,591 of CM077094.1, read as the reverse complement.
GCGAGAGTCAGAGAGAGCGACCCGAGCTAAGAGATCTGATTTATAGCTCCGCTGAGAGAGCTGAAAACCACGGTTTGTAGAGGTGACCTCAAGGCCCAAGAAGTAGCTCAACTGTTCAAGATCAGTCATCTAAAACTGTTGTTGAAGGTGATGCTTGACAAAGGCCACATGAGAAGGATCATTGTCATTAATAATCATATCATCCACATAAAGTAACAAAAAAGTCCGGCCACGAGAGGAGGAATGCATAACAATGCTGGATCACGTGAACTCGGGAGAAAGCCGACGGCTATAATGACTGAGCTGAAACGTGCAAACCATGCACGGGGCGCCTGCTTGAGCTTGTAAAGAGCTCGTCGTAAGCGTCATACAAGGCCTGGAGGATAGGAGAGACCGGGAGGGGGAAGCATGTATACCTCATGCTGAAGAAAGACATTCTTCACGTCGAGCTAGAACAGAGACCAGCGGAGTACAACTGGAACCGCAATAAGGGTACGAACCATAGTCATGTGAGCAATCAGAGCGAAGGTCTCGTCATAGTCTCGTTCCTGCTATTGCTGAAAACCACGAGCCACAAGTCGAGCGTTGTACCTTTCCACAAAACAATCTGAATGAGTCTTGACCCTTGCAAGTGGTAAGCACATCACCATGTTGGAAGATGGACAAACTCCCAGGTACGAGTGTGCTCGAGTGCTGCCAACTCAGCAGACATGACGGCCTGCCACTCAGGTATCTGGGCAGCCTCACGGTAGGAAGTCGGCTCTGGAGTACCACAGGCAGTAGCAGGAGGGGCAAACAGGTCCACCGGTAGTGTATCAATACTAAGGCGGTCGGGAGGACGTCGCTTACGAGGTGGATTGCGACGCACAGAAGGATCATCCACATGACACTCACTGAAGGAGACAAACACTAAGTCTGGGAGCATTGAAGGTGAGGGAACAAAAGGCGAGCGACGAGTGTAGTGATATGGAAGTGGTCGACGAGCGCATCAGAGGGATAGGTAGGTGGCGAGGGGGAGTAGTGAGAAGATTACGAAGTAGACTGCGATAAAGGAAGAGGAGGTGACAGAGTAGACTGCGACAAGGGAAGAGGGGGTGGACATACCCGAGGAGAGATTACATGAGGCAGAGAGATGAGAAGAGTGAAAAACTGCACGTTGGAGGGAGTAACAGATGAGTGTGAGGTCAAGTGGACAGAGGACATGAAGAAAGGGTGAGACTCGTCAAAAGTAGCATCACGTGAGATGCGAAGTCGACGTACAACATGATCATAACATCGATAGCCCTTATGCTCAGTACTGTATCCAAGAAAGGCACACAGAATAAACTGAGCAGAGAGCTTAGTACGCTCACGTGGAGGGAGAAGAACATAACACCGACAACCAAAAACATGAAGATGAGTGTAATGTGGGGGTCGAGAGTACAAACACTCACCAAGACAATGACCTTGAAGGAAAGTGGAGGGTTGCAGGTTGATAAGACAGACAATGGTGGAAACAGCCTCAACCCAGAAATGTGGAGGAACGTGAGAGGAGTTAAGAAGGGTGCGGGCTGTCTCAATAATGCGACGATTCTTCCTTTAGCGGTGCCATTTTGAGCGTGTGCACCGGGACAAGCAAGTTGAGGGAGAGTGTCGTGAGTAGCTAGCAGATCTCAAAAAACATGAAAGAGATACTCCCCCCTGAATCAGAACGAAAAATGCGTATGAAAACAAAAAATTGTGTGCACCATAACAAAAAAAATAACATAGATTTGAAAAAATTCAGATCGAGAATGCATAAAGTAAGCCAAACAATAATAAGAATAGTCATCAATGAAAAGAACATAATACCGGTGTCCGCCCTTGAATACAAAAGGTGCGGGTCCCCATACATCAGAATGAAGCTTAACGTGAACCACTAGGATGACCAAGATGTGATGCCATTGAGAGAAACCCACCAAAGGAAGACAAAGGGAGGAAGCTGTCGGTGACGATGAAGTGGAGAGAAGGTGGAGATGATCAAGGACGTACACCCCGCTACGACGACCAGCTCCCAGGAGTGTCTTAGTCAGACGATCCTTCACACTGCATGTAAACTCATCAAAAATAACAAGACAATCATGAGATGTGAGTTGGCTGGCGGATATGATGTTCATGGATAACTTCTGTATGTAGGCAACATCATAAACATGGAAATGACTAGTATGAAGGAGGCCGCGACTGGTGATGTGGTGAGTGGTGTCATCTGCTACCATGATACTAAGGGCAGAGGAGACATGTTGATAGGACAAGAGGTGGGTGACATCATATATCATGTGAAAGGAGACTCCAGAGTCAAACAACCAGTTGGAGGGAGAGATATTTGCAGGGGCGGAGGCAGCCGATTGAGAGGAGCGAGGCAGTGAAGCCTGCCGGGTGAACTGCTGGGCAATCAGCTGAGTAAGGTCAGATAAAGAGAAAGACTGCGCCCGAGCTGAAAAGTGAGCGGAAGGTGCACCAGGAGCACACTATTAAACAGACTGTTGAGCCATCCGAAGTTTGCGACACTCATATGTGGCATGACCAAGACACCAACAGTAGTGACAACGAACATGCAGGTGACAAGGAGCACCGGGCTGAGCAGCAGAGAGTACTGGAGGAAGAATTCCCTCAACAATCACCAAGGCCTTCTGGAGGAAGACGAAAGAGTAGTGAGGTGATGCCATCAAATCAAAATGGAGGACGGAGGGGTCGGGCGGGGTGCAGGAGCAGCGGGCGGGCTTGGCAAGACGAGCGGAATCAGAAAATCCAAGATCTGCAGAAATCCAACAGAAAAAGTAATCGGCAGAAATCTGGAAGTCGGAGGCAGCGAATGGGCTCGGTGAGAGGTAGGAAATTTGAACTATAGAAATCTGGAGCGTCGCAAGAAATCTGGACTGCAAAAATCTGGAGGGAACGACTGGAGCGTCGGGCAGCGACAGGGCTGTGTCGATTGCGAAAGGTGACGAAAACACGACACGGCGGGCGACAAAAGAATAGATGCGGCTGGAGCGGCTAGGGTTGGTCGGCGTCGATCGGGGATTTCGACGGGATTTTGAAGCTCGACGGGAGACGGGGAAGGCGTGGAAGCTTGACGGGAGGGCTGGAGGCTGGAGCGGCTAGGGTTGGGAACCTCGCTTTGATACCATGATAGGAGGAAACAATTCAATCATTGCATTACTCAACAATAGGTGTGTGTGTGTGTGCGTGCATGAGCTATGTCTATCTCTAACCGTTACCAGTTAATCTCATATTCTTATAATGTGCTACCTTATTTTATCAAAACTTGGCATTGTTTTATTTTTTTTAAATTTTGATGTGTTGGAAATGAAGGCCCTATTGCACTTCCACGTCTATGAATAGGCACTGTACTTCCAATGGTATTCATTCATCCATTTCTGAGTATGAAGGATTAGTTCAACACAGCCCAATAGAATATGAAGGATTAGTTCAACACAGCCCAATAGAGTAGATTCATAACGTTATGAAACAAACTCTTATTGTGCACTCGTGTCGGTTTGCACATCGGCATATACTTTGCACATAGCATTCTATTTTTTCTACCATGTACATTTCCTTTTTTGCACATGTAATTCTATATTTAAATAAAACTGTGTTCTATTAAAAAGATTGGTCTTTTGATGCAGTTCCTGGAGCCCTTAGAGCTTTGTTATAGATCTCTTTGTGCTTGCGGCGATCGAATAGTTGCTGATGGAAGCCTTCTAGACTTTCTCCGCCAAGTATCCACCTTTGGCCTGGCTCTTGTAAGACTTGATATCCGACAAGAGTCCGATAGACACACTGATGTTATTGATGCCATTACTCGGCATCTTGAAATCGGATCCTATAGAGAATGGACAGAGGAAAAACGCCAGGAATGGCTTTTGTCCGAGCTCAGAGGAAAAAGGCCTTTATTTGGTTTGGATCTTCCAAAAACTGAAGAAATTGCTGATGTTTTAGATACATTTAATGTGCTTGCAGAGCTTCCTGCAGATAGCTTTGGTGCTTATATCATCTCCATGGCAACTGCTCCATCTGATGTTTTGGCTGTGGAACTACTTCAAAGAGAGTGTCATGTGAAGAACCCACTAAGAGTCGTGCCTCTTTTTGAGAAGCTCGCAGATCTTGAGGCCGCTCCGGCAGCCGTATCTTGCCTTTTTTCAATAGATTGGTACAGAGATCGTATAAATGGAAAGCAGGAAGTTATGATCGGATATTCTGATTCTGGTAAGGATGCCGGGCGTCTTTCTGCAGCCTGGCAGCTGTATAAAACTCAAGAGGAGCTCGTAAAAGTCGCAAAGGAACATGGAGTGAAGTTGACGATGTTCCATGGGAGAGGCGGGACTGTTGGGAGAGGCGGCGGTCCTACTCACCTTGCCATATTGTCACAGCCACCAGACACGATTCATGGCTCTCTTCGTGTTACGGTGCAGGGTGAAGTTATTGAGCAGTCTTTTGGAGAGGAGCATTTGTGCTTCAGAACGCTCCAGCGTTTTACCGCTGCTACCCTCGAACATGGAATGCACCCTCCAATTTCACCCAAGCTAGAATGGCGCGCGTTGATGGATGAAATGGCTGTGGTAGCCACAAATGAATACAGGTCCATAGTCTTCCTGGAACCGCGCTTTGTTGAATATTTTCGTCTGGTAAGTACTTTTGTTTTACCATGTCTTTGTTTGGATGGTTAAAATTTCAGTGAAAGGAAATGTGGAAAATATGAAATCAATGGCTGGTGATTCATGTCAATTCATGGGCGAAATGTCAATCTTTCATCACTTTCCATTCATACAAATCTTAGATGTTACTTAATACTCAGGTCATAAACATGATCATTATCAGACTTATAATTACAAAGCTTATATGTTATTCAATGATCTGGTCATAAACATTCATCATCATTATTAGCCTTATCCTTATAATTTTTTGTCCGCTTTATGAATCTTCATTTTCTATTTATCTCAGTTGATTCCTATTTGAGTTTTGAAGCATTCTTATTAAATCATTTTGAAAAAAATAATTCCATGTTACCTTTGATCTACTATCCCTTTTCTTTCCTAATTCTCAGGCACAAAATTTATTTATTCGGTTAGTGGGGGCATTTTCTTGCGGTTGGTCTACATGTCCAAATCATCAAAGTGTATTTTAAAAGTATCTTATATTCGATAAATATCACTTCAACTTTCCTCTAATGTATTCATCTTTACACATCCATCTAAAATTACCAATTTTTCATGCCAAGCTTAGCAATATCAATGATTTTTTTAAAAAAATTCCTACAAATCTTAACCTTACTACATCACTAGCCTAATTATGATTTAATAGGATTTACTTTTAAGCCTCCATGTTCTCTTATGCATACTATTTTTGAGACACTTTTCCCATTTTAACTATAAAATCATATGCCACTCTCTTGTAAAACAAGATAAAAGATCAGATCATAACAGAACGTTTTCCTCTTTATTCTTTGGCAGGCAACACCCGAGCTAGAGTATGGTAGAATGAATATTGGCAGCCGTCCCCCTAAACGAAAACCTAGTGGAGGAATAGAGTCACTACGTGCAATTCCATGGATCTTTGCGTGGACACAGACAAGATTTCACCTTCCCGTATGGCTTGGTTTTGGTGCTGCATTTAAGCACATTATTGAAAAAGATATAAAAAATCTCCACATTTTACGGGAAATGTACAATGAGTGGCCATTTTTTAGGGTTACAATTGACTTGATTGAGATGGTTTTCACGAAGGGTAGCCCTGGGATCGCTGCTTTGTACGACAAATTGTTGGTTTCCACTGATTTATTGTCATTTGGAGTGAAGCTCCGAGCCAACTATGAAGAAACTAAACGCCTTCTTCTGCAGGTGACTTTACTATCTTCTATATTCTTGGGTTTTTTTGCAACCTTGAAATAACTTTCTGCTGCTTCTTGCTTATAATAAATGCCTATTTTCAAGATAGTTGATAAGTTATTTTTTAGTTTAATGGTCATGGGTTCGAGTCTTGGAAACAGCCTCTCGCAAAAAATGCAAGGTAAGGTTTGCCTACATTTCTTGTGGTGGGACCCTTCCCCGGACCCTCGCTCCAAAGGGATGCTTCGTGCACCGGGCTGCTCCTTTTAATGGTGTAATATTTAAGTATATATGTGATACCCAATTATATTTTGAGGCTCTGATAAGTGATATTATAGATATTTTGTTTAATTAAGTATTTAAATTTGAATTTTAAAGATTACATGGATGACATTTCATTGGAGAAGAATGTCTAAAGATATTTACCATGGAATATTGTGGACTAGAGAACAAAATGGGGTGTAGAATGCTGAAATGTCGGATTCTGCCACTTAATTTCAGGCTACTCCGGTCTCTGTAAATAGCTCAATAGGTTGATTATTCTGCACCTTCTTTGGCCTCTAAGAATTCTCTCGACTTTTTTACTTCTAGAAGAAAGATAGATCATAACTTTCCATTGTGAATCCCTAACAGGTGTCAAGCGCACTGGCCTTCTGTGGAGTAACTCGAGATTTCATCTTCATCTTGAATGTTTAGAAGAGTTTTTTCTTCTTCATCGTCCAACTTCTTTTTGGCATGCGCCTCCCTCTCTTGACAGCAGGCATGCTTTTTGTGCAGATCGAGTTGTACTCCTTGGCGATATTGGTTCCTTCGTGCATGGCCAATTGGAAATTGTCATTGAAATATGAACGTCTTTCATCATTTCTTCTCCATTCATCCAGACATCTTCCTCGATTTTGTCCTTTTCAAACCAACACTCCAGGTGGTCGGGATTTCTCTGCCAACCCTCCTGATAGAGTGGAGTAATAATTCTTTGCTAGGGATCCCCAGGGTTGGCCGACCTCAATCAGCCTTTCTGAACGATCTGTAGTGACCTCCCAACTCTCTAGCTTGTCGGAGGGCGAATCAGCCTTTCTCAACTATCTGTAGTGACCTCCCAACTCTCTAGCTTGTCAGAGGGAGAATGAGCAACGGTGGACTTCTTCAAACACAACAACCTCAATGGCTACAACCACTAGAGTCTGGTGGACTCGGTGAATGCTCTGTCCCTTCCCAACTGCAAGCATCATTTCTTGTTCCTTCCGGGAAACGGTCTGGAGAGGGTGTTTCTTCGGTAATGGAAAAGTGGGTTACTCGCTTCGCGTATGCAAGACTGTCGTGCAGTTAGACGAGCCTTACGCCCAACTTCTTCTCCTTCGCATCTTCTTTTTCTTCCCATGCCTTCATTTGTTGTTCATGCTATCTCCATGCCTGTTGTGGGCTCATCAAATATTTCTCCTTTCAGCATCCCCACTCAGATGGGAGAAGTGGCATGAACCCTATGGCCTTCCCTTCTTTGGGTTTGAGGCATCCATCTGTGATAATCACAGGAGTGTCTGCTCTGAAGTTTGATGAGCACTACAATTTGGTGGAAATTCACTTTGATCTTCCCTCCTTTGCCGCGGGGAATCACCCCGAGCTGCATTTGAATTTGGACATTCGTTCATGAATCCAAGTGATTACCACAAGTTGATGGTCGGAACTTCATAGCGCTCGAGATCTTGGTCTCTATGCACTTCTAGAAATGGTCAATCATGACCAGAATGAAACGCCAACTCTTATTGGTTTACTGAAAGGGCCCGAGAAGGTTCATTCTTAAGACTAGTAATGACCATAGTCTATCATTATATATATACAAGTTACAGGAATGGGGCTCCGCCCCTCACGGCCAACTGCGACAGTACCTCAACTGCGATTGTGCACGGCCCCCCCGTCCCCTTCGCAACATTATCCCGGCCACGACATTGTCTCGACGAGACGGGGCTCCCGTCGCTCGCAAACCCTTAAGCGCTCTACGCTCGTCGCTCATTTTTGCGGTGTGCACGGGAGTTTGCTATGGGTAGGAAGAACACATTTTTTATTGTAGGTAGCGGGCTTTGTTTATATATCAACACATTTTTTCAAATAAAAAAGAAGACAAAACTAAAAAAAATTGGATTTTTTTAATAAAAAGGGGTAAAATGAGAAAGTGAATGTTTAACCAAATGGTGTTTTTCCCTTTTAATATAGTGTGTGTGTGTATATATATATATATATTCTTATCATTCAAAGTATAATGCTTATGAGCTTACATTATTTAAAAAAAATCACATGTAGGTTGCTGGACACAGAGATCTTCTGGAAGGTGATCCCTACTTGAAGCAAAGACTCAGACTCCGTGATCCGTACATAACGAATCTAAACGTCTGTCAGGCTTACACGCTGAAGCGGATCAGAGATCCCAATTATCATGTGACTGCGAGGCCTCATCTTTCCAAAGAGATTATGAGTTCCAGCACATCAGCTGCAGAACTTGTCAACCTTAATCCCACCAGCGAATACGCCCCTGGCCTCGAAGATACCATCATTTTGACCATGAAAGGCATTGCCGCCGGCATGCAGAACACCGGTTAGTTTTGTTCATTATATATATATATGAAGGATATCTTTGTATTAAAAGCTTTGTAACTCGGTATCTTTGTATTAAATTAAAACTTAAGACACTGCTTTTGAAGTATGCGAATAAAGGCTGATTATAATAGAGCATGTTGCGCCCTAGATTGTTATTTCATTCATGGGATGTTGTTTTCAGTGTAATTAAGATGTTGAGTTTGTTGATTTCGTTGTTTTATTTAGAGATATCTAAACGAACGAAGAAAACAACATTAAATTTGTTGGAAACCTAGGCTTTGTTTAGACAGTTGTGATGTTTGCAGGTGCAAGTGTAAAATTGTGATAAAAATGCAACAGTGGCAGTTCATCTAAATGTTCATGATGGATTTTTTGGCCCATTTTTTACTTTTTGGGGTCTCATTATTTACAACTGTTAATGCTTAAACACATGCATGATTGTGCTAACAACCTTTTGCTCTAAAATTTCATATACAACAACATCACTCAAGCCTTTATCCCATTATAGTGGGGTCGGCTATATGGATCCTTTGTCGTCATTGTGCCCTATCTTTTGTCATAATCTCACTAATGCCTAAGTACATTATGTCTTTCCTTCTAGTTTCATTCCAAGTCTTTATTGGTCTACCCCTCCATCGTTTAACTTGCCTAGTGTCTAGACTCTCACAATGCCTAACAGGTGCCTCTAATGGTCTCCTTTGTACGTGTCCAAACCATTTTAGACGAGCATCCCGCATCTTCTCTGCAATTGGCGCTACTCCTGTCTTATCCCTGATACATTCATTTCTAATTTCATATCTTTGTTTGAAAATTTGCATTTATGACTGCACCTACAAATGTGTGTTGGAAAACAACAATGTGCACCTATGTTTTTCTAATTGCAATCACAATTGTCAGCGTTTTCCCATTGCTCTCCCAAGTACTGCCCTAATTTGTGGGACATTTTACAAACTGTCGTAGTCAAGAGCCACATTGGAGTACTTTGAAGTTGATTGCCTCCTCAAACATTGGAGACTTGAGTACTTTGAAGGTTGCAAGATGAGTAGTATGAGGGATAAATGTCACATCTAAGGATTCTAAAATGTAACCTTCTACAAGAAATTATGAGGATTACCACAAAGCTTACAAGTAAATGATAAGCAATTGTAATGCAGTGACATCAATTTCCATGAAAAAAGTTTAAGTCCTTGAATCAATTTCATAAGGTAATAATAGTACATCAAAAAAATATTTGTCTAATGCAAAATTAAGGCTTTATTTTGTTCGGCGGCAGCGGGTGCATCCGGTGGGTCGAAATGGAGCTTTGGAACCGGAGGGGGAGAGACGGGGGTCGAAACGGAGCGGATCAGGGCCGATTTCTCCTTGCCGCAGGTGCAAATGGAGCAAACGCCACCGGGGTCCGTTTCTTTACCGCCGTCCGGCGGCATTTGCTCCAAACGGAGGCGGCGAAATGCTGAATCAAATAAACCCTAAGACTCATTTTGACACTGTGGTGGTGGTCGTAAACGCATGGAATAAACTGTTATTCGTTAAGGATCACCTAACAAACATCATTCGTTTGAACATTATCGTGGATGAAGTTCCTTAGGCGGGCATTAAGGAATGACAATTCAACCCTCATGTTCATGACCGTCACCACCCTGCCAAACGGAGCCTAAAAGGAGCTAGCTAATAAGAAAGCGGTAATAGTGGTTATCGTCATGCAGAGTCATAATTTTGTTGTCCTGATTTCTGCTAATCAAGAAGCTCTGGAATACCTTTGAAATCATGCAATTGAAAATGTTAAAATAAATGGTGAAAAAATTACTTAATTAGTGTTTCCCTTACTTAATTAGCGTCACTGCTCGAGGGTTTAACCCTTCCTGATCATCAGTTGAATCATGGCATAGACTATGATGGGGCTCCATCTAACTATGGCAAGGTAATACACCCATGCGCTCAAGGGTTTGCTCCTAAGTAAATTCATTGGTAAGCGTACATATAACTAGGGCTGTTCACAAATAGTATAGTTCGCGAATAATTCGGGATTCGATTCGTGAATATTCGATTAAAATTCGTATTTTTCAAATTCGAATCCGGATTCGAATCCGAATTCCATATTCGAATAGTTTTCGAATCCGAATCCGAATAATTTTCTCACTGTTCGGAGGATTCGCGAATAGTTCGCGAATACTGGAATATATATTAAATTTTTTTAATATATTTAAATAAATATTAAATATAGTTATATTTTAATATTATATTAAATTAAATATTATAAAATTCAAATTCGAATTCGAATCCATGTTCGAATCCGAATTCGAACCCAAAGTCGAATCCAATATTTCATGGCGAATCCGAATCCGAATCCAACACTGAATATTCGATCGAATCCGAATCCGAATCTCTGCATTCTTTGTCAAATTTGGATTCGATTTAAGAGTTATTCGGTTCGATTCGGTTCGTGAACACCCCTACATATAACATTGTTTTCCTTTTTCCTCTTTCATGCTCTTGCAAAAATTTCTTTTTATTATTTAATAAATTTTTTAGATGAAAATTTAGTAGTTTAATATTTGGACTCACCCCTAAGAGTTTATTGAAGCATTTTAGAACAAGTGGGTTAAAATAAATTCCAAATGATGTATACATTGTTTGTTAGTTTTTTAACTTGTGTATTTGTCTCAAAAATTTAAGTTCTATAAGTTCCCGAAGCTTATGTTCCGTTTGGCACGGTGGTGGTTGTCATGAACATGAGGGTTAAATTGTCATTTGTTAGTGCGCACCTAAGAAACTTCATCCACTTTTATGTTCAAACGGATGATGTTTGTTAGGTAAGTAATCCTTAAAGAATGACGGTTTAACCCATACATTTACGACCGCCACCGCCGTGTCAAATGAAGCCTTAAGCAACCTTCAAACAACATTGGTTCCTGGTTGACATTTTAATTTATGTATTTTTCAAACAACAAGGGTTGTTGGTTGGTCTTTTACTGTATGTATTTGCCTTAACTATGAAGTTTAAAGTTTAATAGGCTGAAGTGACTTGGAAAATCTTTAAACAACAACAATGCTGGTTGGTCTGTTAAATGACAAATTTTATGTAAAATAAGACTTTAAGGTGCATCTAAAGATTTTAAATCTTCCAAACAACAATATAGGAATATTATATTACAAAAACCTTCCCTCAATGTTTACATTTCGTAACATCCATACACAAAAGTATCTTCTAGGAGTAAGGTTCTGTTTGCCATGGTGGTGGCGGTATGAGTTAAAATGTCATTCGTTAAGGATCACCTAACAAACATCATTTGTAAGTGGATGAAGTTCTTTAGGTGAGCATGCCAAACGGAGTCTAAGGCTCCGTTTGGGGGGGGGGATTATTTTCACCGGTCAAGCGGTTACGACCGCATGTACCGGGCCTTAATTAAGGCCCGGTACATGCGGTCGTAACCGCTTGATCGGTGAAAATAAGCCCCCCCCCCAAACGGAGTATAAGGGCCGGTTTGGGAGGGCTTTTTAGCTCCTTTTTATTTTCTGAAAAACGCTATCACACTTAAGAAACTGTTTGGATTGTCTACCGGTGAGAAAAGCTACCGCAGAAAACTTCATTTTCTCATCTTTTGGAAAAGTCACTTGTCACCTACTTTTAACCTTTTCGAAAAGCACTTTCTCATCACAAAAACGTTCTCTTAAAAAAAATTCCAACTTGATTTTTTTTTATCCGGACATATTTTTTTTTGCTTCGGCGCGAATTTTTCGACTGGACACAAATTTTACGCCCAGGTGCAAATTTTTCGCCCCGGTTGGCATTTTTCGCCCAAGTGCGGGGTTTTTCGCCCGGGTGTATTTTTTTCGCCCAAGTGCGATTTTTTCACCTGTGCTTGATCTTTTTCTCCCTGACAGGTTTTTTTTCGCCCGAGCCGATTTTTTTGTCCGAGCGCGATTTTTTCGTCTCAGTGCGAATTTTTCGCCCGGGCCGATTTTTTCTTCCGGGCGTGATTTTTTCGCACCAGCACGATTTTTAAGCCAGGGCGAGATTTTTTCGCCCGGGCGCGATTTTTTCGCCCGAGCGCGATTTTTTCGCCCAAACGCGATTTTTTGCCCGGGAATGAATTTTTCGCCCGGGCTCGAATTTTACGCCCAAGAGCAATATTTTTTTATCAAAGCTTGTTTTTTTCGCCGGAGAGCGGTTTTTTCGCCCGTGCGCAATTTTTCGCCTGAGCGCGGCTTTTTCGCCTGGGAGCGAATTTTTGCCTGGGGCGCTGTTTTTCTCGCCCGTTCGTGAATTTTTCGACCGGGCGTGAATTTTTCGCCAGTGAGCGATATTTTTGTCTGAGCGCGTTTTTTTTGCCCGGGCGAGATTTTGTCGCCTGTGCGCGCTTGGGGCGAATTTTTTGCCTAAGCGTGATTTTTTCGCTCGTTCGTAATTTTTTTCCCCGGCTGTGTATTTTTTTCGCCCGGATGCTATTTTTTTGCTCGAATTCATTTTTTCGCTTTCGGGCGAAAATATCAAGTCTGTGAGAAAATATCGTGTCCGGGTTAAAAAGTTCACGCTCGTGCGAAAATTCACGCCTGGGCGAAATATTCGCGCCCGGGCGAAAAAATCGTGCCCGGGTGAAAAATTTGCGTCCGGCTGTAAAATTGGCGCTCGAGCGAAAATATAGCGTTCGCCCGAAAAATTTGCGCTCGGGCGAAAAATATCGAACCCGGGCAAAAAATATCGCACCCGGGCAAAAAATACCGCACCCGGGCGAAAAAACCACGTCACGGCGAAAAAACCGCGTCCTAAGAAAGAAGTCTGATAACTTCAAAATTTTGACAGATTTTCTCAAGAGCATACAGATTGAGTTCAATACTCATATAGCCCTGATCAGAAGTGATCATGGGACAGAGTTTGATTCTCTTCTTATGCAAGAGTTCTGTCAGAATGAAGGGATCAGGCACACTTTCTCAGCTCCTAGAACTCCTCAACAAAATGGGGTAGTTGAAAGGAAAAATAGAACCTTAATTGAATCAGCCACAACATTATTGACAGATGCTCATCTTCCTCTAACCTTTTGGGCAGAGGCTGTGAACACCTCCAATTATGTTTTGAATAGAAGCCTGATACATAAACTAAAGGATAAGACTCCCTATGAATTGCTCAAAGGGAAGAAACCTAAAGTTAGCTTTTTCAAAATTTTTGGTTGCATTTGTTTCATTCACAATAATGACAAGAGATATTTAGCAAAATTTGAAGCTAAGGCTGATGAAGGAGTGTTTCTGGGATACTCTTTGAACAGCAAAGCTTATAGGGTGTATAACAAATCATCTCATAAAATTGAAGAGTCCATGCATATTACCTTTGATGAATCTAATATGTCTTATAAGGAGAAGAATTCTTCTACCATAGATCACTTACAGGTACAATCATTAGCTGAAAATATTAATCAGTTAACCATCATGGATGAGGGAAATCTATCTTCAACAACTCAACAAGAAGCTGCTAGCAATAAGAGTGAAGATACAGATCAAACTTCAGAACCAAATGGAGAGCCAGTTGTTGTTCCACAAGAGGAAACAACAACACAGGTTGGTGAACAATCAACACCCACTGTTGATTTAGTAACAATAAGAGATCATCCAATCTCCCAAGTGATTGGAGAAATTTCAGAAGGTGTGCAAACCAGAAATCAGATAAATCAACATCTGATGCACACCTGTTTTCTCTCCCAAATAGAGCCTCAAACTATTCAAGATGCAGAGCAAGATCCAAGCTGGATCATTGCAATGCAAGAGGAACTAAACCAGTTTGAAAGGAACAAAGTATGGGAATTGGTTCCAAAACCAAGAAACCATCAAATTGTTGGAACTAAGTGGGTTTTCAGGAATAAGCTAGATGATCAAGGGATCATTGTGAGAAACAAGGCAAGGCTTGTTGCTCAAGGCTATTGTCAAGAAGAAGGGATTGATTATGACCAAACCTTTGCACCAGTTGCAAGGTTGGAGGCCATAAGAATTTTCCTTGCTTATGCTGCACACAAGAAGTTCAAAGTTTTCCAAATGGATGTTAAAAGTGCATTTCTCAATGGAGACATCAAGGAAGAAGTCTATGTCAAGCAACCTCCAGGTTTTATCTCTTCAACCCTTCCTGAACATGTTTTCAAATTACATAAGGCTTTATATGGCCTCAAGCAAGCTCCAAGAGCATGGTATGAGACCTTAGCCTCCTTTTTGCTTGAAAATGATTTTAAAAGGGGTAGAGTAGACCAAACTCTTTTTATTAGAACCCATAAGTCCCATATCCTACTAGTACAAATATATGTAGATGATATAATATTTGGGTCTACTGATACAAGCTTATGCAAAAAGTTCTCACAACTTATGCACTCAAAGTTTGAAATGAGTAGCATGAGTGAGCTTTCCTTTTTCTTAGGATTGCAAATCAAACAACATGCTGATGGCATATTCATCTCTCAAACCAAGTATGCAAAAGAATTGGTTAAGAAATTTGGTATGTCAGATGCATCTTCTATGAAAACACCTATGCCTACTAATGCTGTCTTAGATGCTGATGAATCTGGTAAACCAGTTGATCAGACTAATTTTAGAGCAATCATTGGCTCTCTTTTATATCTTACAGCTAGCAGACCAGATATTATGTTTGCTACATGTGTATGTGCTAGGTTCCAAGTGAGCCCTAGAGAGTCACACCTCACATTAGTTAAGAGAATTCTTAGATATGTAAAAAGTTGTCCAAATCTAGGTCTCTGGTATCCACACGATTCAGGATTTGATCTCACTGGATTTTCAGATGCTGATTATGCTGGATGTAGAGTAGACAGGAAAAGCACCAGTGGAACTTGTCAATTCCTGGGTGATAGACTTGTCTCCTGGTTTTGCAAAAAGCAAACATCTGTGTCTACATCAACTGCTGAAGCTGAATACATGGCTGCAGGAAGTTGCTGCTCACAGATATTGTGGATTCAAAACCAGCTCCTCGACTATGGTTACAACTTAGAGAAGTCAAAAATTCTTTATGATAATACTAGTGCAATTTGTATTGCTCAAAATCCAGTTCTCCATAGTAGGACAAAGCACATAGAGATCAGACATCATTTCTTAAGGGATAATGTAGAAAAGAATAAAATAGCACTAGAGTATATTTCTACTGATTTACAAAGGGGAGATATTTTCACCAAACCTTTGGATGAAAAGAAACACTTCTTCTTCCTTAATCAGTTGGGAATGATAGATGGAGATAGCATAAATTAATCTACAAGATTTTGAAACCATAAAAATAACAAAATCTAGGCAAATGTATCTCTTCCTTAAGGTTCTAGAGGCTGTTAGATCTAGAGGTTCTGTCTGAACTCTGCTCGACGCTCGACGCTTTTCACTTGAAAACGTCGACCGGAGATCGACTGACCATCGACCGCTAAATAGCGTCGACCGTCGACCTCATCTTTTGCGTCGACCAGAGATCGACTCTGTCTAGAGTTTGTTAAGTTTCTGTTTCGGTCGACGACGTCGACCAGAGCTCGACGTTCAGCATCCCTAATAGCGTCGACCGTCGACCTTCAAAACGTCGAACGTCGAACTCAGCTGAACGCCATCGTGTCTCTTCGTTTCCCCTAGAGCCTCTTAGCGTCGAACTAAGCTCGACGTTATTTCCTTTTCTGCGTCGAACCCTAGTATAAAATCATCTTCTCGGCGTCGATGTCATTTGCGCTTTCGTATTTCCTGCAACTACATTCTCCCTCCAAAGCTTTTACACTTGTTCTTGAGAGGTATTCTGCAGATAATGGCGATTCCAGCAAACATATTGACGGCGATGAAGTTCGATTATGGTTTCGACATCGACTTGGATTCCTTTGAAGGTTCCTCACAGAATTTTCTGGATATCCTGGAGCTATTTAAAGAACAGAAACTAGTGAAGTTTATGTCAACAAGAATGCCCATGGCAGAGACTGAAATTAAAGAGTGGATATATACAGCAGCTAATACAGATGAGAGCACTATTACTGGTTCTATTTCTGGAACTCAGGTATCAATATCTCCTGCTACTTTTACTGAAGCTTTTGAATTAGAGAATGGAAATGACAGCTTGGAATTGTCAAATGAGGAGTATGCTGCAATGCTAGACAGAATGGGTCATTCTTCTGAGAATGCCTCCAAATTGCTGAAAGTGGATCTTGCCATTGAATTTAGGCTTTTAGCTGATGTGGTAGGCAAGGTCATCTGTGCTAAGAGGACAGCACATGATGCTATTACCAGGCAACAATTCTGCATCATGGCTGCCCTCCTAGATAAAAAGCACCTAAATTGGGGAGAATTACTGTTTGATTTAGTGAAGAAAAAGGTCAATAAGACCTATGTTCATTTTGGAAGGACTTTGGGATTGTTGCTTCATCATGTCTGCCCACAACTTCTGGTAACCTCCAAGCACATTAATGCTTCAAAGAGGTTGACCTGTGCCCTGATTGGAAAATGGGATAGGAAGATTGTAAATCCCAAGGCTGCTGCAGCAATGAAATCCTCTACTGAAACAAGGGCTGTTGTGGCCACTCACCCTCAGTCAACTGACCTAGTAGAAGAAGCCAGGCCATCAATCACCATCTCTCCTTCATTCAGCTTTCCAACAACCTTCACTCCATCAACCTCTCAGCTCTCATCCCCTTTGCAAACATCATCCATTGACACTATTGCATCTTCTCTTCGTCCATCCATTACCACCACTTCTGAAGTATTTGATTCTCTTCATTACTTCCCTCCAATGGACACTGAGATCAATCAAGATGATTCCTTCTTGGATGATTCACATGATAACATTGCTGAGCCCTCATTCTCAGACCTCATCATGTCCTCCATTATTGAACCCTCCATTCCTCTTCCTTCTATACCATCATCTTCTCCTGCTGCATCTGTTTCTCTCCCCTCTACCTCTGCTCAACAGTCTGAGCAAGTAGATCTGCTTCCCTTGGCTAATAAGCTCTATGAGCTCTTGGCTCCAAGGTTGTCCTCCTTATTGGATGCTTCCCTAGCTCCAATAATCAGATCTTTGGACTCTATTTCTTCAATGCTCTCTTCCCTCTCTCCTGCTGTGGCTGGCCCTTCTTCTAGGGGCCTAGAATCAGTTGCTACTGAATCTAGGCAGGGGGAGATTTTGGTAGAAGAAGAGCTGCCTTCTGTTGATTGTGAAGAGATGCTTGTTTCAGATGTTCAGATTGCAGATAGAGAATTCAGTCCACCTCCAGTTGAAGATTCTATTGTGACAGTACCAGCATCATTTTTCAGAAAATCCTTCAGCTCTCACAAGTTACTGCCTGCTGAAGATCTGTCCAGGGCCATCATTCCCTTTGCTGCTGCTGTTGTTGGTTGTGATAAGATGATTCTTGAAGATGATGCAGTGGTAGCTGATGCTCCTGCAAATGAGTCTGTTGCTCATATTTGTTCTGATTCTGTTGATATTATTGATGATGATCAGTCTGTTGATAACATGACTGTTGATAAGGTTCTTGACACTTCTGATGCAGTGGAAGCCCTTGCTCCTGCTGAAGTTGTTGTTTCTGAGGCAGTGGTAGCTGTTGCTCCTGCCAGTTCTTTTGTTTCTTCTGTTTCTGATGCAGTGGTAGCCTCAGCTCCTGCTAGTGAAAGTTATCCAGCCATTTCTGTTGAGGCTGTGATTTCTGAAGTCTTGAGTGACTTAGCTGATTCAGTGCCTGCTGCTCCTGAAACCATTTCTTTCCCTGCAGTGCTAGATAAGTCATCTACACTGGCAGATGCTCCTCCTTCTGTTTCAAAAAGAGCATCAAAAGATGATTATTATGACCCCTATGATCATATCCAAAGCAGCTCCTCTGATGAGTTTGCAACTAGCTCTGATGACTCTTCTGCAACTATTGCTAAAAAGAGGAAAGCTAGAAGCAAAGCTCTAAAGAGAGTTCCAATGGAAAGGGCTACTGACCATGACATCCCTTATTACATACAGCACAAATGCAAGATTACTGAGCCATGGATGCAGTTCTCTAAAAATCAGCTCAAGGCAATGAGAAAGAAAAAGAAGTTCAAGAAAGGAGATTCCAAGTCTTCTGACTTTCCTCCTCCTCCACCTCCTCCTTCTCCAGGTGCAGGAGGCAGTGCTAACCCAGTAAGCAAACCTCCAACATCCTCCTTCCAAGGCAAGACTTATCAGTCAAGGAGAGGACAAGGAGGTGGCCAATCTAGAGGTTATCAATCAAGAGGAAATCAATCCAAAGGATCTTCTAGAGGTAATCAAGCTAGAGGTCAAGCCAGACCCCAACCTTATCAAAGGGAAGGAAAGACCATTGCTTCAACCACTGGTCCCTTTCCCTTTAAGCTCAATGAGGGTGTAAGGCAGAAACCTATTCCTTCAGATCAAAGTAATAAGTATGAGCCTCCTATTCCATATGATGATCCAGTTAACAACCCTACTGCATGGAAGGCTAGGATGGCTGAGCTTGCTGCCCTAGACCTAATTAAGAAGAACAAAGAAAGGGGACTGGACACATCCAACATAAGCACAATGTCAGACCAAAGAAGACAGGAATTAGACAAATATCATTCTAGCAAATTCTTTGATGCTGATAGATACATGGAGTTACATCCTGCTGCTGTTCCTCCCTCTGGAAAGAGCATAACTTCATTGGGGACTTCTGAAGATTACAGATCAAAGAAAGACATTGTCAACCCTCAAAGGGAAATCAAATTCAAGAAAGGCTCTGAAGAAGAGCCTAAGAAGAAGTAAATGTAAGATGGCTTATCTTCTATGCTACTGCCATAAAACATTTTTGATAGTTGCTTATCTGCTCCTGCTTCCATCTGTGTTCTTGATTTTCAGTATTTCAAATGTCTGTATGGTTTTTTTTAATTTCCTTAAATTCATGTAAATAGTAATCCTAATCCAAATAGGGGGAGATTGTTGGAACACCCTTTTTATATTTGGGTCAGGATAACTATGCTAAGGATGTTGACCTAATTGTATAGCATAGGTCATTGAGTGTGAGTTTAGAACTTAGGTTATTTGAGATTTTGTTCTGCTCAGCTCGACGGAGAGTCGACCCCAGCTCGACGAAGAGTCGTCCTCAGCTCGACGCATAGTCGACCGCTGCTCGACGCACAGTCGATCGCAGCTCGACGCAGCGTCGTTCTCAGTTCGACGTAACGTCGAGTTCTGCTCGACGTTTTGGCGTGTATCTCTCTGCTTCAATCTTACTCTCTGATCGACGGTCAGTCGAGCTCAGATCGACGCTTCAGGATGAGTTCGACGTTTTAAGTTCTCCCGTCTGTCGACATTTGAAATTCAAATGAGAGATTTTTCAAGCAGTTATTGCAAGAGATCCCCTGGCCGTTTCAAGACTTAATTGCTCCATATCTCAAGGAATTCTCAATGGAAATCAATTAAGGCTTTCCTTCTAGGCATGGACAGTTATGGAATACATTAAATGCCCTGCCAACGGCTATAATCCCATTTCTCAGAGATCTATTCAGGAGAGACAAGGAGAACAAAGAAACATTTTTCATTCTGACAACACAGAGAACATCTATTCTCAAGAAATCAGTCTGCAGAGAATTTACAGAGAAGAACTACACTCAGAGAAACATCTTGATCAACATTCTCTGAAACCTCTTCTGCCTCTGCATTCAACTCTTCTCAATTTGCTCTCTACCTTCAGACATCAAACACTCAGTTTCTGAGTCATCTATTGCTGAAGAAGGACAAGCAGTGAAGAGCCTGTCACCCTTGTGCAAAGCTTCTTCTACCTGAACTTCTATATCTCAGGGGGAGCTTGGACAACATCTACATCCACTAGCTTCTCTCTGATTGTTGACAGAGAAGCAAACTCAACCCTTCTTATTTTACCTCTTCTGTACAGGGTTTTAACTCCCTTCAAAAGTTACCTTTTGGTTAGCTGAGACCTTGTCAAAATCAGTGGTGGCAAGACACCTTATCAAAAAATCTGGTGGTGCCCAGGACACCTGATCAAGCATCCTGCAGTGGATTCCTATCAAGGGGTGATAGAAGAGTGGACTACCCAAGTTTGGGGAACCACTATAAATTTCCTTGTGTCTTCTGTGGATTGCTTTTCTTCTTGCTTGTGTGCTGTGTGATTTTACTTTAAATATATTTATCTGTTTGCATCACTCACTACCTACACTAAGTAAATCTAAAGGTTTTAAATATATCAATTTATTTGAACTTACTCTATTCACCCCCCCTCTAGAGGCTGTTAGATCTTATCACCTAACTTTCAATTGGTATCAGAGGGAGGTTGGTCTTCACTTCAGGCTAACACCTGGACCACAAAGATCTTTGATAAGATCAAACCCTATAGAGTGGTTACTTTATTTTGTTTTGTCATAAATTGTTTTTATAAAACTCATGGCACAAAACAAGGAGTATGCAAGCACAAGACCTCCAGTGTGCAATCTTTCCAAGTTTGGACTCTGGAAAGCAAGGATAAAACTTTACATGAATTCTTTTGATGAAGATATCTTTAATTGTGTCTTAACAGAATGTCCAAGACCTCCTACTTCAACAAGTACTTCAGCTGTTCCACCTCCTGCAGGAACAGACACTGATATAAAGAAGTGGAAAGTTGCTGATGCAAAAGCAATGAACATATTGGCACAAACTATGTCTGATGACATATTCCAAAAAGTTGCTGAATGCAATTCTGCCAAGGAAATCTGGGACAAATTAACTGAAATAGTCTCAGGTTCAGCTGATGAAAGAAAGGATAGAAGAGCTCAACTGATAACACAGTATGAGAACTTCAAAATGGCTCCAGCTGAATCTGTGGCTGACATGTACAACAGATTCAGTCTCATTATCAGTGAGTTGAAAACTCTGGACAAGGATATATCTCTCACTGAGATAAATGATAAAATTCTCATGTGCCTACCTAGCACTTGGGATTCAAGAATCTGGCCAATCAAAGATGGCAGAAGTCAAATTGAGCTATCCACTGAAGCTCTCTTAGGCAAGCTCAAGTCCTATGAGCAATTTGTCAAGACAAGAGAAGGGGAGCAAAACACATCTTCTCCTGCACCCAAAGTGGAGAAGACAATAGCTCTCAAAGCTTCAGAGGAAGTACCTAAAGAGAAGGAGATAGTCAATGAAGAACTTCTAAGCCTACTAGCCAAAAGATTCAACAAGATGGCTAGGAAGAATTTCAGAAAATGGTCTTCTAAGGACCAAGACAAGCCAAGGTATGATAGATCTAATAATAAAGAAATTACTTGCTATGGCTGCAGGAAACCAGGACATATTGCACCAAACTGTCCTGAGAATCAAGGCAAAGACAAGAAAGATAAGAGAGAAAGAAAAGACAAGAAAAGAGAGAAAGATTCAAAGAAATATTATGAGAAATCCTCTTCCAGAAACACCAAAAATACAAGGAAAGGATTTGTTGCAGAAACTTGGAGTGATACTGAAGATTCTGAAGAATCATCCAGCACAAGTGATGATGAGGATGATGCCACAGAAAAAGGATTCTGCATGATGGCAATCAATGCATCACAAAGCAGCTCAGATTCAGAGCATGAATCTGAATATATGACTGATCAGGAATTGAGTGAAGATCAGGTACTTGACTCATTTGATTTTTCTTCTGATGATTTCAAGTTTAGATTTAAATCAATGTGCATAGACTTGCTGACAGCAGAGAAGACAAATGATTCTCTTAGAAGTCAACTGTCTGATTACAGCACATTAAGTGCAAATAATCTCAAGCTCTCTGATGAGTTAGAGTGCTGTAGGGAGGAGATAGCTTCACTAAAGAGTGAGCTATCCAAGGCTAAACAGCTAGAGGAAACTCTCAATGGGAGGAGCCTCAAGCTAATAGACATCACAAGCACAGTGAACTCAAGAATGAGTGGTTCACTAGGTTTGGGTGCCTCTCCAAGCCAACCTATAGTGCTAACAACTCCCATAAAATTTACCAGTAACAAGGGTAAAGGAATTATGGTAGTAGCCAGAAAAAATTCTGATCTACCTAAGCAACTTCAAGTTCAACAGAAAACGTCGAACAGAGCTCGACGTCCTTCGACCAGAGCTCGACGCCGTTCTAACAAGAATCAGCAACACCTTGCTGAAGCGTCGAACTCAGGTCGACACACGTCGAACTCAGGTCTACTTGCTGTTGTCCCTGAAAGTAGGCCTGTTCAAGCGTCGAATGGAGCTCGACGTCCTGAAACTTCAGCGTCGAACTTAGGTCGACGTGCGTCGAACAGAGCTCAGAGTTCTGGGCTGTCTGCACAGGATAAATCTAAATTGAATATCAAGTATCCTACATCTCAGCCTAACCCTTATGCTGAATGGGTGATTCCTCCTAGGAGATATCATCCTGAAGGCTATAAGAGTCAGCCTGAAATATCATTCATTTCTGATTTCATTGGTTATCAACCTCAACCCAAGGTGAACTGGGTGAAAAACAACTAAGCTGTTACATGTGCAGATGAAGAGCTATCCAGTGGTGAACCAGCATTGGTACCTGGATAGTGGTTGCTCCAAACATATGACAGGAACCAAAAGCAATCTTTCATCCTTCAAAGCAAAGCTTGGACCAAGAGTAATCTTTGGTGACTCCAATTTTGGACAAACCAAGGGATATGGTCAAGTCAAAATAGGCTCAATCACTTTCAAGAAGGTAGCCTATGTGGAAGGACTGAAGCACAACTTAATCAGCATCAGTCAACTTTGTGATGCTGGTTATCAGGTTTGGTTCACTGATCTAGTATGTAATATTGCTCTAGATAATAATATTGTGTTGATTGGAAATAGGCAAGATAACATATACCTAGTAGATTTTAATTCTTCTAAAGTAGACATATGCCTTTTTAATTCCCTTAGTAAGCCAAATGAGCTTTGGCATAAAAGATTAGGACATGTTAACCTTAGAACTATTGCTAGGTTGTCTAAACTCAACCTTGTTAGAGGACTACCTTCTGGTCCCTACAAGAAGGAAGGACTCTGCAAGGCTTGCCAACTAGGAAAGCAAACTAAAAATAGTTTCAAATCACTTAACAAGAGTGATTCACCTAGGGTTTTGTATCTGTTGCACATGGACCTTTTTGGACCTACTACAATACAAAGTCTAGGGGGGAAATCTTATGCCTTAGTGATTGTAGATGACTTCTCAAGATTCACTTGGGTGTTCTTCCTAAGAAAGAAGTCTGATAACTTCAAAATTTTGACAGATTTTCTCAAGAGCATACAGATTGAGTTCAATACTCATATAGCCCTGATCAGAAGTGATCATGGGACAGAGTTTGATTCTCTTCTTATGCAAGAGTTCTATCAGAATGAAGGGATCAGGCACACTTTCTCAGCTCCTAGAACTCCTCAACAAAATGGGGTAGTTGAAAGGAAAAATAGAACCTTAATTGAATCAGCCACAACATTATTGACAGATGCTCATCTTCCTCTAACCTTTTGGGCAGAGGCTGTGAACACCTCCAATTATGTTTTGAATAGAAGCCTGATACATAAACTAAAGGATAAGACTCCCTATGAATTGCTCAAAGGGAAGAAACCTAAAGTTAGCTTTTTCAAAATTTTTGGTTGCATTTGTTTCATTCACAATAATGACAAGAGATATTTAGCAAAATTTGAAGCTAAGGCTGATGAAGGAGTGTTTCTGGGATACTCTTTGAACAGCAAAGCTTATAGGGTGTATAACAAATCATCTCATAAAATTGAAGAGTCCATGCATATTACCTTTGATGAATCTAATATGTCTTATAAGGAGAAGAATTCTTCTACCATAGATCACTTACAGGTACAATCATTAGCTGAAAATATTAATCAGTTAACCATCATGGATGAGGGAAATCTATCTTCAACAACTCAACAAGAAGCTGCTAGCAATAAGAGTGAAGATACAGATCAAACTTCAGAACCAAATGGAGAGCCAGTTGTTGTTCCACAAGAGGAAACAACAACACAGGTTGGTGAACAATCAACACCCACTGTTGATTTAGTAACAATAAGAGATCATCCAATCTCCCAAGTGATTGGAGAAATTTCAGAAGGTGTGCAAACCAGAAATCAGATAAATCAACATCTGATGCACACCTGTTTTCTCTCCCAAATAGAGCCTCAAACTATTCAAGATGCAGAGCAAGATCCAAACTGGATCATTGCAATGCAAGAGGAACTAAACCAGTTTGAAAGGAACAAAGTATGGGAATTGGTTCCAAAACCAAGAAACCATCAAATTGTTGGAACTAAGTGGGTTTTCAGGAATAAGCTAGATGATCAAGGGATCATTGTGAGAAACAAGGCAAGGCTTGTTGCTCAAGGCTATTGTCAAGAAGAAGGGATTGATTATGACCAAACCTTTGCACCAGTTGCAAGGTTGGAGGCCATAAGAATTTTCCTTGCTTATGCTGCACACAAGAAGTTCAAAGTTTTCCAAATGGATGTTAAAAGTGCATTTCTCAATGGAGACATCAAGGAAGAAGTCTATGTCAAGCAACCTCCAGGTTTTATCTCTTCAACCCTTCCTGAACATGTTTTCAAATTACATAAGGCTTTATATGGCCTCAAGCAAGCTCCAAGAGCATGGTATGAGACCTTAGCCTCCTTTTTGCTTGAAAATGATTTTAAAAGGGGTAGAGTAGACCAAACTCTTTTTATTAGAACCCATAAGTCCCATATCCTACTAGTACAAATATATGTAGATGATATAATATTTGGGTCTACTGATACAAGCTTATGCAAAAAGTTCTCACAACTTATGCACTCAAAGTTTGAAATGAGTAGCATGGGTGAGCTTTCCTTTTTCTTAGGATTGCAAATCAAACAACATGTTGATGGCATATTCATCTCTCAAACCAAGTATGCAAAAGAATTGGTTAAGAAATTTGGTATGTCAGATGCATCTTCTATGAAAACACCTATGCCTACTAATGCTGTCTTAGATGCTGATGAATCTGGTAAACCAGTTGATCAGACTAATTTTAGAGCAATCATTGGCTCTCTTTTATATCTTACAGCTAGCAGACCAGATATTATGTTTGCTACATGTGTATGTGCTAGGTTCCAAGTGAGCCCTAGAGAGTCACACCTCACATTAGTTAAGAGAATTCTTAGATATGTAAAAAGTTGTCCAAATCTAGGTCTCTGGTATCCACACGATTCAGGATTTGATCTCACTGGATTTTCAGATGCTGATTATGCTGGATGTAGAGTAGACAGGAAAAGCACCAGTGGAACTTGTCAATTCCTGGGTGATAGACTTGTCTCCTGGTTTTGCAAAAAGCAAACATCTGTGTCTACATCAACTGCTGAAGCTGAATACATGGCTGCAGGAAGTTGCTGCTCACAGATATTGTGGATTCAAAACCAGCTCCTCGACTATGGTTACAACTTAGAGAAGTCAAAAATTCTTTGTGATAATACTAGTGCAATTTGTATTGCTCAAAATCCAGTTCTCCATAGTAGGACAAAGCACATAGAGATCAGACATCATTTCTTAAGGGATAATGTAGAAAAAAATAAAATAGCACTAGAGTATATTTCTACTGATTTACAAAGGGGAGATATTTTCACCAAACCTTTGGATGAAAAGAAACACTTCTTCTTCCTTAATCAGTTGGGAATGATAGATGGAGATAGCATAAATTAATCTACAAGATTTTGAAACCATAAAAATAACAAAATCTAGGCAAATGTATCTCTTCCTTAAGGTTCTAGAGGCTGTTAGATCTAGAGGTTCTGTCTGAACTCTGCTCGACGCTCGACGCTTTTCACTTGAAAACGTCGACCGGAGATCGACTGACCATCGACCGCTAAATAGCGTCGACCGTCGACCTCATCTTTTGCGTCGACCAGAGATCGACTCTGTCTAGAGTTTGTTAAGTTTCTGTTTCGGTCGACGACGTCGACCAGAGCTCGACGTTCAGCATCCCTAATAGCGTCGACCGTCGACCTTCAAAACGTCGAACGTCGAACTCAGCTGAACGCCATCGTGTCTCTTCGTTTCCCCTAGAGCCTCTTAGCGTCGAACTAAGCTCGACGTTATTTCCTTTTCTGCGTCGAACCCTAGTATAAAATCATCTTCTCGGCGTCGATGTCATTTGCGCTTTCGTATTTCCTGCAACTACATTCTCCCTCCAAAGCTTTTACACTTGTTCTTGAGAGGTATTCTGCAGATAATGGCGATTCCAGCAAACATATTGACGGCGATGAAGTTCGATTATGGTTTCGACATCGACTTGGATTCCTTTGAAGGTTCCTCACAGAATTTTCTGGATATCCTGGAGCTATTTAAAGAACAGAAACTAGTGAAGTTTATGTCAACAAGAATGCCCATGGCAGAGACTGAAATTAAAGAGTGGATATATACAGCAGCTAATACAGATGAGAGCACTATTACTGGTTCTATTTCTGGAACTCAGGTATCAATATCTCCTGCTACTTTTACTGAAGCTTTTGAATTAGAGAATGGAAATGACAGCTTGGAATTGTCAAATGAGGAGTATGCTGCAATGCTAGACAGAATGGGTCATTCTTCTGAGAATGCCTCCAAATTGCTGAAAGTGGATCTTGCCATTGAATTTAGGCTTTTAGCTGATGTGGTAGGCAAGGTCATCTGTGCTAAGAGGACAGCACATGATGCTATTACCAGGCAACAATTCTGCATCATGGCTGCCCTCCTAGATAAAAAGCACCTAAATTGGGGAGAATTACTGTTTGATTTAGTGAAGAAAAAGGTCAATAAGACCTATGTTCATTTTGGAAGGACTTTGGGATTGTTGCTTCATCATGTCTGCCCACAGCTTCTGGTAACCTCCAAGCACATTAATGCTTCAAAGAGGTTGACCTGTGCCCTGATTGGAAAATGGGACAGGAAGATTGTAAATCCCAAGGCTGCTGCAGCAATGAAATCCTCTACTGAAACAAGGGCTGTTGTGGCCACTCACCCTCAGTCAACTGACCTAGTAGAAGAAGGCAGGCCATCAATCACCATCTCTCCTTCATTCAGCTTTCCAACAACCTTCACTCCATCAACCTCTCAGCTCTCATCCCCTTTGCAAACATCATCCATTGACACTATTGCATCTTCTCTTCGTCCATCCATTACCACCACTTCTGAAGTATTTGATTCTCTTCATTACTTCCCTCCAATGGACACTGAGATCAATCAAGATGATTCCTTCTTGGATGATTCACATGATAACATTGCTGAGCCCTCATTCTCAGACCTCATCATGTCCTCCATTATTGAACCCTCCATTCCTCTTCCTTCTATACCATCATCTTCTCCTGCTGCATCTGTTTCTCTCCCCTCTACCTCTGCTCAACAGTCTGAGCAAGTAGATCTGCTTCCCTTGGCTAATAAGCTCTATGAGCTCTTGGCTCCAAGGTTGTCCTCCTTATTGGATGCTTCCCTAGCTCCAATAATCAGATCTTTGGACTCTATTTCTTCAATGCTCTCTTCCCTCTCTCCTGCTGTGGCTGGCCCTTCTTCTAGGGGCCTAGAATCAGTTGCTACTGAATCTAGGCAGGGGGAGATTTTGGTAGAAGAAGAGCTGCCTTCTGTTGATTGTGAAGAGATGCTTGTTTCAGATGTTCAGATTGCAGATAGAGAATTCAGTCCACCTCCAGTTGAAGATTCTATTGTGACAGTACCAGCATCATTTTTCAGAAAATCCTTCAGCTCTCACAAGTTACTGCCTGCTGAAGATCTGTCCAGGGCCATCATTCCCTTTGCTGCTGCTGTTGTTGGTTGTGATAAGATGATTCTTGAAGATGATGCAGTGGTAGCTGATGCTCCTGCAAATGAGTCTGTTGCTCATATTTGTTCTGATTCTGTTGATATTATTGATGATGATCAGTCTGTTGATAACATGACTGTTGATAAGGTTCTTGACACTTCTGATGCAGTGGAAGCCCTTGCTCCTGCTGAAGTTGTTGTTTCTGAGGCAGTGGTAGCTGTTGCTCCTGCCAGTTCTTTTGTTTCTTCTGTTTCTGATGCAGTGGTAGCCTCAGCTCCTGCTAGTGAAAGTTATCCAGCCATTTCTGTTGAGGCTGTGATTTCTGAAGTCTTGAGTGACTTAGCTGATTCAGTGCCTGCTGCTCCTGAAACCATTTCTTTCCCTGCAGTGCTAGATAAGTCATCTACACTGGCAGATGCTCCTCCTTCTGTTTCAAAAAGAGCATCAAAAGATGATTATTATGACCCCTATGATCATATCCAAAGCAGCTCCTCTGATGAGTTTGCAACTAGCTCTGATGACTCTTCTGCAACTATTGCTAAAAAGAGGAAAGCTAGAAGCAAAGCTCTAAAGAGAGTTCCAATGGAAAGGGCTACTGACCATGACATCCCTTATTACATACAGCACAAATGCAAGATTACTGAGCCATGGATGCAGTTCTCTAAAAATCAGCTCAAGGCAATGAGAAAGAAAAAGAAGTTCAAGAAAGGAGATTCCAAGTCTTCTGACTTTCCTCCTCCTCCACCTCCTCCTTCTCCAGGTGCAGGAGGCAGTGCTAACCCAGTAAGCAAACCTCCAACATCCTCCTTCCAAGGCAAGACTTATCAGTCAAGGAGAGGACAAGGAGGTGGCCAATCTAGAGGTTATCAATCAAGAGGAAATCAATCCAAAGGATCTTCTAGAGGTAATCAAGCTAGAGGTCAAGCCAGACCCCAACCTTATCAAAGGGAAGGAAAGACCATTGCTTCAACCACTGGTCCCTTTCCCTTTAAGCTCAATGAGGGTGTAAGGCAGAAACCTATTCCTTCAGATCAAAGTAATAAGTATGAGCCTCCTATTCCATATGATGATCCAGTTAACAACCCTACTGCATGGAAGGCTAGGATGGCTGAGCTTGCTGCCCTAGACCTAATTAAGAAGAACAAAGAAAGGGGACTGGACACATCCAACATAAGCACAATGTCAGACCAAAGAAGACAGGAATTAGACAAATATCATTCTAGCAAATTCTTTGATGCTGATAGATACATGGAGTTACATCCTGCTGCTGTTCCTCCCTCTGGAAAGAGCATAACTTCATTGGGGACTTCTGAAGATTACAGATCAAAGAAAGACATTGTCAACCCTCAAAGGGAAATCAAATTCAAGAAAGGCTCTGAAGAAGAGCCTAAGAAGAAGTAAATGTAAGATGGCTTATCTTCTATGCTACTGCCATAAAACATTTTTGATAGTTGCTTATCTGCTCCTGCTTCCATCTGTGTTCTTGATTTTCAGTATTTCAAATGTCTGTATGGTTTTTTTTAATTTCCTTAAATTCATGTAAATAGTAATCCTAATCCAAATAGGGGGAGATTGTTGGAACACCCTTTTTATATTTGGGTCAGGATAACTATGCTAAGGATGTTGACCTAATTGTATAGCATAGGTCATTGAGTGTGAGTTTAGAACTTAGGTTATTTGAGATTTTGTTCTGCTCAGCTCGACGGAGAGTCGACCCCAGCTCGACGAAGAGTCGTCCTCAGCTCGACGCATAGTCGACCGCTGCTCGACGCACAGTCGATCGCAGCTCGACGCAGCGTCGTTCTCAGTTCGACGTAACGTCGAGTTCTGCTCGACGTTTTGGCGTGTATCTCTCTGCTTCAATCTTACTCTCTGATCGACGGTCAGTCGAGCTCAGATCGACGCTTCAGGATGAGTTCGACGTTTTAAGTTCTCCCGTCTGTCGACATTTGAAATTCAAATGAGAGATTTTTCAAGCAGTTATTGCAAGAGATCCCCTGGCCGTTTCAAGACTTAATTGCTCCATATCTCAAGGAATTCTCAATGGAAATCAATTAAGGCTTTCCTTCTAGGCATGGACAGTTATGGAATACATTAAATGCCCTGCCAACGGCTATAATCCCATTTCTCAGAGATCTATTCAGGAGAGACAAGGAGAACAAAGAAACATTTTTCATTCTGACAACACAGAGAACATCTATTCTCAAGAAATCAGTCTGCAGAGAATTTACAGAGAAGAACTACACTCAGAGAAACATCTTGATCAACATTCTCTGAAACCTCTTCTGCCTCTGCATTCAACTCTTCTCAATTTGCTCTCTACCTTCAGACATCAAACACTCAGTTTCTGAGTCATCTATTGCTGAAGAAGGACAAGCAGTGAAGAGCCTGTCACCCTTGTGCAAAGCTTCTTCTACCTGAACTTCTATATCTCAGGGGGAGCTTGGACAACATCTACATCCACTAGCTTCTCTCTGATTGTTGACAGAGAAGCAAACTCAACCCTTCTTATTTTACCTCTTCTGTACAGGGTTTTAACTCCCTTCAAAAGTTACCTTTTGGTTAGCTGAGACCTTGTCAAAATCAGTGGTGGCAAGACACCTTATCAAAAAATCTGGTGGTGCCCAGGACACCTGATCAAGCATCCTGCAGTGGATTCCTATCAAGGGGTGATAGAAGAGTGGACTACCCAAGTTTGGGGAACCACTATAAATTTCCTTGTGTCTTCTGTGGATTGCTTTTCTTCTTGCTTGTGTGCTGTGTGATTTTACTTTAAATATATTTATCTGTTTGCATCACTCACTACCTACACTAAGTAAATCTAAAGGTTTTAAATATATCAATTTATTTGAACTTACTCTATTCACCCCCCCTCTAGAGGCTGTTAGATCTTATCACCTAACTTTCACCCTGAACGCACATTTTTAATAAAAAAAGTTACCGTAACGGAGATTTGTAAAACGGTTTATAAAATGCTTCTCTTTCTGAAAAGCTCTATAAAATGATTTTACCCAAACAGTTCTCTTTTTCTAATAGACATTTTTCAAAAACTCCTTTTTCTACCATCCTTTTGCAACCACTACTTCTCCTTTCTGAAAAGATTTCCCAAACAGGCCCTAAATCTTCAAGAGGGGGAGGGGAGCTTTCTGTGCATGAATGTTGAAATATAAACATTGGGAAGAACTAATTGTAATTTTGAAAGTTAGAGAGGTGCAAGTTGTAATTACACAAATTTCGAGATGAGGTCCCCGTAAATAACCCTTATGTGAAATTAATGAATTTTTGGCTCTAATTATCTAGCATTTTAAATTAAGTTGATTAGGCTTTATATTTGTAGTAAATATGCTTAACTAAGAAAATTATGAATAACGCTTATTTTGGTGCATGAACGCTATGAAATATAAACATTGAGGGAAGCTAATTGTAATTTTGAATAGCTCAAAATAACTCTTATTTTGGTTGAATGAATGTTATGAAATATAAACATTGAGTGGAGCTAATTGTAATTTTGAAAATTAGAGGGGTGGAAATTGTAATTACACAAACTTCGAGGGGAGGTCCCGGTAAATAACCCTTATTTTATATGAATTGTGCGAAATTAATGAATTTTTGGCTTTAATTGTCTAGCATTTTAAACTAAGTTGATTAGGCTTCATATTTGTAGTAAATATGCTTAACTAAGAAAATTATGAATAACGAACAGGTTGAATAAGAGACTTGCAATTTAATTTGGCACGCGGGCTAAGAAATGGGCATGAAAACAGTGCAAGTTTTCTGTAAATTCATAAAATTATTTAATTAAATTGTTCTCGAATACTAGAGATTAGCAAGACAATGACAATAAATATATGCCGGCCCATTTTGGCTATCTGCAGGCCGCATAATTTTATAATTGTTATGCGCGGTCTGCCCTATACGAGTTCATCACTTCCTATGATTTTGTAGTTTGACCTGTATTTATCTTTGGACTGCATATAATCAAAAATGACCTGCATATAATATGATCCTAAATAATTAATCGGCGGATAGGCAAACTCGACCTCTATATAACAATGCCCTAAAATAATTATTATACACTTAATTATTTTTGCATTAGAGAAACTAGTGTTTGGTAGTAAGATTTTATCTGTAGTATTTAATATTCTTTTTTGGGGGAATGTTTTCACTGACTTCATAAAGTTAGTAGAAATTATTTTACAACAATCTATTTCTATTTAAATATTTAATGCATATTTGCAAGTTATTGCAGTTCAATATTAGCACACCAAAGATTTAGGGTCTGTTTGTTTCAGGGTCCGTTTGTCGTGGTGGTGGCGGTTACGAACGCAAGAGATTGGTGGCGGCGGTAATGAACATAGAGGTCGGCGGTGGCCGTCATGAAAAGAAACTGTGTTTTCTTTGCTGTGGTCATGAACATGAACATAATTTTATCTGTTTGTTAGTATAAAATTATGCGCCACCGTATCAAAACAGACCCAAACCCTAAACTAAAGAATCTAATGAGTACGGGGTCACAAAATGTAGTAATTGTTATATACAGGTAGTGTTCTCTCCTCTGGGAGCGGGTGAGATCCAAACTGTCCAGCCTTCAATCCAACGTTTGTGCTTTAAAATTTTTTAAAAAAGCAAAACCCGTTTTTTAAAGCTCCATCGGACGGCTCCTGCGCTACCCACGCTCCTTCCTCTGAGAGTGGGTAGCACAGGAAAAAATTATTTCATAAAATGTGCCCGCCCTTCCGCAATGTTTGCTTGTACACCAGCGGGCAGCCAAAAAAACACAGTGGATGCCTATTGGTACTCATTGCATTATCATTAGGTCGATGTTTTGGGCAGATCAATTTCAGTTGAGGGCAGATCAAGGTTAATGACAGATCCAAAAAAAAAAATCATAGTTATTTTTGAACCCGTAAAAACTCGGTCTGCACATTGCCATTCTTACAGTTGTCTTTACAACACGGTCTGCTCATAGCCGTTATGGATCTGCTCATATAAATTATCTATTATTATGGACTCACTCGCAATCCATTGATAGTTTTGGATTGTACCAAATACTAATGCTAGCTAGCCTAGATTGCTTAAATGAATATTTATTATTATTTGCTTTAAAAATCGGACTGGACCATCCAGTAACGGGTTTGACCAATTGAACCGGTCAAGTATCATCAACACACCTGCATGTCTAGTTATTTATTTGAGACTTGGCCAAAAATAAGTTATTTATTTTAGACTTAGACTGCGTTTGGTGTGATTTATCGCAACTTATTTGCTCCAGTGAGGTTGGACAAAAATGTCTGTCATACCAAAATCTTATGCCTCAAACTAGTTTATTTTTTGTAATATTTGTGATATCAAACATACATTGTATGACAATGACGTTTTTGTCCAATCTCACCGGAGCAAATAAGTTGCGATAAACCGCTCCAATCGTAGGCTTAACTGTTATAGGCTCCGTTTGGCACAGTGGTGGCAGTCGTAAGCGCATGGTTTAAACCGTCATTCGTTAAAGATCATCTAACAAATATCATCCCTTTGAACATGAAAGTGGATGAAGTTCTTTAGGTGGACGTTAACGAATGACAATTTAACTCTCATGTTCATGACCGCCACCACCGTGCCAAACGGAGCCATATTCTAGATATATAAAGAGGTTTAGGCTCCGTTTGGCACGGTGGCGGCAGTCGTAAACGCATGGGTTAAACCGTCATTTGTTAAGGATCACCTAACAGTCATCATCCGTTTGAACATAAAAGTGAATGAAGTTCCGTAGGTGGGCATTAACGAATGACAATTTAACCATCATGTTCATAACCACCGGTCCACCACCACCGTGCCAAAGAGAGACTTAGGCTCCGTTTGAGGGGACTAATTTTCACCGGTCAAGCGGTTACGATCGCATAAATCGGGCCATAATTAAGATCTGATTCATGCGATCGTAACCGCTTGACCGGTGAAAATAAGATCCCCAAACAAAGCCTTAATTTAAATTAATTTCAGATTGATTATTTCATTCACTTTTTTTAACGATTAATTTTCCTATAGAAAAAATTATTTTTACATAATTTACGACGAGACAGTCCACATTGCGACATTTGGAAATTGAGAAAAATGTTAAAAAGCAATATGATTAGAAGTAGAGGACTGAAGAGCGAGCATATGGAGGATGGAGTTGGAGACAGCAGAGATCCATATTTGAAGCATTGATGACCATGCTGATAGAATGCAAAAAGATTTTCCGTCGAAAAAAGCTCATTGTGCGCTAAGTGGGATTCTTCTGCGATTGCCGACAGCGAACGGAGAGTGCAGGAGAGTTGAAGGAGAAGGATATCCTTGGAGGATATTATTGAGCCCGCCGAGGATACATATGCACACACGAATCCATTTAGGATTTAAGATATAATTTGGAGGTACATTCGAGGATTAATGAACTCTGTTTTAATTTTGATTGGACGAGATGAGAAAATTTTAAATGAACCATAGGCAAAAAAATGCACATTAGTGATATTGATATTTGAAGAGTTCAACTAACAATCTAAGAAAAAAAATGTTTCATTCCAAATAATCATTGTTCTTAAAACCCAAATTAGAATGGTTTCATGCCAAAACAAAAGAATGATGTTTACATTTAACATAATTGGGAGCATATCATCAAAATTATGCGTGATTTATACAGCAATTGGCGCATACGGTCAAAATTATGCGCTGTTTTTACAACAAATCGAGCACATATCACCCAAATTATGCGCTACATACATCGCAATCAAATCAAAAAACAAGTGCAGAGAAACAAAGAATTATCTTCTATGATCATCAACCGGGGTGATGTAACCTAGAATGGCTTGAACAAAAGTTGCCACTTTATAGGTGAAGAACCCAACAAGCATAGGTATCAATTCCAGGTGTATGAAGCCATGCTCTGGAACTAGTATTCTGCATTAAAACAAAGAAGCCCGCATGAAAACAATTATGTTTCTGAAGAATAAAAACTTACAAGATCAGCATAAGACAGGAGAAAATAGACAGCAAACAACCTATAATTTGTATTTGTTAGAGCTTCGCATCCAAACTAAAACTACTCCGTTATAGGTGAGTGACTGTGTGTGCGCGTGCGCACGTGTGTGTGTGTGGGGGGGGGGGGGATTGAGATCACTATTAAGTGGCAGGGGAATGCATGAGTTTCCTGATGTCTGACTATATTGTCAGCATGTCATCTTATGTGTAGGGTTTTGGCCTGCAACACGCAAGCATATGTGTAGGGTTTTGGCCTGCAACACGCAAGCATTTTCTTTTTAACTGCTATTTTCAAACTGGGTACGAAGGTGGGATACGAAGTTAGAACCTATGCATCCAATCTAAAAGGAATTGACTATAGATGGAGGGGGCGGGATCTTATGCGTACAGTCTTTGGTTTCTATTACGTGAATTGTTTTTAATTGGCTGACATGGGAATGGATCTTATGCGATGTTATTCCGTTCAGAGGGAATTAGGCTTTACTCCATCCAAACAGCCTAACTCATATTGGGCGCAAAGAGAGAAAAATAATAACGATGCGGGCGACTACAACATGGGCATCACGAACACTTGAAGTCAACCTGCAGAGTTATTTGGCCGAATCTTAATCAATGTTTGGGAGATAGTTGTCCATACACTAATAAGGGGCGCAACTATTCTCTAGAAGAGAACAGTTGTGCCCCCCCCCCCCCACCCCTTTCTAATACTTTCAGTTCTCAAATCGTAGCACTGCTCAGTTCTCAAATCGTAGCATAGAGAAAAGAGAAGAGCTGGAAAGAACAAACAAAATAAGAGCATGAGACCACAAAAGAGCAAGAGAGAAAAGAACTCAAGATTTTATTTCAAACTTGAGGCTTACAAATGAACTATTCATCACTTTATATAGGGTACTAGACCTAATATTTGAATATGCATATGTATCACACCTTCACTATTTTAATACATGCATATCACACGCCTAATATTTTAATACTCATACAAATCACACACCTAATATTTTAATACTTGGAATGAAACTATAAGGAAAGACATGATGTACTTAGGCATTAGTGAAATTATGATACAAGGTAGGCCACAATGGCGACAAAGGATCCATATAGTGGGATAAAGGCTTAAGTGTTGTTGTTGTACAAATCACACACCAAATATTTTAATATACATGCATATCACACTCTCATTATTTTAATGTGCATGCAAGGTTTTAAGAACCGGACCGGAGAACGAACCGGTGAGTTCAATGGTTCAAGGTCCGACCGGTTGGATCGGGGTTGAACCGTGATGCTAGATATTAACATATCACATATCATGAATCATAAGTTCATATCATATTATATAAGATGTAAATATCAAATTGAGCTCAAATGTAACTAAATATAATCATTTTATTAGAGAAAATAATTTTTAAATAATTGAATAGTTATATATAGTAAGATATGTATGTTTATAATTTAAATATATATTTGAAAAAAAATATATATATATATAATACAAATATTTCATTATTTCTTAATTTAGAATAAATAATTAAATATTTTTTAAAGATATATATTATATATTGAGTTGTAAGCTGTTTGTGCAATGTGAAAATTGAATTTAAAATTTTGCAAAGATATATAAATTTATGAAATTTTATTTAAAAATTTCATTGTATGACAAAATTTAAGAAATATAGAATAAATATTTTAATTCATATAAATAATAAAATATTTAAATATTTATTACGGAATATAAATTAGACATAAATAATAATAAATATTATAATTGCAGTAAACATTTTAATAACTATTTAGTAAATATTTATTAGATAGTAAATATATATAATTTAGTTTGAATATAAGCAACAAATATCATTAGGGCCAAAGAATACAAGTGTGCGCGGCGCGGCGAATTATTCCTTCCTGCAGTTAGAGATTTATCCAAGAGCAAATGTGATATTAACTGAAATCCAAACAAACATATAATAACCAAGTTGCAACAATGTTTACATCCAATTAACCAATACAAAACACAACACAAATATTAGCACTGCTGCCAATAAAATAAATCTGAACGGTGGAGGGCTCAAAGAGGGATTCTGGAGATGGGTGGACCGGATATGGTAAGGGGAAGGCTGGATATGGGTTGGAATGCCCAGATCTGTCCAGATCTGGTGATGGTCAGGTGTTGGGAGGTGGATCCACTGATTGGGGGGTTGGTGGCAGCAAATAGGGAGTGAGGAGGAATGGATCTGGGCTGGAATGCCCAAATCTAGGTGATTCCGGGTGGGGATGGGCGATGGGAGATGGCTCCACGGGTGGGGACAAGCGGCGGCCTGAGGGGAGGATGTTGGAGGGTGATTTGGAGGTGGTCGGTTGCGGGTTCTGGGAGTAACTAGGCTACGTCCTGATTTGGAAGGGGCGGAGGATGGAAGAAGGGGAGGCAGATTGGATCTGGGAGGAGGTGGATGGCCGGCTGGAACTGGACGGGAGGAGGGTTCAGCAGGTTCTGTGTGATAAAATGGGTGGCGGCCTGATGGGGGAGGGGCGGACAACAAGGAGATGGGCGGCTGTTTGGGGGGGGGGGGGGGGGGGGCTGGAGGGAAATTAGGGTGGTGTGGCTGGCTGGATACCAAGCTGTTGAGGGGAAAGGAGGGGGGAAACACAAGGATAAAAGGATGTTACCCGAGGAGTCGTCACTAAGAGGCTCCAAAGAGTCGGCACCGCGGAGGGGATCACCAGAAATGAGGAAGAAGCTCTCCAAATTTCAGCAATTAAAAATAGTGCAACCCTAAACATCCTATTTATAAAAAAACAGAAATTAGGGCACCATGAATCAACGACTATGATTGGTCGTTGGTTTCAGGGCCAAAGATACATGAAATAATATCGGGGAAAAATAAAGCTACATATGAAAAAATATCAGATCGACGAGTCGGACACATCCACGGTGGAGGATCGTTGATTCGATTAAGTCCGCCTGCGAGAATAAACGAAGGTGGGGTCCACCTTGCGCAGAGTCATGCCAGATGGGCCCCCATCAACTCCCCCCGACTGGAAAACCTTTATCTCCGATGAATGAATATGATCGTATGGTGGTCGAAGTACAGGGGCGAGTCGATTAAGCTCTGCAGTAACAATCCAGATGTTATCGGTGAAAGGGCGTTCGCGCCAGCGAACCAAGTACCGACACACAAGACCGTCCTTAGAGGGGACGTACTCATGCGTGATGATCTTCGTGATACGGTCATCGCTCAACACTCTAGTAGGAGGATCTGGTGGAATCCGTGGTGCCAATGGTGAAGTCGGTGGAGACAAAATCCTGGGTAGGCGAGGGTCAGATGTGGGCTGAGTAAGGGGAAATGAATGCGGTGGTAAAGGCTTGGCCGTGGGCTGAGTGGTGGGGGGTGAAAGCGGTGGTAAGGGCTCGGGAGGGCCGCCCATCTATGAGTCTGAATACTCGTGAGGTGCAAAGTATGGTGTCAGGTCTTTGACATTGAACGCGAGATGGATACCCATGCTTGCAGGGATGTCCAACTCATAAGAATTTGTTCTGATGCGTCTCAGGACTGTGTAGGGACCGATCCGCCTAGCGCTTAGTTTCTTAGCAGGATCCTGAGGGAGCCTCTCAGTGCAGACTCTTACCATCACCTGTTCACCTACTAGAAAGATCCTTTCTCGCCTATGTTTATATGTATGTTCCTTATAATATTCATTGATTGAACTAATCGGTTCAGTTTGGTTCGGTTTTTTAACATCGGTTCGGTTTTCCGACAAACTTAAAACATTGTATTCAAAAAAATATTTGTTTTGTTAGTGTTTTCTTGGATGGTCGGCTATTAGTTGAGTGAAAGTCCGATTAACTATAAAATATATTATCCAAAAAAATAAGTTCATCAACATTTAAAAGAAAGCTCATGGAACATATATAATGACATTTAGATTAAATAGTGCAATTAAGACAATAAGTTCAAAGTTTCGTTCAAAATGAAAATAATAAGTACAACATATTTAGTATTGTTGTCACCTAGAACGAAGAAGTCGGATGTTTTGATCCAAACAGAATTATAATGCATTATCTTTGCTAATCGTTTTTATTCTCTAAATGATAGGTTCGGTTCGGTTTTTTCGGTTTACTCAACCAACAAACCGAACCGAACCGAAATGATGTCGGTTTTCAGTCCCCCAAAACCGAAACCGAACCGATTGGTTCGGTCCGAAAATCGGTTTGGCTTAATCAGTTCGGTTCGATTCGGTCAGTTTCGGTTTTTTATGCACACCCTTAATTTTGCGCCTGACTGACTCATGCAAATGACGTGCAAACGACTCAGCAGACTCACTAGGGCGTGACTCAGTCGGGATGGAAATAAGATCAATAGGCTTTCTAGAGTCATAACCGTACACCATATGAAATGGACTCAACCATGTAAACCTATTGATGAAATTGTTATATGCAAACTCCACGACAGGGAGCACAAAAACCCAACTAGACGCATGTTGTCCTACCAGTCTCCTAAGTAGATTACCTATACTTTTATTCACTACCTCAGTCTGATTGTCCATCTGAGGCAAGGTAAGTGAATGAAAACTTTAGGGTAGTCCTGGTCTTCCGCCACAAAGTCTTCAAGAAATAACTAATGAAACTCACGTC
This sequence comes from Platanthera zijinensis, assembly GCA_039513925.1. Classification (NCBI taxonomy): domain Eukaryota; kingdom Viridiplantae; phylum Streptophyta; class Magnoliopsida; order Asparagales; family Orchidaceae; genus Platanthera; species Platanthera zijinensis. Next base: position 153,093,817 of record CM077094.1, on the reverse strand, counting down.
CCAATTAGACACAATAGATTTCAGGAGGCCGTGTAATCTAAAGACGCCGCTAACAAATAAGGCCGCGACGTGGGGGCGTCGGCGGTCTTGCTACACCCAATAATGTGAGCAATCTTAGAAAATAAGTTAACCACGACGAAGATCGAATCAGGGTGAGGGGAAGCCCAAGTATAAAATTCATACTAATGTCCTCCCAAGGATGGCGGGGAACGGGTAGCGGGGTATACGGACCAGTGTTCTGCTTTGTACCCTTTGCCGTTTGACAGATACGGTAGTGACACACTATGCGGGCTACATCCTTCTTCAAGATCAACCAATAGAAACGGTCCTCGACAATAGCTATCGACTCGTCTCTCCCGAAACGGTCAGCGGCAATAGCTATCGACTCGTCTCTCCCGAAATAGCTATCGCCAGCGTGTAACTCCCATACTAAGTAGTCTCGATAAGAGGTCCTGTGTACGCATTGGCGGGAGCCTCGAAATAGGTACCCGTCGATAATCTGAAACCTCTCGATGGGATCTGGAGGATCCCTTGACAGCGAGGCATGTACCTCACAAAAATCCGGACAGGTGGGATAGTCCGTGATCAATTTCTCGAATCCATCCACTCGGGCTCTCATCGTCCGCAAGAGCGTAACTCGACGGCTTAGTGCATCCGCGGGTTTGTTCTCAACACCAGCGTGGTGCTTGAGAACATAGTGAAACTTCTGTAGATATTCAACCCACTTGGCGTGTCAATGTCCTAACTTGCAATGCGAGTCTAGGTAACGCAACACCTGATGATCGGAGTAAAACACAAACTCCCGGGGTAGGAGATAATGCCTCCAGTAGCACAGAGACTGGACAATAACATAAAATTCTCGGTCGTAGTTCAAGTATTTCTGCTCTGCCTCGTTCAGTTTCTCACTAAAGTAAGAAACTGGGTGTCCCTTTTGGCTCAACACACCATCGATACCGATACCGGACGCGTCACACGCAACTACAAATGCGCGACTAAAGTCGGGGACTCTCAATACAGGGGTCGTCGTCAATCTCTCCTTAATTTCCTCGAATGTCCTAGTCCCCGCGACGGTCCACTGAAACTTGCCCTTTCGAAGGCAACTCATTGTTGGAGTTGGTGACCGGGCGGTCTGTCTTGGCGGGTTGAAGACCGCGCGGTCTGGCGGTTTCCCTTCAACGGTTTGATTGCTGGGTTGTTGCTGTCTGGAGCCCGAGCGGTCTAGCGATTTGTCTCAGGCGGCTTGGAGACCAGGCGGTCTAGCGGTTTCCCATGACGACTTCTCTCTCTGGTGGTAGCCGAGCGGTTAGCCCTTCTCATCTAACCGCGCGGCTTGTGCGGGTTGTTTTTTGTATAGGCCGCTTAGTCTTGTAAATTTTTAGTCCCACATTTCTAATTTGTATTCTCTCATCTCTCCTCCATTCTATAAAAGGGAAGTCATACCTTTGTAATAGATACCTTTTTGGATAATAAAATTTCTGTTAATCCACTTCCGGTTTGTTCTTGTTCGTTTCTAACATGGTATCAGAGGACTTGATCTTTTTCGCCTGATTCGGTTCCTCTTTCTGTCCGCCGGCTTGTTCCTCTCTGGTTGTCTGTTCGCGCGGTTTCTTTTCTTTTTCTTGTCGCTGCCCTCTGTGTGCGCGGCCTCTCTGTGCGACCTCTGTTCTGCTCGCACGCCCTGTTAGCTTTCCTGCGGACTCTTTTCTGTTCGCGCGGTCTTCTCTTCCTTCTGTTCGCGCGGACTGCTTTCTAGCCGCTCGACTACTTTCCCTCTGCTTGATTCTGCGGCTTGGTCGTGGCTTTTCGTGCCGCTGGTGTCTAACACCTTGACCGTTGCAGCTCTCTTTCTCTTAACAGCTGCGATTTGTCCCTGTTCGCGCGGCTTGTCTTTTAACCGCGCGGCTTCCTTCTGTTTTCTCCTATGGCTCTTTCTGATGCTTCTACTGCCACCACTCCTGTCGTCAATCTGCCTCCGCCTCTTCCTCCTACTCCTTCCGGGAACCTTGACACCGTTTCCAAGCTTGTCGGCTCCAATTACCCGGATTGGAGCGTCTCCTTCACCTTTCTCCTTCGCTCGCAACGCAAACGCCACCATCTCGTTGATGACCCTCCTCCTCCCACTTCACCTCTGTTTGATGACTGGGATGCGAGCGACGCGCTTGTGCGTACTTGGCTCGCTAACAGCCTATCCGATGAATGCCTTCCCGTCATCCGTCATGATGAGACGGTCAAGGCCGCTTGGCTTCATCTTGCCGCTCTATACTCCAAGGGGGCTCAGACATCCCGCATCTATACGTTGTATGCGGACCTTTTTTCCCATTCTACCTTGTCTCCTGCTGCTGCCTACCAACAGGTTCAGACTCTCGGGGCTGAGATTCTTCAGAATCGCCCATTTTCTGCGGATTTGGCTCAACAACACAAGCACTTCCAGGAGCTTCTGGTTGTGTGCTATCATCTACGACTTCCTGATACTTATGATATGATCCGCCAGCAAATTCTGGGTGAGACGGAATCTCCTACCTTAGATGCCACCGCTGCCAGCATCGCCGCTGTCACCTCTCTCCTTCAGCGCCCTCTTCTGCCCTCTCCTCCACCAGACAACTATGCTCACAAAACTCAGCGGAGTGGCTCTGGTAGCCGCAGTCACCCGTCTAGCGGACGTACTCCTTCCCGCTATCTTTGCTCTCACTGTGGCCGTACCGGCCATACTATGGATCGTTGCTGGATGAATCATCCCCATCTTCGCCCCTCGGGTGACTCTTCCACCTCCTCTTCCAAGCTGTCTGCCTCCGTGGTAACATCATCAGGTAGTGCCCACGTGGTGACTCAAGGTAAATGGCTCATAGACTCGGGTGCGACTAATCACATGACGGGCAATCCTCAGTGCTTCTCTCTCCTCGAGCAGCATGATCGGTTGCCCCCGGTCCTCGTTGCAGACAGTTCTCCCTCCCCGGTTCATGGGTCGGGAGTGGTTCATGTTACTCCGTCTCTTCGCCTAGCGGGCACTCTCTATGTGCCCAAATTTCCGTGCAATTCATTGTCGGTTACCTCTTTATGCAAGCAGCTTCAGTGCTCTGTGACGTTTACTCCGACTTCTTGTTCTTTTCAGGATCCGAGCTCCCAGCGAACGATTGCTACTGAGACTGAGAGCGGCGGCCTCTACTTTCTCGACAACATTTCCACCTTGTCCGCCTTCTCCTCTTCTAGTGCGGATCTTCTCCAGTGGCATCTCCGCCTCGGTCATCCTCCTCCACGGCTTCTATGTCAGCTTCTGCCCCACCTCCCTCCTTCCAGTACTCCTCTCAACTGCGACGCTTGTCAGCTTGACAAGCATTACCGTTCCTCCTTCCCGCTGAAGCAAGGTTGGGGTTCTACCCGTCCGTTTGATCTCGTCCACCCAGAGATGTCTGGGGACCTGCTCCTACCCTCACCATTGGTCGGGGTAGTTCTTATTTTGTTATTTTTATTGATGATTTTTCTAGATGTACTTGGGTGTATCTCTTACGAGATCGCTCTGAACTTTTTGATGTATGACTCTCTTTTTATCAATTAGTTAAAACTCAATTTGGTGTTTGTATTAAAACCTTTCGCTCAGATAATGCTAAAGAATATCTGAGTCATGCTTTTACCTCTTTCTGTGTGTACCATGACATTATTCATCAGACTAGCTGTGTTTATACCTCCCAGCAAAATGGGGGTGGCGGAACGCAAAAACCGTCACCTCCTCGATGTCGCTCGCACCTTGATGACCCAGATGCATGTTCCTTGCTCCTATTGGGGCTATGTTGTTCTCCTTGCCTGCTACCTCATCAATCGCATTCCTTCCACGATTCTTCACGGGCATACCCCATTCTCCATTCTGTATCCGGGCAAGGAGCCTTTTCCTCTCCCTCTCCGAATCTTAGGGTGCACTACCTTTGTGCATGCTCCATCTGCCACCCGTGATAAGTTCTCCCCTCGCTACACCAAATGCGTATTTCTGGGGTACTCCACCACTCAGAAAGGCTATTGTTGCTTTGATCCCGTTCTTCGTAAGTAGTTCGTCTCCGCTGACGTCACCTTTTTCGAGAATGCCTCCTACTTCTCGGATGACTCCTCTCTTCTTCCCCCGACTTCTGATACTCCTGCTGTTCCCTTCGTTCCCTCGTCTCTTACTGCGGTCTCACCTCCTACACCGTCTCCGTCCACTCCTCTCCCTCCGCCTCTCTCTCCCTCTTCTCCACCACCGTCTCCCTCATCTCCGCCGCCGTCGCTCTCTACTCTCGGACCAGCTCTCTCCTCCACGGATGCTCCGGATGCCGAGGGACCCGCCGACCTGCATCTTCCTGTTGCTCTTCGCAAAGGGGTGCAGACGTGTACCATGCACCCCCTTGCTGCTGTTGTTTCATATGATCGTCTTACCTCTTCTCGCAGGGCCTTTACACTGGCTATCTCTGCCACACCCCGTTCCTACCAAGAGGCTCTTACTATTCCTCATTGGAAGATGACCATGGATGAGGAAATAACGACCCTAACTGAGCGGGGTACCTGGACTCTTGTTCCTCCTCCCTTCGGCACCGATGTTGTTGGCTGTCGCTGGGTCTTTGTGGTCAAATTTGGCCCGGACGGCACTGTGGATCGTTATAAGGTCCGCCTTGTTCTTAAGGGCTTTACTCATACCTATGGGGTTGATTACTTTGACACCTCTCCCGTGGCTCGTCTCAACATTATCCGGGTTCTCCTCTCTGTGGTGGTCAATAGAGATTGGCCTATTTCCCAGCTGGATGTCAAGAATGTCTTCCTTTATGGTGATCTTCAGGAGGCCGTCTACATGGAGCAACCTCCTGGGTATGTTGCTCAGGGGGAGACACGAGTATGCTGGCTGAAGAAGACAATCTATGGCCTCAAGCAGAGCCCTCGAGCTTGGTTTGACAAGTTCAGCGACATCGTGGCGGCCGTTGGTTTTGTGCTAAGCTTTGCCGATCACTCGCTATTCATTCGCAAAACCTCCTCGGGACTGGTGGTTCTTGCTGTGTACGTCGATGATATTCTTCTCACTGGCGATGACCAGAAAGGGGTAGCCTTAATAAAGCGGCATCTTCGTCAACATCTGGTCCCGAAAGATATGAGCTCTCTGAAGTACTTTCTGGGGATCGAAATCTCTCGGAAGCTCAACTCCTTAGTCCTCTCCCAACGTAAGTATGCTCTTGATCTATTAAAAGAAGCAGGGTTGACTGGAGCAAAACCTGCCCGATGCCCCATGGCAACTGGAGAAGACAAAACCTGGACAGATGATTCACCTCCTCTTTCAGATATTACGCGGTACAGGCGTCTGGTTGGTAAGCTCATATATCTCACAGTGATAAGACCCGACATTTCCTATGCTGTGGGCAAGGTGAGCCAATTCAAGCAAGCTCCTAGGGAGTGTCATTTACAGTCCGCCTTGCGGATCTTGGAGTATGTCAAAGCAACGCCTGAGAAAGGATTACTCTTTCAGAAGAATGGTCATCTGAGGGTTAAAGCATACTCAGATGCGAGTTATGTTGATTACAAAGGGGATCGCAAGTCAACCTCGGGTTTTTGCACCTTTGTTGGGGGAAATCTGGTGAGCTGGAAGAGCAAGAAGCAGTCTGTTATTTCCAGGTCCAGTGCAGAAGCGGAGTATCGTAGTATGACATCGACCACTTGTGAGTTAAAGTGGTTACGAGCTCTCATGATGGATTTAGGAGAGGTCTACAACCATCCTCTACCCATGTTCTGTGATAACAAGGCTGTCATGTACATCTCCAAAAATCCGGTCTTTCATGAAAGAACCAAGCACATTGAGGTCGACTGTCATTTCATTCGTGAAGAGATTTTGAAGAAACAAATTTGCACTCCCTTCGTCACTTCTGATAAAGAGCTGGCTGACATCTTCACCAAGCCAGTATCCGCCTCGTTTCTTCATATTTGTGACAAGCTGGGCATGATCGATATATATGCTCCAGCTTGAAGGGGAGTGTTGGAATTGGTGACCGGGGGGTCTGTCTTGGCGGGTTGAAGACCGCGCGGTCTGGCGGTTCCCTTTCAACGGTTTGGCTGCTGGGCTGTTGCTGTCTTGAGTCCGAGCGGTCTAGCGGTTTGTCTCAGGCGGCTTGGAGACCGGGCGGTCTAGCGGTCTCCCATGGCGACTTCTCTCTCTGGTGGTAACCGAGCGGTTAGCCCTTCTCATCTAACCGCGCGGCTTGTGCGGGTTATTTTTTGTATAGGCCGCTTAGTCTTGTAAATTTTTAGTCTCACATCTCTAATTTATATTCTCTCATCTCTCCTCCATTCTATAAAAGGGAGGTCATACATTTGTAATAGATACATTTTTTGGATAATAAAATTTCTGTTAATTCACTTCCGGTTTGTTCTTGTTCGTTTCTAACACTCATGAAGGGTGCCATGATCGTGTTGAAGCCCTGGAGTAATATCCTATAAATGGTGGCAAGTACATGAAAGCTACGGGCCTCGTGAATGTTATTCAATACGGGCCAATCACGGATGGATTTGACCTTCTCGAGGTCAGCATATACGCCAGTGGATGACACAATAAATCCTAGGAAATGGACAGACTCTGACAGGAAGGAACACTTCTTCAAGTTCACGTATAATTTCTCCCGGTATAGGGTGCCAAAGAGAAACCTCAAATAGTCTAAATGGTCGGCGTGGGACTGGCTATAAATCAGGATGTCATCAAAGTATACAGCCAAAAACTTGCCCATATAGGGCCGTAGCATCTGAGTCATGACCCGCATAAACGTGCTCGGGACATTTGATAGCCCAAATGGTATGACTAGCCACTCTTGTAGACCATCCTTGGTCTTAAAGGCCGTCTTCCACCCGTGTCCCTCACGAACTCAAATCTGATGGTACCCACTACGAAGGTCAATCTTGTAAAAGATCTGGCACAAAACGTAGTATCCAGTAGGTCATTGAGTCGTGGGATGAGGAAACTATACTTGACCGTAATCTTATTAATTGTCCTACTGTCAATGCATATGCGTCAACTTTCGTCCTTCTTAGGGGTAATAAGGTCGGGGACCGCACACAGACTCAAACTCTCTCGGATGAATTGCTTCTAAAGAAGCTCATCGACCCGGCTCTTAAGCTCAGTGTGCTCATCAGGATGCATACGGTATTGGGGTAGGTTCGGGAGAGAAGCCCCCGGGACCAAGTCAATAACATGAAGAATGCCCCACGGAGGGGGCAACTCATCGGAGAGCTCATCAGGCATGATATCCGCAAACTCATCCAAAAGGGGATGCACTGCAGCGGGGTGGTTAGAAGCCATGGTGACAGCTACCACATAAATAATGTCAGAGTCAATGCTGTCTCGCAGGAACTTTCCTCGCCTCAGGATATGTAGGGGTCATAGAGAGCTCGTGCTCACGGAAGGCTCAATCTTACACTTGGATTTCTCCTTGAGTTGGGTAAGCGATAGTGTGATCTTCCACCCCTTGTCATAAAAGACACACGTGTTCGAGCGACCGAAATACGTGACGTCGCGATAAAATAGCCAAGGGTGTCCTAGAAGAACATGGGCGACGTCCACAGGAATGACATCGCACCAGACCCGATCCTCGAATGAGGCGATACTAATCGGTACGAGACAATGTTGGGTAACCTGAATCGTCGTCTTATCTACCCAGATGACACGATAGGTGTGGGGGTGAGGCTCGACCTTCACCTGCATACGATCAAGACCCTTATAGGCCACGATATTCACACAACTCCCACTGTCAATGACTAGCTTGCAGGGATTTCCTTGCACTAGGAAAGTACGTGTAGAATATGGCAGTGCGGCGCCAGTCCTCATTTGCCTGTGAGGTGTGTAGGAGACACCTAATCACTCCTATCTTCAAGGACCGCCCAACGTCACTCTCCTATCCTCAACAATGGTTGTGATCTCCTCAGTAGCCTCATCTTCTCCTTATAAACCCGACTCATCCTCAAATAGCAGGCTTCGTGTGGGGCACTGCGCCGCCACGTGTCCTCTGCCGGAACATCTATAACACTAAATACCCTTAGATCGCTGGCCATCTGTGGCGACGGCCTTTCCCTTTGTGTCTGCGAGGACACATGCGGGCGCAACCGTGGTAGTCTGGGGCGGAGAGGGTTTCTTATATGTCGAGGTATCAGTCCGAGGGGGGAACTGCCTCGTGCTAGACGAGCGAAGATATTGCTCGTACTCTAGGGAAAGCTGAAATATCTGGTCGACGGTCTCGAGACGATGGGAAATCAACTCTATCTGAATATCAGAACGTAGGCCAGCCTTGAAACGTGAGGCGGTGGCAATGAGCTCCCCCGAGATGTCACTCATAACGACAAGATCGTCAAAGCGAGCCATATACTCAGCGACAGTAAGTGTCCACTGTCGTAAGTTCTGCAACTGATCAAGCAACTGGTCTCGGTAGGAGGCAATGAGATACTTATCTTTTATTCTCTGCTTCATATCATCCCATCGAGTGATAGGATAATAATCATCCCTCTCAACGACTCTCTCTACGCTAATCCAGAACACCTTGGCCTGTCCGACCAGCTTCATTTTGGCGAAGCAAACACATCGTCCGTCGCTCATGTCTTACCACTCAAAATAATAGTCCATATCGAGGAACCAATCGCTAAAGGCTTTCGGATCCATGTGGCTGTCAAATGAAGGGGCGTCGATGCGAATGAATCTGGTGACGTCATGCTCATAATGGTAATCGCCTCTACGCGGCTCCAGATAATCCTCAAAATACTCATCCTGGGCGTAATCGCGTCAAGCGGGTGGGGGTCCACGCTCTCAGCGGCTAGGGCCGAAATAGTCATCACGACCAAGATCACGATGGTCGTGCTGCGATGTACGAGCCCTACAATTCTGAGAAACTATTTGAGGTCTCTCGCACTGAGGTGGGTACCTATCATAATCGGGGCCTCATCGACGCTCAGGGGCGGGACTTCGACGGGGAGCATCACGATAGTGTCGCTCAAGAGGTGGTGGTGCACCCCTCTGGCATGGTCCGACCTACGAGGAATTTCAGGCTCATCCTCACGAGGTTCCCCTCATTGGGAGAGCGAGTCACTCTGATTTTCTAGGTTCCATAACCGGTTATTGATCTCTGTGAGCTCACGGCGGAAACCCTTAAACTAGGTATCGATGGTATCTAGACGGTCTAGGATCTATGTTGTCAAGGCGCGCGTCTGAGGCGCCGGGAGCAACCCATCGTGCATGAGCATGGCTGAGGTGGGTGATGTGCCCCAGGCGCGCCTAGGCGCGCACCTTACAAGCTCCCAGGCGCACCGAAGGCGCGCCTGGGACTTTCAAGGTATTTTTTCAAAAAAAATTGGGAGATGGGCAAAAACATGATCTCGGACGCAACCGATGCATCCCTAGGCGCACTTGGGTGCCCAATTCGCTGAAAATAAGTGAATTGGGGGCCCAATTCGCTGAAATTGGGCAAAAACATGATTTAAGCGAATTGGGCCCCCAATTCGCTGAAATTGAGCGAATTGGGCGCCCAATTCGCTCAAATTGGGAGCTCAATTTGAGCGAATTGAGCGCAAATTGAGTGAATTGGGCGCCGAATTCGCTGAAATTGAGTGAATTGGACGCCCAATTCGCTGAAATTGCCCAATTCGCTCAATTTCAGCGAATAGGTCCCCCAAATCGCTAAATTTCTTTTCTCCCCATTTTTGCGCCTCACCTGCCTCAGGCGCGTGCCTCAGGCGCGTGGCTCAGGCGCGCGCCTGAGCCTTGCGCCTGGGCTCCAGGGCCCCTTTGCGCCTTGGTGCGCTTTGCGCCTTTAACAACATAGTTTAGGACAAGCCGCTGAAATTCAGCAAAGGTCGCACCTGAGTTCGAACTATTTACCCGATCATCAGTGACATTAGGATCAGACATTGGCGATCTAAAAGCCCTACCACTACGGAGCATAGACGTGGCCCAAACCTTGGGCTCTGATACCAACTAATGTAGGGTAGGGTGTGTAGTAGACTCATAGAATGTACGCTAGTGGTAAGTGAAGGTGATTCCCGACTTCTTAACAACTCAACATAAGCAAGACGTGCAATTAATTAATTCCAAACATTTAAATAACATAAATAAAATTACATCAAATTATAAATGAGAGTAAAATTTCTTGTAGGCTAAATGTGTGGTTTTCCTCCGTTTGGAGGGCCAAAGAAAACAGGCGCGCGACGAATTAATCTTTCCTGCAGTTAGTGATTTATCCAAGAGCAAATGCAATATTAACTGAAACCCAAACAAACATATAATTAACAAGTCGCAACAATGTTTACAACTAATTAACCAGTACAAAACACAACACAAATATTAGGGTTGTTGCCAATAAAATAGATCTGAATGTTGGAGGGTTCAAAGAGGGATTCTGGTGGTGGGACCGAATTGGGTAAGGGGAAGGCTGGATTTGGGCTGGAATGCTCAAATCTGGAAAAATCTGGCGATGGTCGGGTGTTGGGAGGTGGATCCATGGGTTGGGGGGTTGGTGGCAGCAAATAGGGAGTAGGGAGGAGTGGATCTGGGCTAGAATGCCCAGATCTGGGTGATTCTGGGGGGGATGGGCGGTGGGAGGTGGCTCCATGGGTGGGGATAGGTGGCGGCTTGAGGGGAGGATGCTAGAGGGAGATCTGAAGGTGGCCAGTTGTTAGTTCTGGGAGTAACTGGGCGGCAGCCTGATTTGGAAGGGGCGGAAGATGGAGGAATGGGAGGCAGATTTGATCTGGGAGGATGTGGATGGCCGGCTGGAGCTGCATGGGAGGTGCTGGTTCAACCGGTCGGACCGCAAACTGGTTCACCGTCCGATCCTTAAAACCGCCTCTACCCAAACCGGCCAAGAACCGGTTAACCGGACGGCTAGATCGGTTAACCGGAAATCGGGCCGGTTATCAGGCAACCGGGCTGGCCTAATAAAAGACCGAAAAAAATGAGAGGCTTGGGGATCGAACCCAGACACATTCTAATATAACAAAGATGCTTACCACTCAAGAAATTTTACTCTCATGTAGTCACGCCTTTAGCCTACAAGAAATTTTACTCTCATTTATAATTTGATGCAATGTTATTTATGTTATTTAAATGTCAGAAATTAATTAATTGCACTTAATTGCATGCCTTGCATGCATTGAGTCGTTAAGAAGTCGGGAATCACCTTCACTCACCACTAGCGTGCATTCTAGGAGTCCACTACACACCCTACCCTACATCAAAAACGTTTCAAGATTTTCATTTTGAATGTGTATAGTGTATGCTTGTAGTGAGTGGTAGCTAGAGTTTCTAGCCTAACTCGTATTAGGTTGTTGGCTACCAACAATCGATGTTTTCAAATAGAGAACTCAAACTCTTTCAGCTAGCTATGATTGGACATGCTTTGTTGAGTATCGAGTAATATCCAAAATACCGTGAACGAACTCGAAGTAGTCTCGTGTATATACTCTCAAGAATCTCTTTTTGTATTTTCAAGTAGCAGTCGTCCGAAGAGTGGGGAAAGCATTTGACATGTTAGGAGGCGGGGGTAGTGAAAAATGGACAAAGAGCTAAATAAAGGCAAACTTTATTGCTCCAAAAAAGTAATCATTATATATATATGCCCCCTTATTTATAGAAATCGGGGGAGATGAGAGAATACAACAACCGATGTGGGACTAAATACAAGTCGGGCGGCCTATGTGGTTTGACACGGTCAAACCTCCCACTGTACAACAAATAATAAAACAACAAGCGGCAACTAGTAAAGTCGCTTATCTGCTCCAGGGAAGACCGCTGATACAGGCCTCCAGACCGCAATTGCGGATTGCCACCAGACCGCTGTTGCGGTTAACCACCTTACCGCTATTGCGGCTTCAACAAGACCGCTACGGCTTCAACCAGACCGCTGCGGCTTTGACCAGACCGCTGCGGCTTCGACCAGACCGCTGCGGCTTCGACCAGACTGCTTCAGCGGCTTTATGTCAGACTGTTGCGGCTTCATCCAGACAGCTGCGGCTAACCGATATCCCACTGCTGCGGCTTACTGCTAGACCGATGCGGCTTCCTTCAGACCGCTGCTGCTGCTCCTGATTGCAAGCTAAGGTTCACCACCAAACCGCTGGACCAAACCGCTAGGTCGCTAAGACCAGAAGACCGCTGCGGTTAGACACAAGTCCGTCTGGTCTCCACTAGCTCCAACACTCCCCCTCAAGCTGGAGCATATATATCTACCATGCTCAGCTTGCTACAAACCTTCTCGAAAGGAGTAATTAGCTTGGTAAAGAAATCAGTCAGTTCTCTCTCTGAAGTAACAAACAGAGTGCATATCTGATTCTTCGAAATCTCCTCTCTAATGAAATGACAATCAAGCTCGATATGATTCGTCCTCTCGTGGAAGACAGAATTCCTTGAAATATATATGACTATTTTGTTGTCACAGAACATTGGCAGAGGATGATCATAAAACTCTCCAAAATCAAGCATAAGTGTCTGTAACCACTTCAACTCGCAAATAGTTAGAGGCATGCTCGTATACTCAGCTTCTGCGCTTGACCTGGAGACAACAGCTTGTTTCTTGGTCTTCCAGCTAACCAAATTCCCGCCAACAAAGGTACAAAACCCAGACGTGAACTTCCTATCTTCCTTATCATCTGCATAGCTTGCATCAGAATATGCCTCAACCTTCAAATGTCCCTTTTTCTGAAACAGAAGTCCTTTTCCTGGAGCACCTTTCACATACTCTAAAATCTTCATTGCCGACTGTAGATGACACTCCTTAGGATCTTGCATAAACTGACTCACTCTTCCAACAGCACAACAAATATTCGGTCTTGTGACTGTCAGATAAATGAGTTTCCCCACAAGCTGTCTGTACCTGGTGACATCCTCAAGAAAAGGTGAGTCCTCACTCCAACACTTGTCATCTCTAACCGACATCAGAGAACGAGCCAGTTTAGCTCCAAGAAGACCTGTATCTTTCAAAAGGTCCAAGACATACTTTCTCTGTGAAAGAATAACAGACCCTGGTTTCCTGGATATCTCAATGCCCAGGAAATACTTCGGAGATCTCATATCTTTAGTAACAAAATGTTTAAGGAGATGCTTCTTGGTCATTTCCACACATTCTCTATCATCCCCGGTGAGAAGAATATCATCCACATAAACAGCAAGGACAACAAGACCAGCTGATGTCTTGCGAATGAATAACGAGTGCTCCGCAACACTTCTAGCAAACCCAACCAATGAAATGACCTCATTGAACTTGTCAAACCAGGCCCTGGGACTTTGCTTAAGACCGTAGATTATCTTTCGCAGTTTACAGACCTGAGACTCCCCCTGAGCAACATACCCAGAAGGTTGTTCCATATAGACAGTTTCCTGTAAATCACCATAAAGAAAGACATTCTTCACATCAAGCTGAGACATTTCCCAGTCTCTGTTGACAGCCACCGAAAAAATAACACGAATAGTAGTAATCCTTACCACAGGAGAGAAAGTGTCAAAGAAATCCACTCCATAAGTCTGCATAAAACCTTTGGCAACAAGCCGAGCCTTGTAACGATCAATAGATCCATCAGGTAGAAACTTAATAATAGACTCAGCGACAGCCAACCACATCAGCACCGGGAGGCGTAGGAACAAGAGTCCAAGTACTCCGCTCAGTAAGAGCACGCATCTCTTCATCCATAGCAGCTTTCCAATGAGGGATAACAAGAGCATCTTGATATGAAGCAGGAACAACATGAGCTGAGAGGGCCAGAGCAAAGCTCCTAGATGAAGGAGAGAGCTGAGCATAAGGGACAACACCCTGAACAGGATGTTGGGTGCAGGAGAGAACACCTTTCCGAAGAGCAATCGAAAGATCGAGATCTGACCTGTCTACAGTATCAGCCCCATCCAAAGAGGAGACTACTGGCTCCGAAACTGGTTGCAGCGGCTCAGGAGAAGAAGCAGGGACAATAGATGAGTCAGAAGAAGAATCAGAAATATGAGAAGAAAGCAAGGCAGGCTCCGGAAGCGGTGCCGAAATAACGGGAGAAGGAAAAGAACTATCAGAAGCAGAAGGAGACGAGGGAGAAGAAAAGAAGGGAGCATTCTCAAAGAAAGTAACATCCGCTGATACATACTGATTCAGAAGAACAGGATCAAAATAGCGATACCCTTTCTGTGTCGGACAATAGCAAAAAAAAACACACTTCACAGAACGAGGAGAAAGTTTGTCACGTCCAGAAGCAGGAGTGTGAACAAACGTTGTGCAACCAAAGACACGAAGAGCTAATGGAAAGGGCATCCCAACGGGATAGAGAATAGAAAAGAAAGTTTTACCATGGAGAACCGAAGACGGAACTCGATTAATGAGAAAACAGGAAAGAAAAACCGCATGAACCCAATAGAACCGGGAAACATGCATATGAGTAAGAAGACTACGAGCCACATCTAAAAGAGTGTGATTCTTACGTTCCGCAACACCATTCTGTTGCGAAGTACAAAGGCAAGTAGTTTGATGGACCGCGTCATGATCCAAACAAAACGAAGTAAACTGCTGACTAAGGTATTCCTTAGCATTATCAGTACGAAGAATTTTAATAGGGGTATCAAATTGTGTACGTATTTCATTATAAAAGGCAAAAAAAGAGAAAATCTCAGATCGTTCGCGGAGCAAATATAACCACGTACATCTGGAAAAATCATCAATGAATGTAACAAAATACAAACTACCCCTACCAATAGTTTGAAGGGGAGCAGGACCTCAAACATCAGAATGAACTAAATCAAAAGAGCGAGAGGAACTGCGGTCTTGCTTAGCCGGAAAAGAAGATTGGTGATGCTTGCCAAACTGACAAGCTTTACACTCCAGAGTAGAATCGCCGTGAGGTAAATCTGGGAAAAGCTGATAAAGAATCCGAGGAAGAGGATGTCCAAAACGAAGATGCCACTGAAACAGAGAAGAGGCAGAAAAAGCAGAAGCAGTATCAAGGCAGAACAAGCCGCCGCTCTCAGTCCCAATAACAATCACCTCCTTGGAATGAGGAATCTGAAAAGCACAAGTAGAAGCAGTAAAAATAGCTTCATAGTGCAACTGTTTACAAAGAGCGGTAACTGAAAGAAGATTACATGGAAAATTCAGGACATAAAGGGTGTCCTGCAACAGAAGAGAGTGAGTGATATACACAGTGCCAGTCCCACAAACCGGAGAAGGAGAACCATCTGCAATAAGCACCGGAGGTAACTGGTTGCTCTTGTGAAGAGAGGAGAAAAGGCGAGAATTGCCGGTCATATGATTTGTGGCACTAGAATCAATAAGTCACATACCCGTAGTAGTCAACTGAGCAGTTCTAGAAGTGGCAAGAGAAGACGTATACGACTTGGAGGAATTAGCAGAAGTTGGACAAAGATGAGGAAACTTGGTCCAACACCGATCAACCAAGTGATCAAGCCGACCACAATGAGAGCAAATATGCTTGGAAGAACCACGTCCACCACCTCGACAACCAGAACGGCCACCACGGCTAGTAGAGATGTCATGACGAGCTGGATGAGCTACAAGATTAGGAGACGGAGATAGAGAGGATAACAAAGGACGTTGAAGAAGAGTGGTAACGGCAGATATCCGAGCAGCAGTAACATCCAGAGTTGGAGTATCCGCCTCTCCAAGAATTTGCTGACGAATCATATCATAGGAATTCGACAGGCGAAGTAAATAGAAAACAACCAGAAGTTCCTGAAAATGCCGGTGTTGCTTGGCCAGATCCGCAGAAAAAGGGCGGTGCTGAAGAAATTCAGCACCAAGAGTTTGAACCTCTTGATAGGCAGAAGAAGGAGTCATGACAGGTCGAGCAAAAAGGTCAGCATACAGAGTATATATCCGGGAAGTTTGGGCGCCCTTGGAATACAAGGCGGCAAGATGATTACAGACAACCTTGACCGTCAGATCATGCCGAATGATAGGAAGGCACTCGTCAGATAAACTGTTGGTCAACCAAGTCCGAAACAACGCATCAGAAGCATCCCAGTCATCAAAAGAAATAGATCAAGGAGGAGGGTAATCAGTCAAATGATAACGTTTGCGCTGAGAACGCAAGAGAAAAACGAAAGAGACACTCCAGTCAGGATAATTTGGACCTGTAAGCTTCGAAGCAGTCGCCAAACTACCAGAAGCAGAGAAAGAAGAAGTAGAGAAAGAAGAAGGAATAGAGAGAGTAGGAGTGTCCATAGAAACAGAAAGAAACCGCACGATGTCACAAGACAACCCGCGCGGACAAACAACGAAACAAGCCGCGCGAACAGGAGCAGAGACTGCACAGTCTCGGTGTCAACACACCAACGGCAAGAAAAATGCCACGAACAAAATGTGAAGTCCGCAAAAGGGAAGAGAACCCGCACGGTGTCACAGGACAACTCGCGCGGACAAGCCGCGCGAACAGGAGCAGAGACCGCACAGTCTCGATGTAAACACACCAGCGGCAAGAAAAATGCCGCGACCAAAATGCGGAGTCCGCAAAAGGGAAGAGAAGTTGCTCGGACAGATAAGCAGCGAGAAGAAAAAAAATACCGCACAGTCAAGGTGACAACACACCAGCGGCAAGAAAAAGAAGCCACGACCAAAATGCGGAACTCGAAGCGGTTAGAGAAACCGCAACGAGAAGAGAGAAGCAAAGGAAGCACGCGTACAAGGAAACCGTGCGACCAGAAAGAGAAGAAAGCAAGGGAGGGCAGGGAGGGAAACCGAGCGGACAGAATGAACACCGCGCGAACAGAAGAGAAGCCGCGCGGACAGACTAGAAATCGCCTGAAATGGAGCAAAGGATCGATCGCTCTGATACCAAGTGAAAAATGGACAAATAGCTAAATAAAGGCAAACTTTATTGCTCCAAAAAGGTAATCATTACATAGGTATATCCCCTTATTCATAGAAATCGGGGGAGATGAGAGAATACAACAACCGATGTGGGACTAAATATAAGCCGGACGGCCTATGCGGTTTGACACGGTCAAACCGCCCACAATACAACAAATAATAAAACAACAAGCGACAACTAGTAAAGTCGCCTATCTGCTCCAGGGAAGACCGCTGATACAGGCCGCCAGACCGCAACTGCGGGTTGCCACCAGACCGTTGTTGTGGTTAACCACCTTACCGTTGCTACGACTTCAACCAGACCGTTGCGGCTTCAACCAGACCATTGCGGCTTCATCCAAACTGCTTCGGCGGCTTTCTGCCAGACTGTTGCGGCTTCATCCAGACCGCTGCGGCTAACCGATATCCCACTGCTGCGGCTTACTGTTAGACCGTTGCGGCTTCCTTCAGACCGCTGCTGCTGCTCCTGACCGCAAGCTGAGGTTCACCACCAAACCGCTGGACCAAACCGCTAGGTCGCAAAGACAAGAAGACCGCTGCGGTTAGACACAAGTCCGCCCGGTCTCCACTAGCTCCAATAGGGGTTAATAAAACCGAGGGGATCCGCAGGGATCTCACTCAAACAAATAGCTACAGCTCTTCACGCTTAGGGAAAGGAAAACAGAAACAATCAATTAGTAATGAGCCCTGCTGCGAAGTTTACCACTCCGCTAACGCTTTGTGTTAAGACGAATCTTATGTTTCTTTTTCCACTTGACAATCCCTTGACTGACATATCAAGTGAGGATTCATGACTGACGACGCCCTGTGTACTGTAAGCAAGTTACTCCACCAAGAGAAGTGTGAATCCATCAAGCAAGGGCATCCCAGTAGCATTAGCTAGTTATATGCAAATGACAGCCAATTGAAGGTGAAAAATGTCTATGATTGGAAGAAAGCAAATTGAGAAGATCAAATTACAAATAGTAGATTATTTTGGAGTTTACAAAATGAAATGTTTCAAGATTTACATTTTGAATCTAAGTTTATTGTGTATGCTTGTAGTGAGTGGTAGCTAGAGTTTCTAACCTAACACGTATTGGGTTGTTGGCTATTAACGATTGATGTTCTCAAATCCATGTCAACAATTGAAGGTGAAAATGTCTATGACTAGAAGAAAGCAATTTGGGAAGATCAAATTACAAATAGTGGATTATTTTGAAGTTTACAAAATGAAATGTTTCAAGATTTTCATTTTGAATCTAACTGTATTGTGTATGCTTGCAGTGAGTGGTAGCTAGAGTTTCTGATGCAACACGAGTCTACAGGTGCCCGAGGGCGAACACCCTAACTCTAGGTGAATGCGAACAACCACAATTAAATGATGTGAACTCCAAAATGACATGTATGCATACATGCAATCCAAATAAATGTCTGTATAACATAGGCATTGATGCAAAGAACAATCCAATTTTAATTGACAATAATTAATTGATTAAAATAAAACACAGTTTGTGCACATTCATTCACATGATAGTTGGATTGGAAACACAGGTTTTAATCCACAAACAATTGAGTCGCAAAAATCATTCAAGTGCACTAAATGTGTCCAGCAAGTCAAGCAACGAATATTAATAACAAAATGCATAAGAGATTTAAAATCCCATGACAATAGTTCAATACTGAAGCATTCAACAAAGAGAAATAAAACATCCATACCTATATTTACTCATGCATGTGGCGGAGTGATTAGGGATGGGAAACCGACGGCGGTATTGTCCTTGGATTGATGAGTGGATTCGCGGATGGGCTGTGGGGGTTGGATGGTGTAGATATGGAGGATTTAAAGTGAAATGGAGGGATGTGGGTGGTAGGAGCTGGAGAGGGAGGGCTGCGGGATGGCTGAAAAGGGTCGGGAAAGAGGTGGGGCGGTGGTAGGGCTAGAGGGAGGGTTGTCGGGGCTGGAAGATAGCAGATCCGGCGATGGGAAGGGCTGGTGAGGGGTGTCGGGCTGGGGGGAAGCAGAGGGAAGCAGAGGCGGGGTTTCCTGTGGTCGGACGGGGTCGGGAAGAGGGAAACAGCTGCAGGAGGGGAATGGGAACGGGATTGTAGTGGGTCGTCGGGGTCTGAGGGGGGGGGGGGGGGAGGGGCTGTAAATGGCTTACCAGGGCGGATGAGGAGGAAATCACGCACATAGCGGGAGCTGCTCGGAATCCACCGAGGGAGTGACCAGACGGTTGCACCAAAGCATCTTCTGATCCCTAATTTAGCCACACACACATGCATGTATAGGTGAGAGAGAAAATAAGAACTAGGACACCATGATCGGACGGCTAATATTGTCTGGGTCGATCGGGTGTCAAATACATCATGAAATAAATTAAGTAATATATCAAAACGACTCGGAACGACCATCATGGCGCATAAGCGGACACGGATCGCCCAAATGGGTCTCTGATCATCGCCTCCTATGGAAATAAACGCGCGTGTGTCGTCGAGCGCCATCAATTCCCCCCGACTTGAAAGCACTCATCTCCGGTAAGTGGAGATGATCATACTCTCGGCGTAACTCTGGAGCGAGTCTCTCGAGCTCCTCAGCCGAAATCGAAGTGTCGTCAAAAACAGGGCAGGCGATCCAATGAACCAGGTACCGCAGAACCATCTGATTGTCCATCGTAGCGAAGTCGTGACCAATGATTCGTAGTGCATCTCAGGTAGGCATAGGCGACTGTCGAAGCAGTGTATCTTCGTCTAAAAGTGGTGCTAGTGGAACCGCTAATGGGGCGGTATGGTCCTCCGAGTGGTGCTCAACCGTCTGCGACTGCCTGGGCATGGTAGGTATAGAAGCGCTAGGAAGGGATTGGGTTAGTTGTGGCTCAGTGGTAGCTGTAGATAGTGGATCCACATACACTCACTCCTCGTATTAAGGAATTAAATCATCTACATTGAATACCCGGTGGATTCCCATTGTCGGTGGGATATCAACCTCATAAGTGTCCGTACCAATCCATCGAATGATTGTGTAGGGGCCCATTCGGCGGGCACTTAACTTCTTTGCTGCCCCCAGTGGGAGCCTATGATCGAATGTGAATCATAACCTGCTCCCCAATTTCAATAATCTGATCTCTCATATGTTGAACTGATTGAATCTTATAATAATCATTATTTATCGCAATTTTATATCGGACAAGTTCAAACAATTCCAAAAAACTACATAAGACATGCAATGAACATGAATCAGATAG
Source organism: Platanthera zijinensis (assembly GCA_039513925.1). Taxonomy (NCBI): domain Eukaryota; kingdom Viridiplantae; phylum Streptophyta; class Magnoliopsida; order Asparagales; family Orchidaceae; genus Platanthera; species Platanthera zijinensis. Next base: position 153,073,764 of record CM077094.1, on the reverse strand, counting down.
CATAGAATAGTCAAGCACGACATATGAATGAACATGCAAATGATGAACCCAAAAAGGACATGCTTGCATGAATGATGCATGAGAAATACGACATCACGATACACGGATAAACAACAAGCTCCATGTGGTGAAGGTCCCTTGAAATGGGTGGTTTATCAGGAGGTTCGTCGGGAGGAGTGTAATAAAACTCAGTGAGTGTACGATGAGTGTCAAAATGACAGTGTGAGCCACCAACACTCCAATACGAACTCATATGGTTCCTAATATATCTTAAGGAACGTGACACATCAGGCGGCTCACCAGGAGGTACGTATGAAAATTCGTCGCGAAGGCGACGATCACCTGAGTGAGTAATAAAGACATCAATAATAGGATGTAACGCTCAAGCGTGATGAGTGCAGCTAATAAGAAAGAACTCATCTGGTGGGTCAGCATGTGGTATGTTACAGAACTCATCACGAGTGTGGTGGATCATATGCTCATTTCTCAATACAGCAGGAGGATGCTCAAGTGTACCTAAGAAAATTCCTGCATACTCAATGTCACACTCAAAACCCACTCTACAAAGCAAAATAAGTGACGTGAATTGGAGAGATGTCAATAAGTAAACGCCCAAAGCCGACTCGCTAATCGGGATATTAATCTCACGGGAAAGTGGTGGTTCATCAGGAGGCTTGTTAGGGGGATCATTAAAGAATCCGTCAGTAGGGTCATGATCCTCCAAGCGAATACTACTAATAAGGGAAGTGTCCCCAAAAGCGAGTGAGACAACCGCCAATATATCGACACTAGGCTCGAGACTCGCGGTCATGACATGACTCAAAATAAGGCTAAGGGGAGAGTGAGAAAAGTCACACTCAAATGGGGGTCGACCTGCGATGGAGACCAGCCCAGATCAGGTCGACGAAAAAATGACCAACACCGCACCCGTCCGGAACCCTACCGACCCTGATTTATTCAAAAAAAAAAATGTCTGCATTTTTTTAAATTTCTCCTTTGTCTGTTTTTATTTTCTAAAAATGTGTCTAAAATGTTTTAAGAAAATACTTTAAGCATTTTCTTAAAACAAAACAAAGGGGGCCCGGTTCACTAGTTCTTTCCCAGCCAGCCCATGAAGGATAAGAAACCGGCCAGCCCATATAACCCCTTCTAGCCGGGTCAAATAGCAGTTTTACGGAAGGAAAAAAAACCCGTGGGTTTTATTTCCGGGTTAGGGCTTCCTGCGTGCTTCTTCCCGATAATGTCGCGGCCCGAGCTTCCCACACTTTGTGTCTCCTCCGCCCGCTTCCACTGTCAGCAGAGGCCTCCACTTCTCTCGGACGAGCACGCCCACGATGTTTCCCACGTCCGCCACCTGCTTCAGTTCGCCTCGCGGCAGTTATGGTAACTCCCGGCCACGAGCTTCCGCCATGGCCGGTTACCGTTTTTTTTTCTTTTCTTTTCTTTTTCGCACTATAAATAAGCACTATAAATAGGGATGTTTCGCTGTAATTATGTGCGTTTGACTTTCTGGGTGTTGGTGAATGGTGAAAAGTTTATGTGCTTTATTGATGAATTGAGCTGCTGATGGTACTGTGAGATTTTTCCTGTTTGGGTGAAATGGAGTTTTCAAAAAATTGTTGGAAACAAAACAGAGTTTGTGAACATTTATGTAAATATTGTTTTCATAAAAAAAACCCAACACCCAAAATAATGTTTGCTTCAGCAATTTATAGAAGTTTATTGAAGTTGATTATTTTCCGAGGGATAGTTGTTAAATAATATTCAAACAAGTTCAAATAAACCATAATTAGGACAACAAATCCAAGCAAACAAATCCTCCTTTAGTCCCATTCTGTGACTTCAAAAAAAAAAACTCCGCACAAATTTTATGGACCTCACAACAAATTACAGCTCTGACAAATCCAAACAAACAAATGTCCAACAGTTCTTTCATTTTTTATTTAGGGTTGACAACAAATCGTTGATGAAGTTACAGAACTCCGGAAAGAGAACTGCGTCCGATGTAGCTACCCCTAAGAGTTTAGTCCCCCTTAGGGGAGTTATGGGTTGATGAATGAATATGGGGCGGAGACGGCTTCATTAGTGGAGCGGAGAGTTTATGTGCTTTTCAATCTAAGGGATTCCGTCTGAGAGAGGTAGAGATTGAGAAAATAGTGGTGCGTTTCCACCGCACCGCAGGCTAGCCTAACCAAAGCTTAGAGTAGTTGGCCTTGGTTAGATCATAGTTGCTGCAGTTTGTTCTCCCGTTGGGGATTGTTGATGTCTTAAGGGTGACGATGAGTAGTTGAATCGGATTCGATGTCACTGTTCAAACATTGCTTCCTATTAGTATAGAAAATTGATATTATAAACAGTAGTATGTGAGATTGCTGTGAATTTTATAATTCCGTGAATAGTGAAATCTCACTCGAGATTACGTGGATCCACCTTGAGTGATTGAAATTTTGTGGGTCCACCTTGCGTATGAGAGTGAATGAATTTAGATTGTTTAGTTTGTGACTTCTTTACACTATTGAGTGTTTGAGATTCCGTGGAACCACTTTCGTGTGAGAGTGAGTGAAATTTCTCCTTGGTGCCCGTGTGCGATAGCGGCCGACCTCGGAGCGGGGGATCGAAGGTAACAAGGAGTTCTTCGCGTAATCGCCATCGACTTCAAATACGGAAAGACGTCTCTTTACATGGGTAACTTGTTTTTTTCTCCTCCTTTGTGTGTCTAAATATTTTCTCGTAGGATAATTAGATTCATTGTTGAGTTTTCGCCTGAATTTTGCCAGCGAACGCTACGTCGAAAACACCTAACGGAAGCGTATTTGGGATTCTCGATTTCCGTTTTGCTATGACAAGGGAAACGGAACGAAAGTTGCGAAGTTCCTTCCCTAGATTCAGAATTGAACCATTATTTTAAGAAAATCCATTTTTAACAAAATAGTTTTTTTGTGCTTTACAAAAAACAAACGTTGCTTAATTTCATAAAGTCTGCGCAATGCCCGCTTAATTTATCTTTGCAAAATTCATATTTCATTGCACGCATTTAGGGTTTTCTATAAAAAGCCGACAGACGCGCAAACCCTACGCGTCGTCCTGCATCACGCGGGGTGTCAAGAAATGCGTCTATAACCAAGGGGGTAACGAGGCCAACATAAGGTATAGAAAATGGATAAACCATCACAGTGTCAATGGGTCGCTTGACCTCACTCTTGTGACCAAACTCACTAGACGTGCTAATGACGCTCTCCACCTGTAGTACAAGGCCAGGGTAAGACACTGCTTCAAAATTGTGTGGGATCGGAGGCTCATCAAGAGTACCAAAATCAGATGGCGAATCGATCATGTCTATGTGAGTACTACACGCATCGGTGGTTTGACTTGAATCCTGATGTGTCACTCTATAGGTTTCCCCTAAGGAAGATTTCAAGCGATCCATCTGAGCATGTACGCGATCTAATTGATCAAGAACCAATCACTAAAATTCGTCTTAAAGTATCTCTGTTGGTGGAACACTAGGGCGATCCAAACGCGTGTAGTTATCCGCATATTGGTGACCTTTATAGGGATCTGAATAGTCATCAAAATGCTCATCCCTAATAGACTCACAGTGTGTCAGAAGGTGAATGTGATCCCTACGCGCGCGTTGCAATGGGCGAGGGTGATCATTAGAACAGTATGAAGATCTCTCCGGGGAGCTCTATGAAGATACTCAACTCTACCAACATCAAATCGTGGTGTAGTATAGTGACGATAACGTGAAGTGCTAGAATTATAGAAATCGTCTCTAACAAATCGTGATGAAAGGTCGACACGATATCTAGAATGTGCGGAATGTGAATAAGGATGTTCATCATAATAATATGTCATGAGATACTACCTATAGACTCCACTACTGTGTATATAAATGCGGCGCTAACGAAACCTGTCTCTGATACCAATTGATGCAACGTGAGTCTACAGGTGCCCGAGGGCGAACACCTAAATGCAAACAACCACAATTAAATGATGTGCACATAATACCAACTCCAAAATGACATGTATGCATACATGCAATCCAAATAAATGTCTGTATAACACAGATACTGATGCAAAGAACAATCGAATTTTAATTGACAATAATTAATTAATTAAAATAAAACACAGTTTGTTCGTTCACATGATAGTTGGATTGGAAACGCAGATTTTAGTCCACAAACAATTGAGTCGCGAAAACCATTCAAGTGCACCAAATGTGTCCTGCAAGTCAAACAACGAATAGTAATAACAAAACGCATAAGAGAATTTTCAAATCTCATGACAATAGTGCAATACTGAAGCATTCAGCATAGAGAAATAAAACATCAATACCTAGATTTACTCATGCATGTGACGGCGTGATTAGGGATGGGAAACTGACGGTGGTATTGTCCTTAGATCGATGAGTGGCTCCACGGATGAGGGGGGGGGGGGGTTGGATGGTGTAGATCTGGAGAATTTAAAGTGAAATGGAGGGTTGCGGGTGGTAGGAGCTGGACAGGGAGGGCTGCGGGATGGCTGAACAGGGTAGGGAAAGAGTGGAGGCGGCGGTAAGGCTGTTCGGGCTGTGAGATAGCATATCTGGTGCTTGGAAGGGTTGGTGAGGGGTGTCGGGCGGGGGGGGGGGGGGAGCAGAGGGAAGTGGTGGCAGGGTTGCCAGTGGTCGGGAAGAGGGAAACAACTGCAGGAGGGGAATGGGAACGGGCTGTAATGGGTCGTCAGGGTCTGAGGAGGGGGAGGGAGGAGGGGGCGGGGCTGTAGGTGGCTTACCGGGGAGGAGGAAATCGCGCACACCGAGGGAGCCGCTCGGAATCCACCAAGGGAGTGACCAACCGGTTGCACCAAAGCAACTTCCGATCCCTAATTTAGTCACGCACACATGCATATATAGGTGAGAGGGAAAATAAGAACTAGGGCACCCTGATCGAACAACTAATATTGTTCGGGCCGATCGGGTGCCAAATACAACATGAAATAAATAAAGTAATATATCAAAACAATTCGGAACGACCATCCAGGCGCATCCACGGACTCGGATTGCCCAAATGGGTCGCCGGTCACCACCTTCTTCAGGAATAAACAGTAGATTATTTTGGAGTTTACAAAATGAAATGTTTCAAGATTTTCATTTTGAATATAAGTGTATTGTGTATGCCTGTAGAAAGTGGTAGCTAGAGTTTCTAACCTAACTCATATTGGGTTGTTGGCTAGAAGCAATCGTTGTTTTCAAATCTGTCAACAATTGAAGGTGACATGTCTATGACTGGAAGAAAGTAAATTGGGAAGATCAAATTAAAAATAGTAGATTATTTTGGAGTTAACAAAATGTAATGTTTCAAGATTTTGATTTTGAATCTAGTGTATTGTGTATGCTTGTAGTGAGTGGTAGCTAGAGGTTCTAACTTAACTCATATTAGGTTGTTGGCTATCAACAATCGATGTTTTCAAATCCGCATCAACAATTGGCGGAAAATTTCTATGCTTGGAAGAAAGCAAATTGGGAATATAAAATTACAGATAGTAAACTATTTTAGAGTTTACAGAATGAACTGTTTCAAGATTTAAATTCAACTTACTGATTCCATTTATTATATATCATGACAATAGCCACTGGAACCAGTAGCCTCGGTTGTCCAACAGCTGCCCTGTAGAAAAATGTTGGAGAACAAATTTCTTAGTAATTGCCATTGTATTAAAGAAAAGCCTAATTTTCTCAACCAAATTAGCATCAATAATTTAACAACAGAGTATATGCTGCTTAGAAAAATTCGCATCATTTTATCATACATTCAGTTATGTAATTGTTGTTTATTAAACTGGACATGAATCTCCAAATTAGTTTAACATCAAAGTATCGAGACATTAATTTTGCTGTCTTATGATGTCAATATTATAGGCTTCTTTTGAACATAACGATGTTGTAAGGTGTAGACATATTTGAACTAGCAAATAGATGAAACAGGCGAAGGCAATGTAATTAAGGATGTTTGACATCAAGTAACCTCATGCAACCAAAAATTAATAAATGACAGATCAATACCAATTCTATGCGGCAAGAGATCATTATAAGAAAATTTCACAAAATGTAAAGTCTTTCGCTGCATAATATAATGTTTGGTCGTTGAAGTCCATAAATTCATGGAAAATGCAAGCACTTCCGCACATCGAATGAACAATTATACGATATAATTTAGGGATATGTGGATGCACAAGGTGTAAGAATACATTTCATATTCAATTTGTTGCCCTCAATATGCTTGTCAATTAATTTTCAGTAATTTTCAATTCATTATGTCTGCATATACCCAGCCTTGTAACATCTTGCATAATTGTTTAATTGTAATATAGATTGCTTTTAAATCTATCTTTTTATCTACCATGTCTTTTCTACATTCCAGATCACGTCTCTTCTTCGATGTCTTCGGAGCAGACAGAGCTCCTTCAACCTGGTGCTGCAGCAGCATTCCTAATTATGAAGGTCATTTAGAGTATAAGATTGCACACTTCTAGTTTCATTCTGCACCACTCCCAAAAATGCAACTCTGACCTTTAGTTATTTGAATTTGATATGTTGGCCAATGGCTGAATATTTTAACAGGTTTGTAGTTTTGGCCTCCACTAAATTTTCAGTTCCTGTGTTCAGTTTCGGCTATAGTTTCAGCTATTTCTATTGTCAAATGTCTTAGTCAGTATATACTTACCCAAAATTTTAGAAGTTGACAATTAAAGTTAAGATATGAAATAATTTTTTGGTCATGAGCCTAATAATGATAAATATGTTTTGGTGCTGTTACATGGCCAGATGCCAAAAGAGCAATATGGTAATTGTTAAAGAATATTAGAAAGCATGATGTATTGACCCATTAATAAGGCCCATATAGGAGTTAATGCTTAGTCCCATATTGTTTGTATAGCGAAGTTTTCCTCTCCTCTCTCCTATATATTTGTACTCATACTTGTATTTTTGTATTCAAGAAGTATATACAAGCTTTGAACCTTTCTTTACATGGTATCGGAGCAATACGGTCCGGCCTAATTTTCTCAAACCGCCAAGTTCTCCTGTTAACCGGGCGGCTTGCGTTCCTGTCTAACAGCTCGACCTTGCGGCTTACTCTTTTTCTACCCGCCTCCATCCCTTCTTCCGTGGATCCACCACCTCCTTCTCCTCTCCGCTCCTTTATAGCCTCCCCTATCTCTGGCACGTGGACCCCACTCCCGTACGGATTGGTCTTCTTAACCGTCACAGGTTTCTTTCTATCCGCTGCGGCTTCCCTTGGTTAGTCGGGTAGCTTCTTTCTACCCGTTGCGGCTTCCCCTGTTAGCCGGGTAGCTTCTCGCGATTACTTTCTATCCTCCGGCTTCCCGCTCAACCCGCTGCGACCTCTTTCGCTGCGGACTGTTTTTTTCGCTGCGGTCTCTTCCCAGAGCTTTTCACTGCGGTCTCTTTGCCGCGCGGTTTACTCCTTGTTGCGGGGAGCTCGCCCCTCTCTTGGCAACTGCCTTTCCACTTCTCGCTTCGCGGGTTGCTCTATTATTCGCGCGGACTGTCTTTCCGCTCCGGTGCGGGTTGCTTCTAACGACACGGTCTGGTGCCTATTCGCTGTGGTTGCTCTTGGTGCAGTCTGCTCTTAGCCGCCCAAACTAGTTCCTATTCGCTTGTGGCCTGCTCCTAGCCGCCCGGTCTAGATCATGTTTTCTTGCGGTTTGCTACTCACCGCCCGACTACTTCCTGTTTGTCGTGTTTTTCGGCCTGTTGTGATCTTCCTCTAACCGCACAGACTCCCTCTTGCTACCGGTCTGTTTTCGGCTTCTCCCTTCTCTACTCGTTGCCCGCCCAGATCTTGTCATCTTCTTCAAACCGCTGCGGTCTCATGGCGTCCGAGAACTCCAACGCCTCCTCTGTTCTTCCTGATCGTGTTGCGGCTCCAGGTTCCGAGCATCGCGTTGAACTTCGCATTACTACTATCTCTCTCAGTGGGAAGCGCAATTTTGTCGAGTGGGTTCACTCGGTTCGTCGTGTCCTGCAGACAAAAGGTCTTCTTCATCACCTCACAAAGGTTACTCCAACCGCTCCCACTGATGAGGGGCTCCGCGATGATGGTCGCATCCAATCTTGGCTACTCAACTCTATGGACACTAAGCCCTACCGGATGGCTATGTATCATGACACGGCGAAAGCCATGTGGGAGGAACTCCATTCGTTTTACTCGGGCCAGAATAGTTTGCAACACCTATTCGACATTATCTCAGATCTTCAAAATCTAGATCCCGGGGGTCCTGGTGATAAGATCTCCTTTGTGGCTAAAGCCAAGACCTTGGTGGAGGCCTGGATCCAGCATCAGCTTCCTACTACAGATCTGACCACTCAGCGAGCCCAGAAAGAGGCTTTCGGGATTGCTATGATGATGTCTCGGGTTCCCTCTCACCTCCACAGTGTTCGGGCCCAGATTCTCTCCTCTACAAACACACCATCTTTATCTGATGTGTGATCTATGCTCCTGAAGGTCACACCGCCCCCGGATACTCCTATTACTCTCTCCCCAGCGCTCCTACAACACTCTTCACCAGCTCCGCATGCTCGGGGGTCCTCAGCCCGTGGCGGCCGTAATACGACTAGGGGACGCGGTCGGTCTGGCAAACCTCTGTTTAAGCGCACCTATTGCGGCCGAGATGACCATCTTGAGGCCACGTGCTATCGTAAACATGACCTGCCACCACATCTTGTTGTTGTTGCTCTGGCTGATCCTCCTGCCCCAGACCCTGCTGCCTCTACTCGGGCAGACATTGATGCTCTACGCACTTAGCTTCAACACCTGCAAGGGGTGATCTCTCGCTCGTCTGACTCTGTCGCCTCTATTTCCAATGAAAGTATTTCTTGTCTCTCGCAAAGCTCTCACTGGATTGTGGACTCGGGTGCCACACATCACATCACTTCGCAACGCCCTCCGCAATACTCAGTGACTGCTCACCCCAAGTTCATAACTGTGGCAAATGGTGATACCACCCCCGTCTCTGGTGCTGCTGATATACCCCTCACACCCACTCTGTCTCTGACCTCTGCTCTTCATATTCCCGGTTCCCCATTTAACTTACTCTCCGTTAACCGCCTTACACAAGACCTCAATTGTTGTGTTACTTTCTCACCCTTTACCTTTGTTGTGAAGGATCGAAACACGCAGAATATCATTGGTAAGGGACGGCTGTACAATGGGCTCTACCTCCTCGATGTCCCTCCTTCCGCCTTTTCAACTGTGTTTACTACCGACTGGCATCGTCGTCTCGGACATGCTCCCCTCCAGACTCTCAAGAAAGCTCTTCTGGATGTCTTTCTGCATGAGTTCTCTTGTGATTCGTGTATCTTTGGCAAACAACATCGTGTTTCCTTTTCTCCACATTGTACTCGGAGTGATACTCAATTTTCATTAGTACATTCTGATATTTGGGGCCCTTATAAAATCCCTAGTATGTTTTGTTATCGTTATTTTGTCACATTTATTGATGATTTTCACGGTTAACCTGGTTGCACTTACTTCGGGATCGTACTGAACTTACCACTACATTTTGTGCCTTCCTTAGCGAAATACAATGTACACAGTTCGCATCTCCTTTAAAGGTTATTCGTACGGATAACGCTAAGGAATACACTAGTCGTACATTTGCGAACTTATGCACCGAGTTCGGTATTATACATCAAACCTCATGTGCTTATACGCATCAACAAAATGGTGTGGCAGAGCGGAAGAATCATCATCTTCTTGATGTGGCGCGATCCCTTATGCTTCAAATGCATGTTCCTACTCGTTTTTGGAACTTTGCTGTCTCTACGGCATGTCACCTCATCAATCGCATGCCTTCTTTTGTGCTTGATCATGCCACTCCGTTTAGCCTTCTCTTTTCGTCCCAATCACCGTTTACTCTCACGCCTCGTGTGTTCGGGTGTACCTGCTATGTTCATAATCTCGGTCCAATCACGGATAAGATTGCTCCCCGAGCCCGCAAGTGTATATTTCTCGGTTACTCTCGGACACAGAAAGGCTACGTGTCTTATTCTCCGCCTCATGACAAAATCATTATCTCTGCTGATATCACCTTTCGGGAGGCTCAACCATTTTACGACTCCTCGTCCGACATTGCTCCTCCTTTCTCCCCACCAGTTCCTCGACAGACTGTTCCCGTCACGTCTTCTTTACCACCGCTATTTCCAACTCCTCCGGCACATGTTCCACCTCCACATCAAAGGCACCCCTTATTCGTGTCTACACTCGTCGTACCTCGATCTCTGGAGCTCTGCAATAGCCTCCATGTACCAGTGCTATCCCGCGGACTGACGATCCAACAACATCATCTACGGCTCACCCCATGACAAATTATGTCTCTATGCATCGCCTTGATCCATCTCTACGCAAGTTTGCTCTCTCCCTCTCCTCCATTTCTATCCCTAACTCAGTGCAGGAGGCTCTTTTACATCCAAGGTGGCGCGCGGCCATGGACGAGGAAATGACTGCTCTTTGGTCCAACCAGACTTGGGATCTGGCTCCTCCTCCCGGCCAGTCATGTGTCAGTTGCAAGTGGGTGTTTACTATCAAGCATGCTCAGGATGTGACAATTGACAGGCTCAAGGCCCGGTTTGTGGCGCGTGGATTTACTCAACACTAGGGAATTGATTATGAGGAAACCTTCTCTCTCGTTGCCAAACTGAATTAAGTTCGTGTTCTGATCTCCTTGGTTATACATCGTCACTGGCCTCTCCATCAGCTCGATATTAAAAATGCCTTTTTGAATGGACGACTTTCAAGAGACAGTCTACATGCATCAACCGCCCGGGTTTGAGACCACGGGGGAGTCTCGTGTCTGTCTTCTTCGGAAATCTATTTATGATCTCAAACAGTCTCCCCGGGCTTGGTTTGAAAAGTTTATTAAGGCTGTTCGCGATGTTGGATTCAAGCGAGCTCGGCCGACTTCTCTCTTTTCACTCGTCATCAATCAACTGGGATTGTCATTCTCTTAGTATATGTGGATGATATCTTGATCACTGGCGACGACACCACAGAGATACAGGAAATTAAGCAACACTTGAACTCCGTTTTTCAGACAAAAGATCTGGGAGGATTGAGGTACTTTCTTGGACTTGAGGTTGCAAGACGACCCGATGACCTTGTTATGTCACAACGAAAGTATTGTCTTGATCTCCTCCACGATGTTAGCTATTCTGGGTGTAAACCTGTAGAAACTCCGATGGACGCCAACCACAAGTGATGTGTTCATGGGTCTGACTCCGATTCTATGCTTACGAACCATGAGTATTATCGGCGCCTTGTGGGAAAATTAATTTACCTAACAGTCACAAGACCTGATATTTCATTTGTTGTTGGAGTGGTTAGCAGATTTATGCACGCCCCTCACACTTCTCATCTTCAGGCAGTGGAACGCATCCTCAGATATTTGAAGAAGCTCCTAGACAAGGATTGGTATATAAGCCATCTTCCTCCCTCTCTCTTATTGCATACTCAGATGCGGACTATGCGGGTTCCCTTGATGATCGGCGCTCTACTACAGGCTTCTGTACCTACTTTGGGGGAAATCTTATTACGTGGCGTAGCAAAAAGAAGTCTGTTGTTGCTAGATCATCCGCTGAAGCTGAGTATCGTGCAATGATGGCAGTTGTATCTGAACTCACCTGGCTCGAGGGTCTACTGGGTGATTTGGGGGCCACTTTACCCTCACCTGCAACCTTATTTTGCGATAGCCAGGCTGCAATTCACATCGCGAAGAATCCTGTGTTTCATGAGTGGACCAAACACATCGAGGTTGACTACCATTTCATTCGTGAAAAGGTTCAATTAAAGAAGTTAGAGCTGGAGCATGTTCCTGCGTCTGGGCAGGTTGCCGACATTCTCACCAAGGCATTACCACGACAAATGTACCATCAGTTCTTATCCAAGCTTGGTGCATACGACTTGTACGCTCCAGCTTGCGGGGGAGTGTTAGAGACTATTTGAAAACATGATGTATTGACCCATTAATAAGGCCCATATAGGAGTTAGTGCTTAGTACCACATGATTTGTATAGCTAAGTTTTCCTCTCCTCTCTCCTATACATTGTACTCATACTTGTATTTTTGTATTCAAGAAGTATATACAAGCTTTGAACCTTTCTTTACAGTAATAATTATTTTTGGATTTAGTAGCATATTTATATATTACAAGCTTCAACAACCGAGTTTATCATAATTTAAAATTGAATTAACTGATCGATTTAACAGACATGTAATAAACTTGGAAAGATATCTGGGAAAAGAGATCCAGCAGGAAGTAGCAACATAAGCTGAAACATTCGTCTTCACTTGGGACTGAGGGAAGAGTCTCATATGGCTTCAGTGGACAAATATCCTCAACCACCGCTAAAATCTTGAATACAACACTTTGAAGAAAAGGAGTTCTGGTCACCATGTAATCTTACACCACAAACACACATAATCCACATATGCTAATAACTTTTATGAAGACTTTTATCAGGCACGATCTTGGTGAACAAATTAGACAATTGAATACCAGAGGGAACTAAATGGCTGGAATGAATTTGGTCCTAACCTTTACTATAATAAAGTGAAGTTTATCTGTTTGGTCCCTCATGGAAGACTAGATTAGAAATATGTGAATTAATGTCTGATTGTCTCTGTTACACGCACAAAAAGGATGATGATCTCAAGCATTTTCTTTTATATGGTAATTATGTATTTTTACATTTTAAGGATAATGTGGTAATATATAAGCGGATCATTCTGTTATATTAGGAGGAGACTTGAGAGTTTTAGCATCTTTTGATCACTTGAAATTTGAGATCTCTCATTTAAAGAGGGACTTCAAGGAGGAACCAAACTCTTGAAGTAGGGCACGAGTATCCCTCGTGATTTGAATCTGGTTATTTCTATTTCGAGTACAATTATTTTCTTGTTTGTAACATTGGACTAGCCTACCATGCCGCCCACTGCCTGCTTCAGCCATCCGCGGGAATCCTAGCTACTCACACAGACGACGACCTCAATCCAGCAACACATTACACTTCCGCGTTGTCAACTTTGACTTCCAGGACAATGCTCTCGCAATCGTGGTTGTGCACAGATCCTTTCTCGTGTGGTATCACCGTGCATCATTCTTTTGCAAACGAGTTGCTCATATGCGCCAGTCCAGACTCGTCGATCCCACGCCACCTCAATCCCGCAATCAGCAATTGTCGATACACACCAGAACTGCACCACCCAACCTGCAAGATTCTGACACTCGGCTTTACTCATGCGTCATTAACTCCTTCACCATCAATCCATCATTTCCTTGCCCATAATTGTTGGCATTAACCAAGCCTCCTTCGCCCGATCATATAACACCTTTACCTAGTTTAACAACAGTACAAAAGCCTGGTCGACAGTCGTGATATGAAGCAAACTAAGCAACAGTAATAAAATTGGTACCATAAAAAAATAACTAAAACATACAACGAAAACAAAGGACTGGAGTTATGGTTAGTGAAATACTTCAAAGTCTGAATCCTGGAGCCAATTAGAAAAGTAAGTGTGAACAAATATGAATATTGGGATCAAAATCATGAAGTATGAAATAACTGAATTTTAAGGAAATGACATAACTTAAAACTATGTAAACCATCATAAGTTCATTCTAAGCAAAATTCCTAACATGTTTTCCTTGAAAAGAAGAGTCTGAATACGGGGTTAGTCCACTGGTGAGTAAGAAAAGCTCACTCAGTGACACTAAAACAACATAGGTAATCATCATCTATGAAAAGATATACATGTAACAACTGAATATAGGGATCATGAGTTCTAATATGGTAAATATGCAAGTTTTAACATAAAATAAGACATTAACATAAATCATATTTTTTTGTGGTTTATCATATTTTGCATTCAAGACAGTATTTTTAAATCTATTTGTGTTGAGATTCCTGAGTTATGAGTTCTCACTTAAACTTGAGGTAACTGATGTTCTTATTCCTTTTAGTTATATATTTCATGGCTTACTAGACACATTATGTAATTTGAGTCACAGGTGGCAACTGAGATGCTCTAGTGCGTTCCTAACATGAAATGTGGACTCAGTATCTATCCATTTTCATACCTAGAAGAATGGATCATTGACCCCTAATCAATCTCATATTGTCTATTGTGTCATATGAGTATGATGATGCGTGTCCATCAATCATGAGAGAAAATATCTTTCTTGCCCCAACAATATAGGCATCTAGTGGTCAATGTGCTAAACTAAAGGAGACCCATATAGGCCCACTAGTCAAAGAACTTATCATTTGATGTATGTTTATATGTTAGGTTATATAGTGGTTGCATTTTTCCATACATGCATCTAGTGGTCGGAATGCTCACCTGAAGGAGATATGCATAGGCCCACTAGTCTAAAGATTTATTTTGATTTATTCTTGCAATCTGTCTCATTACGTGTTGAAATGTTTTATTTCATATTGTTGAGAGAGCTCAAAAACTTGTATTTATTGCTTGTGTATGTAAATACAAGGAGAGAATACAAATATATAGGAGGAAGAAGAGAGAAGATAATTGTCACAACCCGCATTTTCCCAACAATTTAATTATATCAAGGTACGGGAAAATACGCGCCATGATGCCACGTCGTGCAGGGGATAACTGCAGACGCTCAGGCAAGACTCCAAACTCTACAGTTTAAAAGAAAACATAAGTTATTATGACTGAAATCCAATTTAAATTAAGAAGGTAGTCGTATCCCTCGGCTCAGTGGATCCTTCCACGATTCAAAAATATAATTTATACGCTTGCGGAAGATACTTGTTTTAAATTGACTCTAACATCCTACATGAGTATAAATGTCCCCGAGGAACAACTCATGCTAAGCATACACTAGATTTATAATAAGTATAAGAAAAAGTCTTTACGCTAACCAGAAAAATAGTGACTTGGTTTTAAAAGAGGTTGCATGGATGTTTTACTAATAATAAGTTTTTATAAGCTTAAAAATATCTAACATGCAGTCCTAGCAATAAATCATCTCAGAGAATAAGTAATCTAAATCAAAGAAGAAGAAAACCACATCAGTAAGCAAGTGGCAAAATTAACAACTCTGTGGGCGTCAACAATCTGACACGAACCCACAGTATAACAGTATGTCTGAACTAGGAAAAGAAAACTGAACGACAACTACCTCGCTACGGCGAGGTGCAAAACCACAACTGACACTGCCGCTAAGAGAGTCCAAAACCAGCTCCACTACCTGCTACGGCCCTGAACCTAAGGCATTCCAAAAAAACAGAACGCCTCAGCAAGTAGGTACACATGGTGGCAGAAAATTAAACAAAAGTAAACAAATGTCGTAAGGGGTACCAACCCAAGACCAAAACAATACTGACATAAAGTACGAAGTAAGCATCAAACAGGAAAAGAACACTTACGTGAATCGTCACGTAAAACGCATACACACCATATGCACAAGGCAATAAGGTGACGAACATGAGTAAATCATAAGGAAGAAAATCCATAACCTTTATTAGTCACTTGTGGTCACTCTACCTAAAAACACGGGCGAGATGGTCACTTAGCTAGACACACCCCTCACGAAGATTAAATCTGTTTAACTGCGGGAGAGATTCATACACTCCACCATACACCGCAGATGCCCAAAACACTGGTAGAGTTCCAAAAGGTACTAATAAAGGACACAACCTTGCGGAGGTGGTTACGCCCACTAACTCCCGAAACCAAGGAAAAACCAAAGAAACCACAACACCAACATCTCGGGACTTGGCACATCGGATTCTACATGACATTTCTAGATTAAAGACACGGTTGATCAACCTTTAGAAACGATTTACAATCTTATATAGACACTAACACGTCCAACAACGATAGAAAAAACAATTTAATTCACCGATAAAACATTCTAAGGACGATTATACGCACCTAGTCAAGATCGAAATTACCATGACCAGATTTTATAATTTTGAGTGATCTTCAAGAAGGATTAAACATAACCATAGTTTGGAAAGACAACACAAAAAAGAAGGCAAGAAAATTAAGGAACAAAGGCATAACGGTACCATCAAACCGGACAAGGAACAACAAAGGAAAACCACCACTTGCCTTGGTTGCACCGGAAAAGTTCTCCGAATCGCTCCGCGTCATAGATCGGGGAAAAAGAACACGGGAGAAGTTGAGATCTAGACAAAAAAGGCGGAAAAAGGGGTTAGAGCCGAAAAACCCTAACGAGAAAACTCAAGGAATGGGGAAAAATTTACCACGATAGCGTAGCTCTCGGCGAGAGCTTTCCGGATCTATGTTCGGTTGAAGATTTCGAGCACCGAAGCACCGTCGGCGGCCACCGGAAGTTTCACGAAAAAAGAACTCTCTCCCTCTCGCTCGCTGCTCTGGTTCGGAAGAATAATATCGGAGAAGATGAAGTTCGGTTCTAAAACCTAAGTCTAAGAATATATATATATATATATATATATATATGTTTATAAAAAGTTTTGTCAAAAACGAGTTATTACGAGCAGTTTTGCGGGAACCAAAAATAGAGGTCTAGGATGACTCCAAATCGAAAAGTGTCCAACATGAAAGTTGTAGATCTCGTCGAGACGAACAAATTTCATGTTGACCATTTTTTCGTACGACACCGTTTTGACCCTCAAAACGGTGCCCAAATTCTGACTGCACAGAACCACTTGAGTGAAATAGGTCTACTCGAGATGGAGAAGTTTACTCGAGATGGAGGTATCTACGCGAGATGGAGACTTGGGAACTCGAGATAATCATCTATAACTCGAGAGGATAGGTAGAGAACTCGAGTGGATTACTTCTACTCGAGATAAAAGACTTAGAACTCGAGTGGATCAAGTCTACTCGAGTTAGACATGAGCTGCTTCGGGAAAATCGCAAATAGGGGTCTAAGATGGCTTCAAATCGAAAAGTGGTCAACATGAAAGTTGTAGATCTCGTCGAGACGAACAAATTTCATGTTGACCATTTTTCATACGACACCATTTTGACCCTCAAAACGGTGCCCGAACGCAGACAGGCACGGACTACTCGAGTGACAGCATGAACTACTCGAGTTCCAACATGACCTACTCGAGTAACAATATATTACTCGAGTTCCAGCATGCATTACTCGAGTAGCAGCTCATTACTCGAGTTCCAACATGAATTACTCGAGTGGTAGCTCGACATACTCGAGTAGCAGCTCATCACTCGATTTCCAGCAGAAAAAACGAAAATAGGGACTCAATATGGCTTCAAATCAAAAAGTGGTCAACATGAAAGATATAGACCTTGTCGAGACAAACAAATTTAATGTTGACCATTTTTTTGTTAGACGTCGTCTTGACCACCCAAAAAGGCGCCCGAACGTAGACTGAACAGGACAACTCGAGATGTAAACAATAATTTACTCGAGAGAACAGAAATCACTCGAGTACTTAAAAGCAGAACATCAAATAAAGAACAGTGTTGGAATAATGAATTTTACAAATATACCAGAAATCGAACTATAAAGATGAATATTAGCTTTCATTTTTAAATAGTACTTTAATATTAAATTATACATATTTATATATTTTTGAACAAAGAATACGAGTTCAAAACGGAGCCCCAAACGCGCGCCGAATTAAACGAAACTCACGCAGTAGGCGGACACTGACGCTACGATTCCAACGGCGAAGCCAAAACCTAAATCCGACGAGCCATTCCCGAGATATAAATTTTCCAAGTATGCGATGAACATAAATTAATCAAAACTTCAATCGCGCGTCGACACTCCAAAAATACTCGGATTGCGATGAACTTGACGTGCAAGTCCAAAATTACTCAACTTAAATCTCAAATGCAAAAAATGCTGATTACAGCAGAAATTCAAGAAATCGGCCGACTCGACCGGACAGACGCGAAAATGCTTTAACGGCGTTGTGCCGTCAACTCGACGTTTAAAGTAACGCCAAGACGTCATAAATATAACGATACCAAATCAGATAAAATCATCGAAAAAATCCGGGGCGTTACAGTCACTCCCCCTAAAAGGAAGTTTCGTCCCGAAACTTATCACAACTCCAAAACCAAACTAAAAACGGGAAATTCGAACACAAACTAAAACATAGACATATCAGAACTAGGAGAAGAGGTGCGGATGAGATTCTCTCATCGCTGATTCTAATTCCCACGTCGCGCTCTCGACGTCCTGGTTTTCTCCAAAGAACCTTGACCATAGGAATGGTCTTCCTCCGCAAGACTCGATCTAGAGATTCCAAAACGCGGACAGGCTTTTCCACATACGAAAGATTGGGCTGAATCTGGGGCACCGAGTCAAGAACTTGACGATCACTACGAACACACTTCTGTAACTGGCTAACATGGAACACATCGTGGACACCAGGGAAGGTAGCAGGTAATTCCAGCCGATAAGCTGACACTCCGATGGGCTCCAGAATCTGAAAAGGTCCCACATATCGGGGGTCTAACTTGTGGATCCTTCCAAATCTTTTTACACCTGGCATCGGAGAAACTTTAAGAAAAACGAAGTCCCCAATGGCAAACTCCAGATCGACCCGTCGTCGATTAGCATATTTCTCATAACGCTCTTGTGCTACACGGAGCTTCTCTCGAATATGAGTCACAGCATAATTCATCTCCTCAAGGGCTTCCGAACCTAGCAATGGTCTCTCACCAACCTCAACCCAAAATAAGGGAGTCCTACAACGCCTCTCATACAAGGTCTCAAACGGGGCCATCTGCAGACTCTCTTGATAACTATTATTGTAAGTAAATTCCATGATTCTGAGACGTTCATCCCAAGCACCACCATGATCCAAAATATAACACCTGATCATATCCTCCACGATCTGATTAACTCGCTCTGTTTGACCATTCGTCTGCGGATGATAGGCGGTGGAATACCTTAAATCGGTACCCAACCCCTCTCATAAACTCTTCCAAAAACGAGACGTAAATCTGGAGTCTCGATCTGATATGATGCTGACAAGTACTCCATGTAATCTGATGACCTCTTCAAGATACAGCTCAGCTATCTTCTTCATGGAATACCCAATCTTAAAGGGCACAAAGTGAGCACACTTTGTCAATCTATCGACTATTACCCAAACAGAGTCGTGCCCACGGGGAGATTTTGGTAGACCTGTGATGAAATCCATTGAAATACTCTCCAACTTCCACTGTGGAATATCCAGCGGTGTCAGTTTACCACCAGGCCTTCTATGATCTGCTTTAACACGCTGACACGTGTAACACTCTGACACAAACCTTGTTATATCATTTTTCATTCCTGACCACCAAAAAATTTGCTTTAGATCTTTATACATCTTGGTGGAACCAGGATAGTAGGAAACACTGAATCCATAAGCTTCTTTACAAATCTTAGCCCGAATGTCACCAATGGCAGGAAT
This sequence comes from Platanthera zijinensis, assembly GCA_039513925.1. Taxonomy (NCBI): domain Eukaryota; kingdom Viridiplantae; phylum Streptophyta; class Magnoliopsida; order Asparagales; family Orchidaceae; genus Platanthera; species Platanthera zijinensis. Next base: position 153,054,308 of record CM077094.1, on the reverse strand, counting down.
ACAAAATTTACTCCGATATTTCAGAGTACCTAACTCGTCCAAAGAGAAATCAGGTAACTCTCCTTTCTCAGTTCTCTTCCAGAGGTGCAATAAATCAGGATCCTCCTTCTGGTGCACTCTATTAAGGGAAATCCAAGAGGGCTCTTCTGCTTCCAAACTAGCAGGCAAAGAACTACTCCCAACCTCAATGTTCATCAACAAGAATTCTTCCACCAGGGATTGTACAGACAGATTGAAGATTTCAGCCGTCTTTCTACTCAAAGCATCATCTACTACGTTAGCCTTTCCCGGGTGATAAAGGATCTCTACTTCATAATCGGCCACATACTCCAACCACCTACGTTGGCGCAGATTTAACTCTTTTTGAGTGAAGACGTACTTCAAACTCTTATGATCTGTGTAGATCTTGCACAGCGCGCCATACAATAAATGTCTCCAAAGCTTCAACGCATAAATTACCGCAGCAAACTCTAAATCATGCGTAAGATAGTTTCTTTCATGAACTTTTAATTGTCTTGATCCATACGCAATCACCTTTCCTTCTTGCATCAGAACACAACCAAGTCCAATGTGTGATGCATCCACATATACAGCATACTCAAGTCCTTCAATAGGCAGAGTTAAAACTGGAGCAGTACACAATCTCTTTTTCAGCTCTTAAAAGGCTTCTTCACACTTATCGCTCCAAATAAACACGGTGTTCTTCTGTATTAGTCTAGTTAGAGGGGCAGACAACACAGAGAACCCTTCCACGAACCTTCTATAGTAACCGGCCAGACCTAAAAAGCTCTTAATCTCCTTAGGAGTAGAAAGTCTCTTCCATTCCATCACAGCAGAAATCTTTGTTGGGTCTACGGAAATACCGTCCTTACTCACAACATGTCCCAAAAAAGACACCTGGGGTAACCAAAATTTCACACTTACTCAACTTAGCATAGATCTTGTGCTCCCTCAGGGTTTCCAAAACCAAACGCAAGTGTTGAGTATGCTCCTCAACACTGCGGGAATACACTAGGACGTCGTCTATGAACACAATAACAAAATAGTCCAAGAAATCCTTAAACACTCTATTCATTAAATCCATGAATGCAGAGGGTGCATTAGTCAGTCCAAAGGACATCACCAAGAACTCAAAATGCCCGTGCCGGGAACGAAAAGCCGTCCGTGGTACATCAGCCTCACGGACTCTCAACTGGTGATAGCCTGAACGAAGATCAATCTTCGAAAACACAGCGCATCCCCACAACTGATCAAATAGGTCATCAATCCGAGGCAACGGATATCGATTCTTAATGGTTACCTTATTTAATTCTTGATAATCTATGCAGAGACTCATAGAACCATCTTTCTTCTTAACGAATAAAACAGGAGCACCCTACGGAGAAGAACTTGACCTAATAAAACCACACTGCAGCAACTCATCCAGCTAAGTGCGCAATTCTTCTAACTCATGCGGAGTCATACGGTAAGGTGCCTTAGCAATTGGACGAGTACCTGGCTCGAGGTCTATCACAAACTCCACATCTCTTTCAGGAGGAAGTCCTGGAAGACTATTCGGAAAGACATCTGGAAATTCTCGCACTACCGAGACATCCTCAAGACGTGGTGTAACAAAAACTGTTTCCGAAGCTGACAGAGAAACAAGATACGTCTCGCAACCAGACTCTAAAGCTCGGCAAGCACGCACTGCAGAAATAAGGAGGGAACCCTTACCTGGAAAACCATAGACACTCATAGGTTGACCATTGTCCATCCTGAAATCCAACCGCTTAGTCTTGCATTGGATGACTGCATCATACATGGATAACCAGTTCATGCCCAAAATCACGTCAAAGTCTGCCAGATGCAATACCATCAGATCCGCAAAAGCTATGAAATCGCCTAAACAAATAGGGCATCTCTGAATTCCTCGATTTGATATCACCAGATCTCCATAATGAAGCTTGACGTTGAAGGAGTCCTCTAACTGAACCGTCTCCAAACGATGTCTATCTACGAAACTCCGCGCGACGAAAGAATGGGTGGCACCCGAATTAAAAAGGACGCGCGCCCACCTATTTCGCACCTTAAACTCCCCTAAAACGTAACGCGCATAACTAAACGAACGAAACTAAAGCAAACAATGTAGGATAAAAGTAAAACTATAATCTGACCTGATATCACCTGGGTAGAGGTCTGAGCTTCATCTCTAGTCACCACATTTAGCTTTCCTTTTCCCTTGTCCTGGGCTGGTGGCGGCGACAGAGCTCGAAGTGGGGTAGGCTGCAGTGGGGACTGAGCCTGAGGGCACGAAGACTTCATGTGCCCCTTCTGCCCGCACTGGAAGCAAGTCTTTTCTTTCATCCAGCAACGATTCACATCATGCCCGTTCTTTGAACAAAATGAGCACACCAGCTTTCCCTTGGGTGCGCCTTGGATAGCGAGCACCTGCTTCTGCTTCAGGGCGGCGGTCCATGCCCAAAATCACGTCAAAGTCTGCCAGATGCAAGGCTAAGCGGTTGGATTTCAGGATGGACAATGGTCAACCTATGAGTGTCTATGGTTTTCCAGGTAAGGGTTCCCTTCTTATTTCTACAGTGCGTGTTTGCCGAGCTTTAGAGTCTAGTTGCGAGGCGTATCTTGTTTCTCTGTCAGCTTTGTAAACAGCTTTTGTTACACCACGTCTTGAGAATGTCTCGGTGGTGCGAGAGTTTCCAGATGTCTTTCCGGATAGTCTTCCAGGACTTCCTCCTGAAAGAGAGGTAGAGTTTGTGATAGACCTCGAGTCAGGTACTCGTCCAATTGTTAAGGCACCTCATCGTATGACTCCGCGTGAGTTAGAAGAATTACGCACTCAGCTGTATGAGTTACTGCAGTGTGGTTTTATTAGGCCAAGTTCTTCTCCGTGGGGTGCTCCTGTTTTATTCATTAAGAAAAAAGATGATTCTATGAGGCTCTGCATAGATTATCGAGAATTAAATAAGGTAACCATTAAGAATCGATATCTGTTGCCTCGGATTGATGACCTATTTGATCAGTTGTGGGGATGCGATGTGTTTTCGAAGATTGATCTTCGTTCAGGCTACCACCAGTTGAGAGTCCGTGAGGCTGATGTACCCCGGACGATTTTTCGTTCCCGGCACGGGCATTTTGAGTTCTTGGTGATGTCCTTTGGACTGACTAATGCACCCTCTGCATTCATCGATTTAATGAATAGAGTGTTCAAGGATTTCTTGGATCATTTTGTTATTGTGTTCATAGAAGACGTCCTAGTGTATTCCCGCAGTGTTGAGGAGCATAGTCAACACTTGCGTTTGGTTTTGGAAACCCTGAGGGAGCACAAACTCTATACCTAATTGTAGTAAGTGTAAAATTTTGGTTACCCCAGGTGTCCTTTTTGGGGCATGTTGTGAGTAAGGACGGTATTTTCGTAGACCCAACAAAGATTTCTGCTGTGATGGAATGGAAGACACTTTCTACTCCTAAGGAGATTATGAGCTTTTTAGGTCTGGCCGGTTACTATAGAAGGTTCGTGGAAGGTTCTTTGTGTTGTATGCCCCTCTAACTACACAGAAGAACACCGCGTTTATTTGGAGCGACAAATGTGAAGAAGCCTTTCAAGAGCTAAAAAAGAGATTATGTACTGCTCCAGTTTTAACTATGCCTACTGAAGGACTTGAGTATGTTGTATATGTGGATGCATCACACATTGGACTTGGTTATGTTCTGATGCAAGAAGGAAATGTGATTGTGTATGGATCAAGACAATTAAAAGTTCATGAAAGAAACTATCTTACGCATGATTTAGAGTTTGCAGCGGTAATTTATGCGTTAAAGCTTTGGAGACATTTATTGTATGGTGCGCTATGCAAGATCTACACAGATCATAAGAGTTTGAAGTACGTCTTCACTCAAAAGAAGTTAAATCTGCGCCAACGTAGGTGGTTGGAGTATGTAGCCGATTATGAAGTAGAGATTCTTTATCACCCGGGAAAAGCTAACGTAGTAGCTGATGCTTTGAGTAGAAAGACAGCTGAAATCTTCAATCTATCTGTACAATCCCTGGTGGAAGAATTCTTGTTGATAGACATTGAGGTTGGGAGTAGTTCTGTGCCTGCTAATTTGGAAGCAGAAAAGCCTTCTTGGATTTCCCTTACCAGAGTGCACCAGAAGGAGGATCCTGATCATTCTTGTCACGGCGTCAAGGCGAACCAAGGCGAGGGCCGGGCGCCTTGACGCCTAGGCGACAAGGCGGACGCCTAGGCGATAATAAGGCGAGCTAGTCGCAAGGCGACAATTTTCTTTTTTTAAAAAATTCTGGGAACTAATAGACAGCGGTTATTATTATAGCCGCTGTCTATAGTCCCTGAAACCGACTATAGACAGCGGTTATGATAATAACCGCTGTCTATAGTCTGATACAATGACTATAGACAGCGGTTATTATCATAACCGCTGCCTATAGTGACTATAGACAGCGGTTATGATAATAACCGCTGTCTATTAGTCCAATTTTTTTTTTTTTGAGAACGAATGGAGGTTTAACCAATACCATACAGGCATACAGCATGAATAACTGAAGTAATGAATGGTTTACACTGGTATTACCAATACAGCAATGCAGAGCAGTATTTTTTTTAGAAGGAATGAATGTTTCATACAAATATACAATACAAGTATTCCGTAGATTGAACATTGAAGTAGTGAATTACTAAACACAAATTAACAGAAAAGTGAACAATCCAAACAAAAAAACCATAGCTTGAATAATATTTTTTACATAAACTTAAATAATTTTAGATACACCAATACACCATACATCACATAGAATCATCATCTAGTAAATTGTCATTTACATTGTTTGTGCTTGGTTGGTTTGTGGTACTCGTCACTTGTCCATAATTATCTTCAATATGTTCATCATCATTGACAATTACAAAATGATCAAAATCCTCATCCCCTTCAACTATTTGTTGAAGATTAGCTTCAGCTCCACTCCGTAAATTTCGAGCCCCAGTTCCAATAGCTCGCCCTACAGCTTCCCATGTCAGATTATCATCATCAAAAACTAGGGCATCCTCTGGCTTGTTCATCATCCACTCACTACTCCAATCTAGATCATCAAGCACTAAAGGGTTGTAATTTCTTCCCTTTTCACGTCTTTCTTGGAATCGTGCTTGTAGACGACGATTATATTGGATGTATACAAGGTCATTTAGTCTTTCATGCTCCAATCTATTTCTTTTCTTTGTGTGAATCTGAATCAAGATAATTGCAAACTTATTAGTATTTTGGAGAAAAAAAATACTTTTAACAATAACTATTTGTATACTTAGTACTTACAAACTCAAACGTACTCCAGTTGCGCTCACAACTAGAAGAAGAGCAACATAAGCCAAGTATGCGCATTGCTACCTTTGTAAGGTCAACATTTGGTCCTCCATGCGCACCCCACCAATCCACTAATCATTAATAAGTTAAAACAAATATAAATAATTTAAGAACAAATTAAAATTTTAAAATGTAATCAAATTATCAAAACCTAAAATTAAAATGTAATCAAAACCTACTTGGATTTAAGGTGGTACGTTGCCTGATAGCCATAGGCTTTCCAAAACTATTTCGAGATGCTTTGTAATTAGTGCCTTGCTCTGCAATCTTGTCTTGCAATTCTTGATCGGGCACTAGTCTCGCAACAACATCATTGAAGGCATCTTGGAATTTCCAAGCATCATCCATATGGTTTTCCTCGTATTCAAAATATTTTCCCGGATTTAGGAACAAAGCCGCTCTATATAATTTTTGTTCCATTTGATTGGTCCACCTATTTTCAATAATCTCAATTATCTTTTTATATAATCTCTCTTTATTATCAAAATGTTCTTTGATTTTTTGTTTAGCCTCTTCCATTGCCACATATACTTCCGGCATAGCCGGTCTTTCATCTCCGTCTACTAATCGCAAAACGGCAATTAGTGGCTTTCCTCCTTTCAAGCAATCTCTTACTCCATTCCAAAATACACTTGAAAGTATTATTTCAACAATCTGTTTTCCGGCTTCGGTTTTTGCCAAATTGGCGGTATTCCACGAAGGAGATACAAAGAATAACTTCAACTTCTCTTCATGCTTAAGAAGACTTTGCAAAGTGAGGAATGATGTTGCAAATCTTGTCACCGAATGCCTTACTAGGTCACCACCTATAGTAACTCTTACTGCATCAAGCAAGCGAGTATGCCTATAAATAAAATTTGTGATCATCCTTGCCTTCCTTATCACAGATTTGTTTTGTTGCATCTTGCCTATATCCTCCAACATGAGATCGATGCAATGAGCGGCACAAGGTGTCCAAAATAATGTGGGTCTTCTCTCCATTAAAATTTTACCAGCTGCCTTGTAATTGGAAGCATTGTCAGTGACCACCTACACAACATATTTTGGAAAATATATCAAAACCTTTAGACTATTAATCTTGAAATGTGTAAGAAGAAATTTAGTGAAACAAACCCAAAATATACCTGAACAACGCACTCTGCACCTATCTCTCTAATTTTACTATCAAGCAACTCTGATAGCATGGTAGCATCTTGAATATGAGAGGAAGCATCTACGGAACCCATAAAATAGGTTCCTTCTGGACAGTTGACAAGGAAATTGATCAAATGTCTCCCTCTCCTATCGGTCCAACCATCTGACATTAGAGTGCAACCATATCTTCTCCAATATGCTTGATACTTTGTCTTCATCACCATAACTTTTTCTTTTGTACTTGCTAATAAAGGTACTCTTAAATCATGATAACTAGGGCCCTTATAACCAGGCCCATACTGTCCAACTGCTTCAAGCATGACTTCAAAACTTCGAGCCTTTGCAGCATTGAAAGGAATTCCACATTCGTAGAACCAATCCGCAACATAGCTATCAACTCTCTTCTTCTCTTCAGGAGATCTAAAACATCTCTCAATTGTAGTTTGTGAAGGACCTTTTGCACGTCTATCATCAACTACATCTTCCGGGGCACGCCTCACATGAGCATCCATTGGTCCCCTTTTTTGTGGTAAGTGGATTACTTTTCTCTTTTTGGAACTTGTCCCCGAACTTGGAGTAAATGAAGTCTTAGCTGTAGATAATGCCGGGGATACATTATGTGATCCCGTTGGCTCTCTTTCTTGCTCACTTTCATTGTCATCATCACAAGTCAAATCCACCCTTTCTTTTTTCTTATCATTCAAAGCTGCAAACATCTCGGCTGCTATTTCAGAAGTGGTCTTGAAACACTTCGATACGTCTCCATACCCACCACATAAGTGTTGCTTCAACCTTTTAATACCACCTTTAATTAATCTATCACATAAATTGCATTTGACTGTATTTTTATCTTTTATATCAGGCCAATGTCCATACTTCCATCCAGGATCATTTGACTTTGCTTTTCTTTTAGGATCCGTTTTTGGATCAAGTTCATTGCTATCAATGGATGGAGCAAGACTGTTGTTGTTTTGGTCTTCCATCTAGCAAAAATAAGACCTATAAAATGCAAAATTAGTCTACTACACAACTTCACAAATCACCATTCACAAATCACAATTCACAAGGCCATTCATGTAGCACAATTAGTAATGTAGCACAAGATTAAAGAATTAAAGACCAAGCAAATTTACAAAAACATGATTCATGTACACTATTCATTTACCAATCTACATACACTAAACTATACACAAACATTTGTTCTACACAAGCATGAATTCAAGAAACACGATTCATGTATCACAATTAGTCATTATATAATCACAAATCATATTTCTAATAGTATCAATTTTTTCCTGAGAAAATTGCGTCACTCCATCATAGATCTGCAATAAGAACAAATAATTTGTTAAAAACTTAAAATCAATTGAAAATAACTATTATCATTTATTCATTTACCAATCTACATACACTAAACTAACCATGGATGGCAGATGCAAACTTTTAAGAGCATCAACAATGTCAATCATGTAACACATGATGTAATACCCACATTGAATGCTATCTGGTTGTTTGGGGCACTAAAAAAATAAACAATTGATAAGTATTTTAATTAAACATCATATTTACAATTATACATATAGACTATAGCTTACCGGTTTCCAACTTAAAACTTTTGGTTTTTTAAAATTGATATGCCGATCTTTTGCCAAATCCTTAATTGCACTTTAGAAAATATCGAAATGAATAGTTAATACTTAATAGTTATGAATTTCAAATAAAAAAATAACTAAAAATTAATTAATAAAATTACCTTGTAATGACATTTTTAATATCATCACGAATGTCAGCATTTAGGGGATCCAGCCAATAAATGGTATTATTAGTGTAATCTAGTATAGCCAACATCCAATGTTCTCTGTAAAATAATTGGAAGAATTAATAATTTAGTGGCAAGTAAAAATAACAATTATCCTTGAAATTTGATAATTCATAATTAGTTACTTACAATCTATGATAAGGCAAAAATAATAAAGAGTCCACTTGGAGTTGACTTAGCCTGCGTTTTAGATCCAATGCTCGAGTTTTTGAATGTTGCTTGGCATACTTATCATCAATAGCAAAAATGGCTGTGGGATTATGAAAATATACACTTCTCTTGTATGTATATTTCTTTAATTGTGATTCTATGTACCTGTATAAAAACATGTAATTTCAAAATCAACGGATATGTTAAAAAGAAATCTTAATTTCATAATATTTGATACTCGGTACTCACTAGTCACTACTCACCCAATACATGCTAGTATGATGTTAACTCCAATTCTTTCCATGTTTAAAAAATCGTACAATTCTGTAATTTCAAAGAACGTAGTTGTTGATTCAGCAGACCCAAATACTTCTGGATCAAATACTAGCGATATTGATTTATTTTCTTTTTCCATCATAGTTATGAAATTGGGTAACATAACCAATGATCCATTTGTAATCTGTGGAAATCAAACAATTAACATTGAATTTATTCATTGCTTACGTTAAGGTCAAACCGTCAAAAATAATAATTATAAATTTAAATACCGGAGAAGATAAACTCCCATGTAATGTCTCAGGTTCATTTGACCCTACAGGCTCCGGCTGACAAAAAAAAATAACACTTGTGGATAATGGAGATCAAGACATTTGATAAAATTATATAATTAAACATAGGAATACGGTAATACCTGAGACAATGCAGCAAAAGATTCATGTGGAGGTGCAAGGGCAACACTTGTGGACATATGCGTTCCAGTGCCAGCACTAATCGTACGCATAAGTTGTTCAATTTGATTTTTCATATTGTTCATCTCTTCTTGCTGCGCTTGTTTGTCTTTGGCCCACAATTCTTGTTGCTGGTTCCACGCTTGTTGTTGTTGGCTCAACCTTTCTTGGACTATAGCTTCCACGTCTTCAATTCTAGCCACTGATCTATCACGCCTATCATTCTTGAAATAACTTTTAATCGTGCTAAATTTTCCACCAGCTCTAACTCTACCCGGATGTTCTTTGCCTAAAACAGTAGAAAGGATGTCATTCCTTGATTCCCTTCCAGATGATTCAGCACTCTGAGACTCTTGCCTTGAAAACTCATCCTAAGCAAAACAGAAGCAATTCAGCAATATTGCAAAATATAAAATAAATTAATGATACATAAATAATTAAATACATTTAAACTTACAATTTTGGATGCCAACTCAGCTGCATCTTTATTAATGAATTCACCAGTCTTTCTTTTATGACCGGCTTTCCATAACTCAGCACGAGAAATTGGTGCAGTTGCACCTTGTTCAACCTTGACAAAAATTGAAAAAAAATTATCATTTAAATTATTTTGAATTCATACTTATAAAATAAATAATTGGAGAGATAATAAGAGAAAAAATACCATTTTTTTTTGTAATCCAGAATAACACATTCTGGAAGTAGTATGAAAAGTTTTTTGTGCTTTTGCTCTCTCTGTGTTAATCTTACTTTTCTCCTACATACAATTTTGGAAAAAACTTAATATCTAGATTGCTAATATTATAAATAAATGATATAAAGCATTGAATTTAATAAGAAGTAAGAAGTAAGAACAAAACCATAGATTCTGGAGTGGTGCGATGGTCGACAAAGATTCTCCAGTCTTCAGGAGTAATAAAGTTATACATGACAGGTACATTGTACCGATGCTCCAAATCAACATCTTTTACATAAGTGACAAAAAGTTTGGATTTCCAAGACCTCCAACTCTCACCCATGCTTTTCATTAATACATTTCGCAGACCACTAATATTATCAAAATAAATCTGAAAATAATAGAGAATATTCATTAAAAAACAACTAAAAAAACAATCATGTAAAAAGTAATCAAGAATCACTAATGAAAAAAAGTACGTACATTTAATTCATCCCACAGTTGATCTTTAAGTTGCATATCAACTTCCTTCCATTGAGTATATGTAATAGGGACATAAGATCTCACAAGAGAACCCATATAACTCATCAATTTATGTGTTTCAGGCCCGGGAATAATTTAGCCATCATCATCCAAGGGAATCATAAGCTTCCTCCCCTCAAGCCTTAGCTTATTCAATTCATTCAATTTAGTATAGCCTCTAGTTGACTTTGACGAAGATCCTTTATCGGCCATTTTCTGTAATAAGAAAGCCCTAAAAAACCCTAAACCCTAAATTCATAGCAAATCTAAAGAATGCTCACTATTGAAGACTAGAGTACTACAAAAGTAAGAAGAAACACAACTACCACACAATAAACTACAACTAATGGATAATGGCCATTCACAAATCATAATCACACTCACATATTCACAAAAAAAAAGTTAAATATGCATCTTAGTGATCAACAAACACAACAAATATTTGTAATATATATACCTCAACGAGATGTATACCTTAACGATTACAATGCTAAATGTAAATATAGGACTAAAATGCTAAATAAGAAGCACATTACACAACAAACAAAATATCTCAACAAAGTCAAAAATCAAAACTAAAAGCAAATGTGATCAAAAATTTCTAAGATATATACCTAAACGAGAAGTTTCGAAGCGGAATCGAGGGATCAAAGCCTTAGGGTTTTTCGCACAGCACAGCGGCAGTAAGAACAAAAGGGTCGGGGTAAAAAAAAATTTACGACCGAGCAGCTTATATTGAATGAATAGACAGCGGTTATATTGAATAACCGCTGTCTATTCTCCCCATAGACAGCGGTTATTCAGTAAACCGCTGTCTATGCTATCCTAACCTAGCATAGACAGCGGTTTTTTGAATAACCGCTGTCTATTATAGCATAGACCGCGGTTATTACAAAAACCGCTGTCTATGCTAGGTTAGGATAGCATAGACAGCGGTTTTTGTAATAACCGCGGTCTATGCTGCCCTGCAGGGGAATAGACAGCGGTTTCTAGAATAACCGCTGTCTATTCCCCTTTTTTTTAAAAAAAAAAGGCGCCCAACGCCTTGTTTGCAATTGGGCGCCTGGACGCCTAGGCGTCGCCTAGGCGACGCCTAGGCGACGCCATGACAAGAATGATCCTGATTTGTTGCACCTCTGAAAGAGAACTGAGAAAGGAGAGTTACCTGATTTCTCTTTGGACGAGTTAGGTACTCTGAAATATCAGAGTAGATTTTGTATTTCTGTCATTGGTGACATTCGGGCTAAGATTTGTAAAAAAACTCATGGTTCCAGTGTTTCCTACCATCCTGGTTCCACCAAGATGTATAAAGATCTAAAACAAATTGTTTGGTGGTCAGGAATGAAGAATGATATAGCAAGGTTTGTGTCAGAGTGTTACACGTGTCAGCGTGTTAAAGCAGATCATAGAAGGCCTGGTGGTAAACTGACATCGCTAGATATTCCACAGTGGAAGTGGGAGGGTATTTCAATGGATTTCATCACAGGTCTACCAAAATCTCCCCGTGGGCACGACTCTGTTTGGGTAATAGTCGATAGATTGAACAAAGTGTGCTCACTTTGTGCCCTTTAAGATTGGGTATTCCATAAAGAAGATAGTTGAGTTGTATCTTGAAGAGGTCATCAGATTACATGGAGTACCTGTCAGCATCATATCAGATCGAGACTCCAGATTTACTTCTCGTTTTTGGAAGAGTTTACAAGAGGGGTTGGGTACCGATTTAAGGTATTCCACCGCCTATCATCCGCAGGCGAATGGTCAAACAGAGCGAGTTAATCAGATCGTGGAGGATATGATCAGGTGTTATATTTTGGATCATTGTGGTGCTTGGGATGAACGTCTCAGACTCATAGAATTTGCTTACAATAATAGTTATCAAGAGAGTCTGCAGATGGCCCCGTTTGAGGCCTTGTATGGGAGGCGTTGTAGGACTCCCTTATTTTGGGCTGAGGTTGGTGAGAGACCATTGTTAGGTCCGGAAGCCCTTGAGGAGATGAATTGTGCTGTGACTCATATTCGAGAGAAGCTCCGTGTAGCACAAGAGCGTTATGAGAAATATGCTAATCGACGACGGGTTGATCTGGAGTTTGTCGTTGGGGACTTCGTTTTTCTAAAAGTTTCTCCGATGCCAGGTGTAAAAAGATTTGGAAGGAACCACAAGTTAGACCCCCGATATGTGGGACCTTTTCAGATTCTGGAGCGCATCGGAGTGTCAGCTTATTGGCTGGAATTAACTGCTACCTTCCCTGGTGTCCACGATGTGTTCCATGTGAGCCAGTTACGAAAGTGTGTTCGTAGTGATCGTCAAGTTCTTGAGTCGGTGCCCAAGATTCAGACTAATCTTTCGTATGTGGAAGAGCCAGTCCGCATTTTGGAATCTCTAGATCGAGTGTTGCGGAGGAAGACCATTCATATGATCAAGGTTCTTTGGAGAAACCAGGACGTCGAGAGTGCGACGTGGGAATTGGAATCAGCGATGAGAGAATCTCATCTGCACCTCTTCTCTTAGTTCTGGTATGTCTCTATGTTTTAGTTTGTGATTGAATTTCCCGTTTTTAGTTTGGTTTTGGAGTTGTGATAAGTTTCGGGACGAAACTTCATTTTAGGGGAGTGACTGTAACGCCCCTGATTTTTTCGATGATTTTATTGGATTTGGTATCGTCATATTTATGACGTCTTGGCGTTACTTTTAACGTCGAGTTGACGGCGCAACGCCGTTAAGGCATTTTTGCGTCTGTCCGGTCGAGTCGACTGATTTCTTAAATTTCTGCTGTAATCAACAACTTTTACATTTGAGATTTAACTTAAGTAATTTTGGACTTGCACGTCAAGTTTCATCGCAATCCGAGCATTTTTGGAGTCTCGGCGCGCGATTGAAGTTTTGATTTATTTATGTTCATCGCATACTTGGAAAATTTATATCTCGGGAATGACTCGTCGGATTTAGGTTTTGGCTTCGCCGTTAGAATCGTAGCGTCAGTGTTCGCCTACGGCGTGAGTTTCGTTTAATTCGGCGCGCGTTTCGGCCTCCGTTTTGAGCTCGAATTCTTTGTTCAAAAATATATAAATATGTATAATTTAATATTAAAGTACTATTCAAAAATGAAAGCTACTATTCATCTCTATAGTTCGATTTCTGGTATATTTGTAAAATTCACTATTTCAGCACTGTTCTTTATTTGATGTTCTGCTTTGAAGTACTCGAGTGATTTTTGTTCTCTCGAGTAAATTACTGTTTACATCTCGAGTTGTCCTGTTCAGTTTACGTTCAAGCGTCTTTTTGGGGGTCAAAACGACATCTAACAAAAAAATTGTCAACATGAAATTTGTTCGTCTCGACGAGATCTACAACTTTCATGTTGACCACTTTTTGATTTGAAGCCATATTGAGCCCATATTTTCGTTTTTTTTGTTGGAACTCGAGTGATGAGCTGCTACTCGAGTATGTCGAGCTACCACTCGAGTAATTCATGTTGGAACTCGAGTAATGAGCTGTTACTCGAGTAAATTGAGCTACTACTTGAGTAATGCATACTGGAACCCGAGTAATATGATGTTACTTGAGTAGGTCATGTTGGAACTCGAGTGGTTCATGCTGTCACTCGAGTAGTTCGTGTCTTTCTGCGTTCGGGCACCGTTTTGAGGGTCAAAACGGTGTCGTACGAAAAAATGGTCAACATGAAATTTGTTCGTCTCGACGAGATCTACAACTTTCATGTTGACCACTTTTCGATTTGAAGCCATCTTAGACCCCTATTTGTGATTTTCCCGAAGCAGCTCATGTCCAACTCGAGTAGACTAGATCCACTCGAGTTCTAAGTCTTTTATCTCGAGTAGAAGTAATCCACTCGAGTTCTCTAACTATCCTCTCGAGTTATAGATGATTATCTCGAGTTCCCAAGTCTCCATCTCGAGTAGACTTCTCCATCTCGAGTAGACCTATTTCACTCAAGTGGTTCTGTGCAGTCGGAGTTCGGGAACCGTTTTGAGGGTCAAAACGGTGTCGTACGAAAAAATGGTCAACATGAAATTTGTTCGTCTCGACGAGATCTACAACTTTCATGTTGGGCACTTTTCAATTTGGAGTCAACCTAGACCTCTATTTTTGGTTCCCGCAAAACTGCTCGTAATAACCCATTTTTGACAAAACTTTTTATAAACATATATATATATATATATAGACTTTTATTTTAGAACCGAACTTCATCTTCTCCGATATTATTCTTCCGAACCAGAGCAGCGAGTGAGAAAGAGAGTTCTTTTTTCGTGAAACTTCCGGTGACCGCCGACGGTGCTCCGGTGCTCGAAATCTTCAACCGAACATAGATCCAGAAAGCTCTCGCCGAGAGCTACGCTATCGTGGTAAATTTTTCCTCATTCCTTGAGTTTTCTCTTTAGGATTTTTCAGCCCTAACCCCTTTTCCGTCATTTTTGTCTAGATCTCAACTTCCCCCGTGTTCTTTTGCCCCGATCTACAACGCGGAGCGATTCGGAGAACTTTTCTGGTACAACCAAAGCAGGTGGTAGTTTTCCTTCGTTGTTCCTTGTACGGTTTGATGGTAACCGTTATGCCTTTGTTCCTTAATTTTCTTGCCTTTTTTTTTGTTGTCTTTCAAAACTATGGTTATGTTTAATCATTCTTGAAGATCACTCAAAATTATAAAATCTGGTCATGGTAATTTCGATCTTGACTAGGTGTGTATAATCGTCCTTAGAATGTTTTATCGGTGAATTAAATTGTTTCATCTATCGTTGTTGGACGTGCTAGTGTCTATATAGGATTGTAAATCGTTTCTAAAGGTTGATCAACCGTGTCTTTAATCTAAAAATGTCATGTAGAATCCGATGTGTCAAGTCCCAAGATGTTGGTGTTGTGGTTTCTTTGGTTTTTCCTTGGTTTCGGGAGTTAGTGGGCGTAACCACCTCCGCAAGGTTGTTTCCTTTATTAGTATCTTTTGGGCATCTGCGGTGTATGGTGGAGTGTATGAATCTCTCATGTAGTTAAACGGATTTAATCTTCGTGAGGGGTGTGTCTAGCTAAATGACCATCTCGCCCGTGTTTTTAGGTAGAGTGACCACAAGTGGCTAATAAAGGTTATGGATTTTCTTCCTTATGATTTACTCATGTTCGTCACCTTATTGCCTTGTGCATATGGTGTGTATGCGATGTACGTGACGATTCACGTAAGTGTTCTTTTCCTGCTTGATGCTTACTTCGTACTTTATGTCAGTATTGTTTTGGTCTTGGGTTGGCACCCCTTATGACATTTGTTTACTTTTGCTTAATTTTCTGCCACCATTTGTACCACTTTCTGAGGCGTTCTGTTTTTTTTAGAATGTCTTAGGTTCAGGGCCGTAGCAGGTAGTGGAGCTGGTTTTGGACACTCTTAGCGGCAGTGTCAGTTGTGGTTTTGCACCTCGCCGTAGCGAGGTAGTTGTCGTTCAGTTTTTTTCCTAGTTCAGACATACTGTTATACTGTGGGTTCGTGTCAAATTGTTGACGCTCACAGAGTTGTTGATTTTGCCACTTGCTAACTGATGTGGTTTTCTTCTTTGATTTGGATTACTTGCTCTCTGGGATGATTTATTGCTAGGACTACATGTTAGATATTTTTAAGCTTATAAAAACTTATTATTAGTAAAGCATCCATGCAACCTCTTTTAAAACTAAGTCACTATTTTCCTGGTTAGCATAAAAACTTTTTCTTATACTTATTATAAATCTAGAGTCTGTTTAGCATGAGTTGTTACTCGGGGACATTTATACTCTTGTAAGATGTTAGAGTCAATTTAAAACAAGTATATTCCGCAAGCGTATAAATTATATTTTTGAATCGTGGACTATATGATCCACTGAGCCGAGGGATACGACTACCTTCTTAATTTAAACTGGATTTCAGTCATAATAACTTATGTTTTCTTTTAAACTGTAGAGTTTAGAGTCTTGTCTGAGCGTCTGCAGTTATCTCCTGCACGGCGTGGTATCACGGCGCGTATTTTCCCGTATTCTGAATTCTGATATAATTAAATTGTTGGGAAAATACGGGTTGTGACAATAATCCTATACAAGGTGTGGGACTAAAGGAGGAGAGAAGATAAAATAATAAAAGAGGGCTCAATAATGGGCCATTTACATTAGCTATTTTAACACTCTCCCGCAAGCTAGAGCGTACAAATCGTATGTGCCAAGCTTGGACAAGCATTGATAGAAGAGTGCCTTGGAGAGAGCCTTCGTGAGGACATCCGCAACTTGTTCCGATCCTGGGACATGCTTTAGGTCAAGATTCTTCATCTGAACCTTTTCCCGAATGAAGTGACAATCGACCTCAATATGCTTCGTTCTTTCGTGAAAGACCGGGTTCTTGGCGATGTGTATGGCGGCTTGACTGTCACAAAGGAGAAGAGCCGGTGATGGTAATTTTACACCCAGATCAGTAAGAAGACTCTCAAGCCATGTCAATTCTGATACAACCGATGTCATTGCTCGGTACTCTGCCTCAGCTGAAGATCGAGCAACGATCACTTGTTTCTTGCTTCGCCAAGTGACAAGATGTCCTCCAAGGTAAGTGCAAAAACCACTCGTAGATCGCCGGTCATCGAGAGAGCCAGCATAATCGGAATCTGAATATGCCACCAATGTTTGAGCAGAAGAGGAGGTCCTGTAGACAAGTCCCTGACCAGGAGCAGTTTTAAGGTACCTGAGAATTCGTTCCACCGCTTGAAGATGAGATTTTCGAGGAGAGTGCATGTATCTGCTGACAAGTCCAACAGCAAAAGAAATATCCGGTCTGGTAACCGTGAGATATATCAGTTTTCCAACAAGACGGCGATAATATTCAGGATTCTGGAGAAGAAGATCCGAGTCAGATGCCCGGGCACACAGTTTGTGGTTCACATCCATAGGAGTATCACTTGGCTTGCAGCCGGACTGACCCGCATCATGAAGAAGGTCAAGGCAATATTTCTGTTGAGAGAGAGTGAGCTCATCCGGCCTTCTGGCAATCTCAAGACCCAAAAAATAGCGAAGAGGTCCCAAATCCTTTGTCTGAAAGACTGAGTTTAGATGGACTTTGACTGCATGTATCCCTTGAGAGTCATCTCCAGTAATGATAATATCGTCGACGTATACTAACAGAATAACCATCCCTGTTGGTTGGTGACGAGTAAAGAGCGAGAAGTAAGCCGAGCTCCGAGTAAAGCCAATCTCACGGAGGACCTTGCTGGATTTTTCAAACTATGCCTGTGGAGATTGTTTGAGACCATATAGAGCCTTTTTAAGATGGCAGACCTGAGACTCCCCTGTGGTCTCAAACCCGGGTGATTGTTGCATGTAGACAGTTTCCTGGAGATCCTCATTCAAGAAAGCATTCTTGATATCCAGCTGAAAAAGAGGCCACCGGCGATGGACAGCAACAGAGATGAGGACGCAAACACTATTAAGTTTCGCTACCGGAGAGAACGTTTTCTCATCATCTAGCCCCTCCTGTTGAGTGAAACCTCTAGCCACAAGACGGGACTTTAGACGGTCAATTGTCTCATCGATAGCATGTTTGATGACAAAGACCCACTTGCACCCAACTGGTTTCTGACCCGGTGGAAGGGGAACAACAGACCATGTCTGGTTAGACCATGCCGAGCCAGAGGAGTTACCGGAAGAGCCCATAAGGGCAGACCGCAGAGGCAGACCGCCGAGGTCGCCGCGAGATTGACTGAGGAAGACCGCGACCAAAATGCGGATAGGCAGCAGTCCGCACGGTCAAGCCGGACACCAGCGAGTAGTCAGTTCGCGACCAGAGGGCGGAAACACAACAGAGAAACCGCCATGTCAAGGTGAAGCCAAGCAGCAGTCAGAGAGAGGATACAAGCAGTCCGCAAGAATCCGCAGAGAGAGAGAGAAGCAGTCCGTGCGAATAGAAAAACCGCGGCGTGAGAGAGAGACCGCGCGGATACGAGCAGTCCGCACGGTTGGACAGAGAGAATCCGCAGCGGTTTGACAGAGACCGTGCGGCAAGCAAAGAGAGGTAGATGCTGCGCGAAGCAGGGATGCTCGAGCGGACAGAAGAGAAGACGAGGAGGGCAGAGGAAGCAAGCAATAGAGGAGTGGAGCTCGCAGCGAACAGAAGACAAATCTGCAGTGGATAGAAAAGAGGTGGACCCCACGAGGTAGAGAGAATGGTGGCTATAAGAAGCTTGAAGAGTGCAACCACGGAGAGGGAGAGGAGAAGCGGTATGTAGAGTTGCAAATCGCAGAGCCCGCGGATAGGAGACCGGAGCGGATAAGCCACGCAGAGAAGGAGGGGCGGGCTGGGTGGGCTGGGCGGTTAAGAGGAATGAGACCGCAGAGGAGAGACCGCTCCCTCTGATACCATGTTGAGAGAGCTCAAAAAACTTGTATGTATTGTTTGTGTATGTAAATAAAAAGAGAGAATACAAATATATAGGAGGAAGAAGAGAGAAGATAATCCTATACAAGGTGTGGGACTAAAGGAGGAGAGAAGATAAAACAATAAAAGAGGGCTCAATAATGGGCCCTTTACATGAGCTATTTTAACACATATCAATGCAATTAGAGCATTTTCATATTTGTTAGTATATTCCTCTAATAAAATTTTTATCTTGAACGTTCACTTTATCATCTTATGAGAGTCTTTAGTTCATAAGATCCTCATACTTGAATTAGGATACAATCTAATTCCTAGGACGGATTAAATAATTTAAATAATTTTGTAAGTCGCCATATTAAGCTAATTGTTCCATTATTCGTTAGTGATATGTCTAACTAAGAAGAAGAGAATTTTTTACCTCGATGTTCCGGCATTCGCAAATGCGGCGCAGTGATGTAATTTTCTCACAAATGCGAGGTTCTAAAAAGGATTCTTTGCAAGATTCCTTCTCTGATCTATCCCCAACATCTTTCCCTTCTAGGATTTTCCGGAAATTCAACCATTAAAATCTATATGCAATGGGAATAAGGGAGATACTAAGATAAATTAGTGGGAAATGTTGAAACTTGCCCAATCCCTTTCAGCAAGCCTAGATCAAGTGGCCAAGTGAAATTCAGGAATAAAACTGCAAGAAGGGTTTTATTACATCAATTCGACTCTCATCGGCTACTCGAAAGGAAGAGGAGACATCAAAAACTTACAAGAATTGAGGAGGGAACGCCAATTGGATACTAAAGTCGACAAGGGTGCATCAGTAGAATGTTGGAATAGTAGACCAACATCGACAACAACTGGGAGCACTGAATTCTTAACATAAATCAAGTGAAAGTGTCAATCGAGTCCTGAGATTGCTAGAAGGGTGTCGACGACCTACCACAGTCAAAGACAAAGGGGAGATCTTCTTGCGTGCGCTCCAACCGACAAAAGAGGCGGCTATGGCGTGATCTCAAGTCGAGGGGAGGGGCGGTAATCAACGAAAAAAGGAGAAGCCCTAGATCCCAAAGGTTATGACCAAGGGAGGACGGGACTCTTATCCCCATTTATGATTGAAACGTTGAACGATGGAGGGGAAGGAAAGCGACACTCTACTGGATGAGCAGATATGTTAGGTCAAGCGTGGGAAGGAAAGCGAATCTTATGCTCGATCATGATTTCTTGGGTACCGAGGTTGCTCGACGTCCTGATGGCCTTTTATTATCACAACAAAAATACTATCTCGATCTTCTTCGTGATGCAGGCTATTTGGAAATATAAGCCCGCAGACACATCTATGGATGTCAATAACAAATTATGCACTCATGCATCTGACAATGATTTACTCCTTCAAATTCCAAAGTATTATCGTCGTTTGGTTAGCAAACTCATTTATCTCACTGTCACTAGGCCGGATATATCATTTGTTGTCAGAGTTGTCAGTCGTTCTATGCATGCCCCTCAAAACTCTCATCTCTCGTCCGTGGAACGTATTCTCAGCTTAGTTATTAAAGGTGCAAGACGCATCAAGGCGCAAAGGGGTCTTGGAGCCTAGGCACAAGGCTCAAGGCAGGTGTGCGCCTGACGAAGGTAAAATGCAACCACATACATTTTAAATAATCAACATCAAATATCATTTCAGTTTCTCGATCAAATTCTTCATCTAGTCTACTAATTAATCATTTATTACTATCATTTATCGCTTAAAAAATAGAATTAATGTGCTCATTAACATCATATATAAATCTCAATGCACAATTATCTTTCACAAACACTTAATCAATAAAAAAATTTTGAGTTCTTACATTATTTTTTTTATTATTTTTAAGAAAAAATTTACAAAAAAATCTCACTCAGGCGCGCATTTTATATTCTAAAGGCACAAATAAGGCGCACAGAGGCGCAAATCTCTGAGCTTGGTGAGCCTTGAGCCTTAGGCGCGCCTGAGGGGCACCTTTAATAACATAGAACTCAGGTATCTAAAGAATACCCCTGGACAAGGCCTTGTGTATCAGCTGTCTTCTTCTCTATCTCTCATTGTCTACTTTGACGCTGATTATGCCGGCTCTCTTGATGATAGTTGCTCTACGAGTGGATTCTGCACATATTTTGGTGGGCACCTGGTACCCTGGTGAAGCGAAAAACAAGCAGTTGTTGCAAGCTGATCTGCTGAGGCTGAGTATCGCTCAATGACTTTGGTTGTTTCTGAACTTATATGGTTAGAGTCTTCTCTCTGATTTGGGTGTCAAACTTCCCTCTCTGGAAGTACTTTTTTGGGATAATCAAGTCGCCATCCACATCGCCAAGAATCACGTATTTCATGAGCGTACGAAACACATCGAAGATGATTGTCATTTTATCTGAAAAAAGGTTCAAACTCGAAAGTTGATTTTACGACATGTTCCTGCTACAGAACAAGTGTCAAACATCATGACAATGACCTTACATCGTTCCCTACGACTTGTACGCTCCAGCTTGCGGGGAAGTGTTGAAGAATGAAGAATCAAAGCCCCCAAAATAACCATTATTCTTGTTCATTGTGTTTGGCTCATGTTAAGGCCCATATTGTTTTCTTCTTTATTAGTCTCACATTGTGTATTAGGAGTTTGTTTGTAATGTGTCTCCCTATATATAGGGCATAGTTGTACATTGAAAATAATATAATGGAATTATTAAATTTGTTTCTCATTTTCGTCTTTTCTCACATTTAGGATGCTAATTTGTATTATCTTGCCTAGAAATTGTGATGTTGTTTATTTGCCTATCATTTAAATGAAGTAATCTGAATTCAAATTCAACTAACAATTGTTTGTTTATCCAATATTATTCTATCAGTTATGGTTGTTTGCATATTTCTTTACTAAATTCAAAATTTATTGTAATTTTATTGTCCGGCAATTGTATGTACACCATTTAGATTTACCAAGGCACCACACTAACAGTTATTTATTAGAATTCCGGTAGAGTATAATCATACCACAACACTACCTTGTTCAACGTCACTTCCCTTCTACTCTCTCCTTTTTCTTACTTGAGCGGCCATGGAAATGAGTAATGCGTGTATATCGGGGTTCAATTCTACCTATGCTTATCAAGTTACCTTACAACAACAACATTCAAGCCTTTATCCCACTATAGTGGGGTCGGCTATATGGATCCTTTGTCGCCATTGCGCCCTATCTTTTGTCATAATCTCACTAATGCCAAGTACACCATGTCTTTCCTTACAGTTTCATTCCACGTCTTTATTGGTCTACCCCTCCCTCGTTTAACATACCTAGTGACTAGACTCTCACAACGCCTAACAGGTGCCTCTAATGGTCTCCTTTGTACGTGTCCAAACCATCTTAGACGAGCTTCTCGCATCTTCTCTGCAATTGGTGCTACTCCTGTCTTATCCCTAATACTTTCATTCCTAATTTTATCCAATCTCATGTGTCCACACATCCACCTAAGCATTCTCATCTCCGCAACTCCCATTTTTTGCTCATGTGCACAATTCACCGCCCAACACTCAGAACCATAGAGCATCGCGGGTCTAATTGCAGTACGGTAAAGCTTATCAAGTTACCTTATAGGTAATAAATGTGTTGGCCCCAGTGGTTGGTTGCAATGTGGAATATTCAAGTCCAAGGTGAGTCTAATGCTCAAATCATTTCCATTTTTGGCCGAAAACTGAAATTGCACCATGCACGGTAAAACATAAAAGAATCACAAAATTTACACTGAAAATGGCAATTCTGGTCAAAACTTACACTAAAATCTTGCTTTTGACTAGTAAGTACAAGGATAACCATATCTACAGAAGCACCATGTGCTCAAAAGCATGGCTTACTTGAGAAAACCTTTAGGCCCAGCTGCTATGGAATCTATTGAATTGCCAAGCATTCTGACATAGATAAGTGAACCAAGAAACCCTGCACCAAAGCTGAAGATAGTATATGCCAATAAATCCAGTAACCAACGGAACAAAGGATAAGTAGAACAAAAAAAATAAATTAAAATGGAAATATTATCAAAGTCAGGCAGAGATTGATATGTAAACTGGTAATCATTTGACATTTATTTGAAACTACAAGGAATTGAAGGAAATTATTAGATCCTACCAAGAACACGGCAACGAAAAAATTTCACCTCCCATGCAAAAAGTTTTCATTATAACCAGAAAAGGATTCAAGTAAAAGAGAGTGATCAGTCACAGGTTTATTTAGGCATGGAATATGATATCTAAAACTGTTGCACATTCCACTGTACCAGAGCCCAGCTGGGCAGCAAAGGCTGATGTTGTCGAGCCTAATCTCATTGAGATCCATGGACTGCACTCACCAATACCCAATAGACTTGGCGAAGTTGAATTCAAGCCCGAACCACCCGCAAACCCACAGTGTGGTGGAAGACACGAGGCTTCGGCAGGACACAGTGGAGGAATTTAGAAGAGGGGACTGATTGCAGTAATTAATTGGAGAGTATCAAAAGGTTGTGTGATGGTTTTCTGAGTGGTTAAGAGTTGAAAAACTCGGCAGAAAAATCAATCCACAGTCATCAAACGGTCACTTAACAATTCTCCATTTCAAATATCCAAATAACAGCTCTTGCATTCCAACATGGGATCGAATAACTATAAAAACTAATAGAAATAGTATGGAGGCACAGTTATACACCAATCCCAACTGCAGTATTACCCATTAGAGAAATATCTTTAATGTCTGGTAAAATTCCCAGTTCTAACAGTAAAAATAGAAACTAATACTTGAAAAACAGGAATATGTGATCAAACAGCACTTCTACTTCAATAAAACTCAGTAGAACAACCAAATCCACCAGGATATCTAAGATTCTTCACATAATCACAAATGAGATTCAGATTCTCCAGAAACAGTAACCATAACTTCTGTACAGTAAATTCATCTGAACTTTTGGGACAGCAAACTCACAAAACCTGAGAGGAAGAACCAATGGATGGAAGGGGATACATGCTCGTAACCAAATGATGATAAGTCCATGGCCGCCAATTCTTTGAGATAAAAAAATTAATTTTAATTTCATAAAAAGTCCTTGGATCCATCAAAACTGAAATTGAGGACTAGGGCCCACAATTGTAGATGAATCCAGGCGTGGGTGCTTCATTCCACCTTCTCCATGTTCAAGGATGAGATTCGTGTTACCTTTGGGAGAGGGAGCCGGATCGGCTGAATCGCACACATCAAACGGAGCATACAACCCAATTATAAATAATCGGATCCTATTTAACCCCCC
Source organism: Platanthera zijinensis (assembly GCA_039513925.1). Taxonomy (NCBI): domain Eukaryota; kingdom Viridiplantae; phylum Streptophyta; class Magnoliopsida; order Asparagales; family Orchidaceae; genus Platanthera; species Platanthera zijinensis. The sequence continues at coordinate 153,030,236 of CM077094.1, read as the reverse complement.
CCCCCCCACAACTCACGGGGTATCAAACACCGAGTGTTTGGTGAGAAGAAACTCTTGCTAAGCGCGAGTCTGAGGCATGGGTAAGCAAATCGGCAAATTGACGCTCGGTGGGGGCATAATGAGAAAAAGAGTGTTGATGACGAAGGAAGAAGGCATCAACACCAATGTGCTTGGAGAGCGAGTGCTTGGTTGGATTCAGGGTAATCTAGATAGCCCCGGCGTTGTCACAATAGAGAGTGGTAGGACCAGAAGGAGCAGCACCAAGATAAGCAAGCAACCAACGAAGCCAGACAATATCCTCAGTTGTAGTGGTCATGGCACGGAGCTCAGCCTCTATGCTAGAAAGAGAAACATCAGTCTGCTTCTTGGATTTCCAGGCAATGAGTGAAGAGCCAAAGAAGAGACAAACCGGTGACAAAACGACGATACACCAGGATCGCTGGCCCATGTAGCATCAGAATATGCATGTAACTAGAGAGAGCTATTGCGGGGGTAGAATAAACTACGAGTTATAGTGGTACGAAGATATCGGAGAACACACAGTAGGTGAGCATAGTGAACTGATGTGGGAGCACTCACAAACTGACTCAACACATGAACAACAAAAGCAATGTCAGGTGTAGTAATAGTGAGGTAAACTAGTCTCCCAACCAGATGGCGGTACCGTGTCAGATCAGAAAGAGGAGATCCCTCATCCGGATGCAGCTGAAGGTGGAGCTCCGTGGGAGTAGCAGCAGTGCGAGAGTTGGACAGTGCAGCACAGGCCAGAAGGTCTGAGGTGTAGCGCTGCTGAGATAACTGGTAGCCAGTAGGAGTAGTAGAGAACTCGATGCCCAAGGCAGGAAGTAAAGCAGTGTGCCAAGATCAGTCATCTGAAACTGTCGTTTAAGGTGATGCTTGACAAACTCAACATGAGAGGCATCATCACCAGTGATAATCATGTCGTCCACATATAACAGGAGAAGGGTACGACCCCATGATGAAGAGTAGACAAACAGAGCTGGATCATAGTGACTAGGCTGAAAATCACCTGCAAGAACTGCTGAACTAAAATGATCAAACAGGCTCGAGGAGTCTGTTTGAGACCATAAAGTGCTCAACGGGGATGGCAAACAAGGCCAGGAGCAATAGAGAGGCCTTGGGGAGGAAGCATGTACACTTCCTGCTGCAAATCACCGTGAAGAAAACATTCTTCACATCCAGCTGAAACAAGGACCACTAACGAACGACTATAACGACAATGGGGGTCCTGATAGTAGTCATGTGGGCCACAGGAGCAAAGGTTTCATCATAGTCCCAACCGTGCTCCTGCTGAAAACCACGGGCCTCCAACCGGGCAGTCCGGGCCTTGCATCTCTCCATTGTGCCATCCGAGCGAGTCTTCACTTTGAATACCCACTTGCAGGTGATAGGGATTGTACCATAAGGTAATGGAATTTGATCCCAAGAAGAAGTGTGCTCCAAAGCACTCAACTCGTCAGACATGACGGCCTACCACTCAGGAATCAAGATCGCCTCCATGTAGGTACTAGGCTATGGAACACCACAAATAGCCGTTGGAAGGGCTGATAGGTCAAGGACTGGTAGATTAAGCAGCTGAGTACCAAGATCGAGTCTATCAGGTGGGTGCCGATCACGAGTGGGGTAACACTGTGCTGGAGGATCATCCACAGGTAGCTCACTGGAAGAGACCAGATGCGGAGGGGCAGATGGCACATCTGTAGGACAAGACCACTGAATATAATGCCTAACATAATGTTGAGGAAGAGCAAGGGCACAAATCTGGACAGGAAGGTCAGGAAACTGTGAAATGACTCAGGAAGAGTAGGGGCAGGAACCTGGACAGGAAGGTCAGGCGACTGTGGAGATGGCTCAGGAAGAAGGACAGGAGACAGTGACCCTGGTGGAGAAAGAGTGTGGGGTAACTCAGAGGAAGGTGACATAGATAGTGGTATGGAGAGAAAGAGAACGTCATCAACTGTAGTGGAAATGTGAGTAGATGGAGAAGCAGACGAAGGCGGGGATGGAGCAAAAAAGAGTTGGTCCTCAACAAAAGTAACGTCTCGGAAGATATGAACATGACGAGCAATATGGTCATATCATATATAGCTCTTGTGCTCGGGACTATAACCAAGGAAAGAACAAGCAGTAGACTGAGTAAATAGTTTGGTGAGCTCGCGAGTAGGAAGAACATAATATAGGCAACCAAACACATGTAGGTGGTCATAACAAGGAGGACGACCAAACAGACGCTCACCAAGACTGCTACCCTGTAGGAAAGTGGATGGCTGGAGGTTGATAAGATAAATAGTAGTGGATATGGCTTCATCCTAGAAGTGTGGAGGCACATGAGAGGCAATGAGAGTACGAGCCGTCTCAATGATATGATGATGTTTCCTTTCCGCGATGTCATTCTGAGAATGAGCACAAGGACATGAGAGCTTAAGTAGAGTACCATAAGAGGCCAAAAGATCATGAAAGGCATATGACAAGTATTCCCCCTAAATATGGGCGAAACGTACGGATAGACGTGGAGAACTAAGTATGCGCCAGGAGACAAACTCAACGTAAATGCGAAAGAAATCAGTACGAGAACGCATCATATAAACTCATATATAACGAGAGAAATCATCAACAAAAGTAAGATAATAACGATGACCACCTATTGAACTAAAAGAGGTAGCCCTCATACATCAGAATGAACTAAGGCCCTGTTTGGGAGAGCTTTTTTCTTCCTTTCCGTTTTCTTGAAAACGTCATCGTCCATAATTATTTTGTTTGTTTTAGGGACGGGTGACTTTCTAAAAAGACAAAATAACTTCTTTTGGATGAGCTGTGTTTTCCACTGATAGAGAAAACAAACACAATATTATGATCGGTGGCATTTCCAAAAAAACAGAAAGGAAGAAAAAAACCTCCCAAACGGGGCCTAAATCAAAAGGAAAAGATCATCGAGAATTGTTGGATCGATATGGGAGTTGTAGACTTGTAGCTGTTTGTCAAGCTTACAACTTGTACATGAGTGCGAGCGATCAACAGACACACGACCTAAGATACCCTGACGAACAAGATAGGTAGTCGAGCTCCACTGGGATGGCGGGGACAGTGATGCCACTGCGGAAAGCTGACCGACGAAAGACAGATGGGAGATGCAACAGTGAAAGTTGATGGCGAAGTGGATGAAGGAAGCCAAATATGGTCGAGCACATAAACCTCACTATAGCGACGACCAGTTCCAATGAGTGTCCCTGTGTGACGATCCTGCACATGACACAAAAGAGAATCAAAAATAACAAAACCTCGGGAAGCAAGCTGACTATAATAGATATGAGGTTCATGAAAATCTTAGGGATATAAGCAATATCGGGAATGTGAAAGTGGGCGGTATGCAATGTACCACAGCTAGAAACGAGCACGGTGGCGTCATCGGCAATGATGACACGTAGGTCAGAAGAAGTAGACCGACGGGAATGTAAGAGAGCGGCATCAAAGGTCATATGAAAGGATACACTAGAATTAAGCAATCAAGAAGCCTTAGGGAGACCTCCAGAGGCAAATGCAGCCGCCAAGTCGGTCTGTGAAATGGAAGCATGTCTGACAACAGACATCGAGGATGAACCGACGAAGGGGCGCGACTCTGAGAGAGTTGTTGAACGAGTTGTATGATCTGATCAGGAACAGAGATAGGCTGTTAGGAGCAAGTGGCAGGATAAGAGCAGCTCGATGTGGTACTCCCTGCTGGTTTAGGACACGTTGTAACTTGCGACACTCCGAACGAATGTGTCCCAAGTTGTGACAATACTGACAACGGGGAACACAACACTGGGAGGTCCCGGAGCCCAGTGATGCACCTGGCAAGATACTGGGTGAAGTAGCTGAAGACGTACGATGCAGAGTAGGTGCACTAAATCCAGGAGGAGGTAAGACCAGTGGATCAGGTGTCGAGAAGTTGTACTGAGGTGCAACGAGAACTAAGCGTGGCGAGGAGGCTGGGTGCATGCCCTCCAATGAGTGAAGATGGGTCTCCGCAATGACAACAACAACAAGACAGTCACGCGGGGATGGTGTAGCAACCTGGTGCACCGACTGAGCAAGTACAGACTCGAACTCAGGTCGAAGGCGCATGAGGAACTCATACATGCGCAAGTGACCCCAAAGCTGGATTAGAGCCATCAAGATGACCCCAAAGTTGCAATCCATGAAAAAGCACTCGAACTGTGGAAGACCATTCCTTGTAGTTGGTCCCATTAAAGATGATGTCAGATTTCTGAAGGTACGAAATGTAAGATGAGACCATTTGGACAAATAGCAGTAGTAAAAGGGAAGGGGTCTCACGCAGACGGGCAAAAGAAACACCAGCTTGGCGCAGGAGAAACAGCAGTAGGAGCACTAGAGAAACAACAGCAAAAGTGTGGGATGAAGCCCGCTGGCGCACTGGCGGAAGAAGCGCGTTGGAAGACATGCGACCTAAGTGCTGGCAAAAGCAGCAGACGCGCAGCAGAAACGTTGGAAGGCCAAGAAGAGTGATCGGTGTAGGCGGGATCAACGATCACAACGTGATCGGCGAAGGCTGGGTCGATCGGATCGACGGGATCTGCACCTGGCTGGAACAATCGACAGGAGCGGAGGAAAATAAACTCTATCCCTCTGATACAATGTTACCTTTGGGAGAGGGAGCCGGATCGGTTGAAACGCACACATCAAACGGAGCATACAGCCTGGTTATAAATAATCAGATCCTATTTAACAATTCAAAGCTTCTGCTTCATTCAAATTACACTCAAGAGTATTCTTTCACTAAGATGGCCCCCACCACTCTCTTGAGAAAGAAAACTCCTCAAATTTGGAGAGTTTTTAAACCACAGCAGCGTCACTTCCTTGAGTTCACATAAACAAGTAATAGTACTCATATCAAACACTAGTCACCAGGGTGTGACCAACTGCCACAACTATAGAATAGCACCCAGCTTCATGGCAACATTTGGCACATCATCCAACAACCCAACTGCCAAAACCCTCAAGCCAGATATCACAATGATCAGCGGAAAGTCAGTGCTCAAACGTTGACAATAAGAAATTCTCATTGGCGGCTCCATAAATTCATTGTACTCACTGACCACGAGAAGCCTAACAACCGCTCTAAGTTCTCATGAACGATCGCTCTCCCATAGAATCTACTCAAGTCGATGGGGCTTGGGGTGAGCTGGAGAAGCACTGACAAGACTTGGACTGACCTGGTTGAGTCTAGGATGGAAGGAAAAAGGGGGTCCTGGAGAGTGATGGCTGGGTTATGGGGACTTTGGGCAGTAATGATCGGCTGTTTAGAGGATGAGTCGGGCCTGGAGAAGCACTTAAAGGTCTAGGCAAGGAACAGATTAGAAATGAATGGGTGGTCGGCTTGAAGGCAGGGGCTGGAATGTAGTTCAGCGGCTGCAGGGAGGAAAATCAGGGGCTCGGCTGGATGGATCTACGGTGGAGCGGCAGGATATGAAAGGGATAAAATGGAAAACACAAGAAAAGTTAAGAATACAAACCAAGGAGCCGTCATCTCGAGGTTTCATGGAGTCAGCACCATAAGAGATCGTCGGGTTCCAGGAATGATTAATCGTACAAAATAAGTGTCCAATCTCCTCAAATAAAACATCAAAATAATGAAACAAATAATAAGAATGTCCAAACGGTGCTCCAAATGCAACCGTGGACTCGGATCGTCCAGATGACGGTCTAATCAATGTCTCCTATGAGAATAGACATGTGCAGAACCCATTGTGTGATGGCTTGCGCTCGAAGTATAATCTCCATCACTATGTGCAACTTAATTTGATAGGGAGATGAGGTCAGATGATCACCTAAAATGTTTAAGGTATTGGATTTGCATTCTCATTCTTTCGCAGGATCTTCCTGTCATCACGATGATTGGCTTGATTGTCCAATGGCAAAAAGTCTATTGCTAGGTAATGCAAGATTTTTGAGTTTCAAGTCAAACTCTATTGGGTTTCTCTTGAATCAAAATTGGGCCATTTGACTTGGTTTACAAAGATACTCAACTTTTGGTGTGCCAACTGAGTCTTAACCAAGGTTAACTGAATCAAAATAGGTTGAGGAAATGGATTAATGGCACACGCAAATGACTCATAACATGTTTTGAGTCTACCCTAACTGCAGTCACTCCCCAAGCAATGAAGCAGACCCCTCACTGCAGTAGAGTGGTTGGTGTTTATTCCTAATTGGAAGTAAAGAGAGGATAATCAAAACCAAGCAGTCGCATTGAAAATGTTGAATTGAGTTAATTTGATAATGCCTATTACAAGAGTAAACATTCCTTTATATTTATGAATGGAGAGTTACACGAGAAAGGAAAAAAATATGAAAATATAAAACACCAAATGCTTACTGTTGGCATAGAAAACGTCTTAACTCCACAACCAGCAAAAATGAAAAGGTGGTGGTACTTTGAGTGGACAAGTACTCTAAGTCGTGAACACTACGACGAGAAGGAAAGGGTGTCGCGAGCAGAGAGGCCAAATTTCGCACAGCCCAAACCTTTAGATGTACGTGATTTTATTGATTGATTGAACGATTACAATAAGGTTACAAGTAAATTTTGATGCTCCAAAGGGTACTCACAGCCTCTATCGAAGGGTATGCGAGTACTGAGAAGATCTTGACTCGAGCTTTGATCCCTTTACAGCTACTGTTCATGGCCTATTTATAGGCTACAGGGGCCTACCCGCAGGCAACATTCAAAAATACAGGCTGCCCGCTTACAAGATGGGGCAAAATTTTCTAAGTACATGAAATAAAAATGGCCGGCGAGTGTGCCGGAATGATCGGCAGATACTCATGTGATGGTATGCGAGTACTGCCAACACTGGTTGCTAGTTGGCAAGATCTCCATGCTATCATAGATTTGCCAGGAGTAAAAAAAGCATGTGTTCTCTCAGCTATCAACGGTGAATATGGTGGAACTTGGGCAGACACTAACAATCCCCCTCAAATTGGGCGTATAATATTTATCATGAATAACTTGTTAATGATCTTTTCAAGGATACTGACACTCAATCTTTTAGTGAGAACATCAACTAGATGTCGTCATAAGGTACAAATGGTGTACACAACATTCTTCTCAGCATGGTCTCTTCGATAAAATGTTCGTCAACCTTAATGGGTTTGGTGCAGTCATGTTAAACAAGATTGTGCACAATGTTGGTGGTTATCTTGTTGTCATTGTATATTCTTATGGGTTCCTTTATCTCAAGGTCAAGGTCTCTCAAAATAGTATGAATGTATAATTCTTCACAAATTTTGTGAGTTGTGGCTCTGAGCTCTGCTTTAATATTTGATTTGACAACTATATGTTTTTTGCTTCTCCAGATAATCAGATTCTCAATGACAAGAGAATAATATCTAGAAGTGGACCTTCAATCATCAACAGATCCACCTTGTTGAGAATAATTTGCCAGCAGGACATGTGTATGTGGGACCGACCCCGTGGCTTTCCCCACCGCGTTCCTGGTCTGGGTGTTGACCCCGGTGGGCCCCCTGTGGCGGAATATCCCTGCGGTCCTATGGTTGGGATTAATCCCACATCGCCTGCAGCGCTTGCTCCTCCGTGTTTATGTACCCCTCCACCATTCATCTCAACACCTGGGTTTTGAGATGCGATATGGGTTGGCGGGTTCTCACATGGTATCAGAGGGAGGTTTCCTGCTACGGGGGTGTGTTGAGAATAATTTGCCAGCAGGACACGTGTATGTGGGACCGACCCCATGACTTTCCCCACCGCGTTCCTGGTCTGGGTGTTGACCCCGGTGGGCCCCCTGTGGCGGAATATCCCTGCGGTCCTTTGGTTGGGATTAATCTCACATCGCCTGCAGCGCTTGCTCCTCCGTGTTTATGTACCCCGCCACCCTTCATCTCAACACCTGGGTTTTGAGATGCGATATGGGTTGGCGGGTTCTCACATGGTAATGTTGAGAATAATTTGCCAGCAAGACACGTGTATGTGGGACCGACCCCGTGGCTTTCCCCACCGCGTTCCTGGTCTGGGTGTTGACCCCGGTGGGCCCCCTGTGGCGGAATATCCCTGCGGTCCTATGGTTGGGATTAATCCCACATCGCCTGCAGTGCTTGCTCCTCCGTGTTTATGTACTCCGCCACCCTTCATCACAACACCTGGGTTTTGAGATGCGATATGGGTTGGCGGGTTCTCACATGGTATCAGAGACAGGTTTCCTGCTGCGGGGGTGTGTTGAGAATAATTTGCCAGCAGGACACGTGTATGTGGGACCGACCCCGTGGCTTTCCCCACCGCGTTCCTGGTCAGGGTGTTGACCCCGGTGGGCCCCCTGTGGCGGAATATCCCTGCGGTCCTATGGTTGGGATTAATCTCACATCGCCTGCAGCGCTTGCTCCTCCGTGTTTATGTACCTCGCCACCCTTCATCTCAACACCTGGGTTTTGAGATGCGATATGGGTTGGCGGGTTCTCACACAGCTCAATCTGCATTTGCATAAACTTCAATTTTTAGCCTATCATTTGGTCGGAACATAATATCGTTTCTTAAGAAGGTCTTGAAGTATCTTAGGATTTGGTGAGCAGCATCCAGTGGTGAGTCTTTGATGAATACATGTATTGGTTAATAAATCCTACCTCATATGAGATATTTGGGTATGTATGGAACAAGTAAATAAGTCTCCCCAACAACCTCAAAAATCTGGGAATGTCTTCAACAGCTTCTCTGTCATTTCTCCATAATCTGTGATTGTCTTCAATAGAGATGTCAACATGTCTACACTCACTCGTCCTTGGCGTCTCAAGCAATTCAAGAATATACTTCCTTTGAGAGATCTCATGCCTAGACCTGGAGACTTCAATGTCTAGGAAGTACTTGAGGTTCCCTAGGTCTTTCACCTCAAATTTCCATGTCAGTCTTTCCATTAGAGTTTATACCTCATCCATATCATCACGTTAATAATATCATCAACATAGATGATGAGAGCAGTCAATTTACCTGCCCTGCACTTGATGAACAGAGTATGATGAGTATTTGTGTATAACGAGTGTTTACCCCTGTGGTGAGTTGTTTGCTCGGCATTAGCAAACGGGTAAGTCTGAGGGTGTGATGAGTGTGATTTTTACCTACTTTCCACCCTGCTTTTCTTATCAATTTCATCCGTGTGTGTACTGTTTATGTTTGGTTCTAGCTTCTATTTTATGCATATGGAATATATGGACTACATGGGTGAAACGTCTTTACATGTGTGGATTTTTCATGCAATTTGAGTGAGACTATGTTAATTTTGTCTCACGCACGCCCATGGGGAATTTCCGCACGCGCGTGTGCTTCCTTTTCCCTTGAACTGCACAAATACTGTCGAATTGATGTCGGCGAGTCGACTTGACTGTCTGCTTGCCAACCTGATGTCGGGCGTGCGTAAATATCGCACGCTCGTGCGCTCACGTGCAATTGAGCGTGCACTGTCAACTTTTGTGCTTCCAGCGCCAATCTAAGTGATCTGAATTTGTGCGCGCATGACTTCCGCGCGCCCATGCGTGTGCGTGTAAATGCACGTGCACAGTTTGGTACCCAGCTAATTTCACCTCCGTTGACTTTCCCCATGCACGCGCGCATTGCGGCGCACGCCTGTGTGAGCTGTTTTATTTATAAAAGCTGCTCGCAATTTCAGAGATCGGACCGACCAGGGGAGCTTGTTTCTTCCTCGTCTTTCTTCTTCAAGCCTAGGGTTTCGACCCTTGTTCTCCAACAACCTTAGGGGCATCTTCTTCCCTTTTCCCATGCATTCTCAAGGAAGGTGAAGCACCAACGACGTCCACTGGAGCTCCTCGAGTCCGGATCCATAAGCGTTGGAGGTAGCAGCAAAAGAGAAAAGACCTGTAGGAAGGAGGTGATAGCTCCGACCACATAGTGGGGACGCAACCTACGGCGAGAAGGAAGGGTGACAGCTTTCTTTCGGATCCAAGACAGAGACTCTTGCTCCTCCTATGCTTAGGGAGTAGTAAACGTGTTCTTTGTTTCAGTTCTTTGGAATACTTGTTATTATTTTGTAATATAGCCAAAGCATCCATACACCAGGACTAATGTGTATGAATGTTGACAGTTATATCTTCATTTGTAAATTGTGGTTGTAAGAACCCTAAATTGTATTTATTATATAGCTTGTGTATTTCATTTCTACTTTATTTCCAAGCTACTTTGAGGTATTGTTGAGAGTAGATTGTGTTGTGGTAATTATGTTGTGACTCACCATACTCTCCGCCAAGTAAGGTAGATCGAGGGATTGACGTGAGCATTGTAGACACTCGAGAAGACGGGAGCTTAGGAAGTGATGAAAGCCTTCCCTGACCTCGGACGCAACCGATGAATGACCTACAGGACATGGATTGACAACCTGGTGCATCCTCCCATTTCTACGGCATTGTCTCGATCGGTGTTGTATCTTTTCCCTTATCTTCCCCAAATCTAGGATTGTATGATAGTCTTTACATTTTGTGATTGATTGTGTTGTGAGTTGTTACGGCAAGACGTCATAAATATGACGATACCAAATCCAATAAAATCATCAAAAAAATCAGGGGCGTTACAGTCACTCCACCTAAAAGGAAGTTTCGTCCCGAAACTTATCACAACTCCAAAACCAAACTAAAAACGGGAAATTCAAACACAAACTAAAACATAGAGACATACCAGAACTAGGAGAAGAGGTGCGGATGAGATTTTCTCATCGCTGATTCCAATTCCCACGTCGCGCTCTCGACGTCCTGGTTTCTCCAAAGAACCTTGACCATAGGAATGGTCTTCCTCCGCAACACTCGATCTAGAGATTCCAAAACGCGGACAGGCTCTTCCACATACGAAAGATTGGGCTGAATCTGGGGCACCGAGTCAAGAACTTGACGATCACTACGAACACACTTCCGCAACTGGCTCACATGGAACACATCGTGGACACCAGGGAAGGTAGTAGGTAATTCCAGCCGATAAGCTGACACTCCGATATGCTCCATAATCTGACAAGGTCCCATATATCGGGGGTCTAACTTGTGGTTCCTTCCAAATCTTTTTACACCTGACATCGGAGAAACTTTCAGAAAAACGAAGTCCCCAACGGCAAACTCCAGATCGACCCTTCGTCGATTAGCATATTTCTCATAACGCTCTTGTGCTACACGGAGCTTCTCTCGAATATGAGTCACAGCACAATTCATCTCATCAAGGGCTTCCGGACCTAGCAATGGTCTCTCACCAACCTCAGCCCAAAATAAGGGAGTCCTACAACGCCTCCCATACAAGGCCTCAAACGGGGTCATCTGCAGACTCTCTTGATAACTATTATTGTAAGCAAATTCCATTGGTCTGAGACGTTCATCCCAAGCACCACCATGATCCAAAATATAACACCTGATCATATCCTCCACGATCTGATTAACTCGCTCTGTTTGACCATTCGTCTGCGGATGATAGGCGGTGGAATACCTTAAATCGGTACCCAACCCCTCTTGTAAACTCTTCCAAAAACGAGACGTAAATCTGGAGTCTCGATCTGATATGATGCTGACAGGTAATCCATGTAATCTGATGACCTCTTCAAGATATAGCTCAGCTATCTTCTTCATGGAATACCCAATCTTAAAGGGCACAAAGTGAGCACACTTTGTTAATCTATCGACTATTACCCAAACAGAGTCGTGCCCACGACGATATTTTGGTAGACCTGTAATGAAATCCATTGAAATACTCTCCCACTTCCACTGTGGAATATCTAGCAGTGTCAGTTTACCACCAGGCCTTCTATGATCTGCACGCTGACACGTGTAACACTCTGACACAAACCTTGCTATATCATTCTTCATTCCTGACCACCAAACAATTTGCTTTAGATCTTTTATACATCTTGGTGGAACCAGGATGGTAGGAAACACTGAAACCATGAGCTTCTTTACAAATCTTAGCCCGAATGTCACTAATGGCAGGAATACAAAATCTACTCCGATATTTCAGAGTACCTAACTCGTCCAAAGAGAAATCAGGTAACTCTCCTTTCTCAGTTCTCTTCCAGAGGTGCAACAAATCAGGATCCTCCTTCTGGTGCACTCTGTTAAGGGAAATCTAAGAGGGCTCTTCTGCTTCCAAACTAGCAGGCACAGAACTACTCCAAATCTCAATGTCCATCAACGAGAATTCTTCCATCAGGGATTGTACAGACAGATTGAAGATTTCAGCCGTCTTTCTACTCAAAGCATCAGCTACTACGTTAGCCTTTCCCGGGTGATAAAGTATCTCTACTTCATAATCGGCTACATACTCCAACCACCTACGTTGGCGCAGATTTAACTCCTTTTGAGTGAAGACGTGTAACATCCGTAAATTTTTACGCGAAATTTATTTAAATTGTAGGGTCCAGTCGCGACGAATATTGATCGAGGCAGCTCGTCGTCAAGGTATAGTGTTACTATTCATAATGTTAGCGCCCGTTAGTTTATTTAGTGCGTAAATTATAGTGTGTAACACATTTTTAAGTAGATGTGACGCGCGCAGTAAGAATGGATTTATTTGTAACAGAAATTAGTGTGGAGTTGGGTGTGCCGATAGCCGTTTAGTAAATTGGTATTTTAGTGATAATGGGTTGCCAATAGTAATTCTCCCCCTCTCTTTTTACGGTTATTAAGAAATATCGCACCCCCCTCTAATATTAAAACCTGAACCCTCATCTCACGGGTAAAACCGCAAGCTTTCTCCTGTTCCGTCTCCCGCAAGCGACGAGCCCGACTCCGCCGTTCCGCGACCAGCCGCCTCCCGCAGCCCTAGCCGGCGGCCGATTCCTCTCCAGAAGCCTATTCCGACCACTCCTCCCTCCTCTGCAGGCGCTAGTGAGTCTTCTCCTCTCTTCCTTGGCCGTGGAAGAACCGGATCTAACCCTAACTGGAGGAAGTTGAAGTTCGTTTTGGCTTCGGTGAGTTTGGTTTCTCGTTAGTCTTCCTTCTTCATGAAAAATCCTTCGATTTGGAAGTTAACCTAGACTAAGTTTTCGATTTATTTGCCTTATTTAGGTTTTGGTGGTCGTGATCCTCCGCGGATTTTGTGTGGGACGCTTTGAGAGCCATAATCCCTCCACGAAAAGGTAATATTTGGGTTTTAGCGCTTGTATTTTGTAACCCTAGTTGTTTTGAAGATTTTCCACCGGAAACCCTAAAAGGGAAAAAATTATAAAATTGGGTTTGCCTTAAATTGCAGGACTTCGGTGGCCTCGGGGCAACACTCTGAAGGTCCCTAGCAGTAGAATTGCCTTCAGAAGAGAAGATGTCGCCGCGCCGAGTCTACGAGCGTCGTAGCACCGCGGTAAGGAAACCTAACTTCTGCTAATTAGACATAGTAATAAGTATATATTTTGTATACACATGAGTAGATTTATTTCCAGTACCATGACCATGCATAGAAAGCTGTGGTGATAGGAAAACAGTTACGGAAAACGTGTAGGGTGACACTATTCTCTGAGACCGAAGTAGTCAGATCATGAACAGTAACGTTATGTACGAAAGTGTTAACCGTGTAAGTAGGTTTGGAATTTGTCCAAACAAGGGGGTGAATGTCCCTTCAAGTCGACCAAAAGAAAGTCAAGGGTCGCTCAGTAGTTCACCAAAAAGATTTCTCATGCAGAGTAGCGTCAGACCAAAAAGGTCAGCCAGCACACAGTTCTTTCATGCTAGGTAGAGGCGCGCTACCTTTCTCATAAGGCACATGGAACCTTATGAGTGGTACAGACTTGGGAGTTTACTTCCCTTTGAGACAGCTAGTAGATTCGAGACTGTGTCCGCGTGACACTAGAACGGTTGAGTTCGTCAGATGGTCTCGGGTCGTCAGTTTCAGTTACGCGTTAGGAGCTACTTTGTCTAGAGCCTTCCTAGTAGATGAACAGGTTAGAAGTCACCTAGAACTCAAGTACAGACCTGTCGTGAGTCAGTACACTAGTTAGAGAACGTCAGGACTTGGGTAAATAAACGGAAAGTCACGAATATAGAACTAATAGATGTGTTGATCAGGAAGTATAGGAAAAACATGCATAACATATAACATAAAATATTTTTTCAGTGCACGAGACTGTTTTAAAGGCATGCATGCATTCATATGTAAAACTGTTTTTAGTGTCACTAGGAGGAGTTATTTTTCCTTACTCTGACCCTTCGTGGGCATTATTTTTCAAGTGACCCAGGTGGGAAACTACGTCTAGGATGAGCATTATGATGACGTCAGTTTGTAGTATTTTTCTCATTCAGTTTACTCTATTTCAGCATGTACTTGTAGATGTGGACAATGTACCTGATTATTATTTTACATAACTTGTATCAGACTATTATTGTTATTCAGATTTTCAGTTAATTCAATTCTAATCATGTTTAGTGGCTCTGTGAATCCAGATATCAGGTATGTGGTTACCCTTAGTTTACTTTTAAACATCCGCTGTAAGTCTTAAATTGCTTAGTGTAGACTTTTATTACCTGCTGCTACTAGTTTTAATACTGTTTCCTAGTTTTCTTTATATCGCTGAGCCGGCCGGACGGCTGATTTCTGAAATACTGGGAAGGGGTGTTACAAATTGGTATCAGAGCCAGGTTTAGGATCCCTGGACCCTAGAAAGAATTCACAGAGTCATAGGAGCGTATACGAGTAAACTCTTGTTAGTAAAGTACTTTAAGTGCGATTAAGCCCTAGTGTTCGCTAGAGCACGAAATAAATTACTAGGCCAGATTTCTTAGATGCTTGATAGATAATCAGACTTCTTTTGTATATTCTATCAGGCACCACGAGTTAGTGAACCAGGTGAATCTTCACGCCAGGATCCTGTTCCTAATGCAACTATGGGAGACGCTGCCGTGCCACAGGTACCACCAGTTCCAGCAGCTCCAGAGGGCACTGACATAGCGTCTCAGATTGCCAAGGCGATTACTGTTGCCTTGATGGAGTTTCAGAGAGGACTGGCTGCAGGGTTTCCAGCTCCAGTACAAGTATCAGTCCCTGCGCAAGCTCCTGCAGCAGCACCCGTGGAGATGACCATGGAGCGCTATTTGAGAAATTTTAGAGAACTTCAGCCTTCGAACTACAGTGGGGATGAGATCCCGATGGACACAGATGATTGGATAGCTAACACCAGAGACCTACTGAATGTTTTGGAGTGCCCGGAGAATAAGAAAATTCCTCTGGCAGTTTTCCTCCTCCGAGGAGAGGCAAAGATCTGGTGGGACAAGTACCGGGCAGATGATCCTGCAGGTAAAGTTTTATGACCAATTCCTTTATTTTAGGAAGTAATGTGTTAATTTTAAAATAGTATGACCATACTTTTGGTCAGGTCGTACACCAGACATGTTTACTTGGGGCGAGTTCTCTAGAACTCTTGCTAGTTGGTTCGTGCCTCCTTCCGCACGACGAGGTCTCCAGGAGAAGTATCTGAGGCTTTTCCAGGGGGACAGGACAGTTTCTGAGTACGAGCGAGAGCTGACTCATCTGGCTCGATATGCGGGTGTGATGCAGGGAGATCAGACCGAGAGGTGCAGTCGCTTTGTGGATGGCTTGCGTGACTCGTTGAGACAGCCGTTGATGACTATGGTCAACGCTGATTACAGGAGCTTAGTGGATATGGCTCGCAGACTGGAGGCTGACCAGCAGAAGGTTCAGAAGCGAAGTAGTTTCCGTGCGAAGCGATCTCAGGATTCGCATCAGCCGCAGCAGAGCAGAAATGATCAAGGAAAGAACTGGAACAAGAAGCCGAAGCCCGATGCTAAGAAGAATGGTCAATCTGGTGACCGGAGCAAGGACTATCCCACGTGTCCCAAGTGTCAGCGTCGCCATACAGGAGAGTGTTTGGCCAGTGCAGGCGTATGTTATAAGTGCCGACAACCTGGACACATAGCTCGCTTCTGTCAGGAAGCTGGGACAAATCAGGTAATCAAGGCTCTTTTGTATTGATTACATTTAGGTAATTTCAGTAGATGCTAATTATAATTTGTTCCTGCAGTCGAAGTACGAGGTTGGTGGCTCTAGCAGGGCAAATAAGGGCAAAGCGTTGATGATTACTGATGGGAGACCACAGCAGGGTCGAGACTTAGTGCAGCCCAGAGCTTATGGGCTGGGTCAGCAGGAGGCGAAGGATCAGGAGGATGTAGTGACTGGTAAGTGCTCTATTTTTACGTAACAAGTTTATCTAAATCCTCCGTAGTGACATTTATTTTCATCCTTCATAATTCATTCATGTAGGAATTCTTATGATTCGTAATTTACCCTCTAAGATTCTGTTTGATACAGGTGCTCACACTCGTTTATCGCGGAATCTCTAGTGCGTAAGTTGGATTTAGAAGTCTTCCCAGAGTCAGTACCGCTGGAAGTCATGATGCCGAATGGATCCCTTCTGCAGACCAGAGACAAGTGCAGGGTACCAGTGCAGTTTGGTGATACTGAGATTATCGTGGAAGCTCTGCAACTACCTATTGCAGGATTCGACCTGATTTTTGGTATGGACTGGCTTTCGGCAGTCAACGCCAGGATTGACTGTAGGGCGAAGCAGATACAGTTTGATGGCCCCAACCAGGCATCTTTTTCTTTTCAGGGCTTGAAGGGAGTAGTGAAGATGATCATATCTGCAGTCCAAGCGAGAAGGTGCATTAGTAAGGGTTGTGAAACCTTCGTAGTACTGATGAGCGCGGAGCCTAAGGCTGACTTGTCAGAGGTACCAGTGGTGCAGGAGTTTCCAGATGTTTTCCCGGAAGAGCTCCCTGGTGCCCCTCCAGATAGAGAGGTTGAGTTCCCGATAGATTTGCATCCTGGGGCTACACCGGTAGCCAAATCTCCCTATCGGATGGCTCCAAGGGAACTAGCAGAGTTGAAGAGTAAGTTGCAGGAGCTGCTTGGTTTGGGTTTTATACGCCCCAGTACTTCACCGTGGAGTGCTCCAGTACTGTTTGTGAGGAAGAAGGATGGTAGTCTGAGACTGTGCATAGACTATCGAGAATTGAATAAGCTGACCGTAAAGAACAAGTACCTGATTCCCAGGATAGATGATTTGTTCGACCAGTTGGTGGGATCGAACAGTTTTTCCAAGTTAGATTTAAGATCAGGCTATCACCAGTTAAGGATTCGTGGCGCGGATATACAGAAGACTGCTTTCAGTACCAGATATGGACACTTCGAGTTCGTGGTCATACCGTTCGGGCTAACCAATGCCCCTTCAGTATTTATGGACCTGATGAATAGGGTTTTTCGGGAATATTTGGATCGTTTTGTCATCGTGTTCATAGATGATATTTTGGTGTTCTCTAAGAGTGCAGAAGATCATGCAGCACACCTCAGGATTGTTTTGAGCACACTCAGGAAGAACCAGTTGTTTGCTAAGTTTTCTAAGTGTGAATTTTGGCTTTCAGAGATTGCATTCTTAGGCCACATCATCAGTCAAACAGGAGTTAGCGTTGATTCGAAGAAGATAGAGGCCATAAAGAGTTGGTCAAGGCCGACGACAGTTTCAGAGGTTCGCAGTTTTTTGGGTCTTGCTGGATACTACAGGAGGTTCATCAGAGATTTCTCAAAGATAGCCTTACCACTGACTTCTCTCACTAGGAAGGGTAAGGGCTTGGTTTGGACAGTTGAATGCGAGTTAGCATTTGAGGACTTGAAGGATAGGTTGATGACCGCACCGATTTTGAGTTTGCCTTCAGGACCTGACGGGTTTCAGATTTATAGCGATGCTTCAGGTCAGGGTTTGGGTTGTGTTCTCATGCAGCATGGAAAGGTCGTAGCCTATGCCTCGAGACAATTAAAGGTTCATGAGAGGAATTATCCCGTGCATGACTTGGAGCTGCAGCAGTTATTCATGCCCTGAAGATTTGGAGGCACTACCTCTATGGAGTGCGTTGCGAGATCTTTACTGATCATAAGAGCCTCAAGTAATCTTTGATTAGCGAGAGCTCAATTTGAGGCAGCGTAGATGGTTAGAGTTTCTTTCAGACTACAATGTAGACATTCAGTACCACCCAGGAAAGGCGAACGTGGTAGCTGATGCCCTTAGCCGTAAAGGCTCGTGTTTTTATCTTCTCACTCAGCAGGAGGAGTTGGTATGAGAGCTGGAGAGACTGGACATCGTCGTTGTGCCCCGTTGCAGTTTTGGTTCAGCTTGTTTGAGTTGGATGGAGATTACTTGCGATATTAAGGATAGAATCAGGACAGCTCTACCTTTGGATCCAAAGATGGCAGAGATTTGGATCTCAATACAGTCAGGTCAGAAAGAGAGATTCTTTATTCTGGATGAGTTATTATTGCATGATGGCAGGGTTTGTATCCCAGATATTAGTCACCTTCGCGAAGACATCCTATTTGAGGCACACAATTCCAGGTATTCTATACATCTCGGCAGCACGAAGATGTATGCAGATCTTAAGAAGGTAGTCTGGTGGCCAGGTTTGAAGGGTGATGTTGCAGATTATGTAGGGAAGTGCGAGACATGCAAGTTGGTTAAGGCCGAGAGTCAGAGGCCTGGAGGCAAGTTGCAGCCACTTCTCATTCCCGAGTGGTCATTTGAGGATATATCCATGGACTTCATTCATGGTTTGCCGAGATCGCAGAGCGGGAATGATTCCTTGTGGGTTATAGTAGATCGGTTTTCTAAGGTCGCTCATTTCATTCCTCTTAGGAAGACGGGTCAAGGTCCGAAGCTGGCACAGTTATATATAGACGAGATAGTTCGACTTCACGGTGTTCCCAAGACTATAGTTTCAGACCGAGATGGCAGATTTACCTCCAGGGAGTGGCGATACGTACAGGAGTGGTTGGGTACCAGGTTAAATTTCAGCACCGCATTCCATCCTCAAACAGATGGACAAACTGAGCGCACAAATAGGACTTTGGAGGATCTGCTACGGATGTGCATTTTAGGCTTTGGAGGAAAGTGGGAGAAGTATGTTACTCTTGTGGAGTTCTCCTACAACAACAGTTTCCAGGCAAGTATTGGGATGGCACCGTTCGAGGCCCTCTCTGGTAGACGTTGTCGGACACCGTTATGTTGGGCTGAGAGTGAGGAAAGATCTTCCATCAGAGAGTGATGGATCGATAAGACCACTGATAGGATCAAGCTTATTCAGGAGCGTATGAAGACAGCTCAGAATCGTCAGGCCAAGTATCATGATCAGAAGCACAGGTCAGTAGAGTTCAGTGTTGGAGACTATGTTTATCTGAAGGTCAGACCAGTCAGAGGAATCTCTAGAATAAAGCGAATGAAAAAACTGAGCCTCAGATTCGTTGGTCCTTTTGAGGTGCTGGAAAGAGTTGGTGAGGTTGCGTATAGGTTGGCCTTACCTGAGAAAATGAGTGGTGTACACGATGTATTCCACGTTTCTTATTTGAGAAGAGCAGTCAGAGATTCCAGTCAGATCATCAGTACCGAGGAAGCATCAATTGAGACAGATCTTAGTATTGGGGTTAGACCAGTCAGAATAGTGGATTCAAAAATTCAGAAGCTCAGGAATAAAGAGATTCGTATGGTCAAAGTCCTTTGGATGAACTGTGGTCGTCCAGAGTATACTTGGGAGCGAGAGGATGAGCTTAATAGCAATGCAGACTAATCTTTTCTCTTCGATTCAGGTATGGTTTCAATTTTAGAGGACGAAAATTTTTGTTAAGAGGGGAGATTTGTAACATCCGTAAATTTTTACGCGAAATTTATTTAAATTGTAGGGTCCAGTCGTGACGAATATTGATCGAGGCAGCTCGTCGTCAAGGTATAGTATTACTATTCCTAATGTTAGCGCCCGTTAGTTTATTTAGTGCGTAAATTGTAGTGTGTAACACATTTTTAAGTAGATGTGACGCGCGCAGAAAGAATGGATTTATTTGTAACAGAAATTAGTGTGGAGTTGGGTGTGCCGATAGCCGTTTAGTAAAGTGGTATTTTAGTGATAATGGGTTGCCAATAGTAATTCCCCCCTCTCTTTTTACGGTTATTAAGAAATATCGCACCCCCCTCTAATATTAAAACTTGAACCCTCATCTCACGGGTAAAACCGCAAGCTTTCTCCTGTTCCGTCTCCCGCAAGCGACGAGCCCGACTCCGCCGTTCCGCGACCAGCCGCCTCCCGCAGCCCTAGCCGGCGGCCGATTCCTCTCCAGAAGCCCATTCCGACCACTCCTCCCTCCTCTGCAGGCGCCAGTGAGTCTTCTCCTCTCTTCCTTGGCCGTGGAAGAACCGGATCTAACCCTAACTGGAGGAAGTTGAAGTTCGTTTTGACTTCGGTGAGTTTGGTTTCTCGTTAGTCTTCCTTCTTCATGAAAAATCCTTCGATTTGGAAGTTAACCTAGACTAAGTTTTCGATTTATTTGCCCTATTTAGGTTTTGGTGGTCGTGATCCTCCGCGGATTTTGTGTGGGACGCTTTGAGAGCCCTAATCCCTCCACGAAAAGGTAATATTTGAGTTTTAGCGCTTGTATTTTGTAACTCTAGTTGTTTTGGAGATTTTCCACCGGAAACCCTAAAAGGGAAAAAATTATAAAATTGGGTTTGCCTTAAATTGCAGGACTTCGGTGGCCTCGGGGCAACACTCTGAAGGTCCCTAGCAGTAGAATTGCCTTCGGAAGAGAAGATATCGCCGCGCCGAGTCTACGAGCGTCGTAGCACCGCGGTAAGGAAACCTAACTTCTGCTAATTAGACATAGTAATAAGTATATATTTTGTATACACATGAGTAGATTTATTTCTAGTACCATGACCATGCATAGAAAGTTGTGGTGATAGGAAAACAGTTACGGAAAACGTGTAGGGTGACACTATTCTCTGAGACCTAAGTAGTCAGATCATGAACAGTAACGTTAGGTACGAAAGTGTTAACCGTGTAAGTAAGTTTGGAATTTGTCCAAACAAGGGCGTGAATGTCCCTTCAAGTCGACCACAAGAAAGTCAAGGGTCACTCAGTAGTTCACCAAAAAGATTTCCCATGCAGAGTAGCGTCAGACCAAAAAGGTCAGCCAGCACACAGAGTTCTTTCGTGCTAGGTAGAGGCGCACTACCTTTCTCATAAGGCACATGGAACCTTATGAGTAGTACAGACTTGGGAGTTTACTTCCCTTTAAGACAGCTAGTAGATTCGAGACCGTGTCCGCGTGACACTAGAACGGTTGAGTTCGTCAGATGGTCTCGGGTCGTCAGTTTCAGTTGCGCGTTAGGAGCTACTCTGCCTAGAGCCTTCCTAGTAGATGAACAGATTAAAAGTCACCTAGAACTCAAGTACAGACCTGTCGTGAGTCAGTACACTAGTTAGAGAACGTAAGGACTTGGGTAAATAAACGGAAAGTCACGAATATAGAACTAATAGATGTGTTGATCAGGAAGTATAGGAAAAACATGCATAACATATAACATAAAATGTTTTTTCAGTGCACGAGACTGTTTTAAAGGCATGCATGCATGCATATGTAAAACTGTTTTTAGTGTCACTAGGAGGAGTTATTTTTCCTTACTCTGACCCTTCGTGGGCATTGTTTTTCAGGTGACCCAGGTGGGAAACTACGTCTAGGATGAGCATTATGGTGGCGTCAGTTTGTAGTATTTTTCCCATTCAGTTTACTTTATTTCAGCATGTACTTGTAGATGTGGACAATGTACCTGATTATTATTTTACATAACTTGTATCAGACTATTATTGTTATTCAGATTTTCAGTTAATTCAATTCCAATCATGTTTAGTGGCTCTGTGAATCCAGATATCAGGTATGTGGTTACCCTTAGTTTACTTTTAAACTTCCGTTGTAAGTCTTAAATTGCTTAGTGTAGACTTTTATTACCTGTTGCTACTAGTTTTAATACGGTTTCCTAGTTTTCTTTATATCGCTGACCCGGCCGGACGGCTGATTTCTGAAATACTGGGAAGGGGTGTTACAAGACGTATTTCAAACTCTTATGATCTGTGTAGATCTTGTACAGCGCATTATACAATAAATGTCTCCAAAGCTTCAACGCATAAATTACTGCAGCAAACTCTAAATCATGCGTAGGATAGTTTCTTTCATGAACTTTTAATTGCATTGATCCATACGCAATCACCTTTCCTTCTTGCATCAGAACACAACCAAGTCCAATGTGTGATGCATCCACATATACAGCATACTCAAGTCCTTCAGTAGGCAGAGTTAAAACTGAAGCAGTACACAATCTCTTTTTCAGCTCTTGAAAGGCTTCTTCGCACTTATCGCTTCAAATAAACACGGTGTTCTTCTGTGTTAGTCTAGTTAGAGGGGCATACAACAAAGAGAACTCTTCCACGAACCTTCTATAGTAACCGGCCAGACCTAAAAAGCTCCTAATCTCCTTAGGAGTAGAAAGTCTCTTTCATTCCATCACAGCAGAAATCTTTGTTGGGTCTACGAAAATACCGTCCTTACTCACAACATGCCCCAAAAAGGACACCTGGGGTAACCAAAATTTCACACTTACTACAATTAGGCATAGAGTTTGTGCTCCCTCAGGGTTTCCAAAACCAAACGCAAGTGTTGAGTATGCTCCTCAACACTGCGGGAATACACTAGGACGTCGTCTATGAACACAATAACAAAATGGTCCAAGAAATCCTTGAACACTCTATTCATTAAATCCATGAAAGCAGAGGGTGCATTAGTCAGTCCAAAGGACATCACCAAGAACTCAAAATGCCTGTGCCGGGAACGAAAAATCGTCCGGGGTACATCAGCCTCACGGACTCTCAACTGGTGGTAGCCTGAACGAAGATCAATCTTAGAAAACACAGCGCATCCCCACAACTGATCAAATAGGTCATCAATCTGAGGCAACGGATATCGGTTCTTAATGGTTACCTTATTTAATTCTTGATAATCTATGCAGAGCCTCATAGAACCATCTTTCTTCTTAACGAATAAAACAGGAGCACCCCACGGAGAAGAACTTGGCCTAATAAAATCACACTGTAGCAACTCATCCAGCTGAGTGCGCAATTCTTCTAACTCACGCGGAGCCATACGGTAAGGTGCCTTAGCAATTGGACGAGTACCTGGCTCGAGGTCTATTACAAACTCCACCTCTCTTTCAGGAGGAAGTCCTGGAAGACTATCCGGAAAGACATCTGGAAACTCTCGCACCACCGAGACATCCTCAAGACGTGGTGTAACAAAAGCTGTTTCCAAAGCTGACAGAGAAACAAGATATGCCTCGCAACCAGACTCTAAAGCTCGGCAAGCACGCACTGCAGAAATAAGGAGGGAACTCTTACCTGGAAAACCATAGACACTCATAGGTTGACCATTGTCCATCCTGAAATCCAACCGCTTAGCCTTGCATTGGATATTTGGGGATAATTCAAAGAGCGAATTCAAGCGCCCATATTCCTCGAGAGATTTGATATTTGGGGATAAATTTCCCAAATTTATTACCTGACAACGACTGGTACTTTGCCATGCGCACTGTAGTTTTGCTCCTGGCTATAGCGGTGTGTCGAAATTACGCGACATATCTCCGGTGATCTCCTCGAGGTCAGGCAAACCTTCCTACGTCGATTGTGCGCATCGACGACCTCTTCAGCCCTCTCGTCTTCGAAATCCTTGTCCACATCCAACAAATCCAGGCTTGGGACGCATCGATCTACCCCATTAGCCTCCGTCCTGCCACCCCCAGCCAAGATCCTTCCACCATCACCCTGTTTGACATCGTTCCAACATTTCACTTGCCTAATCGCCCATCTGAGTCTATTCTTTTTGTTTCCAAGTTCCAACCACTAAAGTCATCATTCCTCTATAAACGACAAGGGCCGACTCCAACGCCACGCTTGTGTGTTAACGGTATACTCATATCTCTTGCTTATTATTATGATTAATTTTATGCAAATTTAGTTGATCTAAAGGGTGAGGACATTTGGAGGATTAACACAAAAATTCCCTATCAATGTTGGTTTACATCAAGGTTCAGCTTTAAGCCCTTATCTCTTTACCCTTATCTTAGATGAGCTCACCTAGGGGTGCAAGTTGAGTTGAGCCGGCTCGATAGCTCGACGAACCGACTTGAAAAAAACTCGAGCTCGAGTATTTCGAGCTCGAGCCGAGTTCGAGCCTGGTAATGCTTGTTCATGAGCTCGCGAGCTTTTTTAATTATATATTTTTAAATAATATATTTATATTGTGTAACTATTATTAAATCTAATTTAAATATTAAATTTCCCGTTTCTGTATTTCCTAATTCCAACTTTTCAGTGGGCCAACTGTCCAGTCCTTTCATAATTTCATTTCAAAATTCCCTTTTTCCTGATTCTCGAATCTCAGACCTTCTGCGTTGCTGCCGCTCCCACTCATCCCCTTCCGCAACGGTGCTCCAGTCTTGTCTAGACAGGGCGCTTTGGTGCTTTACTTTTATTAATTCCCTAAAATCTTGTTAAAATGACCCATGCGCTGAAAGAAAATGAGCCGAGCTCGTCGAACTCGAGTCGAGCCACCCTTGAGCTAGACGAGCTCGAGCCTTTTAAAACGAGCTCGTCGAGCTCTAGCTCAAAAAAATAAGCTCGAGCCAGCTCTTTTTGATGAGCTCGACTCGAGCTTGACTCGAGCTCGACTCGTTTGCATGCCTAAGCTCACCGGACATATCCAGCAAGCAATACCTTGGTGTTTATTATTTGCGGATGATATAGTTTTGGTCGATGAGACGCGTAAGGTTGTAAACACAAAACTTGAATCTTGGCGAGACACTTTAGAAAAGAAGGGTTTAGGTTGAGGAGGGCAAAGACGGAGTATATAAAGCTTAAATTTAACAGTGCAAGAAGGACAGATGACTTTGTTATTAAGTTGAGTGATCAAGATATTTCTCGTAGTGAAAGTTTTAAATATCTTGGATCGATAGTTCAAAAAGACGGAGATATTGATAAAGATGTGACACATAGAATCCAAGCGAATTGGTTGAAGTGGAGAGGCGCGTCAGGGATCTTGTGTGATCGTAAAGTATCATTAAAACTTAAGGGCAAGTTCTACCGTACTGCGATTAGACCAACGATGCTCTATGGTTTTGAGTGTTGGACAATGAATTCTGTACATGAGCAAAAAATGGAAGTTGTGGAGGTGAGAATGCTTAGGTGCATCTATGGACACACGAGACTGGATAGAATTAGGAATGAATATATCGAGGATAAGACGGGAGTAGCACCAATTGCAGAGAAGATGCAAGAAGCTCGACTAAGATGGTTTGGACACGTATAAAGAAGACCATTAGAGGCGCCTGTTAGGTATTGTGAGAGTCTAATCACTAGGCACGTTAAACGAGGGACGGGTAGATCAATAAAAACTTGGAATGAAACTATAAAGAAAGACATGATGTACTTAGGCATTAGGGAGATTATGACACAAGATAGGGCACAATGGCGACAAAGGATCCATATAGCCGACCCCACTATAGTGGGATAAAGGCTTGAGTGTTGTTATTGTTAGTTGATCTAAAATTTCATATCATGCTTGACCTGATTTTCATTACTACCTATTTGTCGTAAATTTGAAAAAAAACATATTGTCATCTTTTACTTATATGTTTGTAGATGAATTATTTCATGGTGTTGATTACGTTCGATTTTAGCCCCTTGTGCATGTCATACACGACTTTGGTTTAATTATAATTGTCAAACGGAACAGGAAATAGAATTTTTATTATTAGAAAAGGCCTTATATATATATATAGGGTAATACAAATATTAGCTAGCACTCCCCCTCAAGTTAGGCATGTAATGTTCTTCATGCCTAACTTGCTAATAATCAATGCAAATGTTTTTTCACTTAACGCCTTGGTGAGAAAATCAACAAATTATCCCTCCGAGTGAACGAAAGGGGTACATACAATCCCTTTCACAATATTTTTTTTAATGAAGTGTCAGTCAACTTCAACGTGGTTGGTGCGGTCATGCAGGACAGGGTTTTGAGCAATGTTAATTATAGCCGTATTGTCACAATACAAATTGAAAGGTCTGATTTCCAATAAACCAATATCATTCAAGAGGAAACGAAACCACATCCCCTCACATATACCATGAGCCATGGCTCTAAACTCAGCCTCTGCACTAGAAAGCCACTACATGTTTTTTGTTTCTCCAAGTGACCAGATTAGTTCCAACAAAAGAACAATATCTTGTAGTAGATCACCTATCATCAACCGATCCGGCTCAGTCAGCATCAGTATATATTTCAATTTTTAAGTGCTCATTAGAGGAAAATAAAATTCCCCTACCAGATGAGGTCTTCAAATATCTCAAAATTCTGTGCACAACATCAAGATGTCGGACTTAGGGGAATGCATGTATTGACTTACCACTCTTACTGCATATGAGAAATCAGGACAGGTATGAGATAGGTAGATCAGTTTACCTACCAACTTCTGATAACCAGAAATATCTTCCACTAACTCATCATCACGTCCAAGTTTATGGTTCACTTAAATAGGAGTATCAGTAGGCTTGCAACCACTCATACATGTCTGTTCTAACAAATCAAGGACATACTTCCGCTGAGAAATATAAATACTATATTTTGATCTTGCAATCTCAATTCCTAGAAAATATCTCAACTTACACAAGTCTTTCACTTCAAATTCAGTAGCAAGTTTGAGTTTCAAGGCACAGATCTCATCCATGTCATCACCTGTAATAACCCTATCATCAACATATACAATCAGGATAGCAACCTTAATCTCTTTTTGTCTGATAAATAAAGTGTGATCAGCGTGGCTTTGGGTATACCCCAATGAGATCATGACTTTGTGAAGTCTCTCAAACCAAGCTCTCGGAGATTGTTTTAACTCATATAGAACTTTCTTCAATTTACATACTTTCCCTTCAGAGCCGATAGGGCCAAGATCGGGAGGCATCGACATATAGACTTCCTCTTCCAATTCGTCGTGAAAGAAAGCGTTCTTTACATCTAATTGTTGAAGGTCTCACCCTTTACACGTGGCACAGGATAATAGGACATGTATTGTATTCATTTTTGTCACGGGAGAAAAAGTCTCTTGGTAGTCAATAATCAATAGTCAATATCATGAGTTTGGGTGTACCTTCTTGCCACTAATCATGTCTTGAATTTCTCTATAATACCTTCAAAGTTCTGCTTTACTGTAAAAATCCATCGACAACCAACTCTTCTCTTGTCAGGAGAGAGATCAACAAGTTCCCATGTGTGGTTCTTTTCTAGAGCTTGCATTTCTTCCATCATCACCTTTGTCCATTTTGGGCAACCAAGTGCTTCCTGTCATGTACCGGGAACAAACACAGAAGAAAGAGAAGCGACGAAGGCTTTATGGGAAGAGGATAAAGGGGCATATGACGCATAGTTAGATAATGGATGTTGAGTGGATGAGTGTATACCTTTTCGGAGGGCAATAGGTAACTCCAGGGATGTTGTAGACAAATCCGGTGGCAGCTCTAGTATTATGGGATGCGATTGAGTGTTTGATCTTTTGCTTCTTCAAGTGTACACCTGCAACTCCTTTTCTTTGGAAATATCCTCACTCTCCCCCTGAGTGGTAATGTATAGAGGAGGAATAGGAAGAGGAAGAGTAGGAACACTCACTTACAAGTATGAAGACTCCCCCCCCCCTGAAGTGAGGACTCATAATAAGAGATACTTTCATGAAACGTAACATCCATGGAGACAAAGGTTTTCCTGCTTGGAGTATGATAGCATTTGTACCCTTTATGTGTAGGGGAATAACCAATGAGCACACAACGAAGGACACGAGGATCAACTTTTGTTCGAGTAGTGTTATGAATATGAAGAAAACATAGACACCCAAACACAGAGGGTGCAAGGGTAGTAGGAGGTATGCCAAGGATATGAAGAGTACACTTGTCCAGATGGCGAGACAACATACGATTGATGAGGTAAGCCGCAGTGAAAAAGGCATCACCTCAATAGTATTTTGGAAGAGACATCGTAAATAACAATCATCGTGTCACTTCAAGAAGATGTTTTTTTTTTCAACAACACAATTTTGTGCAGGAGAATATTCACAAGTGGTTTGATGAACGATTTCATGAGAACACAAATAGTTTTCAAATTTGATATCCACGTATTCACGCTCATTATCACTACGAAGAATTTTAATAGTGGAACCAAATTGAGTCGAAATCATTTTATGGAATTTTTTGAAAAAGAGGGAATACTTTATATTTATTATGCATCAAATAAACTCACGTGGTACGAGAAAAATAATCAATGAAAGTAACAAACCAATGATAACTAGAGATAAAAACAATAGGACCAGGGCCTCATACATCACTATGAATAGTATGAAATGGTACAATAGAAGGCTCTTAGACATGTGATTGAAAGAGACAGGATTATGCTTAGAAGATTCACAAGCATCACACATAAAAGTTTTAAAAACAGAAGATGAAAAACTAGGAAATAATATCTGCATAGTAGAAATAGAGGGGTGGCCCAAGCAACGATGTCAGGTAGCCAACTGAGGAAGTTGGTGAGCATGAAAGGCCTGAGGAACAACAACATCAAACACATACAATCCATCACACATTCTACCAGAGCCAATCACCTTCGTCTGCAGGTCCCGAAAGACACAATAAAAAGGAAAGAAAGTGACGGAGCAATTCATGGAATTTGTACTATGACTAACAGATAAGAGGTTGTGAGTAAAAGAAGGGACGTGAAGGGCAGATTGGCAGAAGCCAAGGTAAGAAAAGAGAAAGTGATAGATCCTTTTCCTGCAATAGAGGAAAGGGTTCCATCGGCAATGCTTACCTTGTCTCTGTCAGACAATGGTGAATAGGAAACAAAACCTGACGATGACCCAGTCATATGATTTGTGGCTCCAGAATCAATAATTCAATGAGTGGCAGGCGGTACAGCAGCAAAGTGAGCACTTGGACTACTTGAATGAGCAAAAGACGAGGATGAACCAGAAGTGGGCTCCGAGGATAACCCCTACATCATGCGACGGAGAGTCCTCATCTCATCAGCAGAAAAGGCCCCAGGGAGAGACAGGAGCTCTAAGATTTGGGCACTGGAAGTACTATCATCAATGAACTCAGTCAGGTGAGCAGAGCGGGGAGAGTTGAAATTTGAGTGGCCACGACCATATCCACCACAGCCCCCACGAGGAACCACGCCACCTCTCGATGGAGGGGGCCCATGCAATTTGAAGTAAGTGTCGCGAGTATGCATACTCTAACCACAATAATCACACATCAAGTGGTCTTTGTCCGAGTGTCTGGGTCTAAAGTCCCGAGAAGTGGTGCCTCCAGAATGAGAAGCCGCAAGAGCAGAACCACTAAAAAGACCCTCTGAACTCCAAGACTAACAGCGGTCATACTCCTGTAAGACAATGTTATAGGTCTCTAACCTCGAAAGGACTGGTATGCAGCCAAGTATCTGAACAATAATCTGATCAAAGTCCCGGTGTAAATTATGTAGAAACTCAAACACCCTATTCTGATCTTCATGAGCACGAACAAGAAGAGCATCAACAGTGCAAACAAGGTCGAGGGATGTAAAATGGTCATACTCCTGATATAGCTGAGTGAACTCCAAATAATAAGCGGATGGTGATCAATCACCCCGTCGAAGGAGAAATATCTATCGTCGTAGCTGAAAGATATGAGCAATGTTGTCTTTCCGGGAATAGGTAGATTCAGCACAACTCCAAATATTTGCAGCGATATCCAAGAATAGGTAATTCCGTGCAATAGTCTCATCCATGGAATTAATCAAACATGACATAATCAAAGAGTTCTCTGATTCCTATTGAGCCCATATAGATGAGGTCTGTGCTGTCTCCTTAATAATCCTGTTAAAATAGCCAAACAAACGGTGACTCTTAAGGGCCAAGGCAATAGATTGAAACCATAATAGGTAATTTATTGTATCAAGACAAATCGTAGTGATCTGAGACGTCGTATGATCATGCCCAACCCGGGTAGATCCAGCGGGTTGTGATACACCAGGAGAATCCACCACGTCAGACATAATGAAATTAGAGAACAAAGATGCGCCGGAAGGAGAAAAAAATTCGAGAAGAAAAACCAGTCACAACGAGATCGTCGGGAAAGGGTGATACTGGAAAAAAAATGTCAGACACCACCAATAGGACCGCCTCAGATCCTAGAACAATAGATCCTTGAGTGTTGAAGTCAAAGGAGCCTTGAATGAGGAGATAAAAGCCTTTTCATGAGAGAAAGAAGGAAAGAAAAATCCCAAGATCCATGATATAGGGAAATCCGGTGGAGAGATTACTTGATCCCCCTAGTAGGAGGTAGAGGGATGAAAAGCGAAACTTTTCTAAGAAAAATGGGGAATATCAGACGGTTGTCCGAGCGGCGGCCATCCGGGAAGCCGATCAGACCCCGTCCGCCGATCGGCGGGCTACGCCACCCGCGGCAGTCGGAGGTTTTGTGGAATGAGAGAGAGAGAAGGGGGAGGAGGGGGGATAGAAGGGTGGCCAACGGTAGGGGTTCGCTGGGCTGCGGAGCGGGCGCTGTATGGAGCAGCGGGCGGGGCTAGGACGTTTTTTCTTTTCATAGCTATGATACCATGTCAAACGGAACAGGAAATAGAATTATTATTATTAGAAAAGAGAAAACCCCTTATATATAGGGTAATACAAATATTAGCTAAAAATAATTATCTTATTTTGTTGCCCAAGGAGTCAAACATCGAAGTTTGGTTTAAAATGATCTCAAATTTACTACTTAAATATTGAATCCCTGTTCTCTTTACATCATTCTCTGAGTGCAAACCTAAAAAGGGTTAGGACTAGATTTCTCCTGACCATTGGGTTCAATAGCAGTAGTGATATGAAGCTGATATGGTAGAGGAATGGGTAGAGAAATAAGTGAGGAATCCCCCTAAAGTGATAGGGAACTCACTTTCATCATAGGTGAGGACTTCCTCTGAAGTGAGATCCCAATGTAAGACTCAGATTCACGAAAGGTGACATCATGGTGACAAAAATCTTCTTGTTCATAGGATGAACGCATTTGTAACCCTTTTATGTGGAAGAATACCTAATGAAGACACATTTTAGGATTCATGAGTCAAGTTTGGTTCTTTAATGCATATGAACAAAGGACGCACCTAAAGATAAGAGGATGAAGGTTAGTGGGAGTTTTATGCCCGAGAACACGAGCAGGCATTCGATTAATAAGGTAGATGACAGTGAGGAGAGTATTCCCCAGTGATGTTTAGGTAGGTGCATCTTAAGTGAGAAGCATTGTGCCACGTAAAGAAGATGATGGGTATTGCGCTCTGTCACCCATTTTGAGCGGGAGATTAGACATAAGAGATTTGGTGAATAATAAGGTCGCTGAGATATATCTCAAACTGAAAATCAATGTGCTCATGATCATTTTCACTACGTAAGATTTTAATAATAGTATTGAACTAGGTGTCTATCATTTATTGGAAACGTTGAAAAAGAAGAAACACTTCATTTTTTCATCAAATACACTCAGATAGTATAGGAAAAACAATCTACGAGAGTAACAAACCAAGAATATCCAAAAATAAATGCAACTATGCAAGGTCCCCAAACATCATTGATAGTAAAAGGGATAATGCTAACATGATTAAACGAAATACGACAATGCTTACTCAGTTTACACAAATCATAGTTAAATATTTCAAATAACAAAGCTAACATAGCAGAAAATAAAAGTTTCATAGTAGAGATAGAGGATTGCCTTAGGAGAGAGTCTCGGGAATCTTGAACATATGCTTGATCCACATGTAAAGATTGCAGAGGTGAAGCAAAGTTGGGAGGGTAAAACACGTAGAGGTCATAGCACAGTCTACCAGCTGAGTCAATCACCTTCTTCATCTTCAGGTACTAAAACATACATGAGGTGGGAACAATAGTCATAGAACAATTCATAGAGTTGATTAAATGAATAACGTAAAGAAATTTAAAAGTAAAATTAGGAACATGATGAACAAAAGATAGAGTAAGGAACAAGGTATGGATCCTTTCCTGCAATAGTGGAAAAAGATCCATCTGAAATGTTGGCTTTGTCTCTACCAGGCAAGGGTAGGTAGGACACAAAACCTATGGCAGAGTCAGTCATATGGTTGATGTCTCTAGAGTCTATGATCCAGTGAGTACAAAAGAGGATGAACGCAAAATGGGCACCTGGCATTCTTTGATAAGCATACAAAGATACTGATGAGGTAGATGGCTCAGTAAAATGGTCATGAATCAAACGTCAGAAAGCATGTATCTCTTCTGCAAAAAGAGACACATGAAGTCCAGTAGGATCAAAGCCAATGTTGAGTGCAGACTCACTAAAACATTAGAAAGATGAGCAGACCAAGATGGTGGCGAGCAGCCCTAAGAGCAGACATAGCTATGGCTCCTCATCGAACAGAACCTCCTCTTTGAAACGGAAAGCCATGAATCATGAAGCATGTGTCCCAGGAGTGGCGGATCTTCCCACAATAATAACAAATCAAGTGACCCTCGTCTGTAGATTTTGATTTGGGGTCACAGACTGGGCAAATTCCAGAGTACTGAGCAACAAGAGTTGATCCCTCTAAAATAGATTTAGGGAGTTGGGTGTGTCGCCAATCAAACTCTTGTTGCACAAGGTTGTAAACTTCCAATAGAGATGTTAAAGTTTGGAGTGTTCGGGCGGCCTGGTCTCTAACCGCAGCGGTCTAATTGTTCCAGCAGTCTTGCGGTCTAGTCTGGCGGTCTGGCGAAGAGAAGCCGCAGCGGTCTGGCAAAGTGTAGCGGTCTGCTTGAAGCCGCAGCGGTCTGACCATGGTTGTAGTCCGACAACTTGCAGCAGGCGGTCAGTTCGAGAGGCTGACTCTGGGAGATTGCGGCTTTGTAGTTAGTTATTTTATTTCTTGTATAGTTGGCGGTTTGGTCATGTCAAACCGCATAAGCCGCACGGCTTGTATTTAGTCTCACATCGTTTGTTGTAAATCTCTCTCTCTCCTCCCCCAGTTTCTATAAATAAGGGGGCATACCTTTGTAATCTTTATCTTTTTTGAGCAATAAAGTTTGCGGTTTATTTACCTCTTTTATCCATTTTCTACATGGTATCAGAGGGAGGTTAAGTATCTTCCAGATGGCTCTGTTGAACGGTATAAGGCACGGTTTGTTGCCAAAGGGTTTACTCAGACATATGGGGTGGATTTCTTCGATACTTTTTCTCCTGTTGCTCGCATCAGCACTATCCGTATTCTCTTCTCGGTGACTGTTAATAGAGACTGGGAAATGTCTCAGTTGGATGTTAAGAATGTCTTCCTTTATGGGGATTTGCAAGAGGTGATATACATGGAGCAACCTCCTGAGTATGTTGCTCAGGGGAGTCTCAGGTGTGCAAGTTTCGGAAGGCGATTTATGGTTTAAAGCAGAGTCCACGAGCCTGCTTTGAAAATTTTAGTGAAGTTGTTTCTCTTATTGGGTTCAGTCGAAGCTCTGTTGATTATTCTTTGTTTATACGCAAGACTACTAAAGGCGTTATAGTTCTTGCTGTCTACGTTGATGATATTCTTTTGACTGGTGATGATAAGGAGGGCGTTGATCTAGCCAAACAACATCTTCGACAACACTTTGTCACTAAGGATATGGGACCGCCCAAGTACTTCCTGGGAATTGAGATTTCACGAAAGAAGACCTCGGTGGTTCTTTCACAGCGGAAGTATGCGCTAGATCTCCTAAAGGAGACAGGTCTTCTTGGCACGAAACCTGCTCGTTGCCCAATGGTTGTTGGTGATGATAAAGGCTGGACTGATGATTCTCCTCTTCTCCCAGATTTCACTGTATACAGACGACTTGTAGGCAAACTTATATATCTGATTGTTACTCAACCAGATATCTGTTATGCAGTTGAGAAGGTTAGTCAGTTTATGCAAAGTCCTAGAGAGTGTCATCTACGCTCTGGCATGAAAATTTTGGAGTATGTGAAAGGGTCTTCAGAAAAGGGCTTATTGTTTCAGAAGAATGGTTATCTGAATATTGAAGCATATTATGATGACAGTTATGCTGATAACAAGGAGGATAGAAAGTCTACATCAGGTTTTTATACTTTTGTAGGAGAAAACCTGATTAGCTGGAAAAGCAAGAAGCAGACAGTGATTTACAGATCAAGTGCTGAAGCAGAATATAGGAGCATGGCCTCAACTACCTGCGAGTTAAAATGGCTACGGACGTTTATGCTTGACTTGGGAGAAATCTATGACCATCTTCTTCCTATATTCTGTGATAACAAAGCTGCCATTTATATTTCAAGGAATCCTGTCTTTCATGAGAGAACAAAGCATATTGAGGTTGATTGTCATTTCATTAGAGAGGAGATTTTGAAGAATCAGGTTTGCACTCCATTTGCTACATCAGAAAAAGAACTAGCTGACTTCTTCACCAAACCGGTTACTCCATCTGAGGAGTTCTGTAACAAGCTGGGCATGGTCGATATATATGCTCTAGCTTGAGGGGGAGTGTTAAAGTTTGGAGTGTTCGGGCGGCCTGGTCTCTAACCGCAGCGGTCTAGTTGTTCCAGCAGTCTTGCGGTCTGGTCTGGCGGTCTGGCGAAGAGAAGCCGCAGCGGTCTGCTTGAAGCCACAGCGGTCTGGCAAAGTGTAGCGGTCTGCTTGAAGCCGCAGCGGTCTGACCGTGGTTGTAGTCTGACAACTTGCAGCAGGCGGTCAGGAGGTCAGTTCGAGAGGCGGACTCTGGGAGATTGCGGCTTTGTAGTTAGTTGTTTTATTTCTTGTATAGTAGGCGGTTTGGTCATGTCAAACCGCATAAGCCGCACGGCTTGTATCTAGTCTCACATCGTTTGTTGTAAATCTCTCTCTCCTCCCCCAGTTTCTATAAATAAGGGGGCGTACCTTTGTAATCTTTATCTTTTTTGAGCAATAAAATTTGCGTCTTATTTACCTCTTTTGTCCATTTTCCTCAAAAGAAGTGGGAGAGCGCCCGTGATTCTGAACATTGACCTGATCAAAATCACGATGCATTTCATGTAGAAATTCAAAGATCTGGTTGTATTCTTCTCGAGCATGAACAAATCTCTGTCCTCATGGGACATAAGGGTGAGTGAATTAAAGTGATTGTATTCCTGGTATAGTTGAGTAAACTGTAAGTAAATACAGAAGGATGGAGGTCAATCTGTCGTAGAAAGAATATCCTCTGTAGCAGTTAGAAGATTTAAGCGCCATTCCCACGAGCCACGACAAGAGTAAGTGGTCTCAACTCTTTTCCAAATATCTTTCAGCGTAAACATGAACAAATAGTTGCAGACAATGAATTTCTGCATAGAGTTTGTGAGCCATGAATCATGACATGACCAGAGAGTTTTCAGGCTCCCATTGCAGCCAATCCAATGAAGTCTGAGCAGATTCCATGGCGGTTCCACTGACATGTCCAAACATCTACTGGCTCTTTAGGGCTCTTTAGGATAATGGTGATAGAGCGAGCCCATGGGAGATAGTTAAAACTTAGAACCATCCAAGTGTACAGTGATAATTTGAGGAGTGTTATGGTAATGAATTGCCCAGATAGATCACACGGAAGTCAAGGAAGAAGGAAAAACTCCAACTGCGAATGAGGTACTAGGATATTCAACATTCCCCGATATGATGATCCAAGAATATAAATCAAAGAATCGCAAAAAAAGGATTAAAATCAAAAGAGGAAAAACTTACATACACCAAGGCTCACGATTCGACAAATGGATCCAAATAAAAACACAATAGGAGATGAGAAAGAGGAGGAAGAACCATCTCCTCATGAATGAAGAGGATCGGATCCTAGAATAGGATTCGTCATCTGAGATTTTTGACGTCCTGGAAGTGTCGAACAACATAGTGCCTAAACGAGGCTCATGGGATCGGCAGGGGAAGGATCACGGGATAAGGTTTGGAAGGAAAGGGTGTTGGTTGTGGATGTGAAGGTTTCCGACATCGTCAGCGGGAGATGGAAGAGATGGGCAAAGTCGGTGGGTCGGCGGGTCGCAAAGTAGAGCGGGGCGAGAACAACTTGGAGCCGAGTGACAGGCATAGCTTAGGGATTCAATACCATGTCGAATTAAGTTAATTTGAGAATGCCTATTACAAGAGTAAACACACTTTTATATATAAGAGTGGAGAATTACACGAAATGAAAAAAAATGTGAAAATGTAAAACACCAATTGCTAACAAAAAATACATTTGTGAAAATAAATACTATGAAAGACAGATCTATTGAAAAAGAAACAAAGCACAACTTAAACCCTAATTCCACATCTCACACATGATCTATCTCTCTTTCCCAACCCACCCTTTACCATCTACTTCTACTGTGCCACCAACGCTTCTTTCACCATACTAATACACGGCATGGAGTGTGGATAATCTATTCTGCCCTTGCCCTTCAAGAGTTGGGACTGAGCTAGATTAGGCTAGTTTGCATCATTATTCTTATCTCAACTATTTTTAAGCAATTTCCAATTAGGCATATTAAATAAGAATAGGCTAGAAGCACGAACATAAATATATTTAAATTTTTCAAATTGAACAAAAAAATTTTTAGTTATAATTCGTCCAAAAGTATTATAAATAGTATTATATATATAAATAAATATATACATATAGGATCTGGTTCAAATACAAATAAATTGGCGTGCGAATGTGTGAATAACCCCTTGTCCGACGTTAGATTAGGTTATCACGTTTTTTGTGTCGTTGGATTGGGGCGGTGACGCCGATGAACCCAGGGCGGCCGATAGCCGGCGAGCCCGCCGCCGCTGACCACCGCTACTGCGAAGCCGCTGTTGTGAATATTCTTTGCAGCAGCGGCGGCCAGTAGCCAGTGAGCCTGCAGCCGTCGGCCGCCGCTGCTGTGAATATTCTTCGCAGTCGCTACGGTCGGCGGCTGTAGACTCGCCGGTCTCGGCCGCCCGGGTTTCGTCGGCGTTCACGCCAACCAACCCAGGGTGGCGCCACTGCTGTGAAGGTGTTGGCACAGTAGCAAATTGCAAATTCGCGATGAACGGATGGGATTTCAGTTTGCACGCCTCTCTATTCACATTGGATCCCTCCCATATATATATATATAGATATATAAATCACTTCCTGGACAAACCTAGCAGCAATTTCAGGACTATAGGAAACATATGCTGAGATCATGCCAACGCCACCAATCACTAGAGTGAGTACTTGAAGCTCCTTCTTCAACTGCAAAACAACGTTAAAATGATAAACTTGCTTATGCTTCGACTTCCAAAATATTACATAAGTTAATAAATGCGACTGTAGTTCAGTGAACTATTCAGCTCCTAATTAATATGCAACAGAGTTGAATTCAGTAAACCTTGCAACAAGTTTCTAAGCACGCAGAAGAATGGAAATTTTTGCTTTATGAAGAGCAAGTATTTCAAAATCGGGAGAAATAAAAAAAGAACCTTATGATACTCCCCCGCGTATTGAGCCGCCAATACCCTTGGATCCCCTCGAGCCCTAGATGATTCCCGTATTATGACATCCTACAAAATAACTCCCATCAAAGATATTGTAGGTATATGCGTTAGGAGTAACAGTTGAATGAGCCAAATGGTTATATTTTCTGTGAAATGCGCATGGAAATTAATTTGCAGCCATCGCACTGAACACAGCAATAAAGTAGGGGAAATTATGCCTCCATCAAAATAATTTCTAACGTAAAATAAAGAAAAAGATATCTCTAGGCCCCTAAATTTTGGTAATCAGTACTAGTCGTTACACTTCCAAAGTCCACTGGTAGGACCCTCAGAAGTTTTCCAAAGTTTAATATTTGGCTGAAGAGTAGGGCTCGAATATTTTAAGAGCAAAAATGTGAAAGAAAGATTGAAGGAAAAAAGGAATTCCAGTGAGTTTGAGTGGAGAACAAAAATTATAATCTTGTAATCTCAGAACTAGTGGAAATATTCTCTCTATGCAGTAATGGTCATAAGTGCTTCTCAACAAACAAGAAAAACACTCAAGCCTTTATCCCACTATAGTGGGGTCGGCCATATGGATCCTTTGTCGCCATTGTGCCCTATCTTTAGTCATAATCTCACTAATGCCTAAGTACAACTCTTTCCTTATAGTTACTGTTGAATGATATATGTAAAGGCCCATTAGTAAAGGCGACGATCGTAGAGCCGAGCCAGACTCATAGCAGTCACTAAGTTTGGAGGGGCCTCAAACTCGACATCCAGTCGCAAGCGGTCGCGAAGTCCAGCGATGAAAATATTGACATGCATATCCGGGGCAAGGAGGACATGTGCCAAGAGAAACTGAAATTGTTCTAGGTACTCGTCCACGGACCCCGTTTGTCGTAGAGATGTGAGTTCTCTTAGGGAGTTGCTGCGGATAGGAGGCCTGAAAAGCAAGTTGCATAGCCGCTTGAAGTCGTCACATAGCATATCCGGCAGGTGGGTGAGAAGTCGAGAGACCCACAAGACAACAGAGTCGAGCAGATGGAAAGATGCTAGATGGATCTGGTCTGCTGCCGGAATTTGTTGGTGGCCGAAGAATTGCTCACACTTAGTGAGCTAGCCCAAGGAATCACTTTTCCCATCATAGGTTGGAAATTCCAATCTGGTGTAGAGTGGTACAATCGCAGTGTCGGGGTGTGCGAGGACTGGCGGGGGTGGCTCGTGGACGGTCAGGGGTGGCGGGGCATGGCGAAGAAGTGGTTGCGCCTGACTACTACTTATATGGTCGTGTGCGGGGGCAGTAGAAAGATCATCGAGGCGCTTGGAGAGCGCAATGATGGTCTCTTGATGACAGTCCGCGAGAGCGGTTTGCGCAGTCTATTGCGTCATGACGGCCTGCAACATCGTCGTAATCTGACTGAGTTCGTCAGACGAGTCACCCATAGTGCAAGATGAGGAGCGAGAAGAGGAGCGGGTGACAGGGCGATTGGATTGCGCCGAGTCGGATGACTGGGAGTGGCCACGAGAGCCGCGGTGGCGCCCAATATTGGCACAAATAATTATGCACCAAAAGAGAAGGGGCTGATGGAAAGTAGAAATGTGGCTGAAAAAGGACAAGCCAAGGGGTTTAAATTAGAAATCTGGGTGTTGGTTTGGAAAGGGGTGGGGAGTAATTAATTGGAAACAGTGCTGGGTTCCTTGAATAAGATAAGCGGGGAAATGAAATAAGTGGATGAATAATTAAAATAAGAAGAGAGATTATTTAATTGGAGCACATGTGGAGAGAGACTTAAAATAAGATGAGGCGTGTGAGGTGGGGAGGGCTCGAGGCAGGAAGGGCGGCTCCACGTAAAACCTTGATTAATTTTTAGGTCAGGACTCCTGACCTAAAGAAAGGTCAAGACAACCAATGAGGAGCT
Organism: Platanthera zijinensis; assembly: GCA_039513925.1. NCBI lineage: Eukaryota > Viridiplantae > Streptophyta > Magnoliopsida > Asparagales > Orchidaceae > Platanthera > Platanthera zijinensis. The sequence continues at coordinate 152,990,900 of CM077094.1, read as the reverse complement.
AGAAACTGCATGGGTCCCGCGCAAAAGTGTATGACACAAGTCACAAGTGCGTGGGTCCCACCTCCATTGCAAGCTTCTCATTGGTGGAGGACCATGAGCATCGTCAGGAGTCCTGACCTAAATATTGCTCGTAAAACCTTATAGCTGATGAGGCTTGATGTGAATAGGCAGCAGAACTTGCAAGTATAATAATGATAAAAAAAAGTGAGGTGGCGTGAATTATAAAGAAAACAACAATAAAAAGAGGTGTTGGGAGTTAAGGCAGGCATGCGGTGGAATAAAAAAATAAACGTGTGGGCGGGCTGAGGAAAGGGGATGTGCTTGATAAAAAAAATGAGGGAGATTTAAATGGCGGAGGGCTCGAGAGAAAAAGAAAAAAAAAAGCAGGCGGCTGGGTTGGGCTCGAGAGAGGGATGAAGCGTCGAGTATGCAGCTCGAGAGAAGGCCAGGACTCGTCGAACGCTGGCGTCGACAATAGAGGACCCGGCGATGGCGGTGCCCAGGCGAAATCGACTCCGGAAGTGGGAGGCGTTGCGGACGTGCGGCTCTGGTAGAAGCGGAGATGACGCGGAAGCGGTGAGGCCTGCGGTTGTCGGAAGCAGTGAGACCTGCATATGTCGGGTGCAGCTGCGGCGGCCCTGCTTGCTGGTTCTGGAGTCGAAGGCATCGGAACGCTGATGTGGAGGACAACGCCGGTGTCGGAGGTTGTCGGAGGTGACGCGTGCGGAACGGCGTTGTTGTGTTTTGCGGTGTGCGTTGAGGCAGGACTTGCGGCGGCAGGCCGCAGTTGTCGTTTGGCAGCGTCGAACAGTGGTGGCAGTGGATGGAAAGAGTGTAGCGAAAGAGGAACGACAGCGGGGGAAAAGCCGAGGAAGGATGAGCTCTCATACCAGATGTGGAGATGGCGATGGCGGAGATACTATGGAGTCATGACCGTGGTTGCCTATGCGGGGTTGCTCGTTAGAGGAGAGAGACACCAATTATCTCACACAAGGAACAAGAAAACAGAACTTCCACTCTTCCTTCCATAACAATAGTCAAAGGACTTTAAATAAGGATACAATGGGTCTACATATAATTTTTCCATGACGCGACATAAAATACAAAGACAAAATATAAATAACAACACTAATAACATACACGACTCGACTTAATACATATAAAGATAGAGTCATAACATTAATTAGATACGCGGGCGCGCAGCCCGTAACACAAGTATGTGCCCTGACAAGTAAGGATTGTGTAATTGATTCTGATAAATTTATCATTGATATGCTAAAGTATAGCAAAGCCGCAATCAATATAAGCCAATAACCATGTTTCTAATCAGTAGAAATGATACATCTGTTAAATTCGCAATTCAACGGTAAAAAAAACCAACTAAAGGAATTGATTGTTATAATGTTCAAATTCAATGTGTTGTAAATATGTTCCCGCAATAATTTGTAGCTGACTTCTGAAACGTGGTCCAACCTCTATACATAGGACGTTGTGCCACCAGTCCACCAAGAAGGATTTAAACCTCATTGTAACTAAATAATAAATAATTTGCCTTTTCCAATATTATTTACCTATAGAGTGTTATTGTGTATCCCTTTTTAAATTTCCCAGGTTGAAGCAAGGTTGATCCATAAAAGTTTGTCGACTCCTCTCCATATGCGAATTATAGCCCAATCAAAGCTAATAATTTACATGACAAACAAATCAAATTGGTAAGAGCACTAAGATTTATAAATCAATTGTTTTGAAGCAAAGCCCAAAGTTCATTCGTTCATAGGATTCAAGGGAGATCAACTCCAATATATCAGGGGGAAGGCATGAAGCCCCACGAAAAGAAAGCGTAGAAATGGCGTGAGCCACCAGATTAGAACCCCGGCGAACAAAAGAAAATAGATATCCAAACACGGAGGGATTCCAAAATATCCCTGACAATCGGCCCCTCCAAAGAGGCAAGCACCACACACGCAACAAGATTACCAATAAGGGCGGCACAGACGCCATCAAAAATAACTGCATCCCAACCCCGTGAAATCTCCAAATCCACCACAAGGCGAGTTGCAAGAGCCTCCTCCACAATCGGGCAACCCACATGCTCCAAGTAATCCATCCCACAATCCACCACACATCCCCTCAGGTCACGGACCACAACCCCCATCCCAACCCAGGGCAGATTGGAGCGAACCATCCCATCAAAATTAATCTTTATCCATCCCGCGGCAAGAGGTAACCATAACAAATCAGCTGGCGAACTCAACTCCGAACCCGAGCATGAATTAAAGAGGAGCAAGCAAAGATAACTGTTAACAAGGCCGACTGTGCCACCCCCCTCCCATACCATTTTGTAGCGCCACCGCCAAATCGCCCAACATAAAGTGGAAAAAACGCCCAAAATCGTGCCAAGAAAGGATCCGAGTGGCCTCCCTCACCCATAGCTCGGGGGAACCCGCCAGCCACCATGAAGTCAGACCCGGCATGGCAATTCTATTCCAAACAGCAGCAACACACAAGGAAAGAAGAATGGCATGGTGAATGTCCTCCTCTGGGTCACCACAAAAAGGGCAACACGGAATAAATGATAACTCAAAACAAAGAATAGAGAACCTGCTATGAAAGAGATTATTTCCATCCAATTGTTTCCTAATGCATAACATTTAGCAAACTCACTAACACTCTAAATCAAAAAAATATAATTTAAGGCAAAAACTAGTAACTTACACTCCCTCCGGTAGCAGCCTTGTTTGCTCGATCCCACTTTGCCAGTTCTCGCCGAGTAGGTGCCAACCTCCATCTTGGAGATGCAGCATCAGTATGGCTCTAAATATGTAAAATTGTATGTTAAAAATATAGTTGAATCCCACACACAGAAAAAATCTTGCCACATAAGATTTTTTGAAACAAATGATCAAGCAAGTTTTGCATCAAACTGATTAGCAAAACAAACTAAAAAGTGTTCTAGAATTCACATGAAATAATTTCAAATAGGCATGGCAATGGTAGAAGACATTTACTTCAGCAAAAGCACGTCCACTCCTTGCTGCCTCCACCTGCTGCTCAAGCACCGGCTTAGGTGGTGAGTTTAGCTCTTTGCTCAGATCAATTCCCACGCTATACACTCAATAATGAGATTAATCTACTGAAATCAATTGGTTCGCAGGAGAAAATTTGTAAATTGTAAGAGAAACAAACTTGTCAAGGTTCATTGCTCGGTTAAGGCTTAGAAATCCCGAACTTTGATCCACCTGCATAATTAAACCTAGAAAATCTAATAAGAAATGGGGAGAAACTTAATGAGATCACTTGGGAGTAAAGGAAATCAGAGAAGATTTAACTCAATTTTTTCTTAGAAATTTGTTTTCTGACGTCAAACAAGCAGATGAGCCTCTCAATGTAAAACGATTCAATGTGGACAGAAAGGGAATATCCACAACCTGGGGAAGAAAGGGGCTGGGGGCGTCGGGCTCGTAGCTGAGAAGGCGCTTCATGTGTCCGACAAAATCCTTGTTCCATATGAAATCATCAGTGGCGGTAATAGGATCCACGTCGCCACCGCCCCAGTATTTTCGGAGCTTCGTCGTCGTCGGGGGGCCGCCATATTCGCCCGGAGCCGTACCGGTCGACCACTTCTGCGGCTTCTTTTTAGGAAGGACCGCGCGGGTGAACGGCGGAGACGGTGGCGATGACGGCTGAGATAGAGAGGGCCTGGAACTACTATCATCGGCAGGAATCACCGCCGACCGTACGGCGATACGGCAAGCTACGGCGGTGAGGAAGGACATTGAACCGGTGGAGGTTACCGAAGAGAAGGTGTGTGATAATAATAACTTCCTGGCAATGTGGAATTTGGGAGTGGTCGAGGTGTTTGTACATTTGCACGGATAATTGAAAACCAAAAAAAAATGCATCTCAAATCCTTAAATATTATAAAATGTACTTCACAATTAGATTTGACACTTTGCATTTGATTGTGGATGCATTTTGCTGTTCTTTTTTCTAGAGTGATTGATATTAGCATCGCAGTTTTGGCTAGTCACATTGCGTTTTCTCCTAATTTTTCGAGTTTTTTGGAAATGCGTCTTTTCTATGCATTTTTAGGAAAAGTGTTCAACGCGAAAGTTGTAGATCAGTATTTATAAAAGACGACAAATCTGGACATATTTTCAAAGTACGTATTGTACATGCATTTTTAGGAAAAGTATTCAACGCCAAAATTGTAAATCTCGTCGATATCTACAACTTTTGTGTTGAACATTTTTCCTAAAAATGCATGTACAAGGTGTATTTCTAAAATGTGCGAAAAATTAGGAGAAAGTACGGTACGACTAGCCAAAACTGTGGTGCTAATAACAATCACCTTTTCTAATTAAGATATGCATTTTGCAATATTTAAAAATTTGGGATACCTTTGATCAAAACTCTGTAATTTGATGGTATATCTTGCCAATTCCCACATTTCTAGGCACACAATTCCTTAAATCTAAAGTGTCAAGTATTTTTAGAAAACACCGGTGCCGTCTCCAAATTGTTTGGAAAGTCTGTCAGTCCTCCGGATCTGCAGTTTTTCTGGGAATTGCAGAGGTGGAGTTCACAAATTTGCGGATTAACGGAGCGAAATTAGAAAAAAGTCATTAACATGAAAGTTGTAGATATCTTCGAGACGAATAACTTTCATGTTGAACATTTTTTGATTTGAAGTCGTTTAGACCCCCGATTTGAGCCCCGAAAAAAAAACGTCCGCAAATAATTAATTAAATATTTTGCGGACGGTTTTTTTTCGGGGCCCAAATCGGAGGTCTAAACGACTTCAAATCAAAAAATGTTCAACATAAAAGTTATTCATCTCGAAGATATCTACAACTTTTATGTTAACCATTTTTTCTAATTTCTCTCCGTTAATCCGCAAATTTGCGAACTCCAACTCTGCAGTTCCTCCGGACAGTTCCTCCTCCGGAGGAACTGCAGAGGATCCGGACGTAGCTGCCCCAAAAGGACTTTTAATGATCTTTTCGAAAAGTCATCCGCCTCCTCTAGAATCCAGTCTGACTTTTCTGCCACTGCGTTTGTTTTTGGTGATTGTTGTCCGCACTGCAGTTTTGGTTACTCGCAAATATTTTTTTCCTAATTTTTCGCGCCTTTTGGAAATACGTCTTGTACATGCATTTTCAGGAAAAGTGTTCAACACGAAAGTTGTAGATCTCATCGAGATCTACAACTTTCGTGTTGAACACTTTTCCTGAAAATGCATGTACAAGACGTACTTTGGAAATACACCCAGATTTCGCGCCTTTTAGAAATACGTCTTGTACATGTATTTTCAGGAAAAGTGTTTAACACGAAAGTTGTAGATCTCGATGAGATCTACAACTTTGGTGTTGAACACTTTTCGTAAAAATGCATGTATAAGACGTATTTCTAAAAGGCGCGAAAAATTGGGAAAAAAAAAGTGCGGATAACCAAAACTGTAGTGCGGATAACACTCACCTTGTTTTTTTCTCCTCGTCTTTCCAAAGGGCTATCTGCCCCGGCTTCCTCCCGACCCCCCAATCTTCCAACACGCGGTCTTCCCCCTCTCGCAGGCAGAGTTCCATGTTGTCATCACTCTCACCCATCTCATGCTTTGACAACCTCTCGCCCGCCTCACTCTCGCACGCAGAGTTCCATGTCAGCATCGTCTTCTACTTCCAGCATGCTTCCCTTTCCGGCACGCAGATTCGGGGCTTGTCCACTGTTTGAAGCCAGATCTTTGGCTTGTTGAAGCTTCTTCCGCCCGCACGCAGACATCACTTTTCTGCTGGATGTTGTCATATTTTTTTTTGTTGGATGTTGTCCATTTTTTAGGGTCTAGAATTATGGTCTGGTAATAAATATAAATCAGAGGCTTTCAAAACTAATCAAAATGTATGAAAGTAAACAATGCGTATAAAACTTTTGAAAGAATGCCTAAGAGAAAATGCGATTTTAGGACATCCCACCCGATGAATTAAAATTTGTTCTCCACAATTTAATAACTCTTTTTTTATCCAAATTATCATTATATAAGCTCAATAAAGGCTTCTAAAAGGGGTTATGGACTTGATAGGGTCCCATAAAATTTCTGGGTCAGTCCAGCCCAAGTGCAAAAGAGCTCAATCAGGCTAGCGGCAAGCCAAGAATTGCAAGCACCCGAGAAGACCGGGAGGGCGCACCGGGCCCGCACCAAAGCGCGTTCATCTAGACTTTGCATCAATGAGAGCGCAACCTCCTGAAGCCCCGTGGACTTAGAAGATTTTTCAATCGGAACGCTCCCACCAAGGTTCCTTGAGCTCAACGTCATCCCAAGGCTGGAGCGCTTCCATCAAGGCTCCGATGACTTAGTCAGGTGACCCGCAACATGACTTCTTATCTAACTAATCGAAATATAGAAATACCAACTATCAAATTTTAACATTTGTCAAACAGTTTATAATGTGCTTCTCTATTCTTAGAAACTACAACAAAAAATCACCCAGACAGATCTTCATTTGCAATAGATCTTTTCCAATAGCTCATTTTTCTACCCTCCTTTTGTTACTACTCTATTTCCTCCATCCCGTCATCGCTCTTCCAAACAAGCCCTTAGTTGATAAGCAACAAAGCTATGCGAGGTGCGAGGGGTGTCAAAATGGATGGAAAGGGGCAAGCTCAGCCTAAGACATACCCTATATTTTTGACTTAGTACGTCCATAACAAACAATGTTCCCAATCCCGAAGTTTGTAGCAAATAATCATAATATGGAACTTGAAGAATACTTCTAAATGTCGGGCGCACATTTTTGTTCATGCGCACATTTTTCTCCCTAGCTCGCTTTTTTCGCTTGGGCATTCGTTTTCAACTGAGGGCATATATTTCCTGCCAAGAGCACATTTTTGCGCTGGTGCAGATTCCCCCCCCCCCCCCCCTAGGAGTGCATTTTTCGTATGGGCACACATTTTTTTCTCTCGAGCGTGAATATTTCTCTCGGACACTCATTTTTCGGCCAGGGGAGCATTTTTCGACCAGGCGTTCAATTTTCGCCCGGGGCCGCATTTTTTGTCAGGAAACGCATTTTCCACATGGGCACTCTTGGTGATGTGATTATGGCAGGTGCACCGGTCGTACAATTAATATAAAACGAGAAGTAATCCCCGAGTATCGATCTCTCAGAGAACGTTGGTTAGGGTCGTGAATCAATCGTTAGAAAATTAATTATAAAGGTAAAAAAGTTGATTTGAATTGGTTTGGTGGTGTTGTGAATGCTTAAAAAGAAAAGAAATAGATTTGCGGGTTGCCGGCATCGCTTCTCAACTCGATGGGTGTATGAGAAAGTGAGGAAGTGAAGTGAAATGAGGATCATTAGCACATCTTCGCTAGTCGAGTAGAATATACGGGTTGTTAGCACTGCTTCACTGCGTGGATGGATGAGAGGTATTACAGATGGAGGTGGAAATGCTTTGTAGAAAAGCACACCTCAAGAAAATCATAAACAATAGCAAGATTTCATAACAATGAAATAGAAATACGAATAAACATGTTTAGGGTGTGTACATCATCATGAAAATGAAGAAGCAACCTCATTAACCTAATTGTTCGGAGAAGTGACTAAGAAATACAACCAAATTCGAAGTCTCATTGAAGGTACTCGGTAGGAATATACCTCTTTTTCAGAATAATAGGAAACTAAAAATATGATAAATTATTTTATATCTGTAAAAATAGTGCACTAAATGAACATTTTCATTTATTATTATTATATATTTCCCAAAATTATTGCTTTATAGGGGAAAATTAGCATATCAAAAAAAAACATCCTCCCCTAACACATGCAAAGACTTATAAAACCACTTACATTTATTAGAACTTTTAATTTTTGTATGAGTTGTTAACCAGATAAAAGCATGGTCATATTAATGATCTTCCCATGATTTCGGCTCTGTTTGGAGGGACTTATTTTCACCGTTCAAGCGGTTACGACCGCATGTACCGGACCTTAATTAAGGTCCGGTACATGCGGTCGTAACCGCTTGACCGGTGAAAATAAGTCCCCCCAAACAGAGCCTTCAACCCCAAAAATAACTTAGCATCAAACATAAGTAGTCCAACTCTACCGAGAATGAAGATGAAGCGGAACATGAAGATGAAAGATTACTCTAGATGGCATGCAGTTCTAATATTGTAAGATTAAATTTTAAATCTAGTTGGTTCAATCAATGTACACCCAAGGGTCCTGACCTATGTAAATATACTGTTAATAAAAGCATATACAGATAAAGCTTCCATGTTAAAAAGTCAAAATGCTTTTCAAAATACGATACTTCGACATTTCGGACGATCTCTTTATCCAACTCATAATACTCCCACGCCGTCAATGAGCCTGACGGTAGATTCAGCAGCTATGCACCGCGATCAAAAGACTCGACCTCAGCAGAGAAGCAGTTGTAAGCTTAGACAAAAATAGCCGTAAAAACAAATGGAAAACTAGGGTAGATGATTTAAAAGAAACTATAGTCTCGATCTGCCCAATTGGTAATTACCCTAGTATGTAACTCAAGTTGTGATTCTTGGAACCCGCGGTTAAAAACTTGAGACCGCGAAGGTCACTTCTTTAAAGGAACTACTGTTAGATCACTCGAATCATCCTTGGTAGTGGTCAAAGTGAAACTGCCTTCCCGTTGCCCATAGCTTGGGTTTTATAGGCAAATCCTAGGTTTAATACGGGTATCGGATATCCCGATATCCAAACCAGACTCAATAAGCCTCCGAGCTCGTTATATATTCAAATATATATTAACAATCTCTTTTTATATTTGTGATATGTAATGTTTATGTTCAAGCGTGCAGGAAAGTAGAAAGTACCAATTTTCAGACTTTACACATTATCCAGAGAAGATATCACAATCAAAGCATAATAGGAGTTTTGCATAAACAGAAACAAACATTCAAATATAAAAGTGCAGCTCAGGAATAAAAGTATGAAAACATAGAAATAAAAATGGATTGACAAGTAACAATTCTACTCAGAGAGTAGATTATCAGCACTCAAGTTAAAATCTACTTTCTCTCATCCATCTTCACTAGTGCCTGCAACGAATTTTATGAGTTTAGACTTTATGAATTCATAAAAATATGCAGTAACATTTAAAGTAAACCAGCTCTACCTAAATGAGCTTAGTATTTGTAGCAGAAGTGAAGTAACACTGTCAGCATTTCTATCCAGTTTAATTAGGACCAGTCAAGTTATGATTTTAATAAATCAAACAGTATTATCTTACTCATTGATAATCACTATGTACCTCATCATCAAATGTGAAATGATTTGACACAACGTCATTTGCAACATTATCAATGTTGAAACCAAAAACTTGGTCTCTCGTGGAGTTCGGGGTCCCAAGAAAGGGGTGACCTCACACCTACTACACTCGGGAGAACGTCACGGGCCAAAGGCTCAGGAAACTAGGAACAGACCCTCGGCTCTAGTGTGGAGGTCCCACCTCACACCCGGAAGACCTTTGGGATCTCCCTCTCCCTAGCCAATGCTGAGCTAGGTGCCTTGGAGAAAGAAAGCGAGGGGATTCAAGTGATGAAGAAGTCCTCACTCCAAGGCACCCTCAAGGGTCTATTTATAGTTTTTTGGGAATGGCTTGCCAATAACCAAATCCTGCTGCCCTAAAACGACCAAAATGCCCCCGGATTGGTCTGCCAACAGTCAAATCCCGCTGTTCTAAATAGTTAAAAGCAATCCACCAGGGGCAGCCCCTCAAGCCGGGCGAGCAGACGACAAGGCAAGACGGCGGCCTAGCGAGCTGGGCGACCTGGCCTGACGAGCCGGGAAGGCTGGCCTGAAGAGCCGGGAGGGCTGGGCTGACGAGCCGGGAGGGCTGGCCTGAAGAGCCGGGAGGGCTGGTCTGACGAGCCGGGAGGGCTGGCCTGACGAGCCGGGAGGGCTGGCCTGACGAGCCGGGAGGGCTGGCCTGACAAGCCGGGCGGGCGGGCCTGACGAGCCGGGCGGGCTGGCCTAACGAGCCGGGCGGGCTGACCTGACGAGCCCTACACCTGCTGGAGGACCCCCACTCTACGAATACGGGGTTGTACACAATCCCCGCTCTTTTCGAGATTGGCACAAGCTCAGAAAGAAACATCCAACCCAACGTATTCGCTGAGTGTAATTTTCTTGCACGGTCGAAAAGATACAGCCTCCTTGAGTCGAGTTCATACAATCTCTACGGGGGGTCAACTTTCCATGTCAGCTAATGAGAGCCTGGGTGGCGAGATCCTCCCCGGGGTGAGAAACACCTGGCCTCCACGAGAGATCAACCTACTCTGACAGCTAGTGGGAGCCCGGTCAGCAGAATCATCTCGGAGCTGGAAGGACTTAGCCTGCACGAGAGATCAACCTGCCCTGCCAGCTAGTGGGAGCCCGGTCAACGGAATCATCTCGGAGCTGGAAGGACTTAGCCTCCACGAGAGATCAACCTGCCATGTCAGCTAGTGGGAGCCCGGTCAGCGGAATCATCTCGGAGTTGGAAGGACTTAGCCTCCACGAGAGATCAAACTGCCCTGACAGCTAGTGGGAGCCCGGTCAGCGGAATCATCTCGTAGCTAAGGCACGGATCACAAATGTTTTCCGACGATCTTTTTCATCAATCATAGTTAATATAATGCAAGCAAAGTTCATTACAAGAGATGATCCACTTCACTACCTTACTCTTCCCTCGTGAATCATGGGATCCTTCCCTGGGTGCCCACATCAATCCTGTCCTCACACCTCTCCCCTTCTGCCTCGGGTTGGACTTATTCAATCCGCACCGGATCTTGCGGTTGTTGAGGCTGTGGTGTCGGAGCTCTTGTCCCTCTCAACTCCTAGAACTCGGGGCAAGTAGTTGTTGCATGACCCTCCTCCTGGTGTAACTTACAGTAGGGTAACTCTATCCTTACTCTTCCTCTTCTCGCGCGGTTCCTCCTCTCCCTTCGACCGATCGTCATCGCTTGCTGCGGTGAGAGTAGGAGCTGTCTAGGGGCTTGCCTTTGGAAGTTGAACCTCCCTTGGCCTCAATGAAACCCCCCCCCCCCACCCTGGATGAGAGTTCTTCCTGGACCCTGGGCAGGTCCTCCCTACTGCCTCCACCCTGGCTCCGGACCCTCATGTCCCTGGAACCCCAGAGCTCTCTATTCCTCTCTCCGTCTCCCCTCATGATGTCTCGAGCCGCCCTGCTTCTTCAACTCCGACTCTGTTAGTTTTGCTAGCTTCTTGACAAATATCGGGTTGGCCGCCTCCATGACTATCTCCTCTGCCGCCCTTTCCATCAGCTCCTCGAAGGAAAGGGGGGCCTTTCGGGTCAAGCTCATCTTGAAGAACCCCTCGCGCAATCCCACCGTGAATGTCATTTGGAGGGCATACCCCGGCATCTCCTGGATGTCCAGGATCTCCTCTTGGAACCTGTCGACGTAGTGGGCCAGCGACTCCTCGGCCCTCTGCCTTATCAGGAAGATGGACTTAGGACTCTTCTTCCTCTTGTTGGAGGTGGAGAAGCGAAGCTGAAAGCTCCGGCTCAAGTCCTCGAACCCATAGATCGATCTCAGGGGGAGTTGATGAACCAGTCCCTTGCCTTGTCCTTCAGCGTGATCGCGAAGAGGCGATACTTGAAGGCGTCCGTCATTGGCCTAATGGAGACGGCATCCTTGAACCACTGCAGATGTTGGATGGTGTCACAACCCGCATTTTTCTCACTATTTATTAAATCAGAGTAAGAGAAAATCTACGCGTTGTGATGCCACGTCGAGCAGGGGATAACTGCCGACGTTCAGGCGACACTCCAAATCCTTTCAAATCATGACTTTATTGATTATAAAAACTTGATTTATTTATGGGCCGTATCCCTCGGCTCAGTGGACCAAAGAGTCCACGGTTTCAAAACTGATTTTTATACGTAGCGGAAAATACTTCATTTATGCCAACATCCTAAATGAGCGCATAAGTGATCCCGAAGGACCCTTACGCTGAACCAAAACTCTAGTTTTAATTTATACATATATAGGAAAATTCATTTGTTATACGTAATTAAGAAAGTACGCTGAGTGAGTTCTTTTTAGAAATCATGCTGATCATATTTTTATACATAATATAGTTTTACTTTTAGCTTTTAAAGTAACTAGCAACCTAGCATAAAACTTCCCAGAGCAAGTAACTAAGTCCCCAAAAACAGGGTAGCAGTAAAAGTAAACATATCTAGTGCAAAGGTAAAAACTACCAGGGGCGTCACATACGACAATAACCCACTGGCAAGTACACATGTCTGTAAGAAAAACAGTAAAACTACCTCACAATGACTCAAGAGAGTCTCAACAGTCAACAGAAGGACCTCCAACAGCACCACAGCAACAGCCACCTACTGGCTACTGCCCAGAACCTGAGGCGTTCAGAAGAAAATAGAACACCTCAGAGCAAGGAATGCAAGTGCTAAAAAGGAGTAAGGTAAAAGCAGGTAAAGTAAGGTAAAGAGAGTACAACTAGAGTAAAAACAACAATGCCCTAGGAAGGGCGAAAAGCAAACCTGCACCAAGTGCGGGTAAACAGCAACTACTCTGCCTAAAACCTGCAGAGTCAACATGGCCATGATGCCAAAAAAAAATGCTGCAACACCTACGGAAGAAATGCCTAACATCCTAAACTATGAGAGGCGGCAGTAGCAAAACAAGAAACTTGGAATCAGGTTGAAAGCGTTCCAAATCGCCCAACCACTAATTCCGAGTCAACAAATTGCTCAAGGGTTGACACGTGAAGGCACAAAAGACCCATCACTCACTTGCCCAGAAAACTACTCGGGTCAAGGTAAAGAGCGTGGTCAAGGCTACATCACGCCACACAACCCATAAAAGAGCCATCCACCACCACTACTGACCACAACCCACGATTCGGCCTTCGGAAGGTAACAGCCGACAAGGGACTCTCGATACACGAGCAAAACACTCGGGGAGAAATCAACGCTAAGGGATTAGTCGTTGCGATTACGCAACGCCGCTGCGAGTGAGTACACTCACTCGATCCTAAGCCTAGCGTACGAGCACCGACATCGGGTCGCACGATTTAAAAGACGCACGACCATAGGCCGTGCGTGCACGATTACACCTAAACGCCCCAAATAGGCAAACTAGGCAAAATTCCCAAAACCTAGACCTACACCTAGGCCCAACATAAACTCAACTCTAGGCTAACCCACACCTACGCTAAACATCTACCGCGACGCCGTCCTAGAACGGGAATCTACTAGCGGGAGGGTAAAAGCCTAAATTTTCAACGCGGTTTCCAATGGGGATAAGGGTTTGGAACGTTCAAATTCGTGGCGTAAAAGCATGAAATTAGAGTAATTAGCAAGAAAATTGAGAGACAAATAGGCCAAACGGCGAAAAGGGGAGAAACACTTGCCTCGCTAAATCACCAAAAATTTCGCCGGCACAACGGCGCTATGGCGGACGCCCAAAAATTCCGAAAAGCTTCCAACCAACACCTAAACCACCAAAATAACCTAAGATTGCATTCTAAACACCACAAGGAACAAGAATATCCAAAAACAAGGAGAAATCCAAAACGAAATCAAATTGAAAACATGGAGGAAAGGTTCGATAGCATACCAAGGATCGAAGCTCTCGGCGAGGGGAACACGAATCCGGGCTCGGATCGGGAAGGGGAGGCCGGAGCGGCCGGCGGCGGGCGGCGGAAGGGGGCCGGCTAGGGCGGTTTCCGCTCGGGCTCGGGATTTCGCACAGGAGGGGGGGGGGAACACTGCGGTTTTTTTTTTAATCAAGGGCCGGCTGCAGCTTTATTTGGGGGGAAAGGTTTTGATGTTTTTAATTAAAGGGGGGGGGAACGGCTGCTTATAATAACCCTATTAACTAACTCTATACACTAATTATGTAACTAATCCTAATACATAATTACACTAACACCTACATATAATAACACACATATACGCGCATAATAGCATACACCCGCGCATATAAATGTTCACCCCGCACGCGCGTACACGAGCGCACGCGCACACACACAACTACCGGTACGCAAAAAAAACCACACGCCACACTACTCATGCGCAATTAAATAAATACGTCATCATAAAAATGACGACTCGCTAACTAGCGTCCGCCAAAAATGACGCGAAACTTAACGTTCTCGGAATTCGACCAAAATCGCACCGTAGCTAAATACCCGGGCTACGAGAACAACGGCGAAGTCAAAAACGACTTCCGACGAACAAAACTCGAGCTACCCTCGCCCGAAGCCAAACACGAGAATTCCCTGAAAGGCTCAACCGGGTCTCCAAAACAGACACCGGCTAGCTGGGGAAACCCGCAAACAGGCTAAACCTCTAAGAACACCTAACGAGGTATTCTAACAACGGCTCGAGACGGAAAACGTCAACGTAACGCCGAAAAAGGATTTAAATAAATCATCGAAAATTCGGGGGCGTTACAGTCACTCCCCCTAACAAAAAGTTTCGACCCGAAACTTTGCGAAAACTACTCCTACAACAGAAGGAAAGAAACCAACTACTAGAGAGGAAACGTACCCGAAAACTCAGGGGAACAAATGAGGGTGAGCCTCCCTCATAGCCGACTCTAGCTCCCAAGTCGCGCTCTCCAAATCCTGATTCTTCCAAAGAACCTTTACCATAGGAATAGACTTCGTCCGCAACACTCGAGCTTGAGCTTCCAAAATGCGGACCGGCACCTCGACATACGAGAGATTTGGCTCCAACTGGGGCACAGCGTCCAAGACTTGCCCACTGCTCCGCACACACTTCCGCAATTGGCTCACATGAAAGACATTATGAACCCCCGGGAAGCTAGCTGGCAGATCCAGCCTATAAGCAGCCACACCAATACGCTCCAAAATCCTGAACGGGCCCACAAATCTCGGATCCAACTTCCGATTCCTGCCAAACCTCTTCACTCCTACCATCGGAGACACCTTCAAGAAGACCAAATCATCCACTGAAAACTCCAAATCGGACCTACGCCGATTGGCGTTCTTCTCATACCTCTCCTGAGCAACTCGAAGCTTCTCCCGAATGAGCTTCACGGAAACCTCCATCTCTTCGAGTGCATCAGGACCCAAAACAGGCCTCTCACCGGCCTCGGCCCAAAACAAAGGGGTTCTGCAGCGCCTCCCATACAACGCCTCGAAGGGAGCCATCTGTAGACTCTCTTGGTAGCTGTTGTTGTAGGCAAATTCCATGAGCCGTAAACGCTCGTCCCACGCACCTCCATGATCAAGAATAAAGCACCGGATCATATCTTCCACAATCTGATTCACACGCTCGGTCTGCCCGTTGGTCTGCGGATGGTAAGCTGTGGAATACCTCAAATCAGTGCCCAAACCCTCCTGCAAACTCCTCCAGAAACGCGATGTGAACCGAGAGTCTCGATCTGAAACGATGCTAACTGGAACGCCATGCAATCTGACGACCTCATCCAAGTACAACTCAGCAATCTTCTTCATCGAGTAATCGATCTTATAAGGTACGAAGTGCGCACACTTCGTCAATCGGTCCACGATCACCCAAACAGAATCAAACCCTCTCGGAGATCTCGGTAAGCCTGTAATGAAATCCATCGAGATGCTTTCCCACTTCCAAGTCGGGATCTCCAAAGGTGCCAACTTGCCACCAGGCCTCCCATGGTCGGCCTTCACCCGCCTGCAAGTGTAACACTCCGAGACAAAACGAGCTATATCACCCTTCATCCCATACCACCAGGCGATCTGCTTCAGATCATGGTACATCTTCGTAGATCCCGGGTGGTAGGAAACACTGGATCCGTGAGCCTCTTTGCAAATCAATACCCTGATGTCTCCAACTGCGGGGATGCAAAACCTGCCGCGGTACTTCAAAGTACCCGCCTCGTCGATGGAGAAATCTGGCAACTCTCCCCTCTCAGCTCTGAGGTACAAGTGCAACAAATCCGGATCCTCTCTCTGGTGCAATCTGGTGAGAGAAATCCATGATGGCTCTGCCACTACCAAACTGCTCTGCAACTCACAGCGTCCTGCGGTGATATCCATCAATAGAAACTCCTCCACTAAACGATCCGCGGTGAGATTGAAGACTTTCCCCGTCTTCCGGCTCAAGGCGTCGGCCACCACATTGGCCTTGCCCGGATGGTACTGAATCTCAACATCATAATCAGCAACATACTCAAGCCACCGCCGCTGGCGCAAATTCAGCTCCTTCTGAGTGAACACGTACTTCAGGCTCTTATGATCGGTAAAGATCCTGCACTGGGCCCCATAAAGTAAGTGTCTCCACAGCTTCAAGGCAAAAATCACCGCAGCAAACTCGAGGTCGTGCGTAGGATAGTTCCGCTCATGAACCTTCAACTGACGAGACCCATAAGCGATCACCTTCCCTTCCTGCATCAACACGCCACCGAGTCCAACGTGCGAGGCATCCACATAAACGTCATAGTCCTGTCCCTCCGCCGGTAAGGTCAACACAGGGGCAGAACATAACCGGCTCTTCAGCTCCAGAAAGGCCTCCTCGCACTTATCACTCCAAACGAACGCCGCATGCTTCTGCGTCAGCTTTGTCAAGGGCGCTGCCAAGGTAGAAAAGCCCTCGACGAATCTTCTATAATAGCCGGCCAACCCCAAGAAACTCCTGATCTCCTTGGGTGTGCTCGGCCTACTCCAACCCATCACTGCTGAGATCTTCTCCGGGTCCACTGAAATACCATCTTTGTTCACCACATGACCCAGGAAGGAAACCTGAGGCAACCAGAACTCGCACTTGCTCAGCTTGGCGTACAACTGATGATCCCTCAAGGCGGATAACACCAACCGCAAATGCTGATCATGCTCCGCCGCATTCCGAGAATAAATCAGAACGTCGTCAATGAACACAACGACAAACTTGTCCAGAAAGTCCTTGAACACCCGGTTCATCATGTCCATAAATGCTGAAGGCGCATTGGTCAGCCCAAAAGACATGACCAGGAACTCGAAATGACCATGCCTCGATCGGAAAGCCGTCCGTGGAACATCCGACTCTCGGATCCTAAGCTGATGGTAACCAGAACGGAGGTCTATCTTCGAAAATACTGAACTGCCACGCAACTGATCAAATAAGTCGTCGATTCTGGGCAGTGGATACCTGTTCTTGATGGTGACTTTGTTCAACTCTCTATAGTCGATACAAAGGCGCATCGAACCATCCTTCTTCTTCACAAAGAGAACCGGAGCACCCCAGGGCGACGAGCTTTGCCTTATGAAGCCCTTCTCCAATAACTCATCAAGCTGAGTACGAAGCTCCTCCAGCTCTCGCGGGGCCATCCGATACGGCGCCTTGGCAATCGGGCGCGTACCAGGCTCCAAATCAATCACGAACTCCACATCCCTGTCTGGAGGAAGACCGGGAAGATCGATAGGAAACACGTCAGGAAACTCTCGCGCAACCGGAATCTCATCCAAAAGCGGCACACTGCTAACAGTCCCCAACACTGAGACTAAACAAGCAAAACAGCTAGCAGGAAAAACCCTCTGAGCACATACCGCAGAAATCGCCGGAGAGTCCCGACGCGAATCACCGAAGACACTCCCAGGCTGACCGCTGTCCTTCCTGAAATCCAAGCGCTTTCCCCTGCACTGAATCACTGCATCATATCGGGACAGCCAGTCCATACCCAGGATGACATCGAAATCCTCCAGGTCTATAACCTTCAGATCAGCCTTGGCCAGAAAATCCCCCAACCAAATAGGGCAGTCCAGAATGCCCTGATCTGATATCACGGATTCACCCGAGGGGAACTTGACGCTAAAGGCACCACCAACACGATCAAGAACCCACTGGCACCGCTCGACAAAGGCCCTAGCCACAAAGGAGTGGGTAGCACCTGAGTCAAACAGAACGCGGGCCCAGCGGTTCCTTACCTTAAATTTCCCTATACACCAACAAAATATTAAACGCACAAGCAATTAACAAAACAATAGCAACACTAAAACTGCTACAAAAGAGAAAGTCAAGCGAGGGGAGGGGTTACCTGAAATGACCTGCGCCGAAGCCTCAGCCTCCACTGAAGATACCACATTCAGCTTCCCTTTACCCTTGTCCACCGGCTGAGGCGGAGGTAAAGCCTGAAGCGGAACAGCATGAAGAGCGGACTGAACCTGAGGGCACCTCGACTTAATATGGCCCTTCTGGCCACACTGGTAGCAAACACGATCCTTGGACCAGCACTGAGCAGCCTCGTGACCGGGTCGCTTGCAGACAGGACAAGGAATATCCCTCCTAGGAGCACCCTGGATAGCATGCACATGCTCCTTCTTCTGGACCCTTGCCCTCTTGAAGCACCTCTCAGCTGGGTGGCCCGGATGGCCACAGAAACTGCACACTACCCTGCTCTTCTTCTCAGAAGCAGCACCAAGAACCTGGGGACCCTTTTCCTCAACTGACCTCCTCTTCTCGTTTCTCGCCTGCTGACCACGCTGCTTCCCGTTCTCGATAGCCTCTACCTTCAAAGCGGCCTCAACTGCTCCCGCATACGTAACCGCGCCGTGAGCAACCGCAAGCTGCTGGACATCGCTCCTGAGGCCACCAAGAAACCGCTTCACCCTGTCCTCCTCGGAGCTCACCAAGCTAGGACCAAAGCGACTGAGTTTGCTAAACTCAATCTCGTAATCGCTGACGGAGAGCTGCCTCTGCTTCAGATGAATAAAGTCATTCATCAGCCTGTCTCGCTCTACTGACGGTAGAAACTTCCTCATCAGGATCTCTTTGAAGGATGCCCAAGTACATCCTCCCACCATGCCTTCCTTCTCTCGCATCCACCAGCTCTTCGCTAGCCCCTTCAGCTGATAGGCGGCTAACATCACCTTCTGGTCCTCAGTCACCCCGGAGTAATGAAACATCTCCTCCATAGTGATCATCCAGTCATCCAGTACCATAAAGTCCGCCTTACCATCGTAGGTAGGAGGTCGCAGCCGCTGAAACTGGGAGATGAAAGCCATCCCGGGGGGCACCACCACTGGAGGCACGAGAGGAGCAGGAGGGGCAGGAGGGGCTAGGACAGCTGTACCCACGGCGGGGTCCTGAACTCCCGGGGTCTGACCCGCCGCTCCGGATAAAAAGGACTGCATCTGGGCCTGCAACTCCACCACCTGCCTTGATAAGGCCTCGTTACTCTGCCTCAGGCTTTCCACCAACGCATCACTTTGAGCACCGGAGGACTCACCCTCAGACTGGGGAGTCGACCTCGTTACCATCCTCTTCGGCGCCATCCTAAAAGAAACAAACATCACAATTATTAGAACGCACTTTTAACTACTAGAACGAACAACAGACACGTACAGACAATATGTACATAAATATGATCTTCTACTGCTATATTTGCTCTGGAAATTTATTTCATTTATTAATAAAGGAAATGATATGCTTAGCCTAAGATGGTTCACCACCATCACTGACTCTTGTGCCTAGATCGGGAATGCATGAATTTATATTAATTTGACTCAAAAATTATGCGTGTACACATGTCATCCTGCACGTCTTTAGCTTGGCGCGTTGTGCTTATGCAATGTTATGCTATGTATGATTATGTTATGCATTCTAAAAAGGTCCTAGTGCATGCCATGGCGGAGTACACATGAAAATGTTATGCATCCCATAATACATAACATTCTCATGCAACTAAAAGGAAAACGTGCTAGTCGCATCCATGCGGTGAGGTTATGCACCCCATAATACATAACCCTCGCATGTTGCCCCTATGGTGGATCCATATACAACCACTTATTATGTATCGTAAAATACATAATATGCCCCGTATACTTCATGTTATGCTTATGAGTGTAGTGCAGTGTTCGTGCTTCAGCCAAAACGTGCCGATGACATGTCGGTGTGTGTATGATATGACTCTAAACATCTAACACAAACAAAGGAAGGTTGCCCGACCAATTGTCAAGCAACCTCCCTCTGATACCAACTGTCACAACCCGCATTTTTCTCACTATTTATTAAATCAGAGTAAGAGAAAATCTACGCGCTGTGATGCCACGTCGAGCAGGGGATAACTGCCGACGTTCAGGCGACACTCCAAATCCTTTCAAATCATGACTTTATTGATTATAAAAACTTGATTTATTTATGGGCCGTATCCCTCGGCTCAGTGGACCAAAGAGTCCACGGTTTCAAAACTGATTTTTATACGTAGCGGAAAATACTTCATTTATGCCAACATCCTAAATGAGCGCATAAGTGATCCCGAAGGACCCTTACGCTGAACCAAAACTCTAGTTTTAATTTATACATATATAGGAAAATTCATTTGTTATACGTAATTAAGAAAGTACGCTGAGTGAGTTCTTTTTAGAAATCATGCTGATCATATTTTTATACATAATATAGTTTTACTTTTAGCTTTTAAAGTAACTAGCAACCTAGCATAAAACTTCCCAGAGCAAGTAACTAAGTCCCCAAAAACAGGGTAGCAGTAAAAGTAAACATATCTAGTGCAAAGGTAAAAACTACCAGGGGCGTCACATACGACAATAACCCACTGGCAAGTACACATGTCTGTAAGAAAAACAGTAAAACTACCTCACAATGACTCAAGAGAGTCTCAACAGTCAACAGAAGGACCTCCAACAGCACCACAGCAACAGCCACCTACTGGCTACTGCCCAGAACCTGAGGCGTTCAGAAGAAAATAGAACACCTCAGAGCAAGGAATGCAAGTGCTAAAAAGGAGTAAGGTAAAAGCAGGTAAAGTAAGGTAAAGAGAGTACAACTAGAGTAAAAACAACAATGCCCTAGGAAGGGCGAAAAGCAAACCTGCACCAAGTGCGGGTAAACAGCAACTACTCTGCCTAAAACCTGCAGAGTCAACATGGCCATGATGCCAAAAAAAAATGCTGCAACACCTACGGAAGAAACGCCTAACATCCTAAACTGTGAGAGGCGGCAGTAGCAAAACAAGAAACTTGGAATCAGGTTGAAAGCGTTCCAAATCGCCCAACCACTAATTCCGAGTCAACAAATTGCTCAAGGGTTGACACGTGAAGGCACAAAAGACCCATCACTCACTTGCCCAGAAAACTACTCGGGTCAAGGTAAAGAGCGTGGTCAAGGCTACATCACGCCACACAACCCATAAAAGAGCCATCCACCACCACTACTGACCACAACCCACGATTCGGCCTTCGGAAGGTAACAGCCGACAAGGGACTCTCGATACACGAGCAAAACACTCGGGGAGAAATCAACGCTAAGGGATTAGTCGTTGCGATTACGCAACGCCGCTGCGAGTGAGTACACTCACTCGATCCTAAGCCTAGCGTACGAGCACCGACATCGGGTCGCACGATTTAAAAGACGCACGACCATAGGCCGTGCGTGCACGATTACACCTAAACGCCTCAAATAGGCAAACTAGGCAAAATTCCCAAAACCTAGACCTACACCTAGGCCCAACATAAACTCAACTCTAGGCTAACCCACACCTACGCTAAACATCTACCGCGACGCCGTCCTAGAACGGGAATCTACTAGCGGGAGGGTAAAAGCCTAAATTTTCAACGCGGTTTCCAATGGGGATAAGGGTTTGGAACGTTCAAATTCGTGGCGTAAAAGCATGAAATTAGAGTAATTAGCAAGAAAATTGAGAGACAAATAGGCCAAACGGCGAAAAGGGGAGAAACACTTGCCTCGCTAAATCACCAAAAATTTCGCCGGCACAACGGCGCTATGGCGGACGCCCAAAAATTCCGAAAAGCTTCCAACCAACACCTAAACCACCAAAATAACCTAAGATTGCATTCTAAACACCACAAGGAACAAGAATATCCAAAAACAAGGAGAAATCCAAAACGAAATCAAATTGAAAACATGGAGGAAAGGTTCGATAGCATACCAAGGATCGAAGCTCTCGGCGAGGGGAACACGAATCCGGGCTCGGATCGGGAAGGGGAGGCCGGAGCGGCCGGCGGCGGGCGGCGGAAGGGGGCCGGCTAGGGCGGTTTCCGCTCGGGCTCGGGATTTCGCACAGGAGGGGGGGGGGGAACACTGCGGTTTTTTTTTTAATCAAGGGCCGGCTGCAGCTTTATTTGGGGGAAAGGTTTTGATGTTTTTAATTAAAGGGGGGGGGGGGAACGGCTGCTTATAATAACCCTATTAACTAACTCTATACACTAATTATGTAACTAATCCTAATACATAATTACACTAACACCTACATATAATAACACACATATACGCGCATAATAGCATACACCCGCGCATATAAATGTTCACCCCGCACGCGCGTACACGAGCGCACGCGCACACACACAACTACCGGTACGCAAAAAAAACCACACGCCACACTACTCATGCGCAATTAAATAAATACGTCATCATAAAAATGACGACTCGCTAACTAGCGTCCGCCAAAAATGACGCGAAACTTAACGTTCTCGGAATTCGACCAAAATCGCACCGTAGCTAAATACCCGGGCTACGAGAACAACGGCGAAGTCAAAAACGACTTCCGACGAACAAAACTCGAGCTACCCTCGCCCGAAGCCAAACACGAGAATTCCCTGAAAGGCTCAACCGGGTCTCCAAAACAGACACCGGCTAGCTGGGGAAACCCGCAAACAGGCTAAACCTCTAAGAACACCTAACGAGGTATTCTAACAACGGCTCGAGACGGAAAACGTCAACGTAACGCCGAAAAAGGATTTAAATAAATCATCGAAAATTCGGGGGCGTTACAGATGGGGTCATCCTTCCTTGTATAGTAAGCCATGTCAGGCTCTCTGAACTCCTCGGGAACGGGAGCTGATATGATCAACTCGCTGAAAGGTGACCCCTTGAGGGGTGGTCTCGCAACCTCCACTCGCGCGACCTGCTCGCCTGGAGGGCTAGCACTCGCCGGGCTGGAGAACAACTCCCGACCGGGGAGGTCTCGCTCGACCCCTTCTCTCATCCTCTCCTTCCCAGATCTTCTTCCTGATGCACTTCCCTCTCCCCCTGCTGGGGTTATCTCGCTTATGCCCCTGGGAGGCAGCTCGCCGAGACAACTCTGGGTTAGCTCGCTGAGACCCCTGGGAGACAGTCCCTGGGGGGGTGGGGGTTGAGCTGTCAGCCTGAGGGGCAATATTTCACAGCATCTCCATGATGCCTCAGATGGAAGCCATTAACTCCTCCCTTCCTACGAAGGGTGCCGGGTTTGGGAGCTCGCCGAGATCATCACTACCTCCCTGATCTCCGGTCATGACACTCTCCCTAGATCTTCTGTGTTAGTCACTCTCCACGCTCACCGCACAAAAATATTGAAATCAAAAACTTGGTCTCTCGTGGAGTTCGGGGTCCCTAGAAAGGGGTGACCTCACACTTACTACACTTAGGAGAACGTCACGGGCCAAATGCTCAGGAAACTAGGAACAGAACCTCGGCTCTAGCGTGGAGGTCCCACCTCACACCCGGAAGACCATTGGGGTTTCCCCCTCCCTAGCCAATGCTGTGCTAGGTGCCTTGGAGAAAGAAAGCGAGAGGATTCAAGTGATGAAGAAGTCCTCACTCCAAGGCACCCTCAAGGGTCTATTTATAGTTTTTTTGGGAATGGTCTGCCAATAACCAAATCCTGCTACCCTAAAACGACCAAAATGCCCCCGGATTGGTCTGCCAATAGCCAAATCCCGCTGTTCTAAATAGTTAAAAGCAGTCCACAAGGGGCAGTCCCTCAAGCCGGACGAGCAGGCCACAAGGCGAGACGGCGGCCTGGCCTGACGAGCCGGGAGGGCTGGCCTGACGAGCCAGGCGACCTGGCCTTACGAGCCGGGCGGGCTGGCCTGACGAGCCGGGCGGGCTGGCCTGACGAGCCGGGAGGGCTGGCCTGACGAGCCCTACGCCTGGTTTGACGAGCCCTACGCCTGGCCTGACGAGCCCTATGCCTGCTGGAGGACCCCCACTCTGCGAATACGGGGTTTTACAATCAAATGTGCAATAATGTGTTATGATCATTAATGTTAGGTTAACTTTTACAATGACTTTCTATTTTCTGTTGAATAATTTTTGAATCAACTTACAATGAGAAAGATGTTAAGTCATCAAATATGGAATGATTAACATCTAACCATCTTGAGTTTTCATCAAGAGATTATTTGAGATTTTCAATCTGTTATTAGATGTTTGAATGTCTGCAGCTATAGGTTCTTACCATCAAATCATAAACATATGAGAAAAATTTCGTATTTATATGAATTTTAATCTCATCTCCTTCGATGTTTTGTTTGTGAGAACTTTATTTAAGTCTTTTGTTAAAGCGTCTACAACATTATTCTTTGACCTCACATCAATCATGATCATAATCCATTGACTTATGAGGGGGGATCAACCAAGCTTGTTTCATCCTTTGTTGCCTTCTTTTACAATTGAACAAAGTGTTCATAATAATTATTTTTGTAACCTGATTGTCGTAATAAATTGCAATAGAACTCAGTTTCAAGCTTGTCAGTCAAATGTCCATATTCAAATCTCTTATCCACTCTGCTTCTTCTTATGCTAAAGCTAGAACGTAAAGTTCGGATCTCATAGACGAAAGAGCAATGCATGATTGCCTATTGGACTTCCAGGCTACAGTTTCTTCTCCTAGTATGAAAATAAACCCACTAGTGGACTTGTTATAATTTATTTTTGACTACTATGATACATCAAAATATCCTTCAAGAACTTGAAGATGATCATTGTAATTGTAATATAAGACATACTTTTGAGTGTGTTTAAAGTATCTCATCATCCTATCGAGAGCATTCCAATGGTCTTTGCTAGAATTACTAGTGAATCTGCTTAATATACATATAGTAAAGGTTATGTTAGGTCTAGTGCAGACCACATCATATATGAGACTATTGTACAACCTCATATTCGCTGAGTGGGACCTAAAGGCTTGAGACCCTAGCTTTGAGCTGGCTTTAAGCTAATTGGGTCAGCTGAATAGAATAGGCGGAAGGGTTCCCGCCCGGGTTATGCCGGATGACTTGCGCCTGGGCAATCGAGAGGCCCCCAGAAGGGGCGTTGAATAATGCTTCTCCACTCAACGCCCTTTGGTTATTGGTTTTACGTTGAGTGATGTTTCTCCACTCAACGCCCTTTGGTTTTTGGTTTGGCGTTGAGTGATGTTTCTCCACTCAACGCCCTTTGGTTTTTGGTTTGGCGTTGAGTGATGTTTCTCCACTCAACGCCATTTGGTTTTTTGTTTAGCGTTGAATAATGCTTCTCCACTCAACGCCCTTTGGTTCTTGGCGTTGAGTGATGTTTCTCCACTCAGCGCCCTTTGGTCTTTTTGCTCCCGCCAGCGGTAGGCGGGAAGGCTAAGGAACGAGAGGGTTCCTGCCCAGGGCACGCAAGAGGGCTTGCGCCATAGGATAAGCGGGAAGCCCGCGGGATCAGCGAGAAGGCTTTCGCCAGGGAGATCCCAGAGGTGAAATTACATGGGTACCCTTAGGTAAAATTACCTGGATGCCCTTGGGTCTGCATTTAACTCCTCAAAACAGCGGAGTTTGGCTGTTGGCAGACCATCCCAGGGTATTTCAGTAATTTCGGGGTTGTAGAATTACGCTTTTGACAGACCAGATACTAGAAACCTATAAATAGACCCACAAGTTCCTCAGAAGGCGGGCTTTCATAATTTCTAAAATCTGCTAGTGCTTTCTGAGGTTCTCCTTGCTCAGCAATTGGCTTTGGAGGGGAAGCGCTCAGAGATCTTCCGGGTTAGTGGAGGAACCTCCCAGCTGAGGCTTAGGGTCAGTTACTAGTTCTTTGTTACTGGTCAGGGGTTTGAGTTTGGGAGAAGTAGGTGTTGGCTACACCCCAAGGTCCGAAAGGAGCTCTGCTTAGTGCACCAGCGTTGAGGCGTATGATAGGTCTGACTGGTAGTGATGATACCGGTTTAGAGGTGGGCGAGGCCCAACCCACCGCTTCCGTTTACCACTACGGAGGTATCCTGGGAGGTTAGGCTTCAGAAAGGGGGAACTAAAGGTCTGTGTGCACAGAGTCGGGTGAGTGAGTTGCACTTGCATGATCACATCATAACATATTTGCATGTCATAGCATCATCATTGCATCAACCCCTGACACCTATTTATATAAAGTGGTATGAGACGCTTTATACAATAGGCCCTACAAAACGATCCATTGGCTTATAAGTTCGCGTGAGCACGCTTATAAGTTAAGGTTTATATTTTGTATATAGATATTGTTTGCTTGTAAACCGACACCTTATCGTATAAATTGGTATGAGACTTTTTATACGATAGGAGCCTTGCAGAAGATCCTTTAGCTTATGTGTTTTCATATAAGTTAAGGTTACATATTTCATGTTTTGTCTTTCATACTTTTATTACTGCTGCTTATTCTCATAGAACTGCTAGATTAGTTCTGTCGCCACCTGCTTACATTTGTTACTCTCCACCTTCATAGCTTCCCTTTCCTTCTACCCGCTCGGTGCCTAGGAGCCATGAGGGAGGGGTGGGGGATGATAGGACTTAGTCTTTTAGACTAACGGTTTTCAGACCAAATCATTTTAGGGGATCGTGAAGCCGAACATGGAGGAGCAGCCCCGGAGGTCGACACGCTTGGAGATGGGGCAGTCTAGTACCGGAGTTTAGACAGCCGAGATAGTGAGTCCCAACCGCTAGTAGTTTATTAGTTTTGCTTCCGCTTGAGAGACTCTTGTAGTGAAGATTTGATGTATTGGGCATGGGCCCTGTTTTCAGCACGTTATTTTTCTGTTGACTCTCCCTTCATGGAGATTTATTTTATATACATGTGATTCTTGTGGACTAATTTTGAGCTCATTCTTACTCTTATACTTTATTCTACACTTCTGCGATCGATATGGCCGGCAGAATCGGCGCCTTGTAGTGACGACCTTCTCGGACGTGTTGGTGTCACCGCAAAGCGGCGGTTCTGGGCCTAAGACCCCGGTGGTTAAAAAGAAAAAAAAAGGGTCTTACAGTGGGCTTGGGATGTCGATGTCCACTGGTATGACCGCTTATGAACCATAACAATGGTTGAAGGGCGTCTCACCGGTTGGAGTTCTTGATGCTGTCCTGTAGGCACATAAGACGCTGGGGAGGGCGTCTAGCCATTGCCCCCTGGCCTCTTGACGGCGAGTCTTTAGTCATTTCAGGCAAGTCTTTAAGCCTTTCAAGCTTGTGGAAACGGGCTGAGTAAATCGATCCCCCACTGCGTGATGGGCCATGCACCCCGGAGTGGGGTGAGCCCGATCGGGGGTTGATGTGAGACATTGGAGTAGAGATGACAGCTTTCACATGTTCGAAATCAAGAGTGACTTTTTTTAGCGTGGGCTAGTAGAGCCCTTGTCATATACTTTCAGTGTCAAAGCCTTTCTCCTAGATGCTCCCTGTATACGCCCTCATGTACTTCCCTTAGAGTAAAGTCTACCTGGGATGAATTTAAGCACTTTAGGTACAACCCAGAGAAAGAATGCTTGTAGAGCTCGTTAGCAATGATGGAGAATGAGGCGGTGTGGATTCATAGGCGTCGAGCTTCTACTGGGTCCACTGGCAGTTGCCCGTTTCAAGGTAGACGATGATATGATCCATGCTGCAGGGCTCCCCTCCTGCGATGGTGGCGATCCCCCAATGTTCGAGACAATAGGAATGAACAAGTCCTTGACTCGGTGTTGCCAAGTCTGGTACCCCGTAGCGGAGTTGGCGAGGTTGGACAGAGCCTCAGCTCTGTTGTTCTGCTCTCGAGGAATGCGGAGGATCTGATGAGACTTGATTTTCCCAAGGAGAGATTTCGCCAGCTATAGGCGAGTTGTTCGTTCTTTACCTCGTAGTCCCCCTCAACCTGTGAGACTACTAGCTGAGAGTCAGTGTTGATGGTTAAGCTTTCAACCCCTACAGTCGATCGACAGGCGAAGGCCGTCGATTAGGTCCTCGTACTCCCGATCCCCCAATCTTCTAACTTGCGATTTTTCTCCACTCGCACGCAGAGTTCCACGCCGTCATCACTCTCTCCCACAGTCCCACCTCGTGCCGCGATGTCCTCTTGCCCACCTCGCTCTAGCACACACAGTTCCATCTTCCATGCATGTCGGTATCATTGCTTACCTTTCCCGCATGCAAATTCGGGGCTTGCCGACTATTTGACGCCAAATCCTAGGCTTGTTGAAGCTTCTTCCTCACACATACATCACATTTCTGCTTGATGTTTTCATATTCTTTCTTCTGTTGGATGTTGTCCATTTTTTTGTCCAAAATGATGGTCTACTAATAAATATAAATTAGAGGCTTTCAAAGATGGTCAAAATGAATGAGAATTAAACAATGCTTTTAAAACGTTTCATAAAATGCCTGAGAGAAAATGTGAATCTAGGATAGCCCACATGATGAATTAAAATTTGTTCTTCAGAAATTTAATAACTCTCTTTTAGTCTAAATTAGTCGTGCACGAAAAGACCCCGGTCCCGGTCCGGGACCGGTCCTGGGCAGGACCGGTCTTTTGGGGCACCGGTCCCGGACCGGTCCTGCCCAAACCGGTCCCGATCCGGGACCGGTTTTTCCTCTGAAAACCGGGACCGGCTGGGACCGGAAAAACCGGTCCTAACCGGTCCTAACCGGTCCCAGACCGGGACCGGTTTTTAAATAAAAATTATTTTTAAAAATAAAAATTAATTTTATTTTTAAGTTTTAATATTAATTAAAAAAAACTAAAAAACTTGTATGTACAACCCCATATTCGCTGGGCGGGACCCGGAGACTTCACTGAGGGATTGGGCTAGCCTTGGGTTAACCCTAAGGCATACTTGTGGAGTTCTCGTCCTTAAAGGCTCCCGCCTGCCGGTGGGCGATATCGTTCGCGCCACGACAGGCTTCGGGTCCAAAGCCAGAGGAGCTTCCGCCCTGAAGGAGCTCCCGCCAAGGGCAGGCGAAAGCTGGGGAAACCAGAGCAGATAGTCGAGCTCCCGGCAGAAGAGATCGTCGACAAACCAGAGCAGATAGTCGAGCTCCCGGCAGAAGAGATCGTCGACCGACCAGAGCAGATGGCTTGACTACGGAAGCTCCCGCCTTAGGGAAAGCTCCCGCCCAGAAAGGCGAGAAGGCCTTAGGTGAGCCTTCATTCGCAATGGCATCATGACTACCTAGCGCGAGAACCTTCCTAGCAGGAGTTCTCGCCAAGGTGGGCCTAGTGGGGACCCAGCGAGAGCCTTCTAGGCCGGGGGTCTCGCCAAGTGGGCCCACGGGGTGGGACCCTGAGTCCAGAGGAGATTATTTTATTATTATTATTTATTATTTTTTACCCCCAGGTAAAATTACCCAAATGCCCTTGGGATGGTAGCGGGATTTGGCTATTGGCAGACCCCTCAGGGGTATTTCAGTATTTTCAGGTCAAAGGAAGACTATAAAAAGACCCATAGGGGCTCTTTGGAAAGGAGGCTTTCATTATTCTCTAACTCTAGTGCTTTCTGAGGAGCTCCCAGCCCAGCATTTGGCTTTGGAGGGGAAGCTCTCAGAGATCTTCCGGGTGTGTGGTGGGACCTCCCAGCTGAGGCTTTGGGTCTGTTTTAGGACCTTAGCAGCCAGTCAGGGGTCGAGATTTGAGAGAAGTAGGCGTCGGCTGCACTTTGGTTCGTGAACATTCGTTGAGGTCATTTTTGGCTTCAACAGTTCTGGTGCGGTGAGCGTGGAAGCAGTCGGTGTAAGAAAATCTCGAGTTAAGTCCCATGGCGGGAGGCGAAGGTGAAGGATCAGGCGCAGGAGGATCCCCCACCCGGGTAGACGATGCGACGAAGAAGATGTTTGAGGACTTCAGGCGAGAAGTCATGCAGACGATCAACTTAGCCTTCTCGGCAAGGAATGAGTGGGAGACGCCGCAGGTTCCGGTGGAGGTGGTTCCGCTGTTAGGCGAGAACGCTCCAGGGCAGCGCCCCGGGAAGGAGGTCCCGGTGGAGGCAGGCGAGAGGGATGTGGCCGCGCGGGAACTCTTCCCAGGCCAGCGTCCCGGGAAGGAGGTACCGGTGGACCTGGGCGAGAGGGAGGCGACAGTGTGGGAGCTTTTCCCCGAGCACGGTCTCGCGAATCGGTCCAGTCAGCCGAGGTAGCGGGACATGCCTTCTCGCCAGGCAGGGGGAGAGACCCCCTTTAGTGAGCTCATTGTCTCGGCTCCAGTGCTGGAGGGGTTCCGGGAGCCGGACATGACCTACTACACCGGGAAGGACGACCCGGTTCAGCACGTGCAATGGTTCGAGGACGTGGTATCCATCAGGCAAATGTCGGATGCCTTCAAGTGTAGGCTGTTTGCCATCACTCTGAAAGAGAAGGTCAGGGACTGGTTCCACCAGTTGCCGGCAAGTTCCATCTACAGCTTTGAGGATCTGCGCAGGGGTTTTCTGTTGAGGTTCTCAACTTCGAAGAAAAGGAAGAAGGAGGCTGAGTGCCTGTTTGCAGTGAGGCAGAAGCCGGAGGAGACGCTGGGTCACTATGTGGACCGTTTCCAAGAGGAGATTCTCTTGGTCCAGGAGGTCCCAGGGTACGCGTTAATGCTTGCTTTCACCCTGGGGCTGAGACTAGGGTTTTTCAGCATGGAGTTGAAGAGGGTGCCTCCTCTCTCTTTTGAGGAGCTCATGGAAAGGGCGGCGAAGGAGATAGACTTTGAGAGGGCAAACCCTGCGTTTGCGAGGAAGCTAGCCAGGTTGGCCGAGGATGATGTGAAGGAGTCGGTAGTAGGAAGGCAGAGAGAGCAGAGGGAGCAGAGGGAGCCGAGGGAAGATAGGAGAAGAGAAGAGCCCCGAGGGCAGGGACAACAGCATGGGGGGGGCCAGGGAGCCGAACAACCGACTGGGTTGGAGGCCTCAGGAGGGCCGCCCCCAGGGCCAAGGAGGACTTCAGGGAAGAGATAAATTCCAGGAGCAAAGAAGGCTGGAGCAGGGAGGATGGCGACAAGGACCAAGGGGTCATTTCCCACCGCCGCAGGAGGCTATGGAGGTGGGAAGGGGAAGAGGAAGAAGAATTCGGGGAGCCGGAAGAAGGGGAGGAGGAGAAGGAAGAGGGGGCAGGGTGGCGTTGCCTTATTGTGACTTCCATCAGGAGGAGGGTCACGCAACGGCCACCTGCCCAGAGTTTCTGGAGATAAGAGGGGCCAGAGGGGTCGGAAGGCAAGATCCGCCTGTAAGGATCGTTGAAGTGCAGCGAGAAGAGGCTGAGGACAGGTGCGAAGACAGGGTTGACGTGGGGACCCGAGGAGGGATCGGAGTGATCCATGGGGGAGTGGGGATCGAGGCAACCCGCAAGGGGAGCCTTCAAACCATGTTCCGTTGAGGGGTCGCCTCAACTTCCCTGGCTCCCCCCCAGAGGAGAAGATCACTTTCTCATCCGCAGATATGCCAGACTACGAGGATCCGTTCTGCGACACGCTTGTGATCCAGACAGCGGTGGAGAACTACACCGTCTCCCGGATACTGGTGGACAATGGGAGCTCGGTGAACGTGATCTTCAAGAAGGCCTTTGACGAGATGAGGGTGGAAGGAAAAAGGGTCCTAGCTTCTGATGGACCGCTCTTTGGTTTCTCCGGAGAAAGGAAAGAAGTGGAAGGGGGAGTGGGCCTGCATGTGAGGCTTGGGGGCGTCTCACGGAACTGTCGGTTCGTGATTGTAGACGCCCCGAGTAGTTACAATGCCATCTTTGGACATCCCCTCATCAGCGCCTTCCGCTGCGTACCCTCCTCATACCACCAATGCCTCAAGTTCAACAATGGAGGGGTGCAGGTTAGGATCAGGGGGGATCCGAAGATGGCAAGGCAGTGCTATGTGACGGCGGTTAACACCGTGTCGTGGATGGCGGAGGCAGAGGAGTTGGAGAAGGAGATGGCTGAGCAGGAAGGGGTTGAGGAAGGGGAGATAAGCCTGGGAGAGGCGATGGAGGCTGTTGAGGAGATGGCGGAGAAGGAGGAGATTGGCCTAGGAGAGGCGAGAGGAGTGACGGATGAAGAAGAGCAGAGACAGGGGGAGAGCCTGGAGGAGGCGATGGAAGTTGATGAGGTTGGGGGAGAGGAGCTCGAGTTTGAGCAGGAAAAGGCAAGGGTAAGTTGGGAGCGGTCGCGGCTGGAGCCGGCCGAAGAAGTGGTGGAGATGGAGGTGCTTACAAGAGCGGGGGAGGTGTAAAGGGTTCGGATCAGCGGAGGCTTGAGCCTCGAGGATCAGGAGCGGATGCGAGCCTGCATCCAAAGCAACATCGACATCTTCGCTTGGAGCGCGGCAGACATGTCGGGCATCGACGCGGACGTGGCCTGTCATCGCTTGAACCTGGATCCCAGAGCCCGCCCCATACGCCAAAAGATGAGGGCCATCGCCACCAAGCTAGAAGCCCCCATCCGAGAGGAGGTCAAAAAGCTCCTAGACGCGGGCTTCATCTCAGAGATCCAGTATCCAGGCTGGATCTCCAACGTGGTAATGGTAAAGAAGGGAGGAGGAAAATGGCGCATGTGTATTGATTTTTCTTTATTAAATAAATCGTGTCCCAAGGATTGCTACCCCTTACCTCGAATCGACGCGCTGGTTGACTCAGCCGTCGGTTTTTCTCTTATGAGTTTTTTAGATGCATTTTCAGGTTACCATCAGATCCGGATACACCCTCCTGATGTCAAGGATGTTTCCTTCATCACGAGAGAGGGATGCTTCAGCTATAAGATGATGCCCTTCGGGTTGAAGAACGCAGGGGCAACGTACTAACGTATGATGGATCGAATCCTTCGAGATCAAAGGGGAAGGAACCTGGAGGTCTATGTGGATGACCTCATGGTCAAGAGCAAGTATGTTGATTCCCACTTGCGGGACTTGGAGGAGATGTTTGCCACCCTGCGAAGGTTCAAGATGAGGTTGAACCCCTTGAAGTGTGTCTTCGGGGCTAGTCGCGGGAAATTCCTCGGACACCTATTGACTTCCGCGGGGGTAGAGCCTAACCCCGATAAGGTTAAAGCTATACTAGACCTGGAATCACCTCGCAATGCCAAAGAGGTCCAGCGCTTGACCGGGAAGTTGGCCGGGCTAAGCAGGTTCCTCTCTCGGTCAGGGGATAGGTGTTCCTCTTTCTTTAAAGTACTTCGTGGTAACCAAGTATTCGAATGGACGGCTGAATGTGAAGAGGCATTTCAGGGGCTGAAGAGGCAACTCTCCCAAGCTCCGTTACTTCAAAGCCCGAAGGAGGGGGAGGACCTAGCCTTGTATCTCGGAGTAGGGGTAGAGGCAGTGAGCTCCGTCTTGGTTAGGGAGGAAGGAAAGAAACAGTTACCCGTCTATTATGTAAGCCGAATCTTAAAAAAGGCGGAACTCCGATACCCCATCATGGAGAAGCTAGCGTATGCTTTGGTCATCTCAGCTAGGAAGCTTCGCCCTTACTTTCAAGCGCACTCGATTAGGGTGGTAACCGACCATCCTCTTCGCAAGGTCTTTGAGGGGGTGGAGCATTCAGGAAGGTTGGCAAAGTGGTCCATCGAGCTAAGCGAGTTTGACATTTCTTTCGTCCCGAGGCTCTCCATCAAAGCCCAGGCCGTAGCGGATTTTTTGGCGGACTATGTTACTGAGGCCGAGGTTGAAGAACCAAGGCCGCAAGAAGCGTGGAAGATGATGGTCGATGGGGCCTCAGGAAGGCACTCCCTAGGAGGAGGTGTGGTGTTGGTAAGTCCTCAGGGGGTTACCATAGAGCAAGCGGTGACCTTCCACTTCCCTGTAACCAATAACCAAGCGGAGTACGAGGCTGTGATAGCTGGCCTTCGCTTGGCAAAGGAGCTGGAAATCCAGGATGTGGAGGCCTTCACCGACTCGATGGTGGTAGCATCACAGATCTGAGGCGAG
The DNA here is from genome assembly GCA_039513925.1 of Platanthera zijinensis. NCBI lineage: Eukaryota > Viridiplantae > Streptophyta > Magnoliopsida > Asparagales > Orchidaceae > Platanthera > Platanthera zijinensis. Next base: position 152,957,062 of record CM077094.1, on the reverse strand, counting down.
TTTGAGGCCCGGGAGCCGACCCTCGCGAGATATCTATCTAAGGTAAGAACTATCGTTGGAGGTTTCCGTTCATTCTCTATTCAACATGTTCCCAGGGAGGAAAGCGCGGCGGCTGATCGATTAGCGAAGTTTGGGCCTCGGGGAGGAGGCACCCTAACCGAACTGTTCCGACCAGCCATTGAAGAGGGGGAGTTGATGGAGGTGAATCGGCGGTCCTCATGGGTAGATCCGTTGGTGACTTTCTTGACCACAGGAGAACTGTCGGAAGAAGTCAATGATGCAAAGAGCTTCAGGCACAAGGCGGCTCATTACCTGATGCTGGAAGGGAGCTTGCATCGGAAGATGTTGTCAGGGCTCCTCGCGAGATGCGTGACCGAGGAGGAAGTCCCAGGGATCCTGGAGGAGGTGCATTCTGGAGAATGCGGCAGTCATTCAGGGGGAAGGACATTGGAAGCAAGGGTGATAAGGCAAGGATATTTCTGGCGGACTTTGAGGAAGGATACAGCTGAGTTCGCAAGGAGGTGTCGGAAGTGCCAAGTACATGCTCCCCTCCAGCTCTTGCCCGCCCAAAGGCTTCGAAGCATCACGGCGCCATGGCCCTTCGCCATTTGGGGAATGGACCTGGTTAGACCCTTCCCTCCAGCTAGCGGGCAGAGGAGGTTCCTCCTAGTTATGATTGACTACTTCTCCAAGTGGTTGGAGATCAAGCCTTTAGCCAAGGTAACCTCCCAGGTCATCAGGAACTTTGTTTGGGGGGAAATCATTTGCAGGCACGGATTGCCCCAAGCGATAGTGACAGACAACGGTCCTCAGTTTGCCAGCGAAGAATTCATCAGCTTCTGCACCCAATTGGGGATCGATCTCAGGTTCGCCTCTGTCCATCATCCTCGGAGCAATGGCTAGGTGGAGGCGGCGAACAAGGTCATTGTCAACTTGCTCAAAAAGAAGGTGGAGAACCTGAAGGGTAACTGGGTGGAACAGCTCCCTTCCGTCCTGTGGGCCTTGCGAACAACTCCGAACACGGCCACAGGGGAGACCCCCTTCAAGCTCTCTCATGGGTGCGAGGCTGTCCTCCCGGTGGAGTTCGAGGTTCGGTCCCCAAGGGTCACGGCCGCAGGTGAGGGAAGCGAAGCTTGGAGGTTGGAGAATGAGGAAGGGTTGCGCCTCTCATTAGATATGGTGGAAGAGCTGCGGGATGTTGCTGTCATCAGGCAAGAAGAAATAAAACGGCGAATGGCTCGGTACTTCGATAAGCACATCAGAGTCAAGCAATTCACCGAGGGGGATCTAGTACTGAAAAAGGTCGACACTGCAGGAAGGTCGGCCGCTGTTGGTAAGCTCAACCCTAGCTGGGAGGGGCCTTATATAGTAGAGAAGGCTCTGGTTAACGGAGGCTACTATCTCCAGGATGCGGAGGGAAGGACCTTGAGTCACACCTGGAATGGTGATGACCTGAAGCGCTTCTACCCGTAAGGGGAAAGAAGAATTGTAATGTTGTAAATAACTATTGCATTTTCAATAAGTTTATTTCAGAATATTGACTATCTCTGAGTATGCAATCTTTATGTTTTTTGTTTTAACCGGCTATGACTCCTCATCTCAATGATAGAATAGGCCTGGTTGAAGGAATCTTCATCAACACCCCGAGCTCGGCTCGGCCCCAGGTAGACCCGCTGCGCAGGCTCTCATCTAGCTGGCAGGTCCGAAGGCTCGCTTGTGGGGGAGAGGTTTGGTTATCTTCATCAACACCCCGAGCTCGGCTCAGCCCCAGGTAAACCCGCTGCGCAGGCTCTCATCAAGCTGGCAGGTCCGAAGGCTCGCCTGTGGGGGAAAGGTTGGCTCTTGTGATACTTTGTTCTTAGCCACTTCTACGACACCCCGAGCTCGGCTCGGCCCCAAGTAGACCCGCTGCGCAGGCTCTCATCAAGCTGGCAGGTCCGAAGGCTCGCCTGTGGGGGAAAGGTTGGCTCTTGTGATACTTTGTTCTTAGCCACTTCTACGACACCCCGAGCTCGGCTCGGCCCCAGGTAGACCCGCTGCGCAGGCTCTCATCAAGCTGGCAGGTCCGAAGGCTCGCCTGTGGGGGAAAGGTTGGCTCTTGTGGTACTTTGTTCTTAGTCACTTCTACGACACCCCGAGCTCGGCTCGGCCCCAGGTAGACCCGCTGCGCAGGCTCTCATCAAGCTGGCAGGTCCGAAGGCTCACCTGTGGGGGAAAGGTTGGCTCTTGTGATACTTTGTTCTTAGCCACTTCTACGACACCCCGAGCTCGGCTCGGCCCCAGGTAGACCCGCTGCGCAGGCTCTCATCAAGCTGGCAGGTCTGAAGGCTCGCCTGTGTGGGAAAGGTTGGCTCTTGTGGTACTTTGTTCTTAGCCACTTCTACGACACCCCGAGCTCGGCTCGGCCCCAGGTAGACCCGCTGCGCAGGCTCTCATCAAGCTGGCAGGTCCGAAGGCTCGCCTGTGGGGGAAAGGTTGGCTCTTGTGATACTTTGTTCTTAGCCACTTCTACGACACCCCGAGCTCGGCTCGGCCCCAGGTAGACCCGCTGCGCAGGCTCTCATCAAGCTGGCAGGTCCGAAGGCTCGCCTGTGGGGGAAAGGTTGGCTCTTGTGATACTTTGTTCTTAGCCACTTCTACGACACCCCGAGCTCGGCTCGGCCCCAGGTAGACCCGCTGCGCAGGCTCTCATCGAGCTGGCAGGTCCGAAGGCTCGCCTGTGGGGGAAAGGTTGGCTCTTGTGATACTTTGTTCTTAGCCACTTCTACGACACCCCGAGCTCGGCTCGGCCCCAGGTAGACCCGCTGCGCAGGCTCTCATCAAGCTGACAGGTCCGAAGGCTCGCCTGTGGGGGAAAGGTTGGCTTTTGCGATACTTTGTTCTTAGCCATTTCTACGACACCCCGAGCCCGGCTCGGCCCCAGGTTGACCCGCTACGCAGGCTCCCATCAAGCTGGCAGGTCCGAAGGCTCGCCTACGGGGGATAGGTGGAGTCCTTGACTTTTTGATCCTTGGTTCTTGGTTGGTAGTTACTACATTACAACGAGCTCGGCTCGAACCCCGGTAGACCCGCTGCGCAGGCTCCCATATAAGCTAGCAGGTCCGACGGCTCGCCGGTGGGGTAGGGGTTTAATTGGTTGGAAAAATATGTGGGCAGGGCCCTGACCTAGACCGGAGGCAAGGCCCCAAAGGTCTCGGCCAGTAAAGGTCTCAGTTTGGAGGTCTCGACCAGTAAGGGTCTCGGCTCAAAGGTCTCGGCCAGTAAAGGTCTCGGTTTGGAGGTCTCGGCCAGTAAAGGTCTCGGTTAAAGGGGGTCCTCGCAAAAGGAGGCTCCCGACGGACCTGGGCAGGACGACTTAATCGACGACGCGAGGTTCCCGCCTAACTGATCTCTAAGGAAGATTACCCTAAAGAGACTAAGGGTCTCGGCGGAAGCTCGCACGGAAGCCCTTCGGCAGAATAATATACTTTCAAGCACACACTGACAATGAAAGATGGAACATTACTCTACATAAAATTAATTACAAAAGTTGGAGCCTCTCGCTCATTACAAGAGAAACAAAAAGAAAAAAGAAGCTTAGGGGGGCGCGCTGTAACTCCCGCTGGTGCTCTCGCTTGAATCATCGCCAGAGCTCGCTTCAGATGTCTCGCCAGCGGCGGTAGAAGATCTCGGGATGTCTGAGGGAGGCGAGTCCGGCGCGCCTGGAGGTTTGGGAACTGGATCGTAGAGCCAAGGGAGGAGTTGGCGAGCGTCGATGGTCGCGCCGTCCTCCCGAAGCAGCTTGACGTCTCGCAGCGTCTCGAGCGTCAGCTTGACGGTTGCCTGAGCGTTGGCTTGCAGCAGCTTGTCAACGTCGTACTCCGAGAGGTAATGACTCCTCAGCCTCGCATCTAGCTCCGGAGGCGGGACCTTCATCATCTCAGCGCGAAGCTGTTCCCTCAGGAGGACGCTCTCGCAGCGCGCGTCGGCCAGCTCTGCGCGAAGCTCCTTGACTTGGGCAGAATCCTGTGGAAAAGAGTTCAGTCTGGAAACATCGCACAGTCGTAACTTCGAGAAACGAGAGCAAGGGTTCGGGATGGTCTCGCTTACCTCGGTCGCGGGGCGTAGAGACAGCGCCAGTCGAGCATCCGCAAGCTCCTGTTGAGCTCTCGCGAGTTCTTCTCTCGCGGTGTGCGCTCGAGCCATCGCGTCCTCCCTTGCCTTGCGCATATCGGTGAAATTCTTGTCGATGGTGAGGCTTCGACGCGCACACATGTGTGTAAGCTCGAACCCGCGCAATAGAGCCCGGGTGGCATCAAAGGCTAGAAGGCGGGTGGACATCTGGTCAAACACGCTGGCATCCTCTCGGCTGTAAAGGTCATATCCGAGCGAGAAGGCCTCGCCAGTCACTTGTTCCCCCTCCGCCCAGCTGGGAAGGAGCGTCGAAACCCTGATTAAGTTTGACTCGGGGTCCCATTCCATCTGAGGCTTCCCCTCCGCGTCGGCGTACTTCACGCCGAAACCAAAGTTCCTGTGCCCTTTCGGCACCTCCTGGGGCGGAGCTCGGGCGGAGGTTTCGGCGGCGACCACTTCTCCCCCAGCCTCGCTTGCGGCCGGTGGGTTCCCGGTGGAAGCCTCGGCGCGGCTCTTGGCGGCGGTATCCTTCTCGCTGGCCCTTTGGAGGATCGCTTCGAAGGAGCTGCCTGCGGGAAGGGGTTGGACAGGCGAGACGGCCGGGGCTTTCCCCTTCTCGAGAGCAGATGGTTTTGGCCTCTTCAGCGTTCGGAGAGGAGGAAGGGTGACCTTCCGCTTCTTGGCTGTTGTCGGCAAAGGAGGGGTTGGATCTTTTCGGCAGGCGCTGGCGCTAGCTTCCGCGAGCGCAAGGGAGCCTCTCGCGGCCAGACCCTCGATACCCCGGCTGTTGATGTGCAAAATGCGACACCAACCAGTCAACGGGTGTTCGGTCTCACAAGCTGAGGATGAGGGAAGAAGGGTTGCGGGGATAGAGAGGAAGCTTGCTTGAGCAGAGGAAAAGCTTGCTCGAGCAGAGAGGGAGCTTGATCAGGCACTGTCGAGCAGACAGCTACTTGAATGGTTAGCTTTGCAGGTTGATGCCGAGAGAGGAGAGAAGAAGAGAGGAGGCCGCTAGCAGCGGCAATAACAGACTTCGCCCGCCGCGGCTTGAATGCCACTCTTGCGACGGGCTTTTCCTTTATTCAAGAATAGTTACAATTTGCTATTGCACCATTACATATAAGAGCTGTAGAGGGTACAATGGGGGAAGCTGGCGGCTGAGGAAAGAGATGCCAGGAGCTAAGTAAAAGAAGCTGCAGAGGACTGGAGAACTGAAGCTGAAGATGCTGCCCAAGCTGCCTGATGAGGGCAGAAAAAACTAAGTCCACAGCTTTGACGACCTGGGCGGACTGAGGATTTGGAGGCCGCAGACCTTGCCTGATCAACCTTGACGGACTGAGAAAACCGAGTCCGCAGCCTTGCCTGATCAACCTTGATGGACTGAGAAAACCGAGTCCGCATCCTTTGATCAAGGTTGCAGTTCTCCTCCCGCCCATCCAGAATGAGAGGTCTTGGGGGGTATTTATAGGCCCGGGGAGAATCTTTGAAGCGGGGCCCAGTGACGTCATCCTTGACGACCTCAGCGACCTGAGCAACCTGACTGAGCAACCTGAGGAGCAGGCAGACGGACCCCGAGCAGGCAACTCTGGGCTGATTGGGGGGACTCCAGGAGGAGTTCTCCCTTGTCGGAGCGGAGGCCGCCCCTAGCGGCGGCCTGGGCGGACTCGGGGGAGTCCGCCCGGCAGGCGAGGCCGCCCCTAGCGGCGGCCTGGACGGACTCGGGGGAGTCCGCCCGGCAGGCGAGGCCGCCCCTAGCGGTGGCCTGGGCGGACTCGGGGGAGTCCGCACAGCAGGCGAGGCCGCCCCTAGCGGCGGCCTGGGCGGACTCGGGGGAGTCCGCCCGGCAGGCGAGGCCGCCCCCTAGCGGGCGGCCTGGGCGGACTCGGGGGAGTCCGCCCGGCAGGCGAGGCCACCCCCTAGCGGGCGGCCTGGGCGGATTCCAGGGGGAATCCGCCCGGCCCGGGGAGGCCGCCCCCTAGCGGCGGCCTGGGCGGACTCGGGGGAGTCCGCCCGGCAGGCGAGGCCGCCCCCTAGCGGGCGGCCTGGGCGGACTCGGGGGAGTCCGCCCGGCAGGCGAGGCCGCCCCCTAGTGGGCGGCCTGGGCGGATTCCCCCTGGAATCCGCCCGGGCGGATTCCAGGGGGAATCCGCCCGGGCATCAGAGGCTGCCCTTGGCGGGCGGCCCATGGAGACCAGCGGAGGCCGCCCCTGGCGGGCGGCTGGCGGAGCATCCAACCTTGGGCGATTTTGGACCCGACAGTCCGTCTTGCGCGGACACGGTGGACATCAGGGGTAACCTGCTCCTTGCGGATGGGAACCTGTAAGAGAAAAAGCAGAAACAATAGGCACATTGGAGAGGATTGCCGATTTTAGGGTTAACATAATCCCCGCACTTTTTCAAGTTCCGCAGGAAACTTCGAAAAAGTAGGAGACCCACGAAAATCGTGATCCTCCCCTTGAGAAATAGGAAAGAAACAATTTAGAGATCAGGAGAGATAGAACCTGATGCCCCTGAAAGATCTGTCAGTGCCCATATTTTACCTGCGAAGAAAAGTCAATACAGGTAAAAGGAGGTACATCTTGTGTGTACCTGAGTTGAAAAGAACTTGCTGGTATCTGTTGATCTCTGCAAAAGAAAAGTAATCAACAGATATGATAGAAGAGTAAGGTGCAAGTACCTGAAAGGAACTTGCCACTATCTGCTAGTTTCTGCAAAAGGAGAGTAAGCAAGCAGGTAGAAGAAGAAAATTAGCTGCAAGTACCTGAGAGGAACTTGCCACTATCTGCTAGTCTCTGCAAAAGGAGAGTAAGCAAGCAGGTAGAAGAAGAAAATTAGCTGCAAGTACCTGAGAGGAACTTGCCACTATCTGCTAGTCTCTGCAAAAGGAGAGTAAGCAGACAGATATGACAGGAGAGTAAGGTGCAAGTACCTGGGAGAACTTGCTACTATCTGCTGGTCTCTGTAAAAGAAGAGTAAGCAAACAGATATGATGAGAGAGCAAGGTGCAAGTACCTGACATACTCTGCTATCAATTGAATAATGATTAAACTGTGATGATGATTGTCTCGCGTGATCAAGGTATACTGTCAACATAATAACTCAGATCCGCAAGATAAGAAAATCCGAAATTAGATTCACGATGGCACGGCTTGTCAATCAGGAAGTTCCATATGCCTTAAATGATGTATGATTAACATTTGATAGGAGAACTTGTTGATCATTATCTGATAAGAGCTTATGCAGGTAGTGCACATAGGATGATCATAAGTCAAGAAAAGATGTTGCAGATCCTTGGAATAGGTTGGATTCAACCTGTAAGAAGGTAAAAAAGGAGAGAAAAGAGACTACCCCCGAGGATGATATAAAAGGTTGAATGCTGCCACAGGTGTTCCCCGTGGGCATTATGCATCACTTGCCAAAGTCATCCTGGGTGCAGTCCTAACCAAAGCGGGCTGGCCGCGCATCCTTTAGAAGGGCACAAATAAACTAGAAATAATCCTAAGAAGGATCGACAGATGCACTGCTCTCTTGCCTCGGGTTACAAGCATCGCTGATCAATTAGACTAGTTGCGCCAAGTGGCCAATTGCTTGTCTGCGGATTGATCAGCGGAGTTGTGAGTCCCGCGGAGGCACGGATCGAGAGTACCATAGAGTGTTCGGCCGTCACAGTTGTGAGATGATCGAGGAGACAAGGCTACACTTGATCGCCATTGCTTGTCAAGCAAAGATCATCGTAACTGTAACGTATCCCTAACGGAGCACGATAGAACTATCGCAGGAGGCCTCCCCTAAGCACTCACACTGCGCTAGACATCGGCCGGGATCCAAAGCCCCGTCATCCTCCGCACGAGAGTTGAACGGCCCCCACTACACATATGAGAAAGCTCCTCATCATATGTTGTCATTGTGGTTTTACACCTGAGGACAATCTTGAGGGGGCACTGAGCAAGACTTGGCGATATCTCGGTGGTTCAGTGATCTCTTTGGCAAAGAGAAAAATATGGTGAAGAAGCATCACAAAAAGGGAACTGTGTCAGTATGAGATCTCTGACGTAAGCTTTATTGAATGAAAAATGAAACACTTAGAAGTGCTGAAAAGTAAAATGTTTGAAGAGTAAAGTAAAGGCAACCAGTCACGATCGTGAGGGGCTTTGAGGAACTGCGATTGGTCATAGCTGATGATGCAAGAACTGTGTCCTCTTTGCTTCAAAATAGCCTTCCAAGGGGACCTTCGTCAACGACATCGATGCACTCACTTGCAAAATCAATGGACCCCAGACGGCCCTTGTCATGTATTTCTATGCACTCCTGCTGACCTTCAGCCACCTCCTTGCCCTTGGAGGTGGAAGGTTTTGAAGAATCAATTTTCTTGACCAGGTCGTTGATCTTGCCCTCGATGAGCAATCTTTCAACCAATCGCCGAAGGGCCTTGCAATCTTCAGTTAAAATGACCTTTCTCTCTGTGGAATTCACAGAACGGGTCTGAACTTCTTGATCTCTGATTCGCCGGTTGGTAGGGCTTTTTGGAATATGTCTTATCCTTCATGATTAGGCTAACTTCTTGCATGACCTCATCTAGCTCAAATTCTGGCAGGTCACCTTCTTGCTGCTGATGAACTGTAGCTGCTAGCGGAGATGATGTTGACAATGGTAGCAGCCGCTCTTGGGTACGATCATGGCCTTGGAAGGGGTGTTGATGATGCTGAAATCTTCTTGCTTTCCTAGAGAGAGATGGAAAGTCTTTCCGAGGAGACCTCGGAGGTTGCTTGTAAGAAGAAGAATTTTTCTCTGACACCAGCCTGGAGACGAAGCTGGGGTTGCTCTTTTCACCGCGAATATACGAGTTGGCTAAACCAATCAGCTCTTGATAAGTCCTGGGTGCTCGGACATTAGCTTCAAACTTTAGTGGACCTTCACGCAGGCCGTGGATGAGAGCCACTCGGTACATTTCTTGATCAACGATCTCAATGTCCAAGATTTCTTTCTGAAAACGATCCACATAATGAGACCAAGTCTCATTCTCTCGCTGCCTGATCTCAAAGAGGGCTTCTGGACCGCCCTTCCTCTTTGAAGATGTAGAAAATCTGAGCAGGAACTCTCTTTGCAAGTCAATAAAGGAAGAGATTGACTGAGGTCGCAGTCCATAGAACCAGTCTCTCACTTGACCATCAAAGGTCGTTACGAGGAGCTTGCTCTTGGTAGCATCTGAGAGGGTCTTGAGAGCAACGGCTGATTCAAAGGCTTGAAGATGCTTGACAGGATCAGTCTCCCCAGTGTAAATGGGCAACCGTGGCTCTCGGAAGTTGACTGAAGTTGGCTCATACCGAACACTCTCCGTAAACGGCGATGGCTCTTCTTGTTCTACTGCATAAGGAAAGTAAGGAGCATGAGCAGTAGTTGCAAAAGGAGCAGGAGGATAGGAGTAAAAGGTTGCTACGGGAGGAGCAAAGGCAGGAGCTGAAGAGGAGGGGTGACTTCCCTGAAAGTTCAAAAATCTGGCTGGACTTCCCCGGGCAGCCTCCCGGAAGAAGTTTTGACGAGCTGCAAACTCATCATCTTGAGATCGCAAGGGAGCTGCTGGCCCCTGCGGAAAGGTTGGAGTATAAAGAGGAGGATAGACCGGCGGATAAGCCGGTGGATAAACTTGAGGAGTCTCTGATGTTGGTGCTGGATTGATTGGAGGAACTGGCGCTGCTGAAGATTGAGCGGCCAATTGCTGCATGAGAGCTGCTAGAGTACGGTTGATGGCTTGAAACTATTGGGCAGTTTCTCTGTGGGATTGCTCTAAGGCCTCCCAAAGAGGATCATCACTGGGACTTGGAGAAAGACTCTCGGCTGGTTGACGGTCTGTCATGAGTAACCACTGCTTTCACTGTCTAATCGAGATCTGAAGGTCGCGTGTTAACTGTTGATGCGCGAAATGCGACACCAACCAGTCAACGGGTGTTCGGTCTCACAAGCTGAGGATGAGGGAAGAAGGGTTGCGGGGATAGAGAGGAAGCTTGCTTGAGCAGAGGAAAAGCTTGCTCGAGCAGAGAGGGAGCTTGATCAGGCACTGTCGAGCAGACAGCTACTTGAATGGTTAGCTTTGCAGGTTGATGCCGAGAGAGGAGAGAAGAAGAGAGGAGGCCGCTAGCAGCGGCAACAGCAGACTTCGCCCTCCGCGGCTTGAATGCCACTCTTGCGACGGGCTTTTCCTTTATTCAAGAAGAGTTACAATTTGCTATTGCACCATTACATATAAGAGCTGTAGAGGGTACAATGGGGGAAGCTGGCGGCTGAGGAAAGAGATGCCAGGAGCTAAGTAAAAGAAGCTGCAGAGGACTGGAGAACTGAAGCTGCAGATGCTGCCCAAGCTGCCTGATGAGGGCAGAAAAAACTAAGTCCACAGCTTTGACGACCTGGGCGGACTGAGGATTTGGAGGCCGCAGACCTTGCCTGATCAACCTTGACGGACTGAGAAAACCGAGTCCGCAGCCTTGCCTGATCAACCTTGACGGACTGAGAAAACCGAGTCTGCAGCCTTTGATCAAGGTTGCAGTTCTCCTCCCGCCCATGCAGAATGAGAGGTCTTGGGGGGTATTTATAGGCCCGGGGAGAATCTTTGAAGCGGGGCCCAGTAACGTCATCCTTGACGACCTCGGCGACCTGAGCAACCTGACTGAGCAACCTGAGGAGCAGGCAGACGGACCCCGAGCAGGCAACTCTGGGATGATTGGGGGGACTCCAGGAGGAGTTCTCCCTTGCCGGAGCGGAGGCCTCTCCTAGCGGCGGCCTGGGCGGACTCGGGGGAGTCCGCCCGGCAGGCGAGGCCGCCCCTAGCGGCGTCCTGGGCGGACTCGGGGGAGTCCGCCCGGCAGGCGAGGCCGCCCCTAGCGGCGGCCTGGGCGGACTCGGGGGAGTCCGCCCGGCAGGCGAGGCCGCCCCTAGCGGCCGCCTGGGCGGACTCGGGGGAGTCCGCCCGGCAGGCGAGGCCGCCCCTAGCGGCGGCCTGGGCGGACTCGGGGGAGTCCGCCCGACAGGCGAGGCCGCCCCTAGCGGCAGCCTGGGCGGACTCGGGGAAGTCCGCCCGGCAGGCGAGGCCGCCCCCTAGCGGGCGGCCTGGGCGGACTCGGGGGAGTCCGCCCGGCAGGCGAGGCCGCCCGCTAGGGGGCGGCCTCCCCGGGCCGGGCGGATTCCCCCTGGAATCCGCCCAGGCCGCCCGCTAGGGGGCGGCCTCGCCTGCCGGGCGGACTCCCCCGAGTCCGCCCAGGCCGCCCGCTAGGGGGCGGCCTCGCCTGCCGGGCGGACTCCCCCGAGTCCGCCCAGGCCGCCGCTAGGGGGCGGCCTCCCCGGGCCGGGCGGATTCCCCCTGGAATCCGCCTAGGCCGCCCGCTAGGGGGTGGCCTCGCCTGCCGGGCGGACTCCCCCGAGTCCGCCCAGGCCGCCCGCTAGGGGGCGGCCTCGCCTGCCGGGCGGACTCCCCCGAGTCCGCCCAGGCCGCCGCTAGGGGCGGCCTCGCCTGCCGGGCGGACTCCCCCGAGTCCGCCCAGGCCGTCGCTAGGGGCGGCCTCGCCTGCCGGGCGGACTCCCCCGAGTCCGCCCAGGCCGCCGCTAGGGGCGGCCTCGCCTGCCGTGCGGACTCCCCCGAGTCCGCCCAGGCCGCCGCTAGGGGCGGCCTCGCCTGCCGGGCGGACTCCCCCGAGTCCGCCCAGGCCGCCGCTAGGGGCGGCCTCGCCTGCCGGGCGGACTCCCCCGAGTCCGCCCAGGCCGCCGCTAGGGGCGGCCTCCGCTCCGGCAAGGGAGAACTCCTCCTGGAGTCCCCCCAATCAGCCCAGAGTTGCCTGCTCGGGGTCCGTCTGCCTGCTCCTCAGGTTGCTCAGTCAGGTTGCTCAGGTCGCCGAGGTCATCAAGGATGACGTCACTGGGCCCCGCTTCAAAGATTCTCCCCGGGCCTATAAATACCCCCCAAGACCTCTCATTCTGCATGGGCGGGAGGAGAACTGCAACCTTGATCAAAGGCTGCGGACTCGGTTTTCTCAGTCCGTCAAGGTTGATCAGGCAAGGCTGCGGACTCGGTTTTCTCAGTCCGTCAAGGTTGATCAGGCAAGGTCTGCGGCCTCCAAATCCTCAGTCCGCCCAGGTCGTCAAAACTGTGGACTTAGTTTTTTCTGCCCTCATCAGGCAGCTTGGGCAGCATCTGCAGCTTCAGTTCTCCAGTCCTCTGCAGCTTCTTTTACTTAGCTCCTGGCATCTCTTTCCTCAGCCGCCAGCTTCCCCCATTGTATCCTCTACAGCTCTTATATGTAATGGTGCAATAGCAAATTGTAACTCTTCTTGAATAAAGGAAAAGCCCGTCGCAAGAGTGGCATTCAAGCCGCGGCGGGCGAAGTCTGCTGTTGCCGCTGCTAGCGGCCTCCTCTCTTCTTCTCTCCTCTCTCGGCATCAACCTGCAAAGCTAACCATTCAAGTAGCTGTCTGCTCGACAGTGCCTGATCAAGCTCCCTCTCTGCTCGAGCAAGCTTTTCCTCTGCTCAAGCAAGCTTCCTCTCTATCCCCGCAACCCTTCTTCCCTCATCCTCAGCTTGTGAGACCGAACACCCGTTGACTGGTTGGTGTCGCATTTCGCACATCAACACCGGCCTTCGGCGAAGGGTTGGCGCAGAGGGATCTCCCGCTCTCCTGCAAAGTTAAAACACTTCAGCGCAAGAAGATCTTTGATAAAAGAGGGAATCTGAGGCGAGATCGTACCTTCGCCCGAGTGGACGAGTGGGAGGGAGTCGACGTCTCGCCTGAGGTAGGGAACATCGAACTCCTTGGTTCCAAAGAATTCCAGGATTGCGCTCTCGCGCGATCCCAGGGTAGGCGGTTTGTAGGCAGCGTCCTCGTACTGAACAGGCTGAAGCGGGACGTTGCCGAAATCCCCGGAGACGTAGACGAACTTCTCGCCCCAGTGATGGTGCTTGTTGGCGAGACCGGTGACCTCGAGCAGTTGCCCGGAGAAGAAGACTACCCCCCCTTGGCGCGGAAGTTGAATAGCTTCCGGAAGATGGGCAAACTGAACTCGATCCTCTCGGATCGCATGTAGCATATGAATGCTATAAGGATCGCGACTGAGTTCGGGTTTAGTTGGGCGGGAACCACCCCATAGTAACGAAGAGCAAGCCGAACCTCCGGCCAAAGGGGAAGGCGGAAGCCCACCTCGAAGTGCTCAAGGGGGATGGCGAGCTCTCCCGCCTCCGGAGTATTCACCTTATCGTGATTACCCGGGTTTCGCGCCGAGAAGCCAGCGGGAATGTAGCGGTCAACGATCAGGTTATATTCGTCTAGGGTGAGCTTGCAGGAAGGGAAGAGGTGTTTTTGGAAAGCTTCCGCGCAGTGGGCGCGACCCTTGTTCTCGCCGGGCATGGTGGGTTTGCGAGTGAGAGCGAGAGCTGAAAAGAGGTCGAAGCGGAAGCAAGAACGCGAGAGCAAGGAAGGAAGGCTGAGGTTCCGGATCGAAGAAGTAAATGCGGTTGGTAGACTTCTCTATTTATAAGGGAATCGTGATCATCATGGCTCCGTCCGACGGAGAGAGAAAATGACGGCGGAGTACAGCTGTCAGAATATGGGCTAACGACGCCTCGATTTTCCCCCCTCGGGATGACAGCGGTCAACGGTCGTCCCTGGTTTCGACGCAATTATCTAGATCAGCACAAGCATCCCAGATTGGCGCAAGCATCCCAGATTGGCGTCCCTGGTTTCGACGCAATTATCTAGATCAGCGCAAGCATCCCAGATTGGCGCAAGCATCCCAGATTGGCGTCCCTGGTTTCGACGCAATTATCTAGATCAGCGCAAGCATCCCAGATTGGCGCAAGCATCCCAGATTGGCGTCCCTGGTTTCGACGCAATTATCTAGATCAGCGCAAGCATCCCAGATTGGCGCAAGCATCCTAGATTGGCGTAAGCGTCTTAATTTAAAAGCCTCGCAGAGCAATAAAAAGAAAGAGAAAAGAGAGACATGGGTAACAGCGAGATCCTCGCTAGCGCAAGCTGGATAAACTTAATTAACAGTAATGTTTATTACAGATACATTGATAAAAGAGATTCAAAGCGAGAAGTCTAATAGGGCTTCCAATACCATCGTCCTCATTCTCGCCGCCTAGTTCTTGGAGGCACCAGCGGATTGAAATAAGACGATAGGGTGGTACACCCAAGGTTGATCCGCCTGGCGTGATCTCGGATCTGCGAGATGCATCTCCCTGGAGAAGACTCGGCGGAAGGCCCTCCCGGACGATCAGCCTCGCCTAAGAAGAAATCCCGCTCCAGAGTCTCCAACCTTTGCTCCACAGATTCACGGAACACTCTTGCCGCGGCAGAGTGAGCACGATCTCGCCGGATGAGCCTGGCCAGGATAGCCGAGATCTTCTTCCTCCTCCCCTTCGCGCTCCCGGCGCTGTTCAATATTCCTTCTATCTCGCCAGACGAAGGGAGGGGAGAATCTTCCTTTTCTTCATCGTCATCATCTTCATCATCATCATCTTCTTCCCGGTTGGCTTCCGACCGCAAGCCGGGATCACCTGCAAAGGGAACGCACGAGAATTCTGGTCAAGGCACGACAATCAACAGTCCAGAAAAGTTTCGCATACCTGCAGTTGGGCGAGAACCGTTAACCAAGGTTGGACGAGAAGGCCCGGCCCCTCCGTTGGTTCCATAAAGGAGGTGAAGAGGCTTGCCCAGCCCCGGGCGGAAGGGCTCGCGCACGATAGTCCCGACCTGGCCAGAAGCTCGGGGTGAGTTGTCTTCTCCCAAGAGATGATCGGAATCCTTGGGAGTAGCGGAGGGTTCAGAGGCCGTCCCTCCCGCCTGCAGGGTAGGATTGGTCACCAAGGGAGGCAATTCCATAGTTCTCGCTTCTACTTCCCGGGCGGTTAGGCCCGGGTCGGCGGGAACAGGCACTGCGAGAAGACAGTTCAGAAAAGAAAAGGCATGGTTGACATATCGACAGTAGCAAAACGTACCTGTCGTTTCGGTCTCGGCTGAAGGAATTGCGTCCGAGACCCGCGTTTGGTCCTTGGGGGAATGAGCGGGCAGGTTCGAAGAACTCGGCGAGATCTCGGCGCCATCGTTAGGAGCGGATTCCTGCGAAAGCTCTCTTTAACCATCGGACCTAGTGCGCAATCAGCTCGGTAGACACGCTTGAAAGGCTTACTTTCTGCGGGGAAGGATCCCCCGCAGGGTTTGGAGTGGGGGAAGAAGGATCCCTGTTCTCGCGAGAAAGGTCCCGCCGGACCACCTTCACCCTTTTCTTTTCCTTCTTCTTCGGCTCGGAAGGCCCGGCGGTTGAAGTCTTTCTCGCTAACCATGGAGCCACCGCCGCACAGTTAGCCAAGGCTCGCGCTTGGGCAGCGGCTAACCGGTCTTGGAGGTCTTGCGGAAGTGGTTTGGCAGCACGTTTGGGATGCATGGTAAGCTCGCGCAAAAATCCCTGAGGCGAGAGCTCAGTTGGAAAACCGTATTTCAAGGGCGGGGCGTATGGACGCCTATCAGTGCATATTTATAGCCGCAATAGGACCCACCAAAAGATTCCCTCGGTAGGCGGGCACGTGTCCAGCGAATATTTTGGGGGTTGGACTTGTCTTGTCGAGCGCAGGGCTAGCTCGAAAAGAGCGGGGATTGTGTACAACCCCATATTCGCTGGGCGGGACCCGGAGACTTCACTGAGGGATTGGGCTAGCCTCAGGCTAGCCTTGGGTTAACCCTAAGGCATACTTGTGGAGTTCTCGTCCTTAAAGGCTCCCGCCTGCCGGTGGGCGATATCGTTCGCGCCACGACAGGCTTCGGGTCCAAAGCCAGAGGAGCTTCCGCCCTGAAGGAGCTCCCGCCAAGGGCAGGCGAAAGCTGGGGAAACCAGAGCAGATAGTCGAGCTCCCGGCAGAAGAGATCGTCGACAAACCAGAGCAGATAGTCGAGCTCCCGGCAGAAGAGATCGTCGACCGACCAGAGCAGATGGCTTGACTACGGAAGCTCCCGCCTTAGGGAAAGCTCCCGCCCAGGGCAGGCGAGAAGGCCTTAGGTGAGCCTTCATTCGCAATGGCATCATGACTACCTAGCGCGAGAACCTTCCTAACAGGAGTTCTCGCCAAGGTGGGCCTAGTGGGGACCCAGCGAGAGCCTTCTAGGCCGGGGGTCTCGCCAAGTGGGCCTACGGGGTGGGACCCGGAGTCTAGAGGAGATTATTTTATTATTATTATTTATTATTTTTTACCCCCAAGTAAAATTACCCAAATGTCCTTGGGATGGTAGCGGGATTTGACTATTGGCAGACCCCTCAGGGGTATTTCAGTATTTTCAGGTCAAAGGAAGACTATAAAAAGACCCATAGGGGCTCTTTGGAAAGGAGGCTTTCATTATTCTCTAACTCTAGCGCTTTCTGAGGAGCTCCCAGCCCAGCATTTGGCTTTGGAGGGGAAGCTCTCAGAGATCTTCCGGGTGTGTGGTGGGACCTCCCAGCTGAGGCTTTGGGTCTGTTTTAGGACCTTAGCAGCCAGTCAGGGGTCGAGATTTGAGAGAAGTAGGCGTCGGCTGCACTTTGGTTCGTGAACATTCGTTGAGGTCATTTTTGGCTTCAACATTGTACATGTACACAAAATGTCAAAATCAGAAATACAAAATTTTAAAATTGCAATTTGCAAAATAAATAAAACTTTTTATTAAATATGGAATAAAATTACAAAATTAAAATATAATTACAAATGAAATACAAAATACAATTTATAATTAAAAATCCAAATACAAACATTTGCAATTTAAATTTGAAATCAAAAAACTAAATACAATTTGAAATCATTCTGCGACGCTCCCCAGATTTAAGTTAGTAAGCTCGTCTTCAACTTCAGACTCGCTATCTTCAATTGACGAGACGTGTTGTCTCCTCCTCAAAGCGTCCAAATGATCCTTGTAGCAAATGCAAATCTCCAAAGATTTTTCGGTCAAACGGCTACTTCGCTCGTTCAGAATCCTGCCACTCAAAGAAAATGCAGACTCCGAAGCTATTGTACTAGCTTGGATGGTTAGTAAATCGCGGGCCATTAAGGCCAAAATAGGATAATTGTTAGATTTATTTTTCCACCAATTTAAAATGTCAAAATTTTCTATTTCGTGCGCGGTCATAAATTCTTGAAATTGTGTTTTGCTATATAAACCTAATTCGTTTAAAGTGCTCGAATTTCGTTGTTTTTTCTTCGAAGCTAATTCTAATAATTTATTTTTTAAAATAACTTTTGTTCGCGGGGCGGCGGATTTCTCGCGAGGTCGCAATCCATATATTTGATCGTAATAATTGTATAGATTAGTAAAATCGGAATTAAATTTTGTTACACTAACGTTGTGGTAATCATTAGAAGATTCGTTTAAATCTAAATTTTTATTAATTTCTTCTATAAAATTTTCCACGCCGTCTACACCCATTAAAGGGTTTAACGCCGCCATTAAACATAGGTGGCATATGCGTATAATATTTTAAAAATTTTGCCTCCATTAAAAAAATTAACGGACGCCACATTGGGTTAATTTTATAAGTTTTAAATGTTTCTGTAATTAATAAAAAAATTTCAATGACGAGCGAGCTTGTAGGATAGTAAACTCCTGATAAAACAGTTGTCGCCCTATAAAAACTCTCTAATAAATTAACGTAATCTTCGATTACAGCCCAATCTGACGCATTGAAATCGTGTGCTTCTTCTACGCTATTATAAAATTCGGTTAATAATGATTTTTGTGACAAAGCCCGTTTTAACATTTTGTACGTGGAATTCCATCGTACGGGCATATCATAAGATGGACTCAAAAATTTTTTACCTTGTGCAATAACAAATTTTTTGAAATCTTGTTTTCTTCGTTTTGAACTATAAATAACACGTAACATAGTACGTATTTTAATAACGTAATCGTTCATAAAATTTAAACTATCTTGCACAATTAAATTCAACACGTGACAAACGCAACGTGTATGAAAAAAAATACCATCTAACATAGGTTCTAGATCATTAATTAAATATTTAATAGCCATATTATTATTAGAGGCGTTATCAAATGAAATACTTAAAATTTTATCTTTTATTTTGAAATCTCGAATACACTTAATAATCACCTGGTAAATTGCTTTACCGGTGTGCGGATATTCAAAACCTTCAAAACAAATAATACGTTTATTTAATTCCCAACTATCGGGATCGACCCAATGACAAGTTATGCAAATATAAGAAAGCTTGTCTACTAAACCGCTAGTCCAAACATCGCTCGTTAAACTAACTCGTCCCTCGAATGTTTCAAAATAATTTTGTAAAAAAATTTTGGATTGCATGTAGGCGTGTAAAGCATCACGCCGAGTTGTAGTACGACTTACCTGTTGATATTTTGGTTGGAGTGCTTCGTGTATGTACGACGTCATTTCGTCGTTGTCGTAGTGGTTGAACGAGAGACCGTTTTTGATGACATTCTCCATTTGTCGCTCCCGTTGCCGAGCTTGGTCATACGTCCAAATCTGCCCGGTCGTTGAAATCTGAGCTTGGTTGGTCTCCGACGGAGCTTGTTTGGATAGACACGATTTGTTGTGTCGGGCGAGAGTTGTGTTGCTGCTGTTAGCCGCCATAAGCTTGCCGCAAAATTTGCACTTCGCCTTAATTTCGCCGCCGATCCGCACCTTCTCGAAGCTATCCCATACCGCCGCTTTATGTCGGTGCTCGACAATCTCATGTCCGACGGACGCTGAGGAGGACGCCGGCATGGAGGAGGAGGAAGCCATTTGAATGAGTGAGAGAGGTGAGAGAGAGAGTAAGAGAGAGTGAGAGAGAGTGAAAGAGAGTGAAAGAGAGAGGGGGGGGGGTTTATAGATTTTTTTAAAAAAAATCAAAAAGTTTAAAAATATAAATATATATTATTAAATATTATTTTATAATATTATTAATAATATATATTAATATATTATATAATATTAATATATATTATTAATAATATATAAAATAAAATAAAAAAAAGAGCCAAACGGCTCTTTAGAAAGAGCCGTTTGGCTCTTTGGCTCTTGTTATGAGAGTCTAACGGCTCTCATTTAGGGTCTGTTTGGCGCAGCTCTGGTGGCTCGAAAATCTCTATTCCAGCCGCCAGAGCTGCTTTCAGTCTGTTTGGGACAGCTCCCTGTGAAGAGCTTTTCAAAAATCTGGAGCTGTTTTGCAGCTTTTCAGAAATCTCTCCCTTCCCAGCTTCTGCTCCCGCAAAATAGCTTTCTCTCTCACATGTTTTGGAAATCTAATGGTTTCTTCAGTTGGAACATGCTCAGAGGCCGGACGGCCTTCCTCCGGCGATTTCGAGCCCCGGACGGCTTTCCTCCGGCAATTCCGAGCCCCCGACGTCCTTCCTTCGGCGATTCCGAGCGCACTTCTGCACAGAACACCCAAACAGTCTGCAGCTTTTCAAAACTGCTCCCCAGAAATCTATTTTAAAACAATTCTATTCGGACAGCAGCTTTTCAATCCGCCAGAGCTGTCCCAAACAGACCCTTAATGAGAGCCGTTAGCTCTCATTTAATGAGAGCCGTTAGCTCTCATTTAATGAGAGCCGTTAGGCTCTCATAACAAGAGCCTAACGGCTCTTGTGAGCCAGCGACCGGTCCCGACCGGTCCCGGGACCGGTTTTGGTCCCTAAAACAGAGACTGTCCGGGACCTGTGGACCGGTCCGGGACCAGACCGGTCCTATCCGGGACCGGTCTCTGACCGGTCCCGACCGGTCCGGTCAGGACCGGTCTTTTTGTGCACGCCTAGTCTAAATTATCATTATTTATGCTAAATAAAGGCTTCTAAAAGAGGTAATAAATTTCTTAATTATCTAATTAGTCGAAATTGAGAAATACCAAATATAAAATTTTAACACATATCAAAAAGTTTATGACGTATTTCTCTGCTCTAAAAAATTGCAAAAAAAAATTCATTCAAACAGATCTTCATTTGCAATAAATTTTTTCTAATAACTCATTTTTCTATCCTATTTTTGCCACTACTAAAATTTCACACTTATTTAAGAGTTACGCGAGTTATCAAAGACATTGGACAGCTGAGAGTAGAAGAGGAAGCTCAAATTTTTGACTGCATATTATAAAAGGCGATTGTTAATCGCAATCTGTTATTGGTTAGTCGCACCTCAAAATCTCATAATATTTCGCGTCTTTTTAAAATACGTTTTGTACATGCAATTTTAAAAGACGTACTTTGGAAATATGCCCAGGTTTTGCGCCTTTCAGAAATACAACTTTCGTGTTGAACAATTTTCCTGAAATTGCATGTACAAGACGTATTTCAGAAGGGCGCGAAAAGTTAAGAAATTTTGAGGTACGATTAGCCAATAATGAGTTGCGGTTAACAATCGCCTTATAAAAACCGAACACAATGAATTGCGCGCGATTATGCTTGATTGCACGCGGTATAAGAAAATGTAAGCACGCACGATCACTATTGACAGCTTGCATAGAGTAGAAAAGCAAATTCGTTTGCAAGATTTTCCCGCCAAATTTCATCCACATATCTTTACAGAAGAAAATGATCACCGCCGCATCGTAGGGTGGATCTTCTTCGATCGGCCAAGAAAATTCAGTTGGAAAAACGCTGATTGCCACGTCACATAATGAGAGCGAAATGTTTTTAAAATTTTAAATTAATTGCCACGTCACCGGGGCGAATCGGGGACTACCGTACGATTTGGTTGCAGGAGTCGGTCTGCTCTCGGAGCGAGTAATAAGTAGAAGGCGAGGGCGAAGGCTATCTCCATTCTCCAGCGCGCGGAAGGAGAAAAGAGAGAACAGGGATTAGTGTGAGGAACAGGAAGACGAGGTTAGATCAAGAAGACGAAGCCAGATCCGACCGGCGACGATGGCCTCGCCGACAGAACGCGAGGATTTCGTCTTCATCGCGAAGCTAGCCGAGCAGGCGGAACGCTACGACGGTGAGATTTGTGGAAACTCGAAACTCCTGCTCATTCTCGATTAGGGTTGAAATCTGAGTTTCGATTCGTGTTTCCTCCGCTCAGATATGTTGGATGCGATGAAGAAGGTGGCTGAGCTGGACTTGGATCTCACGGTCGAGGAGAGGAATCTGCTTGCCTTTGGATTCAAGAATGCGGTCGGGACGCGGAGGGCTTCGTGGAGGGTTCTTTCAGCGATCGAGCAGAAGGAGGAGGGGAAGGGAAACGGGCAGCATGTGAAGAGCATCAGGGAGTATAGACAGAGATTGGAATCGGAGCTCAACAAACTCTGCAACGATATAATGGTCGTCATCGACGAGCACCTCATCCCTTCAGCCACTCCCGGGAGTCCTCTGTTTTCCATAATAAGATGTAAGGATCATAAACGTTTACATTTCTTTTGTTGTTTTAGCGCCTAATCCAGGCTTCAGATGTTGTTAATTTCTGCATATCTTGGTCTCAGGAAGGGAGATTATTATCGCTATCTGGCGGAATTCAAGTCTGGGGACGATAGAAAGGAAACTGCTGATCAATCTCTTAAGGCGTATCAGGTGATCATTTCTGCTACAATTCTTTTCTCAAGTTTTCTAAATTTACTTTTATAACGATGAATCTGTTCTTTAATGCAATCATATTGGGCTAGAATTGTGTTCTTGCTGTTTACAAGGTTTAGGGCACCATATCTGCAATATTGACATCACATTTTAGGGTTTTCTTTAATTCTCATTTGGCTTCTACATATTATCACAATGTTGTATGATTTGATATGGCATAGTTTTGAATGAGTTTAGTTAGATCTCTGTACAGATCAGTTTGCAGAGCCTAATTAATAATCATGGTAATGTGTGATTGGAAATAGAAATTGAAGAATTCGGATTCATCTAACACAATCCAATCAGTTTTTTGGTTAAACATGAAATAAAACTAATATAAGAAGTGTATGCATAAGGTGAAATTCATTCAGACTTAAATTCATAAGTAGCTAAACCTCGTTGATACGCTCTGTTTGTTTCTTTTTTGCACAAACATGTAAGAGATAGATAGAGGTAAAAATTACATGACCTTTATTTGCTACAGATAAAAATGTCTTAGCAGAAGCAGTAAGAAGTAATATAATGTTTGGGAGATACCGGCACAGCCGAAACTAGGATATTTTATAAAAGTGAAACAACTCTTAGGGTATGTTTGGCGCGCAGTTATTGACTTTACAACGAAAACCAATATCCGCAGGAATTAAATTTTTGCTGAATTCCAATTTTGTTTTTCGGTTGCGGGATGTAATTCGGCCAGTAAAATTAGAATTAGGACACAAAAGCTTTACCGCTACAAGTTGGAATTGGTATTGGAAAGAATGGCAAAGAATACATGTCCAAAAAAAATGCGGGCCCAGACGAGAAATGCGCGGCTGGCAATAAATGTGCGCACGGGAGAAAAAAAAGCTCGTCTAGGAGAAAATGTGCGTCCGGGTGAAAAATGCACGCACTGATGAAAAAAATGCGCGGTCGGGCCAAAAAAATATGCACCTTGGTGAAAAATTCACCCCCAGGCGAAAACT
This sequence comes from Platanthera zijinensis, assembly GCA_039513925.1. NCBI lineage: Eukaryota > Viridiplantae > Streptophyta > Magnoliopsida > Asparagales > Orchidaceae > Platanthera > Platanthera zijinensis. The sequence continues at coordinate 152,934,422 of CM077094.1, read as the reverse complement.
CACGTCTGAGCAAAAATTCATGCTCGGCTGAAAAAATTCGTGCCCGGGCAAAAAATGCGTGTCCGACTTAAAACGTGTGCCCGAGTGAGTTTGTTGTTTCGGAATGCTCAAACCTAAAACCGACGGTGGGACCTAAACATTCGACGGAGGGTTTTGTAGGTTTACTTTAATATCGATGGTTTTCACCCAAAAGTCAATTCCGTCCTAAAACCATTCATCCGAACAACAACATTGATTTTTGTATTTTGAAAGTCAGTTCTTAAATATCAATGACTCTAAATGAACAGACCCTCGGGGAGTTTGGATTTGAAATTCATACATTTTATATCTCATTTATGTTTTACATGAAGGCGTTGATAACAACAACAACACTCAAGCCTTTATTACATGAAGGCGTTAATAAAGTGATTAAATTTATAGGATTAATGATGGAATGATTTATCGATGGAATGGCTATGAAGTACCTTCTTCAAAGGACTTTTTGGGTTTCTTCTCAATGGTCTACAGAATTAAGCATTTCACTTGTATAAAACTTTTGCAGGTAGCTTCAAGCATAGCCGAGGAACATCTACCTCCTACGCATCCTATTCGTTTGGGGTTGGCTTTGAATTTTTCAGTGTTCTACTATGAGATTATGAACTCACCTGAAAGGTGTGTCCCTCATGCACTCACCTGAAAGGTGTGCAGCTAATGTTTACTTTAAAATGTTAATCTCATTTGCTTTATTGTATGGTCTGTCTCAGGGCTTGCAACTTTGCAAAACTTGCTTTTGACAAAGCAATTTCTGAGCTAGATACCCTGAATGAAGAATCGTACAAAGATAGCACATTGATCATGCAACTTCTTAAGGATAACCTTACATTGTGGACCAGTGACATTGAGGATGATGGTTAGTTGTCTGCTGGAATGCAATTTTATTTATTCATTTTATTCCCCCTGCAGTAAAGCAAAAGTTTATGCTATATTTCCATTATTCCTGAGGGTACCGGTTTATGTAAAAAACACACCTTAGCCATGTATATTACAAATTTACAGCATAAATAAATGTTAAAAAAAGTACTATAAATGCAGTGCTGATGTAGTATTAGAATTTAATTGTGCGAACATAGGAATATAGGATTTTGTTTCTAGTTTATTGCACTTTCTATGAAAATTTGATGCATAATGAAACAAAAAATTTTGCATAAAAATTATGAGTTGCTTTACATTGAAAGGCTTAGTAATGCGAATGATGTTAATCTTAACTGATAGTTTAGAATAAAAATTGTTAGGGTTAGACTTCACTCAAGGTATTCTACAATATTTCATCAGATGTTTGGAATGAGTATTTATAGTACCTGCAGCGTAGAGTCGTGTTCTGGGTAGACACGAAACTTACGAGTTGCTATCGAGTTGGTTTCGACACGCACGGATATACACAAAATTCTCAGCAATCTTCTCCTATGTCCACCACAGACCCGACTTAGATATAGGTGGTTTATGCAATGTTTAACCAAACATGAATCATTCACAGCAGTGCCACAAACGTGTTAAAACATTATTATACTTATATAGTAAGTGCGGGCGTAAGAATATAAATTTCAAAACAACAACAAAGTAAACCATAGCACAAAGTCCAACAAAATGTAGTGGACATTGCTATTCAACAAAGTAAACCACATCCATGTATATTACAACATAAATAAATGTTTAAAAAAGGACCAGAAAAGCCACGCCGTTGTAGTATCAGAATTTAATTGTGCGAAGTTAGGAATATAGAATTTTGTTTTTAATTTATTGCACTTACTATGAAAATGTGATGCATGATGAAACAAAAAATTTGGCATACAAATTCTGAGTTGATTTACATTGAAAGGCTTAGCAATGCGAATGCTGTTAATCTTAACTGAGTTTAGAATAAAGATATCAACAATCAAGAATTCACTATTTATGGTTAACCTCTAGCCATGCGCTGTGCTGTGTAAGCAGCTGGCGTTCCTCCGTCTTTTATTTCTAAATTGGAATAAGAGCATGAATTTATAAGTTGAAAATTGGTCCTCATCCAATAAGGGCGTTAATATATAGAAATTTGTTTTTAGTTTATTGCACTTTCTAAATTGGTCTCTATAGTTTCATTTCATAATAGCTTAATTGTTGTTGCGGTAGGAAAATTGTATTCCTGGATAAAATCTTTCTTTGACTATAGACTTCTTGATCAAATACTTCGCAATACATATGAGTCCCCTACTTTACTAAGCAACTGATGCTGCATCGCTGCTTCGTCCCAAATTTATGTGTATAGTATATAATTTTTATTTATTTTACAGGAGCAGAAGACGCCACGAAGGGGAATACTTCAAAGCCAGTTGCTAGTGAACACTAAGAGAGACCTATGCCGGAAATGCACTCTTATATGCTCTATGTTTCTGTCAATTCATCCCGAGCTGTTTTACTTTTTCGTGTCTTAGAACTGTTTAGCGTGGGATTTTAGCGTATTTCGGGCGTCACCGCTTCATCCATTCGCCGAAGGAATCGATCACTTGTATGATGAAGTGAAGTGACGGCGTTCTACTGCATTTAGTTTTTTTTTTGTTGTTGTTGGAAGTGATCCATGTCCATCTATGTGAACCAGAGGCGAAAATTGACATCTGCAGTTTAGTTTTCTAATAAAATGCTTTGCTTCCGACAACACGAATTGAACAAGCAGCCTTTCATTTATGTTTCTTTCATCGATACTTGCTATTACTTAAAAGAAGCTAAGAGGTGGCCATGCGGCTCCCCTTGGCTTCTTTGGTGGCTGAAGGCCGACCCGAAAACAGTTGGCGGTATTTGTACAGCAGTGGCATTAACTGTGAAGGCCGACCCCAAGTGGGGTGCGGGAGAGGAGTTTGGTCCATGGATGATGCCGAACAGAGGCGGCTCATTGAAAGATGATCCGGGTTCTGTATCATTTATTATTGCATCTTCTTTTCAGTGATCCATGTCCATCTATGTGAACCAGAGGCGACAATTGTTTTTTTATGGATCATGAACTCCATTTCAAGGTCCTTGAAATCTCAGAGTTGTCAACTAAATTCTCCAATCCTTAGATTCCAAGCACAATGTCACACTCTCCCAAGGGCAGACAGCATTTAAATTTCTTGTAAATAAGGTTGCTTTCAATCTTATTCTCATCTGCTGTAGCTTAAGTTTGTCTGGGCGTTTTAATTTTAATTTGGTGGAATGCAAATGCCATGGGAAAATTTTATGTTTAGTAGACCTCTATTTGGAAGGTTCGGTGTCGTGGGAAGGATCAAAACTTTATTTTTGGCTCTATTTCTCACCAAAGGGGGGGCCATTGCTGCCGCTCTCCCAAACGGGAAAAAAATTCCTTGCGCTCGACACATAAGAGGAAGGTGCGCTGATTGCCTGCTCACCATCCGATCCAGCGTGCCCGCCGTTGGATCAAGACAACTTTCTCATGTTTTTTAAAATTTTCTCTGTTTTTTGCTGGCGGAGATCCGGGCAGCCAGCATTTTACTTGCACGAACACACCTAAAAGTCACTCCCCAAACGGACTGTGTAGCCCGATTCATTTTAATATGCAAACTGGCTTTTAGTTATACAATCTTATGACCCTCATCCTGTGACAATCATTTATACCACCAGTCATAATCATTTGTGGAAACCTGAGGAATTAATAAAGATTTATTGGATGCCTTGGGTGGTTTAGAAATTCTGTTCTTCTCTCTTGCCATCTCTCTTGCCAAAGTTCATTTTATCACCCAAAATGAAAAAGAAGGCTGATGATCAGATTGGCCCAGCTTTTTGCTAAAACAATTGATACCCTCAAGATTGTTCAAATGTTATACTCTCAAAGCATCTCCAACTGATTGGCATTCTCTGGGAATTCTGATTAGTTCTGCTCCAGCTGATAAATCTGCCTCAATTTTTTTCAATTGTCTCTTTGCTTCTCTAAATTTAGAGGGAAATGAATATTATTTTAATATATTTATATATTTTAATTGTTTAAATATTTTTTAATCCAATTTCTCTATTAATTTTTAGCTTATGTAATCGTTAATATATTTTTCCAATTAAAACATAAAATATATCAATAAATTTGTTTTATCGACCTAAAAAACGAGATTAATATTAAATATATTATAATTATTATTTATCATATTATTATTAAAATATTATTTATTGTGTAAATAATTTTACATATTTTTGAAATTTATATTCGTAGGTTTTTAGGATTTTTACCTGTTAATTTTGTTAGTGTGCTCGAAATATTCTGTGTGACCGTCAAGTTTGGAACAACCTTCACTTTGCCCCCAACAGGGGTATTTATAGGCGTAATCGTAAATCCTCGACGGATTATTGGATTTCTATCGGATCCAAATCAAACTCAATAAGAACCTGTTATCATTTTATAAATATATCTCAACAATCTCATCATATATTATATATAAATGATATCATATAACAGATTACTTAAAACAAGTTAATAACGATAAATATGAGTTTTTCAAAAACGTAAACATAAGTTTTAGAGTAAAGATAAATCTAAACTCAAACAAAAGTTCGAAACATAAAAGTAAATAGAACTGAAAACTCAAACTGATAACTGAACTTTAATCAACTCAAATAACAGATCATTGTTATCGAGGTTAAAATCAACTTTCTCTCCTCCATTCTTTTTTTGATCTACAAACAGTTACAATAAGAATGTCATGAGACAGAACTCTATGAATTCAAATATTTACTATCAAAGATAAAGTGATTAGTTCTAGCAGTAAAAAAACGTAATAATCTAATCAGGAAGAAGATATCACTAATCAACATCTTTATCTAATATACAAAAAAACAAAATATTTGATTTTATAAAATCAAATCACGTTCCTTTGATTATTAAGATTATTATTCCTCATTTCAAAATTGTGTTATACCATCAAGTTTGGAATGATACAATAAGTTGTGACCATTATATCATCAAGTTTGGAATGATATGATTAATAATCATAATATTAGAACACATGTCAACAACTTCAGTATTTTTTTAGGAATGATAGTCAAATCAGCTTTAAATAAAAATAATTATATAAGTCATCAAATTTGGATGACTGACAACTACTTATCTCAGACTTTATTAGGTAGTATCTGAAACACTTCAGTGTACTCAATCTAGATGTTTGAATGTTTTGGTTCTAAAATTTAAAACATAAGAAAGGTATTAAGTTCTACTAAATAGACTTTAATCTCATCTTCCGTGATGTTTTAGATGTAAGAACCTTGCATAAGCCTTTTGTACAACCCCGTATTCGCAGAGTAGGTTCCTCGCGGCAGGCACGAGACCAGTTATATGTTTTTAAGCTTTTGAGAGATTTTGCACTCATGGTGGCCAATTTAAGCCTAGCCCTTGTTATATACTAGTAGGGGAGGAAAAATTTGCCTCCCCCTTGGCTCCTTCTAGGAGGGCGGGTGCGGTAAGTTGTCCGACACCCGCCCCCGGCTCGATAGGTGTGAGGTAGGAGCCGCGGGATCGGCTGGAGGACAGGATCCCTCCCCCTGCACCTTAGCCCTGGGTAGGGCGAGACTCGCCCCGGGCGATCAGCTCGCGGGGGCGAGAGCGTCCTGCGGCCAGGCTCTCGCCCCGGGCGGTCAGCTCGCGGGGGCGAGAGCGTCCTGCGACCAGGCTCTCGCCCCGGGCGGTCAGCTCATGGGGGAAAGAGCGGCCTGCGGCCAGGCTCTCGCCCCGGGCAGTCAGCTCACGAGGGCGAGAATGGCCTGCGGTCAGGCTCTCGCCCGCGCGGTTAGCTCGCGGGGCGAGGTCGGCCGGTGGTCAGGGTCTCGCCCGCGCAGTTAGCTTGCGGGGCAAGACCGGCCGGCGGCCAGGAACTCGCCCGCGCCGTTAGTCCCCTCGTCTCGGGTGCCCTGGGAGGTGGGGGTATGGCTTGGCCTCCTCCCGCCCTTGGACCTCTTTTGGCCACGCTTTTACCGTTGTGCCCTTGGGGTGGAGTTACCTCATTGCCCCCCAATGTGGATGTTTTCTATTGGCCCAGGGCCTACTTGCCTTAGGGGTATTTCAGACCTTTTGGCCCCCAGGCTTGGAAAAACTATAAATAGACCCCCTTGGGTACCTTTGGAGGGATGAGTTTTTTGGGCTTCCTCCTCCCTTGGTTTCTTCTTCTTAGTAGAGTTTGAGAGCTCTCCAAGATACCCAGCTCAGCCATCGGTGAGGGAGGGGAAGTGCTCTTGTGACCTTCCGAGTGTGTGGTGGGACCTCCACGCTAGAGCCGAGGGTCTGTTCCTAGTTTCCCAAGTCTTTTGTCCGTGACGCTCCCCCGAGTGTAGTAGGTGTGATGTCACCCCTCTTTTGGGACCCCGAACTCCACAGAGACCAAGTTTTTGGTTTCAACGCCCTTTGTAAGGACATCTGCTACATTATCTTTTGATCTTATTTCCAATAAGCAAATTATCACTTATTTGTGAGATAGGTCAATCCGACCCGTTTCATCCTTAGTTGTCTACTCTTTTCATTGAACAAAGTATTCATTACAATGGTTTTTGTGACTTGATTGTCATAATAAATTGAATATATTGTATTTTTAGACTCACCATTAAAATGTCCATTATCAGATCTTTAATCTACTCTGATTCTTCTCTTGCTGAAACTAGAGCATAGAGTTATGATTCTATAGAGGATAGTGCAGTGCACGTCTGCCTCTTAGACTTCCAAGCTACGACAACTCCTCTTATTGTAAATACAAATCACTAGTGGATCTATTATCACCAATTTCTGATCACTATAAGACGTCAGAACACTAAATGATGTCCATTGTAAAATAAAGCATATTTCTCAGTGTACTTTTAAGTATCTCATTAGCCTTTCTAAAACATCTTAGTGGTCCTTCCCAAAGTTACTAATAAATATACTTAATATGCCGACCGTAAAAACGATGTTAGGTCTAGTGCAGGTTATAACATACATGAGACTTTTTATAAGTTTGGAGTAATCCAACTGTCTAATTGATGAACTTTCATTAGGTTTCAGTCTATTGTTACTGTCATATAGAGTCTCAATCTTTTTGCTCTTATCGTAACCCCACTTTTTCAGTCGATTTCTGATGTAGTGACTCTGACTTAAGGTTATACCCTTCTCAGTGAAGTTCACTTCCATTAATAGGATGGTTTTCACCACACCTAAGTCTGTCATGCTAAATTATTTCGTCAAAAAAATTTTCACGTCTTTCACCTCAAACTAATCAGTATCCTGAATTAGCATGTTATCAATGTACAAACATATAATTGTCACTTTATTTGAACTTATTTTTATTTATAGACATTTATCTTATAGACTTGATTTGAAATTCATGCATTTAATACAAGTGTCAAATTTCTCCTGTTATAATTTTGGTGTTTGCTTTAATCCATAGAGTGACTTAATCAACTTACAAATATTATTTTCTAGACATTCTATGACAAATCCTTCTGGTTGGTGCATATAAATCACTTCAATAAGATCTTCATTAAGAAATACAGTTTTGACATTCATCTATGAATGATAAGATATTCAATAGATGCTAAAACGAAAAGAATCATAATTGTTGTAATGTGACAAACAAATGAGTATATATCAAAGTAGTTTATACCACTCACTTGAGTGAAGTCTTTGGAAACTAGACGTACTTTGTATTTAACAATACTCTCATCAGGATTGGGCTTCATTTTCAGAACTCAGTTGTTTTCAATGGTTTTAACACCTTTGGGCAAGTCAACCAAAGTCCAAATATGTTTTGTATGAGAGAATTTATCTCATCATCTATAACTTTTTTCCATAATAAAGTATCTTTATATTATATTATTTTTTTATAGGTAGATGGATCGACTTCAACTTGGTAAGTCACGAAATCTGTACCGAAGCTTTTAGGCACTTTTTCTCTATTAAATAATATTTTAGATTCTAAACCACTAGTATATATAAGTTCAGTATTAGATTCTAAACCACTAGTATCTCAATATTAGTGGCTGACAGATCTAGAAGTGTCAGGTTTTATCTTTAAGAAACTTATCTTCAAAGAAAACAATATTTTTAGATTCTATAATAGTATTGAATGAGAGATTTAGAAATCTGTCTGCAGTACTATCCTCTGTACAACCTAGATAGACACATGTGTTTGTCCTAAGTTCAATCTCAAATCTCCTAGGGTCAAGTATCCTAACATAAGTGATACCACCTCAAGTATTAAGATTATCAAATCTAGGAGGTCTCTTAAATCAAAACTCATAAAATGTTTGCTTTAATTTTGCATGAGAAACTTTATTAAGAATGTGATTTGTTGCATCTAAGGGAATATTGTGAGTTTTAGCAAGCATAAGTAATTTTTTATAGTTCACATATCCTAATCTTGCATGTAAAGTCTTAGGATATATTATATTTGAACTAACTTAATTTACTACTTTGTTTGTTAGACTCAACATATACAACTCATTTAAGACATATGCACAACAAAAATAATTTGAGTTAACCATTAAAGTTACTTTACCACCACTACTGTTAAAAGACATACCAACATTGCGCAATAAGTTAATTGAAACTAAATTCGCAGCTAATGTATGTATAAATTTAACATTTTTCAAAATTAAATGAGTACCTAAAGAGAGTAATAAATCCGCAGTCCCAGCTTGGAGTACCTGAGCAGTGTCAACATTTGCAATAGTAACAAAATTTTCAACTACAGTGACGTCCTTCAGTAGCGTAAAATTATTGCAAACGTGACATGTAGCACCTGAATCTAGCCACCACTATGTATTAGCATTCCCTTTTTAAACCATGCCAACAAAGTTGGCAGACACTGATAAAGCATATTTGCTTTGTTATTAGTCTTAGGTGTGCTAAATTCGCCCCTTTTTGGTTAATTACATTCGGAAGCAAAATGACCCCACTGGTTGCAGTTGTAGCGCTTACCTTTAAATTTCTCGATCTTTTTGCTAGTGCAGCAACTGCAGGTGCACTGATGGGCAGTTTAGTCTTTCCAAGCTTAGCCTTTCGTTTAGGATGCGTGACCATGTTAGTAGCAGAGTTCTGCTTACTAACCATCTCTAAAGCGCGCCTAGTCCGATTCCCGTCCTCAATACAAATGAAACATTTGAGGTCTTTAAGACTAACATGTTTATTCTTCCAATACATCTCTATTTTGAAGGAGTATCATGCCGATGAGAGCTTGAAATGATAGCTCCTGCAACAAATCTATGTGGTAGAGGGATGTTTTCACTGTTGAGCTTGTCCACGAGAATATCAAAATCTGCAACTTATGAATGAATCTCTCTGTCTTCAGCGACGATGAATGTCATGAATTTGTTCACCAGGTGCGTCTTTGACATATTCTCTTTCTCTTTGAACTGTTCCTCCAGAGCATCACAGATCTCCTTTGTAGTCTTCATCTTACTATATGTCTCTATCAGTCTGTTGGAAAGACAAATGAGGAGGTAATCATAGCAAAAAACTTTGTCGTTGATCCACTGATTCTCTTCATCTCCTCCTGCATAAGATACAAAATTGGACTGCATGGTAAAAAATATTTAGATACTTCATACCGAACTGTGTGTTCCGCTTCCAAACACTGAACTCTGAATTTGAGAATTTCTCTAGTTTGATCATCAGAACAGTAGAGGAGAAATTCCTTCCCTTTGATATTGTAGAGACAACAAATTCTTCGGATCCAATCTAGAAAGTTTGTTTGTTTTCTCCTCTTCTTCGGCTGAGCACAGTCGTCGAAGACTTTACCCGATTAGCAAACTCAACTGAAGGGCACAGAGGAACCAAGCAGCATACAAGAGAACTCTTTCAAGTGACGATCACAATCAAGAACACCTCCACAAGATAGAGAATGCTGGTATAAGCAACTACCAAGAGGACGAGATCCTCCTAGTAGCACTTGCAAATCTAGAGATGGCCTGGATCTGAAGAAGGCAAGATCTGGATCTGCATGGGAGCATAACTCCAAGGAAGAGGCAAGAAGAATCTTGCAACCCCAAGCAGAAAAGAATCAATTTACTTCTCGATCAAACTCTAGGGCACCTTCAATCAGCGACAGACAACGAGAAATCTCGTCCAAACGGCGGCAACATAAGAGCCTTGTCAACAACGTGGATGAGATCCTACAACAAGGATGAGATCCTGCAAGATTGGGAGGAGCAGCACCAGAAAAATAAGAACTCCTTCGCCGATTATGGAAAACACGAACACCTTACCAATGAAAAATCTCGGATCCAGCGACGGGAGAATTGCGTTGGCAGATAGCAGCGACGCACGGGAAGAGCAGAGCCCTCCTCCTTGCGAAACTGTATAATGACGAGATCAAATCCACAACTTCTGCGACAGGGATGAAGTTCCTCTTCCTGATTGAGATCGGCGGTAGATCACAAATTGGGAGTGGCACGCTGCCACAAACGACGAAAATCCGAGAGAGCACGACAACAGTAATTCCTCTCGACCGGCTCACACGGGAACTGCGGCGGAATACCTCGCGGAGAACATGAAATTTGGCTTTCGAGAGCGATGACCGATACTTCCATAACCGTACCTTAGAGCCGGCGGAAACAGGAAAATTCGCCAAAAATTGAGAGTGACAGGGTATATGGGGTTTGGTGGCTAGGGCGCACAAATAAAAACTTTGAGAATGTTAGTGCGCTCAAAGCATCCCGTGTGGCCGTCAAGTTTGTAATGATATCCATATTGCCCATAGCAGGAATATTTATAGGCATAACCCTAAATCCCCGACGGGTTATTGGATTCCTACCGGATCCAAACAAACCGAATAAGAACCTGTTACCATTTTATAAATATACCTCAATAGATTTTACCAATTTAGACAAAGAAGAAGAGAATCAAGATTTTCAGAACGGGACCGGACATTAAACGTAAAGAAGAAGAGGTTCAAGGTTTAACCGAGACTAACTACACATACGGATACTGTGAGATATATACTTATATAGTCCTGCCAACTAAATTAAAATAAGTAAATATAAGGTAAATCATAAGATATTTAACAACAAAATATATTAAAAATTAGTCGCAACATATTTGTTTGAAATATTAAATTAACAAGAGTCGAACCGTGACAACTTAATAAATAATCAACGTTTTTAACTTTTCCCAAATATTTGCAGAAAAAGAATATATTAATTGATGAGGTTCCCCTGAGCGGGTCCGACCAAACCGTGGGTCCAGCAAGCACAACCGCAGTAATCTCTCGCAAAGAGCAACTCTGCGGCACGGCCGCCCAAGCCGCTCTGTGGGAGCCTCCCGCACGGCAATTGCCCTACGTGGCTAAGGTCGCGCAAGGGAGTTCCCCCGCGTATCGAGTCCTGCGCGCGCAGGAATCATCCTGTGCGATGCACTGCGCGTGCAAGATTAACCTTGCGCGCTGCGCGCTGCGCGCGCAGGATTAATCCCGCGCAGCATATTCTTCCAGCCAATGGGGATTTCCCCCATTGGCTGGAAGGGGCGCTGACCAAGTCAGCGCCCATTTTTGGCCTCCCTGTTGGGGAATGGTGTGCACTCCCCAACAGGGATGGCGGGCTAACTGCCAGGGCGTTCAGTGGGGGATGCCGGCAGCGCGTCCCCCCTCCCTTCTGCGGCCGCCACTGCCGTCGTTTCCCAACTTCACGGTCGCTGCCGTCGTCTCCCAATGCCACATAGTCCGTCGCCGTCATCTCCCAACACCACGATCGCCACAATCGTCTCTCAATGCCACGGACACAGTCGCCATCGTCTCCCAATGCCACGGCCGCCACCGTCGTCTCCCAACGCTACGACCGCCGCCGCCGTCGTCATCTTGAAACACCACTGACGCCGTCATCTCCCAATGCCACATAGTCCGTCGCCGTCATCTCCCAACACCACGATCGCCACAATCGCACTCCCGCGCGCGTCGCTTCCTTGCGAGAGATTACTGTGGTTGTGCTTGCTGGACCCAGGGTTTGGTCGGACCCGCTCAGGGGAACCTCATCAATTGCCCACAAGTCCCTGCAACTTCGAGCCGAAGCGAATGAAGGGCGAGGACTTCTACTCAGAAGCCTATCTTGGCGCGTAACGGTTCGCAGTGGCAGGCGCATGTCAAAACACGCGAGAAGTGCAAAGGGTAGAATGTGTGAAGGGCGTTTTGTATGCTACACATGGTCGGAGGAGGAAATCTGCTGTTGCGAGATGTTAGGGTGTGGATGTGGCGCCTCCATCTTCACTAAGGCAGAAGGGTTCCTTAGTTGGCGATGTTCTTGCTGTTTCTTTTGATGTTGCTGCCCTCGCTGACCCAGATGTGATGGCATTGGGATCTTCTGCCTCATCAATAATCACAAATCTTGATTAAAGAACACCAAATGCTCGATCAACATCTTTTTGACGTATTTCTTGCATCATTGCGAAGTGTTATTGTTTTTTATTTTGTCACTGAGAAATAATTTGAACTAGTGTTGATTATTCTGAATATATTCGGTCGGCTGAATAATAACTAACATCATAATTTTTTTCCTAAGATTTTATAATGAGTGGATGAGTAATACCTTGTGCTGAGGTGACAAATAAATTGAACGAATGTAGGACTTTGATATTATTGCTCTAGTCTGGTAAACTAAATTATGTGTGTCATGTTTATAAGTTATATAATGTTATTGTCTCGAGAATAATTGTTGGCTCACCATGACATCCTGAATATTGGCTTGCCTATTTTGTTCGTAGTTCTTCATTCGCCAATGCATACAATCTAGATTTTTTAACATTCCTGAAACTCCTCAATCTTCACCTTTATGCAATAATTAATATTGCAACATTATTAGCATTGAGATACTCAAATATTCATCTTTGTACACTTACGCAATTGCCCTGCAAAATTTCTTCAAACATTGAATCATAGTTGACTCACCAATTCAAATATATTCATCATAATTATCCGTTGATGTTGCATATGCCAACTCCATCGTTCATTTTTTCTCTCATTCAGTTGTCTTCTTCCCATCGATGAACCTACTGAGAAAATAACTCATCATATGAAGATAATGAAGATCACAAATGGGATGATCATGCTCCACAGTCCATTTTTTGTATGAGGGAAAGATAGTTAGTCAGCCGGAAGTTGAGAAGTTAAGCAGTGATTATATAGATTTTCTTGATAGTATTGTCTGCACCACTACACCTTTATTGGATTCTTATCTTCCTGTTTTTGAGGTTTTGTTTTTATCACAAGTGTTATATTTTTATGCAATCACATACCACTTTCTCATCATCAATCAAGTCGTATATGAATTTTGAGGCTTTGTTTTTATCACTAACATTGGATTCTTATCTACTCACATATCAATTTTTCATCATCAATCAAGGCGTATACGAATTCTGAGGCTTTGTTTTTATCACCGACATTGGATTCTTGTATACTTGCATATCACTTTTTTTATCATCAATCAAGCCGTATACGAATTCCAAGGCTTTGTTTTTATCACCAACATTAGATTTTTATCTACTCACATATCACTTTTTCATCTTCAATCAAGTCATATACTATGACGACTATGGGCCGACCCACTTTGGATCACACTAGATCATTATGACCTCACATGACATCGTCCTAGCTATAGCCCAAGCATCTAGTTCCTCTCCATCCACAGACGGGTTGTTGGTGGTCACAATCTCCCTTTGATCTCCTTGAAATTCTCCGTGCTGTTCACTTAACTATAAAGTTTCCCTCATCAAGTGGAGGTTGTAGTCACCAATAACCCTTATATGGATGAAGAGGGATTGAGTACTAGGGCTACAACCCATGCGATACCAAGTGAGTCTACAGTGATCTAGTGTGATCCAAAACCGGCCCTGGGTCATCATATATACGAATCTGAGGCTTTATTTTTATCATCAGCATTGGATCCTTATCTACTCACATATCACTTTCTCATCATCAATCTCAATCAAGTCGTACACGAATTATGATGCTTTGTTTTTATCACCAACATTAGATTCTTATTCTTTCACTATTAAGATCGTTTTATAAGTGTCACTACAAACAAATTCAATTGTCCAACAACATATCCTTTATAACTTTCTCTCCAAAACTAGACACTTTCTCTTTCATTTATTTTCATCATATCTTACAATTGTAGACCAGCATTCTTACCGAAAGAAGATCAAACATTATGTTATGCATGACTTGAGGTTTCATAAGACGCAGTTATGGGTAGCAATTAAAAAAAGCACAAGATGTGGAAAAAAATTTCGGTTATATTTCACAACACATGACCAAGTACTTGTTTAGGACAGAGAACTCTAAAATTTCGCTTATGTCGTTAGTCATTTTTAGCAAGCAAGCCTAGCAAATTTCGAGTATGCATTCGACAAATTGAGCAACAAAACCCCAACGGTGCATCTGAACTCGATATTATAAGTATTTATTTATATTTTAATATTATTATTGAGGGTCGCCCGGTCTTTCCCCGATCTGGAGAAATCGGACCACCTTAGCTCGGAATCAGATTGGACACGCAAACAATCAAAATGAGCCGCAACAAATGAAAAGAGGTTTTTTTTATGTGGTAAACCCGGAAAGGATGAAAATTCACGGGGCTGGAACTACGCTGAGCAAAAATCCACTAGCTTCTTAGAGTTTTACGGAGATTGAATTGATCTCGGAGGGCGATAGGCCACTACTCAGTTACAGGTACAAAAAATGAGGAAAAATGACTAAGTAATCGGAGCCTCGATGGAAGCCCTTCGGTCTTGGAATGACGATGAACTCACGGAACCTCGGTGGAAGCATTTCAGCTGGAAAATTCTCTTAGTCTACAGGGCTTCTGAAGGGATCGCTCTCATTGATGTAAAGCTTAAGTGAGAGCGCTCTCACGGAGGCGGTTGACGTCACTTGAGTCACAGGGAACCTTAGCGTAGGGAAAAGTGCGGAGAGAAATCTTGAGCAGAGAATCGGCCTAAGATTACGATCTCGCCGTAAAACCTAAGACTCTCTCTTGCATCTGGAGTTGCTTGGTTTCAAATGAAGGCCTAGGGGCTTATTTATAGTTTTCACGAGCATTACGGTGGTAACTACGTCGGGGAGTGATTTGTGCTGACGAATGTCATCGCTCCATTTTGATCACGTGGATCGTCAATTTTGCCTAAATGACGGAGATGCCCCCCAGGCAACCGGCTCGGACGAGGTGCCTTGAGACGAAGGTGGCCGGAGGCGGCTGGAAGCTGCGGAGGCCGCCACTGATGGCGAGGGTTGTTAGCACACGGACGGATGAGGCAAGCGGGGGCGCGAAGCACGGCCGGGTGGGGGCACGGTCGTGAGGGCTGGGCGTGTGTGGCCACGAGGGGGGGGGGGGGCGACCGCGCGGGCCGACCGCATGTGGCCTTGTGCGATGTGCGTGCACAAGCCATGCACGTGCAGGTTGTACACGTACAGGTTGTGCACACACATGTTGTGCACGCACATGTTGTGCACGCGCACGTAGGCCATGCACGCGTGCTGACCGCGCAGGGCTTGGATGTGCGCATTTGGGAACGTGCCTCGTCCACTCTCTTGGCTTCCTCGGGTGCTCGCAGCTCTCTGTGAGTGCTACTGGTTCGGCTTGGCTTCTTTGCACTTGGACCGGTTTGGCTCGAAAATTTTATGGGGGTCCTATCAAATGCCCCCAAATTTTCACGAGTCGTGGTGCACGAAGTGATGATCGCAAAAATTTCAAGCATCTCCCGAAACATTCCAGTCATCAAAAAATTACTTGCCATACTTTCACGAGACAACCTGGATGATGATGAACTGAACATTATAAGTGGCCAGCACTTGAGGGACTCTAAGAGTCACTGGAAGGATAACGCTTCCAGCGATCGGGATTGTCGGGTGTCCTGTGACGTATCCTGGGCACTTCGACCGACGGGCTTTCGAGAGTTGCCCGGATGTGCTGAAGAGTAGCTCCTGGGAGGCTGGGGGCGGCGAGCTGAACCAGCTCTGGATGCTTCCTATGCGGTGTCCCTTCGTGGTGCTTCCTCTCCATGAGCTCTCTCCGGATTGGTGTCGTAGCCCGAGCCTTCCCATGAAAATCCTTGAGGAGTCTATGACGTGCAAGCCGTTAGACTTCGTCCTTCAGGCATATGCACTCCTCGGTGTCGTGCATGTTTCCTTTGTGCAAGGAGCAGTATTGGGACTGATCGCCCCTGCCCCGAGGGAGCGCCTTAGGTCTTCGGAGTTGTGGATGGTTCTCTAGAGCGTATAGAACCTCTATCAGAGAAGCGCCGAGTTCGATGGAGGATTGTTGCCCTCTGGCTTGCGAGGTTTTGTTAGGGAGCTCAATGCGCTTCCTAGGGGTAAGGCTTCTGGCAGGTGGTTCTCCCTGGGTTTCTATGCAGCGTGTGGTATGGGCTACCCCATTGAGCAACCGGTATCCTAAGGGAAACGATGTCTGGTCGCGCTCTACTGGGTGTACCCGCGAGGTATGTGATTCTCTCATCTCCTTTAACAAAGTGAGTGCTTGCGCTTGACGTTCTTCCTTCTGGCGCATGCGCTCTTATACTGATGATGCTAGTGCGATGATCACCTTCTCGAGGCGCGGCGTCGAGTTAGCGGGCAGGTCGTTAGAAGATTGAACACTAGACTCCTTGATGTAGAGGATAAGGCGCACCGAGCTCCCCCCTGAGCTTCAAGCCACAGACATCAGAACAAGTGCCTCAGGCTGCTCCCGTCTCAAAGAACTATCAGAGGACTCTAGAATACAACAAGCACATCGCTCCGCACAACACACGAAGAAATAATTAGCTCTGTGAGCGGTGGTCTGTCACCCTCCGAGCTCTCTCCCTCTCCCCGATAATTGTAACGAGAGGCATCCCGCCGCCCTCGAGTTCTTGAAAAAGCCATGTAACAACGCTCAAATCTAGTGGAGATTTGGTCGGCACAGATCCGACCACGTGATTTTTCACCCAGTTAACGGGGTTTCCACATTAAAAAATTGTCTTCTCAGCTTTCTCTTTTCTGCGACTGTTTGCGCGCTCCACCGCTCCCGGGCTAAGACGGTCCAATTTAGTCCAGTCCACCAGGAGGGTTGAGTTGGCCGCAATAGTAGGTATGGTGCGTGCTTATGTACAGGTTTATCAGCTCCCGCATTAGAGCATCAAGCACTGATATAATTGGTTTGGATGCGAGCATAAATCACGGTGCTTATATATATAGACACACGCACGCACGCGATTGATAGTGCATTGCCCCCCCTGCCCTGCGCTATAGTACACTGATCACGACATTGTCTTGGTGAGACGGTGCTCCCCCCTGCTCGCAAACCCCTGTGCATTGTGCTTCATATGGGTGGCGACATTCGGCGGGAGGTGGCGACATTCGGTTGGGGCGATGACATTCGGCTGGGGAGGCGACGCGGGGGCGACGACTTTTGACGGGGACAGTGATATTTTGCTGGGGCGGCAACATTCGGCGTAGGCGACAACATTAAGTGGGGGAGACCCATATTTATATATGTACAAGCAGTCGTGCACGAGAGACCCCGTTTAGGCAACATTTGTCGTGACGGCAATATTTATTATGGGTGCGACACTTTTAATGTAACTGCATATGTCGTGGGGCAACAATTGTCGTGGGGGAAACATTGGTCATGTGTGTGACATTTATCATGGGGGGGGGGACATTTGGCGTGGGGGCGACATTTGGCGTATGGGAGACATATGTCGTTGGGGCGGCATTGGTCGCGGGGGGGGGGGGGGTGACTTTGGTCGTGGGGGCAACATTGATCTTGTGGGCGACATTGGTCGTGAGAGTGATATTTGTCGTGGGACAATATTTGACGTGGAGACGACATATGTTGTGGGGGCAACATTGGTCATGATCTATGATTATGTGTTTGAGATGCTATCATGATCTTTAATTGTGTTTGAGATGTTATCTAATCAAATTACCAAATCTTTATATTAGATTCAATTCTAATTTTTCCTGCTCTAAGAAAAAAACATAAGATTGCTAATAGCATGTATTAAGTCATACTTTGAGTAGAATTCAATGAATTTAGAGAAGGCTACTATTGCCAAATACTATTCGATGTAAATAACATGCACTTAGCGAGTCTTCTTAATACATACATAATTCTAAGTCAAATGAAAAATCTTAATCAAAATAATTTTAAAATAAGATCCATCACAACTTGCTCAAAATGAAATTTTAAGCAGATATCAACAATGGAATAAAAATTTTAAGGAATTAAATAGAAAGCAGACATCGACAACTGGAAAGAAATCTCTGCAGCTAACATGATGCACCCCCATGCAATGACAACAACAACAAAAATTCATGAAATAATTTTAAAAGGGAAGAAGCTCCCGTTGGTGGTTTGAAAGCCTAAGAAAATCCAGCGAGGAGGAATATAAAAATTGTAAGGTATATCAAGAAATTATTTTTTTGTGTTAAAATGTGAAATATTTAAAGAATCTTTTTGACAGCAACAACTACAGTTCAAAATCTTAATCAAAATAATGTAGGAATTAGATCCATCACAACTTGCTCAAAATGAAATTTTATGCACATATCAACAATGGAATAGAAATTTTAAGGAAATAGAAAGGAGACATCAACAATTGAAATGAAATCTCGGGAGGGCTGCACCCACATGCAATGACATAGAAAAAATCAAAACTAAAATCTATACCAAGATTACTCGTCGGAATCACAACTTTTAGTAATTAAGCATAGAGATGTAGAAGAGTTTCAAAGTATTAAAAACTTTTCTATGAAATTTTGCATAGAGATGTAGAACAACTGAGAGAGACATCTGTTCTAAGGCGTCTAATAACTTCACAATGACTCAAGCATAAACTTTCAGTAAACTAAAACACAAAAAATAAACAAAACCATAGATTTACCATAACTAAACTCAGCCCCAAAAAAATTGAATACAACTACTTGATAAACATGCACATAACTGAGTGATTGATAAACACGCATATACAATCATGATTAGCTTGCTGGAGGAGGATAAAATCATGTCAGATTGATAAATATTGCTAAACTTTACTAAACATGTACATATAATTGACAGATTGCTGAATATTTGACCGATTGCTGAACATTGCTAAAGAAGAAATCGATAAAAAGAAATCGAGCTGATGGAACTCGAACAAAGCACTTGAAGAAAGCGAGAATGGAGAAGGCGAAGGTGTCAAGCTCATACCCTTGCCGTGGAAAAGTGAGTCCCAAGGCAGGAAACAAAGGCAGAAACGACTGCGAAGGGGAGTTGATGTGCGGCGTTGGACAGAGAGGCTAGTAAGAGCTGTGTAAAACAAAAAAAAATCACAGAGCCTGAAATAGTGGCGTTGCATAAATGTGGTGTGGAGTAAAAAACTGGAATGCAAAGTAAAAAACTGAAATACTTGCCGTAAAATGTAATTTGCTTGCGGGAAGGAGGTTTCCGATTTTCCGGTGAGGCACTGTGGAGGAGGAGAAGAAGGTTGTGAACCATAACACACTGGAACCAAACAAAGAGAAAGAAGAGGGAAAAACCTGGAACCATAAGGAGTTGGTTAGAAATTTCGTTGAAAGATAACTTCGATCAATAACAATATACACACAACAGCCGGTCTGCAATTACACCAAAGACAAGCCACAAGACAACCAACACAATACAACCTTGCGAGATATTGGACATTAACAGAAGAAACTAACAAGGTGCATGATAAATCAAACAAAAACCAGACACAAACTTCAGCTCGGCAGCGGTCAGGCACAAACCGCCAGCGACCTGTGCAGCGACAAACCAGCTTGTCAGCGATCACGATGACGATATCGTAAGCGACAAAGAACCAGTACACCAGCGACCTCAGCAACCAGGTCGACGATCTCAAGGCACACCACTTTGCACCACTGCTCAGCTCTCCTGCGATTAGCAACACAAGGTCGCCACACCAGAAAACTTCCAGACCGCCAGCGACCTCAATGACAGTCGACCGAGGCCCGCAACTACCAGAAACAAGTCCACAAAGACACCGAACAGAACCTCCTGCAACTCGCCAGCGACTACTTGCCCAGTCCGCCGGAACTCAGTAACATACTCCACCCGAACTCAGCGACTACAAAACAGCCCGCCTGAAGACCTCCTAGCAGGTCGAATCCAAAACGCGGTTACAAAGGAACAAACTTCCAGCAACAGAAACCACACCTTACCCCCTATTTCACTCTATGGAAGGAAGAGGAGAAACACCATATTTATAGGGAATAAAACACCAAACGGCAATTTCGACCAACCAGAAATCGCTAACCTCACTTCACACAAAAATCAACACCCCCTTGAAGTGAGCCCCTGAGACAACACCAAGAAGAGACCGAAGGCGCTCAAAGGGCCCTTTGTATAGGGCCTTTGTGAGGATATCAACAATGTTGTCTTGACTTCGCACATGCTCCACATCTAGGGATCCACCAAGCACTTTCTCCTGAATGAAGTGGTGCTCAATCTCAATATGTTTTGCTCGCGCGTGACAGACAGGGTTGGTAACAAGTTTCAGGGAGCTCTCGTTATCACCGCAAATCAAGGTTGGTCCTTTCACCTTCTCATCAACATCCTCTATCAGCCTCCGTAGCCAAATGCACACCTGAGCAGCAAGGGAAGACGCCTTGTACTCAGCCTATGTGGTAGACAAAGAGATCAAATCTTGTTTCTTATTGCATTAAGAGATGACGACACCTTCACACATAAACACATACCCGGATGTCGACTTTCGATCATCGAAATCGCCAACATAATCCGCATCTGTATATCCATGCTGATTGAAGCTTGTCTCTCTCCCATACAAAAGCCCCAAGTCCAGGGTAGTCTTCACGTACTTCAAAATTCCTTTGGCTGCCTCGAGATGAGACATTTGTGGCTCCTGCATATATCGACTAACTTGTTCAACATCATAAGCAATGTCTGGCCGAGTGATAGTCCAATAAATCAAACTCCCCATCAAGGCACGAAAGATCTTCGGGTCAGGAAGAGTCCTTCCCTCATCCTTTCAAAGTTTTAGTCCAACTTCAAGTGGCATAGAGACGTTCTTCCCTTCCTTCATGCCAAAGCGCTCTACGATCCTCTCAGCATAAGCTTTCTGAGATACAATTATACATCTCTCCCTCTTCTCAACCTCCAATATTCCAAGGAAGTGATGCAGCTCGCCTAAATTTTTCATCTCAAAGCGGATTGATAACTCTGCTTTAAGCATTGCCACCTCCTCGTCATTGTTCCCGGTTATGATCATGTCGTCGACATACAAGAGAACCATCATGTGCATATCATCCTTTTTCTTCACGAACATGCTAGAGTCGGAGTTAGTTGGGTTGTACCTGCAGAACTGAAGGTACTCAACAATCTTCCCATACCAGGCTCTTGGTGCCTGCTTTAGCCGTGCCCGTACAGAGCCTTCTTCATTTTGCACACATGATGTGGCAGAGACTTAGACATATATCCTGGTGGTTGCTCCATGAATATGTCCTTGTCAATCTCTTCATACAGGAAGACATTTTTCACATCAAGCTGCCACAACTTCCAATTCCGACAAGCAGCTAAGGCTATGACCGTCCTTACTGATATCATTTTCGCCACAGGGCTGAAGGTCTCCTCATAGTCTTCACCGTACTTCTGTGAGAACCCTCGAGCGACCAGCCTCGCCTTGTATCGCTCCACTCCTCCATCAGCCTTCTTCTTGACTTTGTACACCCATTTGCATGTGACAGGCTTCATTCCTTCAGTTAAGGGAACCAGGTCCCAGGTCTCATTCTTCTCTAGAGCTGTCATTTCTTCTCTCATGGCTTTATCCCATTCTTTTATGCCTGCTGCATCCTCAAATCGAGCAGGTTCCTTTTGTAGGATCTTGTGGCGCCCTTAGAGGGGGGGGGGTGAATAAGAGCTCTATTAATAAATTATAAATTTTTGCAAATAATATAATTTAAAACACAAAGTTGATGACAAATATTTGAATGAAAAATAAAATTTTATTTCATCAACAAGAAAAGTAGAAAATGATTTCAATGAAGCTTGAAATCAATGCTTACAACGATAAAAATCTTTTGACTTTTTCACCGGTCCTTCTCCCAAGAACCGGTAGGCTATAGGTAATATCTCCCTAGTTATGGCTACTAGTCTCCCCCTAAATCAAACCTATGATCTAGACGCTGCTCACAAGGCGGCGATTTACTCCTAAGCCACACAAGGACCTAGACACCATACACAAGACGGTGATTTACCCCTAAGCCATACAAGGACTTAGACACCACACACAAGATGGTGATTTTCCCTTCCCAATTACAAAGTATAAAGTGAAAATGAAAATACAATAGTAAAACTCAAAAACTCCCTCAAACACGAGCTCTGAAGATGATTGTTGAAGCCAAAATTGACCTCAACAAATGTTCACGAACCAAAGTGCAGTCAATGCCTACTTCTCTCAAACCTCGACCCCTGACAGGTTGCTAAGGCCCTAACACAGACCCGAAGCCTCAGCTGGGAGGTCCCACCACACACCCGGAAGATCTCTGAGAGCTTCCCCTCCAAAGCCAAATGCTGGGCTGGGAGCTCTTCAGAAGGCACTAGGGCTAGAGGAAAAATGATCAGCTTGCCTTCCAAAGAGCCCTTATGGGTCTTTTTATAGTCTTCCTTTGACCTGAAAATACTGAAATACCCCCGAGGGGTCTGCCGATAGCCAAATCCCGCTGTCATTTAAAGGGCATTTGGGTAATTTCACCTCGGGATAATATATTATAAAATAATCCTCTTTATGAGCGCCGGGCCCCACCACGTGGGCCCACTTGGCGAGAACCCTTGTTGAGGAGGCTCCCGCTGGACCCCCACCCGGGCCAACCTTGGCGAGACCCCCTTGCCAGGGAGGTTCGCGCCCTCCACGGTCTTGAAACTACCGCGGGCGGAAGGCCTACTTGGGGCCTTCTCGCCTCCCCTGGGCGGGAGCTTGCCCTAAGGCGGAAGCTTCCGTGGTCGACGATCTCTCCCACCGAGAGCTCGACTATCTGCCTTGGTCGGTCGACGATCTCTCCTGCCGAGAGCTCGACTATCTGCCTTGGTCGGTCGACGATCTCTCCTGCCGAGAGCTCGACTATCTGCCTTGGGCGAGAGCCCCTTCAGGGCGAGAACTCTATAAGTATGTCTTAGGGCTGACCCAGGGCTAACCTAAGCCTAGCCCAATCCCTCAGTGGTGTCTCCGGGTCCCACCCAGCGAATATGGGGTTGTACACAATCCCCGCTCTTTTCGAGCTAGCCCTGCGCTCGACAAGACAAGTCCAACCCCCAAGATATTCGCTGGACACGTGCCCGCCTATCGAGGGAATCTTTTGGTGGGTCCCACTGCGGCTATAAATATGCACTGATGGACGTCCCTACGCCCTGCCCTTAAAATACGGCTTTCCGACTGAGCTCTCGCCTCCGGGATTTTCGCGCGAGCACATCATGCATTCCAAACGTGCTGCCAAACCGCTTCCGCAAGGCCTCCAAGACCGGTTAGCCGCTGCCCAAGCGCGGGCCCTGGCTAACTGTGCGGCGGTGGCTCCATGGTTAGCGAAAAAGACTTCAACCGCCGGGCCTTCGGAGCCGAAGAAGAAGGGAAAGAAAAGGGCGAAGGCGGTCCGGCGGGACCTTTCTCGCGAGAACAGGGATCCTCCTTCCCCCACTCCCAATCCTGCCGGAGATTCTTCCCTACAGAAGGTAAGCCTTTCGCACGTGCCCGCCGAGCTAACTGTACATTAGATTCGATGATTAAAGTATGCTTTCGCAGGAGTCCGCTCCCGATAATGGCGCCGAAATTCCGCCCAGCTCTTCGAACCTACCCGCTCATCCCCCCGAAGGCCAAGCACGGGTCTCGGAAAGGATTCCTCCCGCCGAGACCGGAACAATAGGTACATTTTCCCTTGTCAATATTTCAACCAGACCCTTTCTTTTCTGAACCGTCTTCTCGCAGTGCCAGCTCCCGCCGACCCGGGTCTATCCACCCGGGAAGATGAAACGAGAACCGCCGAAGTGCCTCCCGCGGTGGCCAATCCTCTCCTGCAGGTGGGGGGGGCGGCTTCCAAACCTTCCGCTACTCTCAAGGATGCTGATCGCCCCTTGAGAGAAGACCACTCCCCTCATGCTTCCGGCCAGGCCGGGATCATCGTGCGCGAGCCCTTCCGCCCGGGGCTGGGCAAGCCTCTTCACCTCCTTTATGGAACCAACGGAGGGGTCGGGCCTTCCCGTCCAACTTTGGCTGAAGGTTCTCGCCCAACCGCAGGTATGCGAAGCCCTTTTCTGGACTGTTGATTGTCATGCTTTGACCAAAACTCTCGTGTGTTTCTTCCGCAGGTGATCCTGGCTTGCGGTCGGGCGTCAACGAGGAAGGAGAAGAAGAAGAAGAAGTGGAGGAGGATGAAGAAGATGAAGAGTCCCCTCTCCCTTCGTCTGGCGAGATAGAAGAAACTTTGAACAGCGCTGGGAGCGCGAAGGGGAGACGGAGGAAGATCTCGGTCATCCTGGCCAAGCTTATCCGGCGAGACCGTGCCCACACTGCCGCGGCGAAAGCATTCCGCGAATCCGTGGAGCAAAGGCTGGAGGCTCTGGAGCGGGATTTCTTCTTGGGCGAGACTAATTGCCTGGGTGGGCCTTCCGCCGAGTCTTCGCCAGGGAGGTGCATCTCGCAGATCCGGGATTATGCCAGGCGGATCAACCTTGGGTGTACCACGCTATCGTCTTACTTCAACCCGTTGGCGCCCCCAAGAACTAGGCGGCGAGAACGAGGACGATGGAGCTGGAAGCCCTATTAGCCCTCCCGCTTTGAATCTCCATGTATCTCTTTTTTTTCAACGTGTCTGTAATAAACATTATTATTAACTAAGTTTTACCCAGCTTGCGCTAGCGAGGATCTCGCTTCTATCCATGTCTCTCTTTTTCCTTTTCTTTTTATTGCTCTGCGCGGCTTTTTCAATTATGACGCTTACACCCATCTGGGACGCTTGCGCCAATCTAGGAGGTTTGTGTTAACCTAGGAGGCTTGCGCTAATCTAGGGGGTCGCGTCGAAACCCGAAACGACCGTTGACCGCTGTCCTCCCGAGGGGGAGAATCGAGGCGCCGTTAGCTCGGATTCTGACAGCTGTACTCCGCCGTCACTTTCTCTCTCCGTCGGATGAATTCATGATGATTACGTTTTCTTATAAATAGAGAAGTCTACCAACCGCATTTACTTCTTCGATCCGGAACCTCAGCCTTCCCTCCTTGCTTTCGCGTTCCTGCTCCCGCTTCGACTCCCCTACAGCTCTCGCTCTTACTCACGAACTAGCCATGCCTGGCGAGAGCAAGGGTCGCGCCCATTGCGCGGAAGCCTTCCAGAAACATCTCTTCCCTTCCTGCAAGCTCACCCTCGACGAGTACAACGCGATCGTCGACCGCTACGTTCCCGCCGGCTTCTCGGCGCGGAACCCGGGGAATCATGATAGGGTGAATACCCCGGGGCGGGAGAGCTTGCCATCCCCCTCGAACATTTCGAGGTGGGCTTCCGCCTCCCCCTGTGGCCGGAGGTTCGGTTAGCTCTCCGTTATTATGGGGTGGTGCCCGCCCAGCTAAACCCGAACTCCGTCGCGATCCTTATAGCATTCATATGCTATATGCGATCCGAGAGGATCGAGTTTAGCCTGCCCATCTTCCGGAAGCTATTCAACTTCCGTGCCAAGGGGGGGTAGTTTTCTTCTCCGGTCAACAGCTCGAGGTTACCGGTCTCGCCAATAAGCACCACCATTGGGGCGAGAAGTTCGTATACGTCAGCGGGGACTTCGGCAACGTCCCGCTTCAGCCCGTCCAGTATGAAGACGCTGCCTACAAGCCGCCCGCTCTGGGATCGCGCGAGAGCGCAATCCTGGAATTCTTCGGGACCAAGGAGTTCGACGTCCCCTATCTTCTGCGGGACGTCGACTCCCTCCCACTTGTTCAATCGGGCGAAGGTACGGTCTCGCCTCAGATTCCCTTTTTCTATCAAAGATTTTCTTGCGCTGAAGTGCTAAAGCGTTTTTACTTTGCAGGAGAGCGGGAGGTTCCTCTGCGCCAACCCTTCGCCGCAGGACGGGGTGTCGGGGGTCTGGCAGCGAGAGGCCCCCTTGCGCTCGCGGAAGCCAGCGCCAGCGCCTGCCGAGAAGATCCAACCCCTTCCATGCCGCCACCGGCCAAGAAGCGGAAGGCCACCCTTCCTTCTCTCCGCACGCTGAAGAGGCCGAAACCCTCTGCCCTTGAGAAGGGAAAAGCCCCGGCCGTCCCGCCTGTCCAACCTCCTCCCGAGGGCAGGTCCTTTGAAGCGATCCTTCAGATGGCCAGCGAGATGGATGCCGCCGCCAAGAGCCGTGCCGAGGCTTCCGCCAGGAATATATCGGCCGCAAGCGAGGCTGGTGGAGAAGTGGTCGCCGCCGAAACCTCCGCCAGCGTCCCGCCCCCGGAGGTGCCGAGAGGGCACCGAAACTTTGGCTTCGGCGTTAGATACGCCGACTCGGAGGGGAAGCCTCAGATGGAATGGGACCCTGAGTCAAACACGATCAGGGTTTCAACCCTCCTTCCCAGATGGGCGGAGGGGGAGAATGTGACCGGCGAGGCCTTCTCGCTTGGGTATGGTCTCTACAGCCGGGAGGATGCCGGCGTTTTTGACCAGATGTCCACCCGCCTCCTAGCCTTCGACGCCACCCGGGCCCTAATGCGCGCGTTCGAGCTCACGCATATGTGTGCGCGCCGAGGCATCACCCTTGACAAGAATTTCACCGACATGCGCAAGGCGAGGGAGGACGCGATAGCTCGCGCGCATGTCGCGGAAGAAGAACTCGCGAGAGCTCAACAGGAGCTCGCGGATGCCAAATTGGCGCTATCTCTGCGCCCCGCGACCGAGGTAGGCGAGACCTTCCTGAGCCCTTGCCCCCGTTCCCTCGAAGTTTCTACTGTGTAATGCGTGACTAAGATCTTTTGTCCCTTTTGCAGGATTCCGCCCAAGTCAGGGAGCTTCGCGCAGAGCTGGCCAACGCGCGCTGCGAGAGCGTCCTTCTGAGGGAACAGCTCCGCGCAGAACTAACGAAGGGCCCGCCCCCGGAGCTAGATGCGCGGTTGCGGAGCCGCTACCTCTCGGAGTATGACGTCGATAAGCTGCTTCAAGCCAACGCTCAAGCGACCGTCAGGCTGACGCTCGAGACGCTGCGAGACGTCGAGCTGCTCCGGGAGGATGGCGCAACCATCGACGCTCGCCAGCTTCTCCCTTGGCTTTACGACCCGGTTCCCAAGCCCCCGGGCGCGCCGGACTCGCCGCTCTCAGACGTCCCGAGGTCCTCTTCCGCTGTTGACGAGACGTCCGGGGAAGGTTCTGGCGATGCTTCAAGCGAGAGCACCAGTGGGGACTACAGCGCGTCTCCTTAAGTTGTTTTTTTTTTTTTTACTTTGAATATCCTTTTGTAATGAGCGAGAAGCTCCTCACTTTTGTAATTAACCTTATATAAAGTAATGTTTCGTTTCTTCACTGTCATTGTGTTTTTTAAGCGTATATTACTATGCCGAATGACCTTCGCGCGAGCTTCCGCCGAGACCCTTAGTCTCTTTAGGGTGACCCTACTTAGAGATCAGCTAGGCGGAAACCTCGCATCGTCGATTGAATCGTCCTGCCTGGGCCCGCCGGGAGCTTTCTTTTTGCGAGAGCCTCCTTTAACCGAGACCTTTGCTGGCCGAGACCTCTGGGCCGGGATCCTCACTGGCCGAAACCTCCGGGCCGCGATCTGCTGAGACCCCTAAGCCGAGACTTTTACTGGCCGAGACCCCTGAGCCGAGACCTTTACTGGCCGAGACCCCTGAACCGAGACCCTTCAGGGATTTGCCCCCGGTCTAGGTCAGGGTCCTGCCCACGTATTTTTCCAACCAATCAAACCCCTACCCCGTCGGCGAGCCGTTGGACCTGCTAGCTCACATGGGTGCCCGCGCAGCGGGTCTACCGGGGTTTGAGCCGAGCTCGTTGTAACGTAGTAGCCACCAATCAAGAACCAAGGATCAAAAGGTCAAGGACTTCACCTATCCCCCGTAGGCGAGCCTTCGGACCTGCCAGCTTGATGAGAGCCTGCGCAGCGGGTCTACCTGGGGCCGAGCCGAGCTCGGGGTGTCGGAGTGGCTAAGAGCAAAGTATCACAAGAGCCAACCTATCCCCCACAGGCGAGCCTTCGGACCTGCCAGCTAGATGAGAGCCTGCGCAGCGGGTCTACCTGGGGCCGAGCCGAGCTCGGGGTGTCGTTGAAGCGGCTAAGAACAAAGTATCACAAGAGCCAACCTATCCCCCACAGGCGAGCCTTCGGACCTGCCAGCTAGATGAGAGCCTGCGCAGCGGGTCTACCTGGGGCCGAGCCGAGCTCGGGGTGTCGTTGAAGCGGCTAAGAACAAAGTATCACAAGAGCCAACCTATCCCCCACAGGCGAGCCTTCGGACCTGCCAGCTAGATGAGAGCCTGCGCAGCGGGTCTACCTGGGGCCGAGCCGAGCTCGGGGTGTCGTTGAAGCGGCTAAGAACAAAGTATCACAAGAGCCAACCTATCCCCCACAGGCGAGCCTTCGGACCTGCCAGCTAGATGAGAGCCTGCGCAGCGGGTCTACCTGGGGCCGAGCCGAGCTCGGGGTGTCGTTGAAGCGGCTAAGAACAAAGTATCACAAGAGCCAACCTATCCCCCACAGGCGAGCCTTCGGACCTGCCAGCTAGATGAGAGCCTGCGCAGCGGGTCTACCTGGGGCCGAGCCGAGCTCGGGGTGTCGTTGAAGCGGCTAAGAACAAAGTATCACAAGAGCCAACCTATCCCCCACAGGCGAGCCTTCGGACCTGCCAGCTAGATGAGAGCCTGCGCAGCGGGTCTACCTGGGGCCGAGCCGAGCTCGGGGTGTCGTTGAAGATAACCAAACCTCTCCCCCACAGGCGAGCCTTCGGACCTGCCAGCTAGATGAGAGCCTGCGCAGCGGGTCTACCTGGGGCCGAGCCGAGCTCGGGGTGTTGATGAAGATAACCAAACCTCTCCCCCACAGGCGAGCCTTCGGACCTGCCAGCTAGATGAGAGCCTGCGCAGCGGGTCTACCTGGGGCCGAGCCGAGCTCGGGGTGTCGTTGAAGCGGCTAAGAACAAAGTATCACAAGAGCCAACCTATCCCCCACAGGCGAGCCTTCGGACCTGCCAGCTAGATGAGAGCCTGCGCAGCGGGTCTACCTGGGGCCGAGCCGAGCTCGGGGTGTCGTTGAAGATAACCAAACCTCTCCCCCACAGGCGAGCCTTCGGACCTGCCAGCTAGATGAGAGCCTGCGCAGCGGGTCTACCTGGGGCCGAGCCGAGCTCGGGGTGTTGATGAAGATAACCAAACCTCTCCCCCACAGGCGAGCCTTCGGACCTGCCAGCTAGATGAGAGCCTGCGCAGCGGGTCTACCTGGGGCCGAGCCGAGCTCGGGGTGTCGTTGAAGCGGCTAAGAACAAAGTATCACAAGAGCCAACCTATCCCCCACAGGCGAGCCTTCGGACCTGCCAGCTAGATGAGAGCCTGCGCAGCGGGTCTACCTGGGGCCGAGCCGAGCTCGGGGTGTCGTTGAAGCGGCTAAGAACAAAGTATCACAAGAGCCAACCTATCCCCCACAGGCGAGCCTTCGGACCTGCCAGCTAGATGAGAGCCTGCGCAGCGGGTCTACCTGGGGCCGAGCCGAGCTCGGGGTGTCGTTGAAGCGGCTAAGAACAAAGTATCACAAGAGCCAACCTATCCCCCACAGGCGAGCCTTCGGACCTGCCAGCTAGATGAGAGCCTGCGCAGCGGGTCTACCTGGGGCCGAGCCGAGCTCGGGGTGTCGTTGAAGCGGCTAAGAACAAAGTATCACAAGAGCCAACCTATCCCCCACAGGCGAGCCTTCGGACCTGCCAGCTAGATGAGAGCCTGCGCAGCGGGTCTACCTGGGGCCGAGCCGAGCTCGGGGTGTCGTTGAAGCGGCTAAGAACAAAGTATCACAAGAGCCAACCTATCCCCCACAGGCGAGCCTTCGGACCTGCCAGCTAGATGAGAGCCTGCGCAGCGGGTCTACCTGGGGCCGAGCCGAGCTCGGGGTGTCGTTGAAGATAACCAAACCTCTCCCCCACAGGCGAGCCTTCGGACCTGCCAGCTAGATGAGAGCCTGCGCAGCGGGTCTACCTGGGGCCGAGCCGAGCTCGGGGTGTTGATGAAGATAACCAAACCTCTCCCCCACAGGCGAGCCTTCGGACCTGCCAGCTAGATGAGAGCCTGCGCAGCGGGTCTACCTGGGGCCGAGCCGAGCTCGGGGTGTTGATGAAGATCCCTTCAACCAGGCCTATTCTATCACTGAGATGAGGGATCCTAGCCAGTTAAAACTAAAACATAAAGATTGCCTATTCAGCGACAGTCAACATTTTGAAATAAACTTATTGAAAATGCAACAGTTGTTTACAACACTACAATCCTTCTTTCCCTCCTACGGGTAGAAGCGCTTCAGGTCATCACCATTCCAGGTGTGACTCAAGGTCCTTCCCTCCGCGTCCTGGAGATAGTAGCCTCCGTTAACCAGAGCCTTCTCTACTATGTAAGGCCCTTCCCAGCTAGGGTTGAGCTTACCAACCGCGGCCGACCTTCCCGCTGCGTCGACCTTTTTCAGTACTAGATCCCCCTCGGCGAATTGCTTGACTCTGATGTGCTTATCGAAGTACCGAGCCATTCGCCGTTTTATTTCTTCTTGCCTGATGGCGGCAACATCCCGCAGCTCTTCCACCATATCTAATGAGAGGCGCAACCCTTCCTCGTTCTCCAACCTCCAAGCTTCGTTTCCCTCCGCTGCGGCCGTAACCCTTGGGGACCGAACCTCGAACTCCACAGGGAGGACAGCCTCACACCCATGAGAGAGCTTGAAGGGGGTCTCTCCTGTGGCCGTGTTCGGAGTTGTTCGCAAGGCCCACAGGACGGAAGGGAGCTGTTCCACCCAGCTACCCTTCAGGTTCTCGACCTTCTTTTTGAGCAAGTTGACGATGACTTTGTTTGCCGCCTCCACCTGGCCATTGCTCCGAGGATGATGGACAGAGGCGAACCTGAGGTCAATCCCCAATTGGGTGCAGAAACTGATGAATTCTTCACTGGCAAACTGAGGTCCATTGTCTGTCACTATCGCTTGGGGCAATCCGTGCCTGCAAATGATTTCCCCCCAAACGAAGTTTCTGATGACCTGAGAGGTTACCTTGGCTAACGGCTTGATCTCCAGCCATTTGGAGAAGTAGTCAATCATCACTAGGAGGAACCTCCTTTGCCCGCTAGCTGGAGGGAAGGGTCCAACCAGGTCCATCCCCCAAATGGCGAAGGGCCATGGCGCCGTGATGCTTCGAAGTCTTTGGGCGGGCAAGAGCTGGAGAGGAGCATGTACTTGGCACTTCCGACACCTCCTTGCGAATTCAGCTGTATCCCTCCTTATGGTCCGCCAGAAATATCCCTGCCTTATCACCCTTGCTTCCAATGTCCTTCCCCCTGAATGGCTGCCGCACTCTCCAGAATGCACCTCTTCCAGAATCCTCGGGACTTCCTCTTCGGTTACGCATCTCGCGAGGAGCCCCGACAACATCTTCCGATGCAAGCTCCCGTCCAGCATCAGGTAATGAGCCGCCTTGTGCCGGAAGCTCTTTGCATCCTTGACTTCTTCCGACAGTTCTCCTGTGGTTAAGAAAGTCACCAATGGATCCATCCATGAGGACCGCCGATTCACCTCCATCAGCTCCCCCTCTTCAATGGCTGGTCGGAATAGTTCGGTTAGGGTACCTCCTCCCTGAGGCCCGAACTTCGCCAGTCGATCAGCTGCCATGCTTTCCTCCCTGGGAACATGTTGAATAGAAAAAGAACGGAAACCTCCAATAATAGTTCTTACCTTTGATAGATATCTTGCGAGGGTAGGCTCCCGGGCCTCGAACTCGCCTCGGATCTGCGATGCTACCACCATTGAGTCGGTGAAGGCCTCCACATTCTGGATTTCCAGCTCCTTCGCCAAGCGAAGGCCAGCTATCACAGCCTCATACTCCGCTTGGTTATTGGTTACAGGGAAGTGGAAGGTCACTGCTTGCTCTATGGTAACTCCCTGAGGACTTACCAACACCACACCTCCTCCCAGGGAGTGCCTTCCTGAGGCCCCGTCGACCACCATCTTCCACGCTTCTTGCGGCTTTGGCTCTTCGGCCTCCGCCTCGGTAACATAGTCCGCCAGAAAATCCGCTACGGCCTGGGCTTTGATAGAGAGCCTCGGGACGAAAGAGATGTTAAACTCGCTTAGCTCGATGGACCACTTTGCCAACCTTCCTGAATG
The DNA here is from genome assembly GCA_039513925.1 of Platanthera zijinensis. Classification (NCBI taxonomy): domain Eukaryota; kingdom Viridiplantae; phylum Streptophyta; class Magnoliopsida; order Asparagales; family Orchidaceae; genus Platanthera; species Platanthera zijinensis. Next base: position 152,902,109 of record CM077094.1, on the reverse strand, counting down.
TTCCACCCCTTCCAAGACCTTGCGAAGGGGATGGTCTGTTACCACCCTAATCGAGTGTGCTTGAAAGTAAGGGCGAAGCTTCCTAGCTGAGATGACCAAAGCATATGCTAGCTTCTCCAGGATGGGGTATCGGAGCTCTGCCTTTTTTAAGATTCGGCTGACATAATAGACGGGTAATTGCTTCTTCCCCTCTTCCCTAACCAAGACGGAGCTCACCGCCTCTCCTCCCACTCCTAAATACAAAGCTAGGTCCTCCCCCTCCTTTGGGCTTTGAAGTAACGGAGCTTGGGAGAGTTGCCTCTTCAGCCCCTGAAAAGCCTCTTCGCACTCGGCCGTCCATTCAAATGCTTGGTTGCCACGAAGTACTTTGAAGAAGGAGGAACATCTATCCCCTGACCGCGAGAGGAACCTGCTTAACCCGGCCAACTTCCCGGTCAAGCGCTGGATCTCCTTGGCGTTGCGAGGCGATTCTAGGTCTAGAATAGCCTTAACCTTATCAGGGTTGGGTTCTACCCCCGCGGGAGTCAAGAGGTGCCCGAGGAATTTGCCGCGACTAGCCCCGAAGACGCACTTCAAGGGGTTCAACCTCATCTTGAACTTCCGCAGGGTGGCGAACGTCTCCTCCAAGTCTCGCAAGTGGGAATCAACACACTTGCTCTTGACCATGAGGTCATCCACATAGACCTCCAGGTTCCTTCCCCTTTGATCTCGAAAGACTCGATCCATCATGCGTTGGTATGTTGCCCCTGCATTCTTTAATCCGAAGGGCATCATCTTATAGCTGAAGCATCCCTCTCTTGTGATGAAGGAAACATCCTTGACATCAGGAGGGTGCATCCGGATCTGGTGGTAACCTGAAAATGCATCTAAAAAACTCATAAGAGAAAAAACCGACGGCTGAGTCAACCAGCGCGTCGATTCGAGGCAAGGGGTAACAATCCTTGGGGCATGATTTATTTAATAAGGAAAAATCGATACACATGCGCCATTTTCCTCCTCCCTTCTTTACCATTACCACGTTGGAGATCCAGCCTGGATACTGGATCTCTGAGATGAAGCCTGCGTCCAGGAGCTTTTGGACCTCCTCTCGGATGGGGGCTTCTAGCTTGGTGGCGATGGCCCTCATCTTTTGGCGTATGGGGCGGGCTCTGGAATCCAGGTTCAAGCGGTGACAGGCCACGTCCGCGTCGATGCCCGGCATGTCTGCCGCGCTCCAGGCGAAGATGTCAACGTTGCCCTGGATGCAGGCTCGCATCCGCTCCTGATCCTCAAGGCTCAAGCCTCCGTTGATCCGAATCCTTTGCACCTCCCCCGCTCTTGTAAGCACCTCCATCTCCACCACCTCTTCGGCCGGCTCCAGCCCCGACCGCTCCCAACTTACCCTTGCCTCTTCCCGCTCAAACTCGAGCTCTTCTCCCCCAACCTCATCGACTTCCATCGCCTCCTCCAGGCTCTCCTCCTGCCTCTGCTCTTCTTCATCCACCACTCCTCTCGCCTCTTCTGGGCTGACCTTCCCCGACTCCTCCGCCTCCGCTATCTCCTCAGCAACCTCCATCGCCTCTCCCAGGCTCATCCCCCCTTCCCCAATTCCTTCCTGCTCGGCCATCTCCCTCTCCAACTCCTCTGCCTCCTCCATCCATGACACGGTGTTAACCGCCGTCACATAGCACTGCCTTGCCATCTTCGGATCCCCCCTGATCCTAACCTGTACCCCTCCATTGTTGAACTTGAGGCATTGGTGGTACGAGGAGGGTACACAGCGAAAGGCGCTGATGAGGGGACGTCCGAAGATGGCATTGTAACTACTCGGGGCGTCCACGATCACGAACCGACAGTTCCGTGAGACGCCCCCAAGCCTCACATGCAGGCCCACTCCCCCTTCCACTTCTTTCCTTTCTCCGGAGAAGCCAAAAAGCGGTCCATCAGAAGCCAGGACCCTTTTTCCTTCCACTCTCATCTCATCGAAGGCCTTCTTGAAGATCACATTCACCGAGCTCCCATTATCCACCAGTATCCGGGAGACGGTGTAGTTTTCTACCGCTGTCTGGATCACAAGCGCGTCGCAGAACGGGTCCTCGTAGTCTGGCATATCCGCGGATGAGAAAGTGATCTTCTCCTCTGGGGGTGGAGCCTGGGAGGTCGAGGCGACCCCTCGGCGGAACATGGTTTGAAGGCTCCCCTTGCGGGTTGCCTCGATCCCCACTCCCCCGTGGATCACTCCAATCCCTCCTCGGGTCCCTACGTCAATCCTGTCTTCACATCTGTCCTCCACCTCTTCCCGCTGTACTTCGACGATCCTTGCAGGCGGATCTTGTCTTCCGGCCACTCTGGCCCCTCTAATCTCCAGAAACTCTGGGCAGGTGGCCGTTGCGTGACCTTCCTCCTGATGGAAGTCACAATAAGGCAACGCCACCCCGCCCCCTCTTCCTTCTCCTCCTCCCCTTCTTCCGGCTCCCCGAAATCTTCTTCCTCTTCCCCTTCCCACCTCCATAGCCTCCTGCGGCGGTGGGAAATGACCCCTTGGTCCTTGTCGCCATCCTCCCTGCTCCAGCCTTCTGGGCTCCCGGAAGTTATCTCTTCCCTGAGGTCCTCCCTGGCCCTGGGGGCGACCCTCCTGAGGCCTCCAACCCAGTCGGTTGTTTGGCTCCCTGGCCCCCCCATGCTGTTGCCCCTGCCCTCGGGGCTCTTCTCTTCTCCTATCTTCCCTCGGCTCCCTCTGCTCCCTCTGCTCTCTCTGCTCTCTCTGCCTTCCCGCCACCGGCTCCTTCACGTCGTCCTCGGCCAGCCTGGCCAGCTTTCTTGCAAACGCAGGGTTTGCCCTCTCAAAGTCTATCTCTTTCGCCGCCCTCTCCATGAGCTCCTCAAAAGAGAGAGGGGGCACTCTCTTCAACTCCATGCTAAAGAACCCTGGCCTCAGCCCCAGGGTGAAGGCTAGCATCAGCGCATACCCCGGGACCTCCTGGACCAGGAGAACCTCCTCTTGGAACCGGTCGACATAGCGACCCAATGTCTCCTCCGGCCCCTGCCTCACTGCAAACAGACACTCAGCCTCCTTCTTCCTTTTCTTCGAAGTCGAGAATCTCAACAGAAAACCCCTCCGCAGATCCTCAAAGCTGTAGATGGAACTTGCCGGCAACTGGTGGAACCAGTCCCTGGCCTTTTCTTTCAGAGTGATGGCAAAAAGCCGACACTTGAAGGCATCCGACATTTGCCTGATGGACACCACGTCCTCGAACCATTGCACGTGCTGGACCGGGTCATCCTTCCCGGTGTAGTAGGTCATGTCTGGCTCCCGGAACCCCTCCGGCACTGGAGCCGAGACGATGAGCTCACTAAAGGGGGTCTCGCCCCCTGCCTGGCGAGAAGGCACGTCCCGCGATCTCGGTTGGCTGGACCGATCCGCGAGACCTTGCCCAGGGAAGAGTTCCCGCACCGTCGCCTCCTTCTCGCCCAGATCCGCCGGAAGCCCCTTCTCGAGACGCTGGCCTGGGAAAAGCTCCCGCGCGGCCACGTCCCTCTCGCCTGCCTCCACCGGGACCTCCTTCCCGGGGCGCTGCCCTGGAGCGTTCTCGCCTAGCAGCGGAACCACCTCCACCGGAACCTGCGGCGTCTCCCACTCGTTCCTTGCCGAGAAGGCCAAGTTGATCGTCTGCATGACTTCTCGCCTGAAGTCCTCAAACATTTTTCTCGTCGCCTCGTCCACCCGGGTGGGGGATCCTCCCGCGCCTGATCCTTCACCCTCGCCTCCTGCCATGGGACTTAACTCAAGATTTTCTTGCACCGACTGCTTCCACGCTCACCGCACCAGAACTGTTGAAGCCAAAATTGACCTCAACAAATGTTCACGAACCAAAGTGCAGTCAATGCCTACTTCTCTCAAACCTCGACCCCTGACAGGTTGCTAAGGCCCTAACACAGACCCGAAGCCTCAGCTGGGAGGTCCCACCACACACCCGGAAGATCTCTGAGAGCTTCCCCTCCAAAGCCAAATGCTGGGCTGGGAGCTCTTCAGAAGGCACTAGGGCTAGAGGAAAAATGATCAGCTTGCCTTCCAAAGAGCCCTTATGGGTCTTTTTATAGTCTTCCTTTGACCTGAAAATACTGAAATACCCCCGAGGGGTCTGCCGATAGCCAAATCCCGCTGTCATTTAAAGGGCATTTGGGTAATTTCACCTCGGGATAATATATTATAAAATAATCCTCTTTATGAGCGCCGGGCCCCACCACGTGGGCCCACTTGGCGAGAACCCTGGTTGAGGAGGCTCCCGCTGGACCCCCACCCGGGCCAACCTTGGCGAGACCCCCTTGCCAGGGAGGTTCGCGCCCTCCACGGTCTTGAAACTACCGCGGGCGGAAGGCCTACTTGGGGCCTTCTCGCCTCCCCTGGGCGGGAGCTTGCCCTAAGGCGGAAGCTTCCGTGGTCGACGATCTCTCCCACCGAGAGCTCGACTATCTGCCTTGGTCGGTCGACGATCTCTCCTGCCGAGAGCTCGACTATCTGCCTTGGTCGGTCGACGATCTCTCCTGCCGAGAGCTCGACTATCTGCCTTGGGCGAGAGCCCCTTCAGGGCGAGAACTCTATAAGTATGTCTTAGGGCTGACCCAGGGCTAACCTAAGCCTAGCCCAATCCCTCAGTGGTGTCTCCGGGTCCCACCCAGCGAATATGGGGTTGTACAATGATGGTGGACCGATGAGAAGATCTCCAATCTTGAATGCACGGACGTATCTCCTTCGCTCTTCGAGATTGCAATGGACCAAGGGAGTTCGTCTGGAAACGGAGAGGAAAGGCTCACAAAAATCTCTGGGAATCAAGGCTCTGGAAGAAGTTGCAAAATCCCTGAAATTCGTGGCCTTATTTAGCATTTTACACTATCGCCTGCGGTAGCGTTAACGCCCCGCGATAATAAAAACTCTCCGTGGCTTGACACGTGGCACACGTCGCGTGGATTTTCAGATCTGAGTGGAGAACATGACGATCGTTTGCTATCGCGCGGCGATAGCGATATCGCCACGCGATAGCGCTGAAACGTGACTCTGTGCGCGGCAATGTGCGGATCATGGCTGATGTCAGCAGCAACTGTCCACGCTACCGCCTGCGGTAGCATTATCGCCAGCGATAACGCGATTTTCCTTTTCTTCAATGTTTTGCGCAGCCAATCCTTAGTACATAAAATACCTGTTATCCCTTCACATTTAAACACATACCAAGATCAAATACACCCGGGATTTGTTATTCTCAAACCAAGATGCATGGAACGCATGCTCCAACAATCTCCCCCTTTTGATAATAACAAATCCACTAAGAAAGAAATTATGTGAGATCAGTAGAATGTGAAACAATTCAGATAAGCATTATGAATCAAAGTGCGTAAATATATATAATAGACTCCCCTATATAAAGACAATATTCTCCCCCTAAAAAAACAATTGATTACTCCCCCTAAATGTACTAATCAATTGATTACTTGATTCTTGATTTCTTACGTAATTCTCCCCCTTTTGGTATTAGCAAAAGAAAGTGGGGTATGGAAGGTAAAACACAAGAAAGAATATGAAGTGAGTTGCAAAGGCGGAAGCTTAAAAAAAGTTAGTAAAAGAATTTGGAAACAAGAGTAGTAGGATATCAACATTAATAACGAGGGAATAGTATTACAATAAAATTTGGAATTTAATCATGTAAAAAGTTGTATCATGTGGAAAAAGTTAATTTAAGAGTAGAATTTAAACATTGAAAAAAGTCATGCCAAGATATCTAAAGCAGTAGAATAGATAAAATAGAAGAGAAGAACTATTTTCGGTCTAAGTCTCATGAGAAGAAATTTTATAAAAGATAATGATGTGTACATGTGAAGAGTGATAAAGAATACATATTCCTTAAGAAATAATTGTACATGAAGGTTTGTAATATATTAATACAAGAAACATTCATAACTAATATATTTCCATAAATAATTTCATATCATAATGATTTAAAAAAATGACCAAGACTGTTTGCACAAGACACTTTACAATTCGTTTCAAGGTGATCAACCTCACAATGCTCATTAAGACTTATCAGGAGGGTGAGTAGAGCTTGATGGAGTATCCTAGCCATATTTATTTGATTTTGTATTTTTTTTATTCATTTGTTTTTTTTATAAACTTTGACATAGGACTCCGAATTCACTTGTATTGCAAACATGATAATAAATTTTTTTTTTTAATGGCCAACAATTTTGAAAATCATTTGTGAATGAAGCATAAATAAAAATTTTAGCTATGCATTCCAAGCTTTGAAACAAACCAATATCATGTAATAAGAAACTTAAGTATATGTTCATTATCAACTTGTGTAAGTGTTAGCACATTATCAAATATAAAATGTTACTCATACTTAGAGACATGCGGAAATAATTCTACTCAACTACTAGTCATCAAAGATATAGGTAGATATCGAAAGCAAGAAAAATTGAGAACAATGTTCAAATAACTCATAAACTAACAATCACACATGTACTAGGTATTGTATCCTTATAACCATCCAAAAATTTATTGTAACACTAGAAACATGTTTGTAAAAAGATAGCATAGAAGTTGATAGAAAAATTGCTGAAAATTCGCTATTGCCAGCGGTAGCGATACCGCGCGGCGATAGCTGTGTTTTTTATATAAAAGGCGAAATGACGGAATAGGCAAGTCACATCTCTTCATTTGACCGAGTATTAACGGCCTGCCTTCGTTTTCTCTCGTTGAAACCCTCAAAAACTCCAAAAGGTATGCTTTAGATCTCTTTTAAGTTTGTGTTTTTCTTCAAAATAAAAATTGATCTAGAATCTAGATGATTAAAGAAGATAGATCTATGGAATTTTTTTTAAATTTTGGTCATATATTTTATAATGAAAATATTTTGAAGAAAAAGTTTGATTTTCATGCAAGTACTTCACAAATGTTGAATCATAGAAGGTAGATCTTGGAAATTTGTTCAACTTTAGAAATTATAATGCAATGTCAAGTATAGATCTAAAAGAAATTTCAAATGTCAAGCCTAGATCTAAAAGAAATTTTTGATTTTTAAAAGTAAATAGAAAAAAATAAGAAGAAATAAAATTTTTTTGAGAAATTGTTATTTTTCGGATTTTTATAGATAGAAAATCAAGTAAACACGGAACTTAAGATTTATATTGAAAATAATGCAAATAGGATAAATTTTGCATTATCGCCCGACGACAGTACTGTCGCCGGCGATAGTGAAAAACAGTATAACTTATCATTTTGTTGACTAACACGATTTTAAAAAAAAAATTCAGGAAATGGCATCATCATCCCGTGCAAGGAAAAGCACCAGCCGCAACCCACACTCATCATATCAAACGTATTCGGGAATTGAGAATGCGTCGGTTGGTGTTGCTAAACTCTTGGATGAATCATTGCCACCCCATATCTATGAATTACTGGTGGAGGCAGGTATAATGTCTCTCATTATACCGAACCTTTTTTCCTCTATGTTCGTAAGGGATTTTTATAACAATTTGGAAGACCCGAAATATACGGGTTTGAATGGAGGAATAAGGTCAAAAATCCAAGGAGTTGAAATAGATATTACACATGCAGATTTAAGACGTGAGTATAATCTTGCCACTTGTGAAGAAAACTTTATGGACATTGTAGAGAACTACTGAAAAGATAGGGATTGGAGAATCTTGAATCAAGTCCTTCATGGGAAGGAAAGTAGGGGTTTGATTCAAGATATCTCATCACTGACTCGCGATGCATTCGTAGTATAAGATATATTAAGAAATACGGTTATGTTTAAATCCGGTGATACAAGGAAGATCACGACTCAATTGAGCTTAGTGACTTACTATGTATTAGAAAGAGTCAAGTTCGATGTGACTGATTTTGTATTATCCATCATAAGATATACTTATAAAATGAAGCATCCTCTTAGGAGGAAATTGAATATACTTCCATTAGGAAGTGTTATTCAAAGAGTCGTATATCATAAATATGATTGGATCGATCAAGGATTATACATCGACGATTGTATCCCGGCGATACATACCGTAGAATACGAGCTCTGAAGATGATGGTGGACCGATGAGAAGATCTCCAATCTTGAATGCACGGATGTATCTCCTCCGCTCTTCGAGATTGCAATGGACCAAGGGAGTTCGCCTGGAAACGGAGATGAAAGGCTCACAAAAATCTCTGGGAATCAAGGCTCTGGAAGAAGTTGCAAAATCCCTGAAATTCGTGGCCTTATTTAGCATTTTACACTATCGCCTGCGGTAGCGTTAACGCCCCGCGATAATGAAAACTCTCCGTGGCTTGACACGTGGCACACGTCGCGCGGATTTTCAGATCTGAGTGGAGAACATGACGATCGTGGGCTATCGCGCGGCGATAGCGATATCGCCCCGCGATAGCGCTGAAACGTGACTCCGTGCGCGGCAACGTGAGAATCATGGCTGACGTCAGCAGCAACTGTCCACGCTACCGCCTGCGGTAGCATTATCGTCAGCGATAGTGCGATTTTCCTTTTCTTCAATGTTTTGCGCAGTCAATCCTTAGTACATAAAATACCTGTTATCCCTGCACATTTAAACACATATCAAGATCAAATACATCTGGGATTTGTTATTCTCAAACCAAGAAGCGCGGAACGCATGCTCCAACACCTTTTCGTGAAGAGGTCCTACAAAGAAACATGAGACAAAACTCACAAAGTTCCCTTCCTTGTACCGAGCAGGTGGAACAATAGTTCACTTTGATCTTCTTGGTCCTTGTTTACTTTTGGTTGTGTCCACAAGCTCCTCAGCTTCAGTCCCTTGCTCATCATGTCTTGAGACAATGCTCCCCCAACTTCTGGAGCCCGAAGCTCTATCTGAATCAGAAAAAGAGGGAGATGGGGCACTTGGAGACATCACAAGTTCCACCTCAGGATCCTCAACGACTCTCCCTTCGTCACTTCTTTCTTCATTAGATAAAACCATAGAAGAGACTCCCTGATAAGAATTTAGTTCGTCAAACACCACATCACGAGAGATGATAGTCTTGTGAGTATGCAAATCCATCCACTTCCACCTTTTCTTCCATTCGTCGTAGCCAACAAACACGTACTTGCGTGCTTTTAGCTCTAGCTTGCTTCGCAACTGGTCCGGAATATGAACAAAGCATGTTACACCAAAAACCCTTAAGTGGGCCATGCTTGGTTTTTCTCCGAACATTAGCTCATGTGGAGACACCATTCGATTGGGACTTAAAGGAAGCCTGTTGATCACATATGCAGCGCAGGCCATTCCTTCCGCCTATAAGGCTTTAAAGATTCCTTTCGCGCACATCCAACTGTTGCATGTCTTTGACATGTGACGAATTTTTCTCTCGGCAACACCATTTTGTTGAGGAGTATAGGCACATGTGAGCTCTTTCCAAATGCTAGATTTCCTGCAAAATTACACAAAGGCGTCAGAGGTAAACTCCCCGCCATTGTCAGTTCTTAGCTTCTTCACCCCCCCCCCCCCCCCCCCCCCGCTGTAGCTTCCCCTCAACAAGTTCCTTCCAATCCTGGAATCTTTCAAAGGTCTCTGAATTCTCTCTCATGAAGTACACCCATGTGTACCTGGTGTAGTCATCTACTATCACCAACATGTATCTATTTCCTCCGCAGTATGGGGTTTTGCAAGGCCCCATAACATCTACATGAACAAACTCCAACGGAGCTATGCACCTTGATTCCGAACTATCAAATAGAAGTCGGTGCGACTTTCCATATTGGCATCCTTCACAGACATGTCTGTTCCCGCAAGACGATAGACTCGACAAACCATTTACTAAATTCTTTGTTGCCATGATCTTCAGTCTGTCCATTCCTACATGACCTAGTCTCTTATGCCAGATTATCGCGCCATCATTTCCCTTTAGTTTATCAACGTAGGCATTTGTAGACAAGACAAACAAGTCCTTTACCCGCATTCCTATGTGAGTAATATCCCCATCGATTCTGGACAGGTTCTTCACGGACTTCACCTCTTTTGGTCTAAACACGACATGATATCTGACATCCACTACATTAGTCACTGAGAACAAGTTCTTCCTTATTATAGGTACATAATATACACTCTTTAAGGTGAGAGGTCTCTCATTACTACCCAGCGATACGACCCCTTCTTTTTCTATCAGATGAACCGTATTATCAGCCATGATGATAACATTGTTTCCTTCATAAGCTTTGAGGGCTGCGAACTTTGTCACATCACCAGTAAGATGATGACCACAACTAGAGTCAACAATTCAATCATCCTGAAAATTTATCGAAGCAAGGGCATCAATGGGTGTTGCTGTCATCTCTACAAGGAAACAATTTCCCCACTGTTGTCCTCCTTGCGATCCTCCGTCTCCATGTTCTTCACGCCTTGAATATTCCTCCTTCTCAGCAATATGTCCAGCTTTAAGGTTTGATCGACAAAATTTTGCAATGTGTCTGTAATTACGACAGGCAAAGCACATCAGCCTGTTCTGTTCGTCAAACCGGGGGAGAAAGTTTCTCTTATCTCCATGAGACGATGGCGATGGTCCATCTCCAACATTCTTTTTCTGTCTTTCCCAGGATTTCTTCTTCCCAGAAAACAAGGCTTCACTTTATCCTTCCATGATGGTAACACCTGCCATCTGCTTTGCCAAAATTTCTTAGGAAGACAACATATTCTCCAATTCCAGCAGGGATGGTTGGACAACCCACCCTTGAACAGATGTGATGAAGGTCACATATTCTTTCCAGAGTCCACAAATAATGTGTCATTTTAACTTGACCTCGGAGATCGGCTCATCAGGATCTAGGGCAGAGATCTCAGCACATAGGTTCTTTACCTTCAAAAAAAATGTTGAAATAGCCAACTTTCATTGAGAGGCCTTTGCTAGCTCATTCTCCAAGAACTGTAGCCGCGCCATGTTCTTCTTATTAAACAGCCCATCCAGGGCTCTCCAGATCCCTGATGCAGATTTGCATCCAATAATGTGATCGAACAGTTCTAAGGAATGGCACGCTAAGCGTGAACACTGCCTTGACATTCGTTTTCCTCCAAGCTCTAATAAGTTGAGCATTGTCACCAGTTGCGACAACCTGCTACTCATCACCTCCAACAACCTCCCACAAGTCTTCCCCCAGCAGGTAGCTTTCCATACATGACCTCCACTTCTTATAGTTGACTTGGGTGAGCAACTCCATTCTAATACCTCTGTCCATCACCGGAAAGAAAGAAGATCTAAGCAACGAAACGCCGAGCGCAGCTAACACGAATCTCGCTCTGATATCATGTTAGAAATTTCATTGAAAGATAACTTCGATCAATAACAATATACACACAACAGCCGGGCTGCAATTACACCAAAGACACGCCACAAGACAACCAACGCAATACAATCTTGCGAGGTATTGGACATTAATAGAAGCAACTAACAAGGTACATGATAAATCAAACACAAACCAGACATAGACTTCAGCTCGGCAGCGGTTAGGCACAGACTGCCAGCGACCTGTACAGTGACAAACCAACTTGTCAGCGATCTCGATGACAATCTCGTCAGCGACAAAGAACCAGTTCGCCAGTGACCTCACCAACCAGGTCAGCGATCTCACGGCACACCACTCTGCACCACTGCTCAACTCGCCTGCGACTAACAACACAAGGTTGCCACACCAGAAAACTTCCAGACCGCTAGCGACCACAATGACAGTTGACCGAGGCCCGCAACTACCAGAAACAAATCCACAAAGCCACCGAACAGAACCTCCTGTAACTCGCCAGCGACTACTTGCCCAGTACGCCGGAGCTCAGTAACATACTCCACCCTAACTCGGCGACTACAAAAAAGTCCACCCGAAGACCTCCTAGCAGGTCACAGCCAAAACACTGTTACAAAGTAACATACCGCCAACAACAAAAACCACACCTTACCCCCTATTTCACTCTATGCAGGGAAGAGGAGAAACACCATATTTACAGGGAACAGAACACCAAACGCCGGATTACGCAGCAGATCCGCCTATAACACCCAATGACAATTTCGACCAACTAGAAATCGCCCACCTCACTTCACACAAAAATCAACAGAGTTCGCCGGTCGGAGTAGTTCGGGGGAAGGAGGTTGCCGATGAGGCACTGTCGATGGAGTAGAAGCACTTGCGGTGCGGAGCCATGGAGTATATTTGAGCCGTGGAGGTAGGGTTATACACATGATGGATGCGATGGTAGCGTGCGGAGAGGAAAAAGAAGGACGATAGCGTGTTGGAGGAGAGGGAGGAGGACAACCTTCTAATGAGATTCTCTTTCGACCGCAGTGGAGACCGGCGGAATTTTAGGCGAATTGATGTGAGGCGGGGATGCTCACTACTGTAATGTTAATATAATAAAAAGTAAATAATGAAAATAGTATAATTTATGATTAAATGACCAAAAAAACCATGAAAATCAGTAGGAGAATTAGAAAAAATGAAGGGTATTTAGATATTAAAAAGTTACACCAAACCCTCAAAATCTCTTCCCTTATATAATAAAGATATATAAAACATAGTTCAATATTATTTAGCAAAACCACATGGTGTGATATTTATCATCTTTACTTGACCAAATGAGAACCCAAGTTCATTTCTTACCATTGACAATTTTTCAGACATTATAAATCAAGTAATATTTCCCTCCCTTTTCAATAACTTTAGGATTAAAATTATATTTTCATGTTGCAGAATATTTGACACCTTAATATAAATCTAAGACACCATATTATAATAAGCCTATGAGCTCTAATAAAAAAAGATGCTTTTAATGGAACGATTAAATCAAATGATATCATAAATGAATATCTTTATCTATACTTAATATATTAAAAGGAAAAAACACTCATTGGTTAAGCGTTCATTTTCCTATTTTATTCCTCTTTATTAAAAAAATTCCAATATAAAAAGTTATGTGATATTATTTTATTTTAAAAAATATGCTCTCATATAGGTAAAGTCTTATAACTACTATAAAATGCGTTCTCCTCACCGCTCACAAGCCCCCGTGCACATAATAAAATGAGCGACGCACAGAATATATCACTCAGGGATTTGCGAGTCATGGCAGGGACCCCGTGAATTATTACAGTTGAGGTACTGTCTAGTTTAAACGTAGGAGCAGAGCTTGTGCTTCACTCGTATATTAATAAAAAATCGAAGATTTATCTCTATCTCTACTAATATATGAAAACTACTCTTTGGTGAAACATTGTCTGATGTCCCTATACTGCTCTTATAGTTGTATTCATAATTACACAATTATACCAAACTTTATATTAGTATAATATAAAGACAATATCTTTTTAGGTAATTACATAACTTTATAATATTAAAATAAAAAAAATAAAAACACTAAGTAACCTAAACGTATTGTCTCTAGGTAGGAATGACAAGAGAAAAATTAATACTTTAATGTTAAAATATAATTTGTTTTACAAAATAAAAATTGTATTTTTGATTTATATTTTTTACGGTCATTTTGAGTACTCATATGTATATGTTGCGGGTCGGGCGGAGCCCGCCGGGAGCGGGCGGAGCCCGCCGTCTTCGGTTGGGTACTGTCGCGCGAGATCATAGGGGCGGATACTGTCCACGACAAATGTTGCCGCTCACGACAAATGTCGCCGCTCACGACAAATATCGCCGCCCACGACAAATATCGCCGCCCACGACAAATGTCGTCCCCACGACAAATATCGCACCACCGGCGAATGTCGCATCCCGCGAATGTCGCATCCCGCCGAATGTCACACGACTCACACCCCGCCGAATGCCCTCAGGGCCGAACCTGTCACCTGTATCTACATTACTTAAAGATAGCCGGAAAAAAGACACATGTCAACATAACAAAAAAACAAAAATATCAGAAAACAGAGAAAAAAGCACGCTCAAACTCCCAGAATTAGGAGGAGTCCCGTTTTTGAAAAAACAACTCTTTAATTACGCACGCTACCTCCACACAAATAAAAAAACTTGCTTATTTTTCCCCCGCTCCCCCGCACAAATAAAAAAATCGCTAAACCTGGCGCTCCCCAACCCTAATCGCCCGACCACAGGCCGCCTGCAGAGGTGTCTCCGTGCCTCCACAGCACTTCCTCCCTGCCGACTCAGACTCCTCCACCAGCGCCGACTCAGAGCGCTTCCAACAGCGCCGACTTAGGCCGCCGCCCCTCAGGCCGCCGCTCCCCTCACCGGCGCTCTCAAGGTTCTCATTTATTTGCTGTCTTTCTGCTCCTCCCCCTCCGAAGGGCATCAACTAATTTTGTGATTTTGTACATGTTTCGCTGCAGAGGCCGGCTTCTCCAAGAATTTCTCCTTTCATCAGGCTCCGCCTCTGGAGTACCGCCCCTCAAGCCGCCACTCCCCTCACCGGCGCTCCTCCCCCTCCTCAAGGTTCTCATTTTTAGGCTTCAAGCCTCTGCTCCTCCCACTCCGAAAGGCATCAATTTTTTTTTTAATTTTGGTGAAGACTGCGTTGTTCGCTTTGGCAGATTAAGGAATTGAAAGCATTCTGCGAACACTCCATGGGAGATGGTTCTGGAAAATTTAATGATAAAAATGACGACGGTAAATCCTTATTTGGAAGGAAGGGTGTTAACTCTAGGTTTTAGGATCATGGAAACTCCTTTTCAAGAATTTCATGGGCATACTAGCGACATACTGGATCTTTCATGGTCTACTTTTGATGTAAGTTTTATATTTTGTGCAAGTCACATCACAACTGGTGTTCTCTCCATAAATGCAGATTTTCTTAGGCTCTGTTTAGCGCCGTGGTTTTTGCTCTAGAAAATCGAACACATACCAACAAATCCTCCTTGGGTGCGAACGGGCGAAGCCCATGAGCACCCAAGGCCATCGGGAGCATCGATAAATTACTTGATGTCGAAGTTGATTTTCTGGGTACAGGTTTCACTGCTCTGCTTAGCGCCGACTCAGATTACTAATCGACGCTGCCCTAAAAAATTGAACACAAACCAACAAACTCTCCTTGAGTGCGAACAGGAGAGGCCCGTGAGCACCCAAGGCAACCGGGAGCATCGAGCACGGCCTGCAGGCCGTGCGAAGATGCTAGTATATAATAAAAAAAATTCAACTTTCAGGTGCAAATGTGCAGTGCCTGGCCTCCACGTCACATGTGAGTTGGCGGAGGTGAGCGCTGTTACGGCATTTGGATTTTGGGCCCATCGTTCATCCAAACGACCCAAAACCCGCATTATAAACTCCCGCACTTTTCTGTCCTCTGTACCGGAGTTTCTCCCCTCCCCTCCCCACTTCCTTTCCGTCGCTTAGCATCCTCCAGAAAACGAGAAAAATGCACCTAAATCGTAACCCTAACCCTAACCCTCCTCTTCACCACCTCCTCTCTCCCTCTCCCCCAATTCTCCCCCACGCTCCAGTCCCTCCAATCCATGGCCACTGCCTCCGCCTTTCTCCCTGCATCCTCTCTCCATCTCACTCGACACCACTCAACTATCACCGCCTCCGCCTCTCCCACGCCACCCCACCGCACCATCCTTCCACCTTCCGATCAGAAACTCGTCATCTCCGGCGGAAAGCCCCTCTCCGGCCATGTCTCAATCAGCGGATCCAAGAACTCTGCCCTCGCCATCCTCGCCGGAACCCTGTGCTGCTCCTCAGGCTCAGTGGCGCTGCGCGGCGTCCCCGACCTCCTCGACACTCGGACGATGGCCGATATTCTCCGGTCGGTGGGTGCCCGCGTGGAGGCGGAAGATGGCGGCGAATTGGTGGTTGACGCGAGGGATGTGGGTGTGACGGAGCCTTGCCCGGAGAGAATAGGAAGTATTAGAGCAGGATTCTTCGTCCTGGGGCCTTTGTTGGCGAGGTTCGGGAAAGCGGAGGTGGCCATGCCTGGTGGGTGCAGGATCGGGGCGAGGCCTGTGGATCTTTACATCAAGGGACTTGAAGCTCTTGGCGCGGTTGCCGATTTTAGTTAAGTTGTTGGTTGAAACTTTTCAATTTTCTCTGGTAGCATATTCCATTTCGTCCTTTAAAGAAGCTTTTGATTCTCCATTCTTTTATGTTAATTTGTTTGGAAAAAAAATTGCCCATTTTTTGCCTCTTAATGGACTTCTTGGGTTTCTAAATGTTAAATTTTGGAAAACAAATTATGGAATATGAATCAAACATATCTTAACAATCATTTTAAGTATTGAGCTGACCATAATCTGTTCACATTTAGACAAATTTTCAATCGGATTGGAAAAATTCTACTAAAATAGTTGTAAGTGTGATCAAATTTCCCAATTGGATTAAAACGTCTGATCAAATTTTCTTCACATGTTACTTGATTAAGGTCAATTTGGTATTTAAAATGATTGTAAAAATATCATAATTAAGATCTTGTAAATTTTGGTCTAAAAACCTACCACTTGAGCCCTTAAAAGGGCAAAAATGAGGCGTTTTGGATCATCCTCAAGGTACGAGCCGCATGCCAAATTCGAACCCTTTCCACAATGTGGGATGTTTAGTTCCCATCTCCTATTTATTTTTATTAAGTGATGCGTATATTCTTCAAAAATCATTTTTAACTATTTCTATCACTTTATCTTGAGTTATTTATCACTATTTTCTTTAAAGCTGTGACATTATTTATATCTGCATATCTAGGATACATTTTATACCATTTATTGTACATGTCTAAATCAGGAAAAATTATTGTGTCACAAAAAAGAAGTAAAAAATCTTTCATATTTTAAGATCATTTATGGTTGTTTTGATCCATTGACTGAGTTACTTCTGATGATCAAAGTACATGCACCTGCAACAAGCAACATAATGCCGCACGCGGTGATCAACATTCACCGAAAAAGTGTCACACTAAATAGAAAGTGCACATGACTCTTTACTAATTCTTGTACTGATATGAGACTGAATAAACACTGCCACTTGAAGAACAAAGACAAATAAAGAAAAATATATATGGTTATCAATGACGTGACTGAGACGAATAAATGTCATTCACTCCAAGCTCTTTAGGCATCTTGATCATCCTCCTATTTCTTGCTGGGTTTTCCTTGAATATCTAATGCATAAGGAATACAAAAACCCATGTCAAAGAATCATGCAAAACAAATAAATCTAGAAAAAACAAGCATGTACTTGCAAACAAAATCAAATTTCGGGATAATGCGATGGTTTTGTGGACCAAAACATTGGAAATATGAACATAGGAAACACCACGCAGTCCGTCCAATGGCCTCAGGGTTGGAAAATGATCGACCTTCTCTGCAATGAAATACTAGTTTTATTTTTGGCATAGACTCTTCTATGTTCCTCTCTTCATAGTTCTCTTTATTCTCATTGAGGAAAGGACGACCAATTCTCACAATTTCTTCTCAATTATCTTGCAGTTTCTCAAATTGCCATTATTATATCAGAGAAAGTGTGGGAGGTTTTCAAAAATCTTAGAGAGTGGAAGTTATGGTATTGGAAAAATTGTTTTACGTTCAAAACCGACAAATAGGAAAATTAATATGTTAAACTTCTGAATTTGACCCAATTTGACGTACGTCGATTTGAGAAATTGACGTCCATTCAATTCTATTCGAGCTCTGACCAAATCGATGTTTGGTTCCGGTTCCTAACCTCAAACCTAATCGGCGTGCGTCGATTTCTCAAATCAACGTACATTGAGTTCTACTTTACGGTTTTATTAATGTTAAGTGTAAAACAATCAACGTGCGTTGATTTTTCAAATTGACGTATGCATAGGCTAAACAAACATTTTTGAATCCAGTTCGACGAACAACAAGCTCTGATCCACAGTTGATTAATTAAATACCATAAATACACATTTTCGATTTGGTTTCTTTTTAAGTTACAGATTTTGTCGAGATTTTCTGAGGGAGTTTGCCCTAACTGTGTAGAGGGAGTGAATGGGTCATTGATTCAAGGTGATTTCTTTAAGGGAGATCTACATCTATCCAACAAGGAGATTGAAGACAATGAAACGGTGATCAAAAATATCTCCACACATTCTCTTGATGATCTTTCTCGGCGATCTAAGTACTCTCGCTGCATCTAACAATTATCAAGTGGAGGGTTCGAGGATTGAGAAGACAACAAAGAGGAAGCACTCCATACGATAAAGATTGAACTTTTATAGCAAGACGACATCAAGAATCAAGGGTTTTTCTAGATGGGAGTTTTTTCCTTTTTCTCTTATTTCATTCTTTGCATTATTTTTTGTTAAACTCTTATTCATGGCAATTCTTCTTGAGTTTGGCTACTAGATCGATTTAAATCTAGGAAGTGAAATTCTGCTTGAGTGTGGCAATTAGATCAGAATAGATTTATGACAAAAATTCACCTTGTTTTGATGACTAAACTTAGAATTTAGTCCAGGGGATTGAGGCTTCTCTAGGTGTCAATTTGTTAGGGCTAACCAGTTCGAGGTGCAAGTTGGTGTAGAAAAGCCAAATTGTAATATTCATCGTTTATTATCTTTGTGCCAAAAGATCAATATTGTATCTCTTAGTTTATGAACAAATATATCTTCATCTTATACTCATTCATATTGATGAAAATGAAAAAAGGATTTTTTTACCCATGTTCTTGATTTACTTTACTCTGATATTTTATTTCCACTCTGCAGTCTTAAATCTTTAGTAAAAGAAAATTAATTATTTGTCATTAAATTCACCCTCTATGGTTGCCTATTGATCCAACTTTGTTAACTTTGTTGATAGTAAGATTCTAAAGTGTGAAATGTTATTGGATCCATATTAGGTCACGTAGTTTTGTCTTCGTTTCATTTTTTTAAATATTAAAAATGTTATTGTACTTATTGAGTATACCATCCAACTCAGTTTGAATGTCATTTAGCGCCACATTCTTCTCATTTACTTCCATAGTAACTTGCAGTGTCGATTGCAAATCTAATTGTTTCAAATGCTTATGAATCATCCATAATGGGATGCAATAGATTGATTGATGTATGTAATCAATTCGTGTGTGCACGGTAATCCATTGCAAATCTCATTTTTTGTAAGCAATCTACAACACCTAAACACCTTGTTTTAACCAATTCCTCTCCTTTCTTGATTGCATCAATAGCCGCAACTGAAATAAAACCAAGCATTTTACTTCTAATATCATGCTTCATTTATGCTCTTATAAAAAATATTGAATTGAGGTTCCTCCCGCCAACTCCTTCCTATACAATTTAAAATTTTCATTATACATCATTGTCATGACCCTTCCCCGGACCCTCGCTGTGCGGGGATGCTTTTTGCACCGGGCTGCCCTTATCATTGTCATGACCATAGAGTTGAAAGAATTTCTATTTTTTAGAGGGATAAAATTTTCCTCTTTTTTGCGCTTGTTGCATACATGTCTTCGACTATCTTTTGTTCATTTTGATCTAATTTTACTGCATAAGATTGTGCCTCAAAATGTACAAACTCATGATTATGAATTTCACATTTCACTTCTAATACCCATTCATTTGCACATGCGGCTTTCTGTCCCTAAGGAGAATGCATCCACAAATCTTAGAGCTAATTTTTTTAATATTTCTCTTAACCAATTGATGAGGATCGATGCTGGACTACATGTCACAATTCAACAGGGCCGTATCCATGTATTCACGTAGGATACGATGATCAAATCGGTGATCCGAGACCGCGAGCGTGTCCAGAGCGTCGTTTTACTATTTATATGCAGTTTGTTTTTTTATTTGTACTTGTATTTAGTGTTTTTGGATACTGGGTGTAACGTCCAGTCATAGACATTCATGGAGGATGCCCAACAACTCCTCTCATTATTAATAGGGGCAGAGGCTTTCATTTTTTATTATTGTCTGTTTGTGAGAGATTCCATATCGACAATCATTCATGGTGCGACGCCACGAGATCACAGGGTGCGACATCTCTTTTACTTTTTCTGAAATTTTTCTTTTTCCATGCCC
Organism: Platanthera zijinensis; assembly: GCA_039513925.1. Classification (NCBI taxonomy): domain Eukaryota; kingdom Viridiplantae; phylum Streptophyta; class Magnoliopsida; order Asparagales; family Orchidaceae; genus Platanthera; species Platanthera zijinensis. The sequence goes on along the minus strand of CM077094.1, from coordinate 152,882,147 downwards.
TGATTTTTTTCCCATTAATCCTCATATTTCCCCACGACCCTGTAACCTAACCACAGACTTTCCCCCTGTTCATCTTCTCCTAGCGAGAAACTGCTTAGCTCCATCCCCATCCTCTTCCTTCTAGCCGCTCGACCGCTAACATTCTCATCTCCATTCGCAAGCTTCAACCTTCCTTCAATCGTTCCTGGCTGTCGAGCAAACCAAGACCCTAACCCCACGTCCACTTCCCAAAACCGCTCGACTGCTCACCCATTTGGCCTTTTGTTCGAGCCGCAAGATTTGCCGACTTCTTCCCCTTTCCTCCTGCTACGATCAACGACCATTCTTCTCTTTCGTAGCCCTTTCTGTTACACGTCGCAACTTCTCCCTGTTCTAGTCGCAAGCCAAGAACCTTTTCCGTCCTATGTCGCCAAACCATACCCGATCTGTGCCTTCTCTCCCACTCCACGCCACATGAACTTTTCTCTGCCAAACCGATCTCCCAGTTCATCCTTCCGTGGAGCCACTGATACAATAGAGTTGTATCAAGATTGAAGGAATGAAATTGCGTTACATTAAACAATAAAAGGCACAATCGAGAAATAAGTTCTTGCCAAACATCTGGAGGCTGGGTCCTCCTTGACAATCCACTCTCCAATAGAGCCAAAATCTTAGAATTTCAAAGTGTCCATATAAAGAAACTACCACTCATATATATAGGTTAGTAGGGAAATGCAAATTACAAAAATGCCCATGGGCAACATAAACTAAAATAGCATGTGACGGCCGCTTCGTATCATCACGTCTCGTCAGAAAGCGTCAGCAGATCCAGTTTTCCTGAGTCAGGATCAGTATCTTTAGCTCTCAGTAACACTCATAGGTTCTTGAGAGGGCATATGCGGGTGGGAGACAACGATTATTGGCAGCAAAAGCAGTGGCCCTTGCGGCGAAGCTCCTCTTGTTGTTGGTAAGACAAATAATGGGTCCGTCGTGGGGCCGGTGGCGGTGAGGTGCTGGGTGCAAAGGCAGAGTCAGAAGCTGGGGCCCAAGTGGGGGCAAAGGGTCCACGGGCGGAAGAGGTGACGACAGTGGTCGCGATTGAAGAGGTGATGGTAGTGGCCGCGACAGTGGGGCCAACCATGTCGAGGAGGATGGTGGGGCTGGGTAGAGTTCCTCGTCAAGATATCTAGCCTGCTCCATTGCGCGAAATGAGTAGTCGGGTGGTGGACTCGAAGGCGCGCACGGTGGTGGGGGTGCAGACACGCCAAAAAATAGCCCAAGTAGTTGTCCGGAGCCAGGTCGGGGACCTGTGTAGCGATCGTGATGAATTCGTCGATGTAGGTTGCCACAGAGTTAGATTGGCGGGCGGAGCTGAGGCGATCAAAGGCATTACCCGCACGACGGCTGTCGTAGTGGTGAAGGAGTTTCTTCTTCAATGTGGGCCAGGAAATGTCTGGTACATGCTGGCGCATCCAATACACTCAATGGAGTGTCGAGCCCTCCATATAGATAGTGACGAGGGGGACCTTCTGGTCGGCGGGGATGGCCTGCAGGTCGAAGAATTGCTCGGCATGGACGATCCACCCGAGAGGGTCGGTGCTGTCGAACACCAGAATCTAAATCCGGCGGAGGTGGGCCGAGGCATTGTCTGGCGTGGGTTCAAAAACCCCATGTGGTTGAGAACGGTTTGAATTGATGGCGGTGGAGGAGGGAATGAAGGGGAATTAACTATTGCGGTAAGCCCTGAAGGAGGAGCGTGAGGTTCGCTTGCTGGGCTTCGATGTGATCAATGCGTTGAGAGTCTGAGCTTGCTGTGGTGGTGTTCTTGTCAGCGTGGAGGGCCATGACCCGAGTCATGGGCATGAACCGCGACTATGAGTTGCAAGGATCGCCAGAAGACAACAATAGTTGAAGAAGGGTGGTCGGACATGACAAAAGGCAACGAGAAGAAGACGCGGGCGTCGGAAGGCTGTTGAAGCCGCAGGAGGGCCTCCAGAAGGCAGGGGAAGGAGCAGGGAGTCGCTGAAAAGCGAGGGAAATGCCTGGAGCGGCTGGACGCAGCAGGCCGGAGGTGTAGCATGGTGGAGGAGTCGTTGGCGGAGGTTGATGGCACTGGACACGACGAAAATCTTGCTGAACGCAGTAGGCGGCGCTTAAAAGGCTCGAGCAGTCGGCGGGGAAGAGGACCGGGCCGCAGATTCGCGTGCAGCGTGCGGGAGGGCGAGAAGGGTCGGCCGCGGAGGCGGAATCCAGGGATGCGAGCGACGTCGCGTCTTGATCGAGTGCTCGTGCTCGGATCTGGATCGGCAGGGGTGGTGCGCACTATGCGGGAACGTAGAATCAGTTGCGGGCGGGCAGAGCGGCTTGATCGGGATCGGGATTGGCAAGCAGTGGAATTTGGGCTCGTTAGAACCCTAATAGATGACAGGTCGGACCAATTGATACAAATTACAATAGAGTTGTATCAAGATCGAAGGAATGAAATTACTTTACATTAAACAATAAAAGATACAATCGGGAAACAAGTTCTCGCCAAGCATCCGGAGGCTGGGTCCTACTTGCCACTCCACTCTCCAAGAGAGCCAAATCCTAGACTTCCAAAGTGTCCATCTAAAAAAACTACCACTCATATATATAGGTGAGTTGAGAAATACAAATTACAAAAATGCCCATTGGCTACATAAACTAAAAATAGCATGTGGCGGTTGCTTCGTATCAGCCACTACCGATCATTTTCATGAGAATCCCATTTCTAGAAATTCTCCCTGTCATTTCTCTCGTGAATCCCACATCCAGGAATTCTCTCTGCCGTTCTCATGAAGCTACCGTCGTTCCGCCATTGGATCTTGATGCCTGTGAGTATTAATTTAATGTGTTGTTTTAATTTTCTATGTTAAATATTGGAAGATATTACGTGATTGCTTGAGATGTTATTCATTAGTGTAATTGTTTATGTGTTTCCTTTTGTTCTATAAAATTTAGTTGTGAAAATTGTAGTGGATAACATCTTGTGTGAAAAGAACGTGATTATTTGATTACGTGTGCAAAAATTATTGTGAACATTATGTTGATTTGCTAGCCGTGCATAATTTTATTGCTAACATTAATTTCGGATTGAAAATTTTAAATCCATTAGCAACTCATTTTGATTGCATTTGTTTGAGTCCGTCTTACATCACAGTCACTTAGAGTTGCATTAGTGTCGGCACAACTTTTCATGGCACGTCCTATATCACCCATATCACCATTCCTTTTTATATTGGCTTTCATGAGTGAAACCCCTCTATCACAACCAAGCTTTACCCGAGGCTTTGGCGTGTCAGTAAGCTTATCGGCTCTCTGAATAATTACAACAAACCCTATTCCTCTAGCAACATTACGAACCCATTCAGCTAAATCCTAATATCGTGTTTGTGATAAAATGGTTTCCAACATCTACTTATGAGAGGTTTGATGATTTCTCATGTGTCAATGACATTTCAACTAAACTCCTGTATCCACACAATCATAATATCTTGGTTGGGGTTGGTTGGAGGATGGACGGGTGATGCAAACTACGCTCCTAAAACCCTAAGTGTAGGCGAAAATAAATGACGCAGCGAATAAAGAGCAAGACACGGCTCAACTAACGGAAATCTAATGCAAGGGGTAAAACGAACGGCGAGGCATGATTAGGGCGAGCGCATGCTACACGGATTGAAATCACTTTGCTGAAATTAAACATAATAATTTGCACATAAAGTAAATGGAGGAGTGGGGAAAGAGCAAATCTCACCAAGGGGCTTGCCCGTTTCTGGTTTTCCCGGCACAGGTAAGCAGACGAGCGACAAGGGCTTCCAGATGGAGTTGCGGTGGAGGGGGAAGTAGGAGGGTCTCGGGCTGTAGTGGTGGTCGGCACGGTAGACGACGGTGGCGGGAAAAGTTTTTAGAGGAGCGAGGAAGGATGATGGCGGTCGGAGAAGTTGATGTCGGGTGCTGGATGTCGGGCTGGAGACGGAGGCGGCTTCGGGAAGGCTTGGCGGAGGTGGAGTCGGTGTCGGGGCTGGAGACGGAGGTGGCTTAGGGTAAGCCTGGCGGTGGAGGAGTCGTTGCCGGGGTTGGAGACGGAGGTGGCTTCAGGAAGGCTTGGCGGAGGTGGATTCAGTGTCGGGGCTGGAGACGGAGGCGACTTTGGGAAAACCTGGAGGTGGAGGAGTCAATGTCGGGGCTGGAGATGGAGGCGACTGCGGGACGTGGCTCGCGGGACGGGACTGGAAGCAGACGTTGGATTCTAACCGAGAGAGAAAAAAATTCTCAATCTCGGTTCAATTCCTGCCTAAACATTAGGGCAACCCCTTTTTAATATTTATAGCCCCCTCCCCTTCCTCACTTTATAAATTAAAACAAATTCAGCAAGTGATTTCTCTAAACTAGATAAAATGCAACTACTCACCCCAGCCATACCAAACCGGACCAATCCATTCAGGGACACGCGAGGTGGTCAGTCTCGCGCGCCGGGCCACAATACCAGAAATTTTAATACGTAAATGTTCATGACAGAAAATAAATACACACCAATATCATAACTGCGACAGTAAATAAGCAAATAAAACGAGACGACCCTGGAGTGTCGGCGACAGGATCACATCAGTTCCCCCGGGGTTGAGAGAACTCGACTCCGGCGAGACTGAGCTGATGGCTGCAACGGAGAGATCTGGGCGCCGACGCTGAAGCTCTCGGGCGCTGATCCAACTGCTGTCCAAGATGTCCCTTCCCTTCCAAGTAACCAAGTAGCGCTGGTAAGCTCCCGCACGAGTTTGGAACTCCCGTACGTCAAGCACCTGGTCGATCTCCTCCGTGGTAGGGGTGAAGGCTGCTGAAATCCCGTGGTCTCCCCGGGCTCCAAGGTAGGTGGTGGCACGGGCGCAGCGGGTGGAGATCTATGGAAAGGGCATAGGTCCGCCACATTGAAAATCGGTGATGTGCCGAATTCCAAGGGTAGATCAACAAGGTAGGCATTCTCACTCAACAGTTTCCGTACCGAAAAAGGACCGAAACGACGCTGTCGGAGCTTGTGGTAAGTCCCACTGGGAAATCTTTCCTTTCTAAAGTGTACCAACACCCAATCTCCTTCCGAAAAAGACAAGTCGCTTCGGTGGTTATCGGCGCTAGCCTTGTATTCTTCGGATGTCACCTGCAGCTTATTATGAATAACATCATGCAAAAATTTTAAGTTCTCAACCCAAGTATTAGCATCAAAAGAAATGTGCTCGTAGGAAGGTAAGGAATGACGGTCAAGGTAATGGGGAATAGGAAAACCATACACAATCTCAAAAGGAGACTTGTTGGTGGAACGATTTACGGTGTTATTGTATGCAAATTCGGCTTGGGCTAACGCTAAGTCCCACTGCTTGGGTTGCTCTCCGGCTATGCATCTTAATAAATTACCCAGACTTCGGTTAACCGCCTCGGTCTGCCCATCAGACTGGGGATGGTACGCGCCACTAAAATTTAATTTTTTGCCCAATTTTCGCCATAAAATTTTCCAAAAGTAGCCCATGAATCGCGTGTCCCTGTCGGAAGTGAAAGTGCGTGGTACCCCATGGAGTCGAACCACCTCTCGAAAGAAAAGATGGGCTACATGTGCCGCATCAGAGGTTTTCCGGCATGGTATAAAATGAGCCATCTTGGAGAATCTATCAACAACTACGAATGCGGAGTCAATTCCTCGTGCCGCAGTAGGGAAACCACTAACAAAATCCATGGAGACTTCGTCCCATGACCGCTCGGGAATCGGTAGGGGAGTGTACAGTCCAGTGTTCTGGGACTGTCCCTTATACAACTGACACGTCTGGCAGGTGCGGACGTGGCTGATAACGTCCTGCCTCATGCGCGGCCAATAATAACGTGAGGTCGCTAGATCCAGCATGTTGGCCTGTCCGACATGCCCACCTAGTCCGGCCGAGTGCAACTCGGCGAGCAAGGTCTCACGTAAAGGTCCCTGGCAGATACATAATCTGGTGCCCCTAAACAGGAACCCCTCGTTCATGCAGAAATGTCCTGTCGGGTCTGCCCCATGCGGCTGCCACTCTGCCCACACAATACTGAAATTGGGATCAGTGGCGTATAGCTCCTTCTGGGAATCTAAGTCTGTCAACCGAAGGTGTAGAGATCCTAAAAGATGCGCTCGTCGACTAAGAGCATCAGCGACTCTATTGATCACTCCTGGTTTATGTCGGATGTGAAAGGTGTACTCCTGCAGGAAGGCGACCCATTTGGCGTGACGCCGGACCTCCTTCTGGGAGTTCAGGTACCGCAACGCCTCATGATCCGTATTTAGCACGAACTCGTGCTGAATCAAGTAATGTCGCCAGTGACGGAGAGCCTGTACGATGGCGAAAAACTCAAGATCGTAGGTTGAATATCTCGTTTTTGCATCGTTCAGCTTCTCACTATAAAATGATACAGGCCGGCCCTCCTGACTCAGTACTGCCCCGACGCCCACATGTGAAGCGTCACAATCTACTTCGAAAACCTTTTCAAAATTGGGTAGGACCAGAACAAGAGCATTAGACATTTTCTCCTTCATAAGGAGGAATGCCTGCTCCGCCTCGGCCGTCCATACGAATTTCCCCTTGCGGATGCAATCTGTGATGGGTGCAATGTGGGTGCTGAAGTTGTGTATAAAGCGACGATAGAACGAAGCGAGGTCATGAAACCTACGTGCCTCGGTGAAGTTCCTAGGAGTGGGCCAGGACTCAAACGCGTGGATCTTTTCCGGGTCCACCTTGATGCCCTCGGAAGAGACGATATAACCCAAAAAGGTGAGACTACTAGTGAGAAAGGTGCACTTTTTTAAGTTGATGATCAAGCGGTGTTCCCTTAAGATCTGCAGGACCTGCCGAAGTTGTGTAAGGTGTAGATCAGGCTCGAGGCTGTAGATAAGGATGTCTTCAAAGTAGACAACAACGCAAGTTCCCATCAGGGGTCTGAGGACTTGGGTCATCAATCTCATAAAGGTGCTCAGAGCGTTGGACAAGCCAAAAGGCATGACCAACCACTCATACAGTCCCTCCCTTGTTTTGAAGGCCGTCTTCTATTCATCTCCGGGTCGGATCCGGATCTGATGGTAGCCACTCCAGAGGTCAATATTCGAAAAGATCTTCGCCCCACTCAGCTTGTCGAGCATGTCGTCTAATCGGGGAATCGGGAATCGGTACTTGACTGTAATCTTGTTGATAGCGCGGCTATCAACACACATACGCCAAGTTCCGTCCTTCTTGGGAACAAGAAGGGCAGGGACAACGCAGGGACTAAGGCTTTCCCTTACGTGCCCCTTCTGGAGAAGCTCAGATACCTGTCTCCTAAGCTCCCCGTGCTCCCTCGGGCTCATACGATAATGTGGAAGATGGGGTAGGCTTGCTCCTGTGACTAAATCGATGCAATGCTGAATATCCCTCAGCGGTGGGAGCTGGTCGGGTAACTCATCCGGGGTGAGGTCATCAAACTCGGAGATCAGGGGTCGAACGACCGCAGGAATCTCCACAGAGGTAGTAGGGGACTCCATGCCGACTAATACATAGGCAACGGTCCCCTCTCGCATCTCATGACTAAACTGTCTCTCTGTCAACAGCATGCGGACGGACGGATACGCCATGTTGGTGAGCGTGGTCGCGGGGATAGGAGCCCCGGATGGGATAGTCACCGGGGGGGTGAGTCGTTGTGGGACAAGACCGTTCTTCTCGAGAAGAACTGTCTTGCGACCGCGGTGGTCGAAAGAATAAGAGTTCCTTCGACCATCATGGACAGTGCTTCGATCATATTGCCACGGACGCCCCAAGAGAATGTGTCACACATTGAGGGGTGCAACATCACACCACACTGAATCAGAATAGGAAGGCCCAATGGTGAACGCCACGAGGCATCGATGTGATATGACCATCGTGGTGCCACTAGTCACCCAGGATAGCTCATAAGGGCGCTCCAGCTTTTGAATCTGGAGGCTTAACTTCTCTACCATGCGTTGGGAGACGAAATTCTCTATGCTCCCGCTGTCAACGATAATAGAACAGTAATGCTCTTGGATGCGAGCAGTGGTGCGAAAGATACTGTCTCACCCAAGCTGGCAGCATAGGTCTAACCGTCGAAGGTAGGCCTGGGGTAGGAGATGTGCTCGTCCTAGTGGTCGTTGTCGAAGACGAAGAATAATGTGTCCTGTCCGTAGATTTCTGACCGGATGTCCTCCTCTGGAGGGCCTCCACTCGGCGTGCCCTACTAGAGATCTCCCCCAGGTCCCGAAAATCATGTAACTCTAACTGGTCTCGTATCGCGTACCCTAGCCCATTCAGATAACGGGCCACAACCATGTGGTCTTCCTCCTTTAAATCTAAACGTGACTGGAGGACCAGGAATTCGTTGGTGTACTCGTCAATGGTTTGTTTATCTTGTCGTAGGTTGTGATACCTACGGTACAACGTCTGCAAAAAATCAGCGGGGACGTACCTCCTCTTGAGTTGAGTTTTGAACTCAACCCAGGTGGTGATAGGTGGTTGTCCCATCGTGTAATGCATCCGCTCGACTTACCCCCACCATGTGAGTGCGGGGCCCTTCAACTTCAAGGTAGCATACTCCACCTGCTGGTGGGCAGGTGTGCGCTTCCAGCTGAGGAATCGCTCAAGTCGTTCACACCAATCAAGACACACCTCAGGCTCGAGTGTGCCCTCAAAATCCCCAACATCTAGTTTAATACCGGCATCCCATCTAGGGGGATTCCTATTATTTTGATGTGCTAGTTGGGGTTCTGGTGGTGGCGGTGTGGGAGGTCGTGCAGGAGGAGTAGGGGGCTGAGGAGCAAGGCCCCCTAAGTGATACTGGGCTTTCAAGTTATTAACCGTAGTACGCAATCCTATCATAACTTGGTTTGTGTCCCTCACAGAGAGAGTGAGTGTAGTGATAACGGCCATAAGTTCTTCCATTCGTTTTCCTATATCTCCCACATTACCCTCTAGGTGCTCCACTCGTGATTCCATGGGTAACTTGAAAAACTCGCAAACTTAGGAATTTCGGAAATGCAAACGCTCGGCTATCCCACAATAGAAGTGAGATATCCCAGCAGCCACACCAAATTGATGCAAACTATGCTCCTAAAACCCTAAGTGTAGGCGAAAATAAATGACGCAGCGAATAAAGAGCAAGACACAGCTCAACTAACGGAAATCTAATGCAAGGGGTAAAACGAACGGCGAGGCATGATTAGGGCGAGCGCATGCTACACGGATTGAAATCACTTTGCTGAAATTAAACATAATAATTTGCACATAAAGTAAATGGAGGAGTGGGGAAAGAGCAGATCTCACCAAGGGGCTTGCCCGTTTCTGGTTCTCCCGACACAGGTAAGCAGACGAGCGACAAGGGCTTCCGGATGGAGTTGCGGTGGAGGGGGAAGTAGGAGGGTCTCGGGTTGTAGTGGTGGTCGGAACGGTAGACGACGGTGGCGGGAAAAGTTTTTAGAGGAGCGAGGAAGGATGATGGCGGTCGGAGAAGTTGATGTCGGGGGCTGGATGTCGGGCTGGAGACGGAGGCGGCTTCGGGAAGGATTGGCGGAGGTGGAGTCGGTGTCGGGGCTGGAGACGGAGGCGGCTTAGGGTAAGCCTGGCGGTGGAGGAGTCGTTGTCGGGGTTGGAGACGGAGGTGGCTTCGGGAAGGCTTGGCGGAGGTGGATTCGGTGTCGGGGCTGGAGACGGAGGCGACTTTGGGAAAACCTGGAGGTGGAGGAGTCAATGCCGGGGCTGGAGATGGAGGCGACTGCGGGACGTGGCTTGCGGGACGGGACTGGAAGCAGAAGGCGGATTCTAACCGAGAGAGAAAAAAATTCTCAATCTCAGTTCAATTCCTGCCTAAACATTAGGGCAACCCCCTTTTAATATTTATAGCCCCCTCCCCTTCCTCACTTAATAAATTAAAACAAATTCAGCAAGTGATTTCTCTAAACTAGATAAAATGCAACTACTCACCCCAACCATACCAAACCGGACCAATCCATTCAGGGACACTCGAGGTGGTCAGTCTCGCGCGCCGGGCCACAATACCAGAAATTTTAAGACGTACATGTTCATGACAGAAAATAAATACACACTAATATCATAACTGCGACAGTAAATAAACAAATAAAACGACACGGCCCTAGAGTGTGGGCGACAGGATCACATCAACGGGCTGGAATGGAATCAGGGATTGTTTGGTGCATGAAAGCGAGAGGAGGTCATTCGGTGGGGTGCGATTGAAATGAGAAGGATGAGAATAAAATTATGGCTTTTAGTAGGAACCTGTTTTTTTTTAGGGGGGGGGGGTATAAGTAGCGAGAATAGGACTAATATGATCACCTTTTATAAATCTCTCTATAATAATCCTTATTCGCGTGAAATAATATAGGGGTAGGATGGTGAAGTTTTAATTTGTGTCCACCAATGCCTTCCCTTAGAATTTTGAGGGTTTCTAACCGCCTCATTTTTACTCCGTGCTACGGTATTGGGATGCCTTTGCTGCCACTGGATTTCCGCTCAATACTCTTTTCTTTGATGCTTTATCTTCTCCACTTCTTGTTGATGTTTCTTGCTTTCAACTTCTCGAGTCTTGTTCATCATAGTCGACATGAAATTGGCTCAATCACATAGAGATCATCTCAATTTAGGGTCGTCTTGAATTTCTTCGAGCCGACTTCGAGCCGACTTCGAGCCTCGGCTCAAAGTTGGTTCGATGGCAACTCTAAAACAGAGTTCGCAACACGAACCATCGATCTTGGGTGCTGCACTTATGACAAAACCAAACTACCAATATTTGGCTGGCTAAGGAATTTACTTTGCTTTAAGTGATAATTTCTTTCAGCAAATATTAATAAATGTGTCGTAATCACAACGGGCAAGGACACAGATATCGATCTGAGGTGTGGACAGTAGTTTCTCCCAAATCACCTTCATTCTAAACCACCTAAGTCTAGTTTCTTTATGTATAATAAATGGTGCTCCTAACTGTTTTTCAGTATAATTATTTGTAAATAGTCCAACTCTGTCATTTCTAGGTAGCTATTCCTTTTCTTTTAATTCTTTTAATATCACGAGGTTTTATATATTGAGATATATTAATGAATATGTTAATGTATTTGATCAACAGGGATGGAAAAGTTTGTTTATATGGTCCAAATGGCAAGGGCCTTGTTGGAGGATCTTTCCATCTGGCTTACCCGAGCGTGGGAGCAACTGAAACCTTCATGATGGCAGCATCCATGGCAAATGGTGTTTCTGTGCTTACAAATGCTGCAATGGTAAGAATTTTATTTTATTTCTTCTCTGCCATGTTTTCTTTCTAAAGTTTTACAGTGTACAGACCCACGTTGGAGAATCACGTAAGCGCCGCACCTCGGTGCACACTGCTTAGGATTTATCTTTATGCTTCCTGCTTTGTATCTTTATTTCGGCATTTGTATTTTTATGTTGGATTTTGGGTATGGGTTGGTCTCTGACCCATATGGGGTTGGAGTATGCTTGATTTGAGGATATGAAATCATATATCAAAATCTCTCTCTAATTTTCTCTCCTACCTCACGGAACAAGCTCGACACCCTAGCCGCTCATGCTCCTTTCGCTGGCAGTCGTAACTCGATCGTCTTCTACGCCCGTCTCCTTCGTGCGCTACCGTCGATTGGCTGCTTCCCTCCAGCCACCTCTCTCGTCACTCCTCTCCCGGTGAGGTAGGTTCGAGGGGATCTCATAAGAGTCACACTGATCCTCTACGAGACTTTCCTTTCCTTTCCCGACGAACAAGAGTTCAAGCGCAGACCCTTAACATCTTGGTATCATTGGACTCCTCCACCGCTCCTCCTATCCCCTTAACACTGACGACTGTCGCCGTTTTCACTGCCGACGTGTCGTTCCAGCCCCGCCCCGCAGCTTCCGCACCCAGATCCGCCCACCCGCCGCACCGTGTGAGCTCACCTATCCTTTTTGTGGCTTCTACGATCTATCTCCCGCTGTTATTGGGCAGTACGAGTATTTTGCCCGCTCCCCTTACCTCTTCTCATCGCGCTCGGACCACACCCATGGACGACGACAACCCCGACGGCCTCACCTGGTCCCAGATTTTGGAATCCTTTCAGCACATGATGGTGGCCAACAATTAGGCCCTCTTCGAGGCCCTTCGACCGAAGTCTTACCGCCGGCCCCGCGTGCCGCTTCGGCCTCCTCGCAAACGGTTAATGAATCTCCAGCACCGAGAATTGACGGGTGCAACTTTCCCCCGTTTGTGATAATGGATTTTCCGCTTTTTGACGGTCAGGAGGACCCTCTCACGTGGCTTACACGCTGCGAACAGTTCTTCGAAACCCAACGTACCCCGAAAGAGAATTGGATTGGTGTTACTTCCTTTCATTTCATGGGTTTTGCACAGCTATGGTTCTCGCAGCTCTGTCATGATCTTTCGCACCTGGTGTGTAAGGATTTTAAGACACAATGCACCCTCAGTTTCGGACCTCCCCTTCGCGGGAATCCTATTGGCAAGTGTTGGGAGCCATGGACTGGAATCGGCGGAATGAAAGGGAGCGACTGGAAGGGTAAATCTGGACGAAAGCGTTGGGTGCCGCGGAAGTGGCTTGAATCAGCGGATGGCGAATGGACAGAAGTCGTTGGAATCGCTGGAAGGATAGATTTGGACTTGCGGAAGGCTTTGTGGACGCACGCGAGCGGAGGGAGCTCCCTGCGTCCCGCGAAGTTTGACGCGCGCAACAAGAGAAGGCAGTGGGACTGGCGGAAGGAGTTTCTGGACGCTCACGACGCTGGACGCACGCGACCTTATCGAAACAAGAGACAGAAGCCGACCGTACGATCCGCTGAGCGACTCAGGAATGGTGGATGTTTGCTATCTAGAGATGGAAGTGAGAAACTTGCGCGGAAAGCCAGAAACTAGTCACCGGCGATGGAGGTGCGTGCGGTGCGGTAGGTCGGACCAAATTGATACGATTCCGGAGAGGAATCCGGCAAGGGAAAGGGTTAGTGGAGGTGAGGGAGAGAAAGGAGGAGAGAACGAGAAGAAACCTAGGGAGCAACCCTAACTTCCATACATCTAAAAACATAATCAGAAAAAGTACAACACAACCCCTTATAGGTGCGGATAACGGAAAAGCAGTGCGAATAAAATAATGCGTACACATAAATGAAATTAACATAACCAATGCAAATAAAATGATCACGGCGGCGGCGCGTCTTTAGTCTCTCCTCCTCCAGAAGAATCCGCCATCGTCTCCCTCCGCGTGCGGACTCGACACGGCGTCTCGTCGGCATGTGTGTCCCGTCGGCATGCGCAACCGTAACACAGTGCACGCCACGGTACTTCGGCCATGACAGTGTCGTGCCGCGACGGCGCTCTATCGCTCGTAGCCCCCCCAGAGCGTTATACTCCGACTGACTCTCAATTTTCTAATGTGCTCTGGGGGGCTACGAGCGCGGGAGCGCTATCGTGCCGCGGCACTATCGTGGCCGGGTAATTGTCGCAGGGGCATGGGGGGCCAGTTCACTGTCTATATATATATTCAGTTCAAACTGATTATTATATATATTAATATTTATGTATAATATATTCATTATATCCTATATAGTATATATTAATATATCCTATATAATATATATTAATATATCCTATAATCTATATTATTATATTTATATATCCTATATATTAATATAAATATATAATATTTCCTATATTTCTTTTTATATGCCCCCGCTTATATTATAAGAACTGATCTGATATATATAATATACTATATATTATAATATCTATAATATATACAAAACAAAACGTTAACAAAAAAACTGAAAACCTTGAAAAGCATCCCGCAGATATGCAACTGTAAAGGGACATTTACTGTAGAAGTGATAACTAATATAATAGTATAGATGTGGTTGGCACCTTAATCTGCTGGACTAAGCAATGCTAACATTAAACCCTTGGATGAGCCGGTGCACCGAGCCCTTGTGGATTTATGGTTAATAAAGGTTTCAAATTTGGATGGTATAAATAATCCCTTTAACTATGATTTTTTAAGTTTGTCCCAATATGATTCTGTTAACAAATGCTTATAGTTTCTGAATGTATCAATCCTTGTTAATTTTCTACAGGAGCCAGAGGTTGCAGATCTTGCTCTATTTCTGATTGCTTGTGGAGCATCTATTGAAGGGGTTGGTACTAGCACTCTTGTCATATCAGGCAGGAAGAAGCTACATGGTGCTGAATTCACCATTTTACCTGATCGAATAGAGGCTGGAACGTTTATGGCTGCTGCTGCCATCACACGCTCGAGCATTTATCTGTCGCCCGTGATCCCTTCACACTTAGCACAGATGACAGAGAAGCTTACTGAAGCAGGGTGCAAGATCACACATGCTGGTCCAGGCGCTCTCAAAGTAAGAAAAACATAAAGTTGTCTTAGGTACTAAAATTAGCAATCATGTACAGGCCCCGGCGCAATACAGCCAATACTACATTACTGCCCCACTTCTCGCTGCCCACATTTTGTATCCGGCGAAATATAATTCTTAGGGCAGACAGCCAGTGGAGGTGCCACTGTTGCTGTTTGGGCATGAAAAATCCCGTGCGCACATAAATAAAAAAGATGAAAATGTTGACCAATATAAAACTTGTTTATATATATAATTTGGAATTATTTTAGTAAGATGATAATCACTAAGGGTGTCCTCTGGAAATCCGCATAATGCGGATTTTTTAATGTACGCGCTCCGCCTTCTAGCCGTTGGATTTAATCCAACGGCAATTTTTTTTTTGTGCGTGACAGCGGGGCAGCCGGCGGCTGCGGGTTCGCCGGCACCGACCACCCTGGGTTAGTCGGGGATCGCTGAAACCACCGATCGCTGACGAGCCTAGGGCGGCCGGTGCCGGCGAGCCCGCAGCCGCCGGCCGCCCCAATGTCACGCGCAAAGATGGCCGCGGAGTTTTGTAAATCCGCGCTACGCGGATTTACATTTATCTGAATCACTAATTAGGATAGCATATAATTAGATAATTTTATTTGGATGCATTTCAAATTATATTTATGTAAATCGTTGGCGGAGTAAGAGCCCTTCATCACTATAAACTTTACCGCGCGACACGACTGACTGAGCCAACCCGGTCGCTAAACTCTAAATTTGATTTCATGTTCTTTCTTCTTGTTTCTTTTTTATCACTAGCGCCAGCTTAAGGTGCGTAGCAAAAGGCCTTTAGGATCTACACCACCACCTAATGGAAGGACAAACTCGCTTATGCTAGCTAGCCCTTTACCCTAAATTAAATATAATTTCCATTGTTGAGTTTGGAGACCAAATCGAAGGAAAAGAGTGTTTATTGAGGACTATTTATTTCAAATGAACCAAATTTATTTTGCCACGTGGCAAAGATTTTTTGCTGAAGTAAAGTTGCAAGTTAATTCTAGGCCAAATTTTGCTGTGCACATTGGAAATTTCGCACACAATGAGTTAAATATGTGAAATGATAACATGGTAAAAATGCGGGGAAATAAAGGGTAAAATTTGAAAAGAGCATTCTCTCACCAAATGAAATTTGTACTTATGTTTGGCAGGTATCAGCTCTACCAGAAGTAACAGGTGGAGACCTTCAAGCATTCAATCTCAAGACATTACCATATCCGGGGTTCCCCACAGATCTCCAAGCGCAGTGCATGGCCTTACTAACCACTTGTGTTGGCTCAAGCATCATCGAAGAATCGGTATTTGAGAACCGAATGCATCATGGTATGCGACGCAGAGAGCCTTAATCTCTCGTTGACAACTTTGATTTATATTTCTACTTTACTATTAATTACCTAATTCTCCCTTGGGAGTTGGTGTAATTACAAGTTGCACCCATCTATCTTTTGAAATGACAAAAACCTCACCTGCAAGTTCACATTTCATGCAGTTTGCATGCATGTTGTGAAATGTATACTTGGTTGGTCATTGTAATTTAAAAAATGGAGAGGCGCAACCTGTAAATTTGCAAATTTACAGGGGATGTCCTTGCAAACGACTCTTCTACTTCATTGTAATAAAGTTTTAGAATATGGCTTGAGTTCGGGACTCCTCTGTTGTCAAATCGTGGATCAACTTCAAATCCGGTTGTTGACAAGGTTGAATAACCAGCATTGAAAGGCAGAACAAGATTAGAATAAAATCTGCAAACCAGAGAATACCAAAAAAAAGAGATATCAGTCATACACAGTTGCGTAAAAAGTATCAATTTCCGCTCGGAGAAATACTATCCCCACTAGATTTGGAACAAGTATTTATACAATTTAGCGCTGTCAAGACTTCTTAGCTTTTTAGATTTTTCTTTCTCAATGCTTCAAGCCTCAGCCCACCACAACCAAAAACGACCACCACCCTGCAATTCCCAGCTATATCTATAACAACTCCCAGCTACACCATCAACCTCACTGGTGGAGTCACAATCTCAACCGTCAATCAACTTATGTTCTAATGATGGTCATTGAAATGCTTTAGGAACTAAGTATTAAGTTAAGATTTGGTTAAGACTAACAAGTCATGCTTAACAATTGGTATCACTGAATTACTATGAAAATCTCTTCAAAAGTGAAGCAGTTCTAAACTTGATACTTCTTTAACGGGCTTCTCTTAACTATTGTAGAAAAATTTACTTAGCCCATGTAAAATCCCATGTAAAAGCTTGTTGTTGACATGTATAGTTTAGTCCCACACCTTGGTTTTGAGTTGAATTTTCACTCCTCCATATATGTGTACAAATCCTTGTATTATTTGATGAAGTAAACAAAAAAAAAAAATCATTTTCCGCGTTGTATTATATTTTGCTACATGGTATCAG
This sequence comes from Platanthera zijinensis, assembly GCA_039513925.1. Lineage (NCBI taxonomy): Eukaryota > Viridiplantae > Streptophyta > Magnoliopsida > Asparagales > Orchidaceae > Platanthera > Platanthera zijinensis. Next base: position 152,865,308 of record CM077094.1, on the reverse strand, counting down.
AGCCACTTCATTCCTCTAACGATTGAGCTCCTGCTCTCATCGATTGAGGTGTTTTCTTCCACCATTTTTTTCCAGGTACTTGCCTCACGCACTAGGGTACTCGCTCGAGCTCAACGCTTGACACCTTTACGGGATATGCCCCCACCTCCATATTTTATAGGCTAGTTGGACGCATGATAACTCACGACGTATCATTTATATTGCAACAGAGTACTTGCTAGAGCTCGTCTCCTTCCACACGACACTCACATCAGGCTCCAATTTCGGCACTCATTGGCTCTTGCCTCTCCGAGCTCGTTGCTTCTAAGTTTCTGTACTTGCAGCTACCTGCCATCCAGAACTTGAGCCGTCTTCTTTCCTGAAATCACTACTCTTCTCAGAGCTCGTTGTTGAATTCCTATAGTCGACGCTACATTCATTCACGGAGTCGCAACTTTCTTCCTTCCAGAAGTCGATGCTTAATCTTTTTCCAGTACTCGCAGCTGCTTCTCCATTTCAGCGCTCGCCGCCCTGCCTTCACCAGCTTGCCACCACCTTCCCAAAGTTGTTGCCTCCATCATTGGGACTCATAGAATCTTTGAACGCTTCTACAACTACCACTTCCACATAGGATATGGTGTTGGCAGTCTACCGGTCACAGTAATAATAAAAGGTGAATAAGCACCGAGTATCGATCTCACAAGGAGTACATAGTAGAGAGTGCTAGGATGTGGATATTTAGCTAAATAGAGGGATGCCCAAAAAGTTTGTGCTTTTGCTAAAATAATTAAATCCTAGATTATGAACATTCACAATGACATCATCCAAACACGGGCACACATTTTCATCATCAAACAAAACATTTTCTCACAACACCATATGCATTGACCAAAATCCAAAATCAAGATTATAATGTAGTGAAGTCAAAGTACATGATTTTTAAACATTGTTCAATCACACAACCATCCATTCACTCATATATGATAAGAAAAAAAATCAAAATACAAAACTTAGCTTGGCAAAGAAATAGGATAGAGATACAAGCAATGCTCTTGTCTTTGCCTCGGGTACTGATGAAACTCTGTAGCGATGCTCTGTGCTCCACCATGATCCTTGGTTGCGTCCGGGGTCAAGAGGGAGTTGTCACCATCCCAAAAATGTTACTCGCCATCTCGTGAGTCTGCGATGTCCACGTCTCCATCCCTTCTCTTCTAGATTTGCGACTTTGGATTGAGAAAATCTCCTCCTTGAAAGCTTGGGATGGAGGAAGGCTAGCCGCAAGAGGGGAAAACAACGTGAAGGAACCAAATAAGAATGAACAACGACCTAACTTGTTGAAATCGTATAAATAGAGATCAACCCAGTGGTCTGCGAATAGCATAAAACGCACGGCCGTGCATGTTTGGCTATCCGCAGACCATCATGTGTTTTCTTTGCACACGGTCATGTGTGACCAAACCGCATGGGCGTTCACAAACTTTTATTTCTAGGAAGAGATGGTTGTAAATAACATGTGCACAATTGTGCGAGTGTAAATCCACACGATCGTGTGATCTGGATATATGCAAACCACTCATGCGATATGAACACGCACGATTGTGCGGGAACAAAACACACATGCGATTTCCAGAAAGGTCGTGCAATTACAAATCGCACGATCGTGCGTGACCATAACGCACGAACAACCACAAACTTTTGGATATGTCAAGGAATGAACCTTGAAGCTGCACGTTTGTGCGAAATTGAACGCCTAAAAGAAGAGAAAAAACTATATGAATTTCATTATCACGCTTGCGCCTTAAACTTGCCAATCATGAGGTCTTGTGCTTGACAGCCTGAGCTCGCCTTTGACTTCGATACACTTTCAGTCTATAGCTTGCTACAGCTCCTTGCCGCATTCTCCACACCTGTTGTTTGGGTATTCATCGCCCCTTATGTCCAGAACTCGCCACGAGCTTTTTGTAGCTCATTGTCGGCTACTTCCTCCAGTACTCGCAAACACCTGCAGCTGCTTCTGATTCCTTCCAACAATGTCTACTCCCGGGGGAGCAAATGTTGCATCCTCTCTCTCCACTCTTCTCGCCCTCGCTCCGGCCCCTCTCCCTGATGTTTAGGACGAATTGCACATTACCACTATTTTCCCCACTGGGAGGAAAAAAGATTGTTGAGTGGGCGCATTATGTGCGTTAAGTCCTACAGACCAAAGGTCTTCTTCATCATGTAACTCACAATACCCTTTCTGAGCCTACCGAGCAATGACTCTGGGATGATGGACGCATACAGTCATGGATCCTCAATTCTATGGACAGTGAGCCATATCGCATGACGATAGACCCCGAAAGCTATGTGGAAAGAACTAAAAATTTTATACTCTAGGTAAGACAATCTTCATTATCTATTTGATATCTTTTGGGATCTCCAGACTGTTGAACATGGTTCAGACGGTGACCTGACATCCTTTGTGACCCTATACAAGACACTTATCAAGGTCTGGATTAAGCACCAGCCTCTGACGTTGGATCTTGCTACCCAACGGAAGGAGGTTGTCAGCATTGCTCTAATGATGACACGACTCCCAACTCATCTATACATTGTCTGTGCGACCATTCTATTCTCTCCTGTTATTCCATCTCTCTCAGATGTGCGCTCCATGATCTTGAAGGTATTCCGTCCTTCACTGTACCAATGACTTTCTCCCCTGCCCTACTGACACTCTCTCTCCACATCCTGGGCACCGTGGAGGTTGTCATGGATCTTATGGCAGTTGGTGCGATGGCTGCAATCACTCCAGGTGGAAAAACACTTGCCTGTGTACCCTTTGTGGTCGGTCGAATCATAATGAGCCACCTGTTATTGAAAACACAGGTTCCTGCCGCAGCCCTCCAACTCTCAGCATCACGCTTCTCTTACTGTGAATATTCCTACCACCTCTCGCTCCGACATTGACACCTTGCGAGAAGAATTACATCATCTCCAGGGGTTGGTTACTTGAACTTCTGACTTCGTTGCCTCTATCTCCCTTGAAGGTATATCATGCTTTTCACATAGTCCCTCTTAGATAGTGGACTCTCGTGATACCACCCCAGTTTGCGGCTCTGGATATGTGCTCCTCACTATGCCCCTCTCTTTCCACTTCATTCTTCATGTTCCTAGCTCTCAATTTAATATGTTCTCTGTTAGTCATCTTACTAATGACTATGACTATTTCATCACTTCTTTCTCTTCTTCCTTTGTGGTGCAGGATTGACGAACGTGGAATATCATTGGCAGAGGACGACTGTTAAATGAGCTCTATACTCTGGACCTTCCCACCTCCGTTCTTTCATATGTCAGCTATGTGGATTGACACCGACATCTTGACCATGCTCTTCTTATTTTGCAGAAAGCTCTCCTTGATTTTTCTTTTTCTGACTTTACATGTGAATCTTGTATATACAAGAAATAACATCGCTCTACCTTCTTCCTTCACTGTACTGGAGCTCTACTCCTTTTGATTTAGTGCACTCAAACATTTAAGACCCTTATAAAATTGTTAGTTTATCTTGATATTGTTATTTTCTTACATTTATTGATGATCATTCTCGCATGACATGGTTGTATTTATTGCGTGATCGCTCTGAACTACTACGTGTCTTTCACTCCTTTATCGCCGAGACCCTTGCTCAATTCTCGCGCTCAATTAAAATACTGCAAACCGATAATGTGCACGAATATACAAGTCACAACTTTTAGGAAACTTGCACTAAGCTTGATATTATCCACCAAACATCATGCGCTATACACCACAACAAATTGGTGTGGACGAAAGGAAGAATCGCCACCTCGAGGTTTTTCGCTCCCTTATGTTTCATATGTATGTCCTCAAGATCTATTGATACTTCATAGTCTACACCACATGCTATATAATTAATCTCATGTCATTCTTCATTATGTTTCCTTCGTAATCCCTTTTCCCTTTGACTCATGTGTTTATTTTGTCCATCGTCTTGGTCCGCCTATGGACAAATTGGCCCTACACGCTACCAAGTATATGTTTGTTAGGTACTCTCACACATAAAAAGCTGTGTGTTACTCTCCCAGTGCTCAAACTCGTTACATCCACTGACATCACCTTCCTTGAGGATCAACCCTTCTACTTCTCGGCTTCAACTAATATTTTCTTACCTGCTATCTTATGTCCTAACGTATCTATCAATAACACACCTCAACTTCTAACACCATCTCCCTTGCTCCCTACACCTCCTCTTCGTGTATACACTCATCATCTCCCCCCAACGTCTGATGCCTTTAGACAATTTTCCCTTACTGATGACGCTCCACGACCAGTTGATCTTCTTACGGCTCATCCTCTCCCTCTCATTGTCTCCTTACACCGCTTGTATCCCATTCTTCACGTTTTTGTGACTTCCTTGTCTTTTATTTCCACCCTCTCTTCTGTGTAGGAGGCTCTTCAGCATCCGGGGGGTGGACGAAGAAATGGCTGCCCTCTAGGCCAATTAGGCCTAGAACCTTGTCCCCCTTCCTCTTGACCAATCCTGTGTGGGATATAAATGGGTATCCACCGTGAAACATCACCCTGATGGGACTGTTGAGCGCCTCAAAGCTCGTCTTGTGGCTCGCGGGTTCACTCTACAATATGACCTCGATTTTGCAAAGACGTTCTTCCCAATCACTAAGTTGAATACCATTTGGGTCTTAATCTTCTTGTCATCCATCGTCATTTGTCGTTGCATCGACTCAACATCAAAAAGGCCTTCCTTAATAACGAATTAACGATCTTGTTGAGACTATTTATATGCAACAACCTTCTGGTTTTGAAACCACGGGGACTCCCTTGTCTACCACCTCAAGAAATTTCTATGAGCTCAAGCAATCTCCTCGAACTTGGTTTGATAAATTCAGTTAGGTCATTCGTATTTTGCTTCACTCGGAGCTCGGCGAATCTCTCCCTATTTACTCCTCGTCGCCCGACAGGCACCATGATACTTCTGGTATATGTTGATGATATTCTCATCATGTGAGATGATCTGAACTGTATCTCTCTTATCAAGAAACACTGTATCACATTTTCAGACCAAAAATTTAGTCAACCTTGGATATTTCTTGGACATCAAGGTAGCTCGTCAACCCAATGAACTCGTCTTGTCTCAAAGAATGTACTGTCTCAACCTTATTCATGATGCATGCTACTTCGGATGCAAACCTACTGACACACCAATGAATGCCAACCACATGCTCTGCACTCATACATTCGACTCTGATCTGCTCTTCCCTAATCTGGAGTGATATCATCGCTTGGCTAACAAGCTCATCAATTTGACTATCACATAACCGGATATATCCTTTTTTGTTGGAGTGGCCAGCCGATTCATGCATGCTCATCAGATGTACCAACTCCAGATTGTCGAGCGAATTCTTTGGTATCTGAAGAATGCCCCAAGACAAGGGCTTGTGTATATGCCTTTATCTTCTCTATCCTTAGTTTTCTACTTTGATGCTGGCTATGTCAATTCTCTTGATGGTCATCGGTCTACGAGCGGTTACTACATATACTTTGGAGGACATCTGGTCACCTGGCGAAGAAAGAAGCAAACGGCGGTAGCACGCTCGTCTGTAGAGGTTGAGCATCGTTTAATGACGTATGCTGTTTTTGAATTTATGTGGCTAGAAAGCCTTCTTACTGATCTTGGTGTGAAACTCCTCTTTTCAGTCGTTTTCTACTGTGATAGCCAAGTTGCTATCCATATCGCCGAGAATCCCGTTTTTCTTAAACGTATCAAACATATCGAAGTTGATTGTCATTTTATCCTAGAAAAAGTTGTGCTATGCATACTTGATTTGCGACATGTATCCGATGCCAAGCATATTTCTAATGTTCTGTTACGAGAAGGAGAAAAACACTTACATTAATTGAAAATTCGAATACAAACACGAGGTATACTCATGCCCAACTTCTGGAGGTTGGTTCCTCCAAGAAGCCCCTCCAAGAATGGAGATCCAAAACCCTAATAATCAAAAGATGAAGACAACTCTCTCATACCACCTCCTTATTAGGGAGGGGGGCTCACATATCATTAAAAAAAACAATACATGATAAAATAGGATACACGCACATGCGTAACAATACACCCTGCCAGAAAATCGACCTCGCTCTCAAGTTCGAAGTGCCTCCATCCATGTAGTAGTGAAATGCCCGCGGGTGGGCAGCCGTAGAGGTGCCCGGAGCGCCGTCTGACGGTACATCCGCGGTCATGAGTGCATCAAAGTCAAACGAACAATCATGAGTAGGCGAGTAGAGTTGTTTGCAATGGAAGCACAGACCCCTGCTCCGTAAGTCGTTGTACTCTTGGTTGGACAGGCGGTGAGTAGGGACATGTCAGTTGTTGCGTGGGTCCATAATGAGTGGGCAAGGTAGAGGTGGTGTCATGGTTGTTTAGGCAGAGGAGGAAAATATGGTTGGTAGGGAGGTTTGGCGGGAGATGAGGAAGGAGGGTCCCCGGATAGCATGTGGAATTCGGCCTCCACGAGAGGGGAGAGGTCCATGGCTTGGTTAACTGTTAACGGTTGGAGGGTGCGGAGGCTGACTCGGATATGGGGTTGTTGGCCGTGCATGAAGCAGGACAAGTAATGGTTGGGTGGAAGACCTGGAGCATGGGTAACTAGCTCGATGAATGAATCCACATACGAATCAATGGAGCCGGTCTGACGGACTCCCCAAAAGCGCTCAATCATAGATCCGGTGTAGCGGTGATCATGTCGCTGAATGAGGGGCTCCGTGAGAGCTGTCCAGGTGAGATCAGGGGAGGACTAGCGGAGCCAACATACCCAATGGAGGGCGGACCCTTCCTGATTACTGCTGTGGAGACCAGCAGTGTCGGAGGAGTCCTGTGAATGTCAAAAAACTGTTCGGCGCGGGCAATCCACCCAAGGGGGTCAATCCCGTTGAAGGTGGGGATGCCCGGGCGTGGGGCCTGGGGAGGCAAGCTCGTCAATGCAGGGACGTCAGGAGCCAATGTTCTAGGGGATCCCAAGGCAGAGGCAGCAGGAGGCCCGAATGACTGGCCGGATTGCAGGTTGTGGAACATGGTCATAATCGATGTGAATTGTTCGGCTTGGGCCTCAAGACGAGAGGTGAGGGCGGTTATGGCGTGTTCAAGGCCTTCCACGCGGGATTCCATTCGGCATCATGGCATATGAATCAATCGGTGCCGCGTTGAAAGAAGTAGATTGCGGCGGTTGGACGGAGCCGAGGGCTGTTGAACGGTGATGCTGAGAAGGGAGCGAGCTGAGGACTGGACTGGAGCGAAGCTGGCTGCAGGATCGAACGGATCTGGCCCGGAGTAGGCAGAGCCGACTGAGGAACAACGGATCGGGGCCTGGAGCAAGCTGAGGAACAGCGGAGCAGGCGGACTGGGGCCTGGAGCAGACGTAGCAGGCGAATCGGGCCTGGAATGTTGCCGAAGGCAAATCAGGCGCGAAAGAGGTGGAGCGGGCCGATCGGGCGCGGAAGAGACGGATGCGGCGTTAGAAGGCCGAACGGGCGCTGGTGGCACTCCCCCGGGTAGAATCAAGCGAACTGCGGCGTTGCCGGAGGCTTCCGAACGGAATCGAGACACGGGAGGTCGCTTTCGAACACGGGCGGAAGGTCGGGTGCGGACGAACTGTGCGCGCAAGACACAAGAGAACGATGGACGAAGCACTGACGGCGAAAGCTGCGGGCGGTGAGCGGGATCGGACCAAATGTTATGAGAAGGAGAAGAACACTTGCATTAATTGAAAATCCGAATACAAACACGAGGTATACTCGTGCCCAACTTCTGGAGGCTGGTTCCTTCAAGAAGCCCCTCTCCAAGAATGGAAATCCAAAACCCTAATGATCAAAAGATGAAGACAACTCTCCCATATCACCTCCTTATATAGGGAGGGGGGCTCACATATCATTAAACATAAAACAAAAACAATACAAGATAATATAAGATACGTGCACATGCGTAACATGTTCTCACCAAGCCTTTACAATGTCCACTATACCTGCAGTTTGTTTTCAAGCTTGACACCTACAATTTGTATGCTCTAAGCTTTTGGGGGAGTGTAGAAGAATTGACTTAGCCCATGTAAAGGCCAGTTGACATGTTAGTCTCACACCTTAGTTTGAAGTTGAGTTTTCATTCCTTTCTATGCCTGTGTACAAATCCTTATTATTTGATAAAAAAGTAAAAGAAAAAAAAATCTTTTTTTGCTTTGTATTTTTTTTGTACAACTATAAATTGTAAATTTGATTGTGCTTTAACTTTGGGTTATTGAAGTTTTAGCATTATAATAACTCCTTTTCATAGTATTTATGCATGGACAGCTGATAATTTAGCCTGTGCTAGTCCTACATCATTTGTGTAAGATATAGGTGCTTAGTTTTTAGGTGTGCAAGTGAAAGCCTTGCCCTTGGAGCTAGTTTTGGATCGGAAGACCCCACGAGCACTCAAGACCCAGGTTCAATATATTGGCTCAAGATCACTTGAAAAATTTGGTTGAGGGAAATTTTGGGTAGTCCCTCGTTATTTATGGAAGGGACGGGTACTTGATTTCTAAGTATGAGTGAAAGTTCAATTTTGGGGATGAGAAGAGCTAGAAGCATAGAAGACTGTCTAGGATGCAATTACCAAGGCATTTTTTTGTTTCTTATTTTTTATACACTCACCAACTTATCCATCTATTTTCCCCCTAATCATAGTGATTTATGCACTTCATCTCTAACACCAACTAACCTTAACTACTAAACTTGAATTCTTATGGTCTCAGTTGAGGAGCTGAAGAAACTCGGTGCAGAAATACAAGTAAATGGCAGCTCTGCGTTTATTGGAGGAACGAAGCCAGGAAGGTAGTTTTTGTGTACTATTTTTTCGTTTCCCATATTTAATTATCAACTCAGTATTAGAACATATGCATCCAACCTAAAATAAACTGATTATAAATGGAGAAGCTTATGATATATATTAAGTGCACAATGCTATATTAATTCCCTGATGTGAGACTACATTCTCAACACGGCCCTGTTACAAATAAGAATCATTGATGAGCAATACACTTAAAGCTATCACGCAAGAGAGATTGAGCCACTCAAATCCACTAACACTGCATTACATACATAAGGGATACATACTCAAGAGGTAGAGAGGAGAGTCCCAAGAGGAGAGAGAGAGAGCCCATACACTTATGATCCACCCCAGCTACCAAAATCTCAAGCGTCTCCCCCTTATATATATATATCTTTATTATATAAAACAATATGCATATTTGAAGCACACCAAAGATCTCATCTGGACCGTCCGATCAAATAGCTGAAACAAGAACTTTGTTGGAACCAATAAGGTCGGTCCCTCCTAAAGCTCGGAACTAAAGATGCAGCTCGCGCTTACTCTCTTTGGACCACCCTCTTGACAAGGCCCTCAAAAGACTAGACCGGTGGCCTCAGCGTGGAGGTCCCATCTCGTACCCGGAAGAATCGAAAATTCTTCCCCTCCCTAGCCAATGCTGAGCTAGGTGCCTTAGAAGAAGAGAAGGAGAGTTAGGAATGCCTGCCTTCTAAGTCACCTTACCGGTCTATTTATAGGCCTCCGAACTGGGACTGTCAATAACCAAATGGAGTTGTCCTGAAATTACTAGAATACCCTTAGTCGGGTCTGCCAACAGCCAAACTCTGCTGTTTTGAGGGGTTATATGCAGACCACCCAGGGCAAAAGCGTAAAATCCCATGGGGCTAAAAGATAGACCCGACCCTACCTGAACCGGTCTTAAACCGAGCTGGGGCTTTGCGAGAACTCCCTTCTGGGGTCTTCTCGCCTGGAGAGAGCTCCGTCTCGCTAGCGAGAGCTCCCCTCTGGAGCCCTCTCGCATGGCGAGTCGGCTACTTACTCGCGAGTGCCTCCTCCTTTGGTACTTACTCGCCCATCTCATGACGCAGCTCTCGCCCAGACCCTTCTCATCTGGGCCGTCTCGTCTGTCCCTCTTGCCGGGATCCACTCGCTCTGCGGCTTGACGAACGCCCTGGGCCGTCTCGCCTAGCTTCCTTCCTCAAGCTTTTGGCTCCTTCTCGCTCGCCCGAGGTTGTACACAATCCCCGCTCTTTTCGAAGTTGTTACAAACTCGGAAAGATAGTACAACCGATGCTCGTGTCATTAAAGTGAATTTATGAGGGAATCTTTTGGTGGACCCCTTGCCCAACCTATAAATATAGGACTCACCTCCCTACAAAAGGGTCGTTTCCTTCGCTTTATCCTCTTCTAGCCCCTGACCCTATGTCGCTCAGCCAAATTTTTCGTGACCGCGTCGCGGCGGTGCGCCAGAGGAACAAGGCGACCGCGGCGGCTCTGAACAAGATCCCGGTCCATGCTCCTCCTTCCCTACCGTCATCTTCTTCCCCCCCAAAGAAGGCGAAAGCCGCTGATCCTCCCCTCTCGGCAGGGGAGCCTTCTCGTACCTTCCCGGGGGGGCGTGTCTCTCCTCCCCCGGCTAATCCTAGAGAAAAGGAGGTAAGTCCTTCAACCTCGACATGCCTTCCTCTCCATCTCACGTGTCCTCTTATTTGCTGCCCGTATTTATAAGGTCCCGACGCCCTCTCATCATCTGGAGACCATACGAATCAATACCTCCGAACACCGCCACCAGTCCGTCTCGCCACAACCCTCTACTCCTCTATCTACTCCCGCGACGAGGAGGGATGATCCTTCTAATACCGCGAGTTCATCTCGCCGTTTTGGTAAGGACCTTTTCCTATTGGGCCTCTCTTCGCTACCACTTCTCCACTTCACCTTCCCCATTTTCTACACAGGTATGCGCGACTCGCATGCCGATGACTCGCTAGCCGAGGACTCGCCTGCTGAAGATTACTCCCGACAGACGGTCGTCTCGCCCCCTCCTCCCATAGACGAAATCGAAGACTACCTAGGCGATCCCATGGATCCGTTGGAAATGAAGCGTAGGGTAGCGTAGATGTTACGGAAGCATGCGCGCATCATCCAGGAGCTAGAAAAGGGGAAGCAAGCTGCGGACCATCGGATCGATTGGTTGGGGGTGGAGTGCGCCCGCCTGTCTTCGGAGATCGATGTTGATATTGAAGTGGACGAGACCGAACCCCAGGCGATCCTGAGCAAGGTCGACCAACAGCTCCATCTCACTCGCCGCGGTGTTGATGCGGTTCGCGCTTTCCACCTCCCCAGCCGCCCCCCTTGCGCGAGATCCCGTGGCGGAGGGCGCTGGAGGTGGCACAGGAACTGACGAGTTATCGCCTCGTCTCGCGTCCCTTCCCTTCATTTATGGCTTGTACTAAATTATTTATGCCTCCGTCTCGCGCAAACTATGCGCCCTGTGAACTTGACGCTCGTTTCGCGTGGGATGAACTTTATTAATTTAATATTTGTCCGCTTCTCCGTATTTGTTTGATTTTCTGTAATAACACTTAAATTCTGCATTTATGCTAATTTCTCCGGATCTACCGATCTTTTTAATTTTAATTTGTTCCCGCCGCTTGGCTGTGCTGTGGGCCCACCCAGGACTACACAAATCGAGGCTTGCAGAGAAAAAAGCCGACCGCCTCTTCCCCCCCCCCCTCTGCACAACTTCTTTGTCCGTACACTTTTTTTTTCACGCCCTACGATTGCTATAAATATCCCCTTCACCGGGATCGGACCCACGCTTTCACAAACCGCTGCGTTTCAGCCCCTCATTTTTCTTCGTCCTTCTCGCGTACCAACCACGCGTCTGCCATCTCGCCTCCTCACCTCTGGGTCACCTCGCCAGCCTCCCCTGCCTCCAATCCCGGCCGTTTCGCACGATTATGGGGAAGAAAAAACCTGAAGAAGGCGAGGGACGCAGTCGCTGCGGGAAGCGATTCGCGGACCACGATTTTCCACTCGGGCGTATCTCTGCGGACGAGTACGACGCCTTCATTAGCGAATACCTGCCGGAAAGCTTTGAATCGCGCCCTCCCAAAGTCGGCGAGAGCATAAACTCATTCTACCCCGGGGAGCTCGCTTTCCCCGTCTCGCACTTCGAGGCGGGGTTGAGACTACCCCTCTGGCCGGAGGTGAAGCAGGTCTTGAAGTACTTCGGCGCCATGCCAGCCCAGCTGAACCCTAACGCCATCTCCGTCCTGGTCGCCTTTGCGAGCTACATGCGGCGAGAGTGAATAGAGTTCAGCCTAACTGTCTTCCGCAAGCTGTTCATCTACCACGCCAATCAGGACGGGGTGTCCTACTTCACAGGGCTAGGTCTCAAAGTCTGCGAGACGCCCAACAAGAACCATCATTGGCTCACACGGTTCGTCTTCATCCGCGGTAACCTGGGCAGCGTCCCGCTCGCGCCTCTCTCGCCCGCCGAAGCCTTCTACGCAACCCCCCAAGTTGGCGGCACGGACCAGCTCCTCTGCGAGTACCTCGTCGGAAAGAACTTTGAGGTCCAGTACTTGAGGCGTGGCCTTGGCTCACTCCTCCCCGTACTTCCTGGTGAAGGTATGCTCGACCCACCTTTTCGGTCTCGCCTTTATTGCTTCCCTCTCGCTGATTTCGTCCTTTAATTCCCTGTCTCGCCTTTATCAGGAGAGAGGAACGTGCCAGTTCATCCCCCTTACAAAAGCAATATCAAGCTGTCCAAAGGCGTCGCTCTCGCCAATATGGCGGCCAAGGCGGCTAAAGAATCGCTGACCCCCTCCCTTAAGAAGAGGCCGACCGAAGATTCCGCTCCGTCTCGCCTCAGCCCCTCGAAGAAGATGAAAATGAAGGTGAAGAAGGTGGTCTCTCTCCCACCCGACAAGAAAACTCTCCAGGAGACGGTGGTGATGTCGGGGTCCCTGAGCCCCATTTCCCTGGGGTCCCAGTCCCCCCAGTCCCCTCCTCGGGTTTCTCCTCGCAAGGCCTTCTCGCTATCTGAAGAGGCAGCACCGCTCGCGCAATACGCCCGCTCTTATCAACAACCATCCAGGTCCCCCTCTCGCGAGGGGGCTCCTTCTCGCTACCCCGCACCGTTTGCCCACTTCAACTTCAATATGGGCCCCGTTGTCCCTGATGCCGCCAACGACCCCGCACTAATCTGTGACAAGGGAGCGCACCGAGTTTCAATCTCCACCCTCCTCCCCTCCTGGAGGGAGCAGGACCAGCCTACAGGCCACGCCTTCTCCTTGGGCTTTGGTCTCTACGGAGGTCATGGCCCCGATCCCCTTAACAAGGCCTCCTCGCGAGACCTGGTCCTGAGGGCGACGCACTCCCAACTGCGCACCTTGGAGCTTTCGCACAGGCTCTCGCGCCGCCTAAATTATAACAACCAAAACTGGAAAGAATCCGAGGCCAACTTTGCCGCCGAGCGTGAGAAGTCGAGAGATTTTGCGAAGAGATTTGAGGTAGCCGAGAACCTTCTCGCCAAGGCTCGCGGCGGAGTGGTGAGTTCTCCCTTAACTCATTTTCTATGTACCTGACACCAATTTAACAATGACTTTTTGCAGGATGCCGAGACGGCGGAGAGGTTACACTCGCGCGTAGCGGAGATGGAGGCAGAGGTGAAGGAGCTAAGGGCCCAGATCGTCCAGCTCAAGGATGCCGCTCCTTCGACCTCTCGCTCGGTGATTCCCCCACCTCCCCCTTCTCATTACACCCATGAGGAGGTCGAGGAGTTTTGCCGAGACGCGAACATCAGAACCGCCGAGCTGATCCTGAAGATGATGCGCGAGATGGGTGTTGTCAAGGATGATTGCGAGTATGTTACCTCCCGCGACCTGGTGCCGGAGATCTACGGCGAGGGAGAAGGCTCGTCGGCCAGCGAGAAGGACTAGAGCTTCCAGAGCATGATTTTTCTTTTATTTCCGATGCTTCTTTTTGCAACCGACGTACTTTTGTATCGGACTATTTACTGGATGTGCTGCGTATATATATATATATATTACCCATGTGTCGCTCTAGAGCTAGTTCTCTTTTTCCTTTTTGTTTCGACTGCTTGCGAGATCTGAGGATCCGTTCATTTGCGAGACAAGGTCGCCCCACGTCTCGCCTTCTGGCGGGAGCAAACCTGGCCCAGGGGGCCAGTTACCATGCCCCCGTCGTCCTTGCGCGCGGAAAACGCTTTTTACCCCTTCCCGTCTCGCTCCTTGACACCTCTCAGAGCAAGTGGCCTTGAAGGGTCAGTCCTATCCCTTTTTTTCTTGGGCAGGGGGCTTCCCTACTCCTTTGCGATTAGAGCCCTTCCTTTTGCTGATCAATAGTGTGGATTTTCCCTTGAGACTTCCCATCTTTTGTTATTATTTCACAACCACTTAACGGCCTCACCAACTTGGCGGTCCCGGTCAACGTGTACTTCCCGGATCCCCTCCAAAACCCTCTCCAACCACCGAGTGAGCTTACAGCCCTGCCAGCTTGATGCGAGCCTGGTCAGCGGGTCTTCTCGGGGTCTCCTCTCCTCAACCAACTCCAACCACCGAGTGAGCCTACAACCCTGCCAGCTTGATGGGAGCCTGGTCAGCGGGTCTTCTCGGGGTTTCCTCTCCTCAACCAACTCCAACCACCGAGTGAGCCTACAACCCTGCCAGCTTGATGAGAGCCTGGTCAGCGGGTCTTCTCGGGGTCTCCTCTCCTCATCCAACTCCAACCACCGAGTGAGCCTACAGCCCTGCCAGCTTGATGGGAGCCTGGTCAGCGGGTCTTCTCGGGGTCTCCTCTCCTCAACCAACTCCAACCACCGAGTGAGCCTACAGCCCTGCCAGCTTGATGGGAGCCTGGTCAGCGGGTCTTCTCAGGGTCTCCTCTCCTCATCCAACTCCAACCACCGAATGAGTCTACATCCCTGTCAGCTTGATGGGAGCCTGGTCAGCGGGTCTTCTCGGGGTCTCCTCTCCTCATCAAACTCTAACCACCGAGTGAGCCTACAAACCTGCCTACTTGATGGGAGCCTGGTCAGCGGGTCTTCTCGGGGTCTCCTCTCCTCATCCAACTCCAACCATCGAGTGAGCCTACAGCCCTGCCAGCTTGATGGGATCCTGGTCAGCGGGTCTTCTCGAGGTCTCCTCTCCTCATCCAACTCCAACCACCGAGTGAGCCTACAACCCTGCCAGCTTGATGGGAGCCTGGTCAGCGGGTCTTCTCGGGGTCTCCTCTCCTCATCCAACTCCAACCACCGAGTGAGCATACAACCCTGCCAGCTTGATGGGAGCCTGGTCAGCGGGTCTTCTCGGGGTCTCCTTTCCTCATCCAACTTCAACCACCGAGTGAGCCTACAGCTCTGCCAGCTTGATGGGAGCCTGGTCAGCGGGTCTTCTCGGGGTCTCCTCTCCTCAACCAACTCCAACCACCGAGTGAGCCTACAACCCTGCCAGCTTGATGGGAACCTGGTCAGCGGATCTTCTCGGGGTCTCCTCTCCTCAACCACAATAATCTCATCTCTCAAAGAAGGTCACCTCGAAGTGCATTGTACTGAGGAATTGTGTCATGCATACAAGTAGGAAAATCCTTAGAAACATGTTCAAATAAGCACAAAAAGATATAACATTAGGGGTAGAATCGCTTTAGATCGTCGCCGCTTCGGGCGCGATCCAAGGGTATCCCGTCCACATCCTGTAGGTGGTACCTTCCTGACTTCAAGACCTCCTTTACAATAAAGGGACCCTCCCAATTGGGGTTGAGCTTTCCCACGGAGGACCCCCTGCCCGCGGCATCTACCTTTTTGAGGACCAAGTCCCCATTTTTGAACTGTTTTACTCTGATGTGCTTATCAAAGTACTTGTACATTCGGCGCTTGACTTCCTCCTGCCGGATTGACGCTAGCTCCCTGAGCTCCTCTACCAGGTCGAGAGAGAGCTTCTGCTCCTCCCCATTGTCCTCTTGCCACCCTTCATCTCCTCTCCTTGCTGCTGTCACCCTGGGGGATTCAACCTCGAACTCTACAGGTATGACGGCCTCCGAGCCATGCGAGAGTTTGAAGGGCGTCTCTCCCGTGGCGGTATTTGGTGTAGTCCTCAGAGCCCAAAGAACGGAGGGGAGCTGCTCCACCCAACTTTCCCTCAGGTTTTCTACCTTCTTCTTCAAGAGGTTCACGATGATCTTGTTTGCGGCTTCTACCTGTTCATTGCTTCGGGGGTGATGAACCGAGGCGAACCGAAGATCTATGCCAAGCTAGACACAAAAGTCTACAAATTCTCTACTAGCAAACTGTGGCCCGTTATCCGTGACAATGGCCAAAGGGAGCCCGTGTCGGCAGATAATTTCTCCCCATACAAAGTTTTTTACCACCTGTGTCGTCACCTTTGCCAAGGCCTTCACCTCCAACCATTTCGAAAAGTAATCCACCATTACCAGCATGAACTTCCTCTGACCACTGGCTTGGGGAAACGGGTCTACTAGGTCCAGCCCCCATATGGCGAAGGGTCATGGAGCCGTAATCATGCGTAATCTCTGTGCCGGGAGGAGTTGAAGTGGGGCGAACTCCTGACACTTTCTACATCTCCTTGCGAATTCCTCAGCATCCTTCCTGAGGGTAGGCCAGAAGTAGCCCTGCCTCAGCACCCTCCCTTCCAGGGTCCGACTCCCTGAGTGGCTTCCGCATTCCCCCGAGTGAACTTCCTCCAGTACCCTTGACGCCTCTTTCTCAGACACACACCGAGCTAGTAAGCCAGACAACGTTTTTCGATAAAGGATCCCTTCCTTCAGCAGGTGATAGGCCGACTTGTACCTGACCCGCTTCTTCTCAAGGTCCCCCTCGGGTAGACGTCCCGACGTCAAGAATGTTATAAATGGGTCCATCCAGGACCCCTCCTGGTCCACTTCCATTAACTCCCCTTCCTCTATAGAAGGTCTAAAGAGCTCTGTCATGGTCCCTCCGGCCTGAGGGCCGTGCTTAGCGAGCAGGTCTGCCCTAGTATTCTCCTCCCTTGGAACGTGTTGGATTGAGAAGCTGTGGAACTGCCCGATGATGCCTTTTATCTTTACCAGGTACAACTGGAGGGTCGGTTCCCTCACTTCAAACTCTCCGTTGATATGCCCCGCGACCACCAGAGAATCCGTGGAGACTCTGATGTCCTGTATTCCCAGCTCACGAGCCAGTCTTAGCCCGGCGATGATGGCTTCATACTCGGCCTGGTTATTCGTGAGGGTGAAATGGATCTTTAAAGCCTGCTCGATTCTGGTCCCCTCGGGACTTGTTAAAACCACCCCACCTCCGAAAGAACTTCTGCCCGAGGCCCCGTCCACGAGCATTTCCCAAGCCACCACGGGAGATGCCTCCACCTCTTTTACCTCAACCACATAATCTGCTAAGAAATCCGCCACCACCTGCGCCTTGATAGCTACCCGAGGGATGTAGGTGAGGTTGAACTCACTAAGCTCTATCGACCACTTGGCTAACCTTCCTGAATGCTCCACCCCCTCTAGAATGCGGCGGAGAGGGTGGTCCGTCACGACCTGAATAGAATGGGCTTGGAAGTACGGCCTGAGCTTCCGGGCTGACATGATGAGGGCGAAGGCTAGCTTTTCAAGGATGGGGTACTTTAGCTCTGCCTTTTTGAGAACCCTGCTCACATAATATATGTGGAACTGCTTCTTACCCTCTTCTCGCACGAGGACCGAGCTAACTGCCCCTGTCCTTAATCTTAGGTAGAGGAACAAACTCTCCCCCTCTCGCGGCCCTTGAAGTAGCGGCGTCTGGGTGAGCTGTTGCTTCAGAGCTAGGAAGGCCTTCTCGCATTCGGTGGTCCACTCAAATTCCTTCCCACCCCTCAGAGTTCGAAAGAAGGAGGAACGCCTCTCTCCTGCCCTGGAGAGGAACCTGCTCAACCCT
The DNA here is from genome assembly GCA_039513925.1 of Platanthera zijinensis. Lineage (NCBI taxonomy): Eukaryota > Viridiplantae > Streptophyta > Magnoliopsida > Asparagales > Orchidaceae > Platanthera > Platanthera zijinensis. The sequence continues at coordinate 152,847,524 of CM077094.1, read as the reverse complement.
GCCAACTTACCAGTAAGACGCTGGACCTCCTTAGCATCCTTTGGAGATTCCAGCTCCAGGATTGCTTTTACCTTATCTGGATTAGGCTCCACTCCTGAAGGAGTGAGGAGGTACCCTAAAAACTTCCCCCTGCTGGCCCCGAATACACATTTTAGAGGGTTGAGTCTCATTTTATATTTTCTTATAGTTCTAAAAGTTTCCTGCAGGTCCAAGACGTGGGACTCGAGGTCTCGACTCTTAATCATCAGGTCATCTACGTAGACCTCGAGGTTCCGCCCCTTCTGCTCCCGAAATATCCGGTCCATCATCCTTTGGTAGGTCGCCCCTTCGTTCTTCAATCCGAAGGGCATCATGTTGTAACTGAAGCACCCATCCTCGGTGACGTCTTTGATGTTCGGGGGGTGCATGCGTATTTGGTGGTACCCTGAAAAGGCATCTAAAAAACTCATTAGTGGAAAACCGACGGCTGAATCAACCAGCGCTTCGATTCGAGGCAGAGGGTAACAATCCTTCAGACATGCTTTATTTAAAAGAGAGAAGTCGATACACATTCTTCATTTCCCCTCCCCTTTTTTCACCATTACAACATTGCTCACCCACCTCGGATACCTATTCGCAGATATGAACCCCGCCCGAAGTAGCTTCTCCACCTCTTCTCTGATAGGCCTAGCCATCTTGGAAGCGATGACCCTCTTTTTCTGCTGGATGGGGCGGACCTTGGGGTCGAGGTTGAGGCGGTGGTACGCCACGTCCGCGTCAACCCCCGGCATGTCAGCTGCACTCCAGGCGAATACATCGATGTTCTCTTGCACGCACCTCCGGATCTCCTCCTGATCCCTGGGGGTGAGCTCTCCGCTGACCTTGATCTTCTCTTTTCGCCCATCCTTCGTGAGGATGTCCATCTCCAGAACCTCCACTACTGCCCTCAGCCTCGAAGGCTCCTCCTCTTCTTCTTGCTCCCTCAGATTTTTCTCCTGCTCCCTTGACCTGCACTTCACCACTTCCCGCTCCTCGTCAACCGCAGCTACTCTCTCCAGGTCCTCCCCCTCTCTTTCTCGGGACTCATTCCTGGCGATGATCCCTTCCTCCCTTCCGGCTGAGTCTCCTTTCCAGACGACTCCCTCATTTCCCCTATCTTTCTTTTCCTGCCCTTGGCACCTTCTATCTCCCTCCTACCTTCCTGCTCTCCCGCCATCTCTGGCTCCACCGCAATGCCTCTCTCCACTTCAGCCACCTCTCTCTCCTCCTGCTCACCTCCGTCCACCTGCTCTCCCGCCATCTCTGGCTCCACCGCAATGCCTCTATCCACTTCAGCCACCTCTCTCTCCTCCTGCTCACCTCCGTCCACCTGCTCTCCCGCCATCTCTGGCTCCACCGCAATGCCTCTCTCCACTTCAGCCACCTCTCTCTCCTCCTGCTCACCTCCGTCCACCTGCTCTCCCGCCATCTCTGGCTCCACCGCAATGCCTCTCTCCACTTCAGCCACCTCTCTCTCTCCTCCTGCTCACCTCCGTCCACCTGCTCTCCCGCCATCTCTGGCTCCACCGCAATGCCTCTCTCTACTTCAGCCACCTCTCTCTCTTCCTGCTCCTCTCCCTCCATCCTCCTCTCTAGTTCTTTTGCATCACCCTTCCATGAGATGGTGTTCACTGCCGTCACGTAGCACTCTCGGGCCGCCTTCGGATCTCCCCGGACCCTGATCTGGGTCCCCCCTGAATTGAGCTTCAAACACTGATGGAACGAGGACGGCACGCATCTGAAGGCGCTGATCAAAGGGCGCCCAAAGATCGCGTTGTAACTACTGGGGGCGTCCACTATCACAAAACGGCAGTTTCTGGACAGCCCCCCAAGAGTTACCTGGAGCCCTACTCCTTCCTCAACCTCCTTCCGCTCTCCTGAGAATCCGAACAACGGTCCGTCCGCCGCCAACACTCTCCTGGCTTCCACTCTCATCTCATTGAACGCCGTTTTGAAGATGACATTTACGGAACTCCCATTATCCACCAAGATTCTGGACACCGTGAAGTTCTCGATGGCGGTCCTGATCACCAGCGCATCACAGAAAGGATCTTCGTGATCTGGTAGGTCCCTCCTGGAAAAAGTAATCTTCTCATCCGGGGTGGGGCCTGCGACGTCGAGGCGACGCTCTGACGGTACATGGTGTGGAGGCTGGCCTTGCGGGTAGCCTCAATCCCCCCCCCCCCCCCCCCCCCCCCCCCCCCCCCCCCGTGGATCCCCCCGATCCCCTGTATCTGATTGATCCACATACCGGTCCTCCTCCCCGGTTCCCGTCACCTCTACAATCCGCACCGGTAGCTGCTGCTCCCCCGCCACTCTTCTCCCCTTCAATTCCAGAAACTCTGGGCAGGTAGCCGTCGCGTGACCTTCCTCCTCGTGGAAGTCACAATACGGCAAGGCTACCCCCCCATCCTGCCTCCCCTCTTGGGGGTTCCTCCTCCTCCCTGCTCCTGCTCTTCCTCGCCCTCTTCCTCGGCCGATGGCCATTGCTTGCTGAGGCAGGGGTGGGAGTGGCCTCGGACCATGCCCCCACCCTAACGGGTTAAACCTTCCCTGTCCCGGGTAATAGTTTCTTCCCCCCTGGGGGGGGGACCCCTCTCTTGTCCTTGAACAGGACCTCCTGGCTGCCTCCAGCCCAGTTCCGGATGCACTGGCCCCCTTGGCTCCTCCCTTCTCCTTCCCTTCTGCTGCCTCGCTCCTCCCGGTTCCCTCTGCTCCACATCCGTCAGTCTCGCCAACTTCCTAGCAAAAGCCGGGTTTGCTGCCTCCATAGCTATTTCCTTCGCCGCTTTCTCCATCAACCCTTCGAATGACAACGGTGCCTTCCTGGTCAAGCTCATCTTAAAAAAGCCCTCCCTCAGTCCCACAGTGAAGGCCATCTGGAGAGCGTTTCGGGCACCTCCTGCATGTCTAGAATCTCCTCCTGGAAGCGGTCCACATACTGAGTCATGGACTCGTCGGCCTTCTGCTTGATCAAGAAAATGGAATCCGGGTTCTTCTTCCTCTTCTTAGAGGTCGAGAAGCGCAGCTGGAAGCTTCTGCTCAGGTCCTCGAAGCCGTAAATCGACCCCGCTGGGAGTTGGTGGAACCAATCCTTAGCCTTGTCCTTCAGGGTGATGGCGAAAAGGCGGCACTTAAAAACGTCCGTCATTGGTCTGATGGAGACTGCGTCTTCGAATCACTGCAGGTACTGGAGGGGATCGTCCTTCCCCACATAGTAGGTCATCTCGGGCTCGCGGAACCCTTCCGGGACAGGTGCCGAGAGGATCAACTCGCAGAAGGGAGACCCTCTCTCCGGGGGTCTCGTCGCCTCCACTCGCGCGACCATCCCTCCAGGCGAGATGGCACTCGCTGGGGTGGCGAAAAGTTCTCTTCCCTCCACGTCTCGCCGGCTGCCTTCCGCCACTACCTCCTTTCCCGGTCGCCTCCCGGGTGCGTCCTCGCCTATTCTTACCTGGTCGATTCCCTCGCGGGGCGCGAGACCTGGCACCTGGGGTGGAGGGGTCTCACATTCTCCTATCTGTGAGATCTGCTTCAGCATGCCCATGATCCCCCCAATGGATGTCATGAACTCCGCCCTCCCGACATATCCTCCCGGGTTCGGGGACCCGCCTCCATCTCCTTCAAGATCCCCCGCCATGAGGTAACCCAAAGTTCTTCTCTGCAAGTTGTTGTTCCACGCTCACTGCACCAAAAATGTTGGAACCAACAAGGTCGGTCCCTCCTAAAGCTCGGAACTAAAGATGCAGCTCGCCCTTACTCTCTTTGGACCACCCTCTTGACAAGGCCCTCAAAAGACTAGACCGGGGGCCTCAGCGCGGAGGTCCCACCTCGTACCCGGAAGAATCGAAAATTCTTCCCCTCCCTAGCCAATGCTGAGCTAGGTGCTTTAGAAGAAGAGAAGGAGAGTTAGGAATGCCTGCCTTCTAAGTCACCTTACCGGTTTATTTATAGACCTCCGAACTTGGACTGCCAATAACCAAATGGAGCTGTCCTGAAATTACTAGAATACCCTTAGTCGGGTCTGCCAACAGCCAAACTCCGCTGCTATTAGGGGTTATATGCAGACCACCCAGGGCAAAAGCGTAAAATCCCATGGGGCTAAAAGATAGACCTGAACCGGTCTTAAACCGAGCAGGGGCTTGGAGATAACTCCCTTCTGGGGTCTTCTCGCCTGGCGAGAGCTCCGTCTCGCTAGCGAGAGCTACCCTCTGGAGCCCTCTCGCATGGCGAGTCGGCTACTTACACGCGAGTGCCTCCTCTTTTGGTACTTACTCGCCCATCTCATGACGCAGCTCTCGCCCAGACCCTTCTCATCTGGGCCCTCTCGCCTGTCCCTCTTGCCGGGATCCACTCGCTCTGCGGCTTGACGACCGCCCTGGGCCGTCTCGCCTAGCTTCCTTCCTCAAGCTTTTGGCTCCGTCTCGCTCGCCCGAGGTTGTACAGACTTAATTTTGGCCATTGGATCTATACAATTGGGCCTGCCTTAGCGATATTTCCCAAAAACTAAATTTTCCAACTCTTGAAAATCCCGGCATTCCCCTTCCGTCAAAGCCACTACCGCGCCCTTCTCTGCCGCCGCCGCCGGCCTGCCCGGCGCCCACCGGCGGGTTCGCCGGCGCCTCCGGCGAACCCGCCGGTGGGCGCCGGGCAGGCCGCCGGCAGTGGCGGAGAAGGCGGCAGAGAACCGTGCAGTAGGCGGAAGCGGGGGGGGGGGGGTTGACACAGGATTTTTCTTTATTATTTTCTTTAATTATTTATTTGAATAATTAATTGAATTATTAAAAATTCTAATAAATAAAATTTTAAATACTTTTAAATTTTTAAAAACTGTTGGAAGGGGGTGGGTGAAGCTCGCCGGGTGCTGGTGAATCCCGCCGGGGGCGGGCAAAGCCCGCTTGGTTGCGGGCGAAGCCAGCGGCATCGAGAACGGGCGAAGCCCGTTCGAAGATGCTAGTATATATATATATATACGAGCATCTTCGCACGGGCTACACCCGTGCTCGATGCTCTCGAGCGGTCTTCGGCCACATCAAAGCGGGCTTCGCCCATGCTCGATGCATCGCTGCGGGTTGCGCCCACATCAAGGCGGGTTACATCCAACACATATACATGGTACTCAAAATGACCGTAAAAAATTGTAAATCAATATTACAGTTTTTTATTTTTTTAAAAAATACATCTCTTCTCCCAAATAATTTTTTTCTCTCCGGCTCTCTACCTCACTTGTATCCCTCTCTCTCAGCTCTCTTCCCATTCCCGCCTCTCCCTTCTTTCTTCTCTCTCTTCCCCCTCTCTCCTACTCACACTCAAAGACCATTCTTGCCTCTCCCTCTCTCCTACTCACCCCATAAAAGGCCAAGTTTCTCCCTCCTTATCCCCTCCGCTCTCTCCCGCTCCCGCCCTCTCTCTCCCCATCTTTTTTTTTTCCAACCGCTGCTATCCAATCATGCTTTCTATCCAATGGCTATTATACAATCTTTGGTGTGCTCCAAATACATATATTGCTTTATATATATATATATATATATATATATATATATATATATATATATATATATATATATATATATATATATATATATATATATATATATATATATATGAGGGAGGGCATAGAATTTATCACGTCGACTTCGATCTGCGTGCTTCATGAATTTTGATGAAGGGGTCAACTTGAGCGAATGTGCGAGCGTAACACTATACCGTCTTTGAAAATCGACCTTACCCCCAAGGTCGGGTTTCAAAAATTTCTTTGGATCTTTAAAAATGGTGGCAGAGAAAAAGTTCACGATGAGAGGAGGCTGCAATGGACAAGACACGGGGGAAAATGAGGATTGTGAAGGAGTGCAGGTAGATAGGGAGGTGGATCATGAAGTAGAATGATTTGATGGGAAATGTAAGTGGGGGTCATGTTGGGTGCAAGGAAAATTGAACAGTGGCTATGAGAGTTGGGGAGGGAAAGTGCGCAGGATGCCGGTAAAGGGGGTGGACTAAAGCGGGTGGGGCGCGACGACAAGAAGGTTGGCATGCGAACAGGGGACTGGTGGAGACTAGGGAGGAGAAGAGATAGCCGAGCAGTGTGCGGTTTGAGGCCAGGTACTCTCAAGCGGTGGAGCAGGCATACCAGGGTGTCGACGGGGTGAGGGGGTCAGTTCACACGAGATCGGGGAGGACGCTGGAGGCGGTTGGGTTTGTTATTGAGCTCAGGTGTTGGGCCGCTTGGCGACATTTGTACTAGGAAGGACGAGTGATGGGAGGCCTGGGTCAACGACTGGGAAATCGAGGAGACATGTCAAATGAAGTAGCGGGCTTCCTGGCGGTTCTACTGGCGGAGGATCCCTGCACCATGGGCTGGGCAACAACAGAGTTATAAAACTGATCGGTTCTGACCTGTTGGTCGCCCGAGGATGCGAGTGTGCTGGTGATGGCCTTGATGCGTGACTCCTGTGCCGGAGCTTGATTGGGGAGAAGCCCGTAGCTCGAGCGCCTGAGATGATGGAGGGGCTGGTGGCCGGTGATGGTGAGGGCAACAAACGAATGAGATGAGTCATTATTGGAATGCGATCGAGCCCGTCAAGTTTTGAAGTTTGTCCGTGAGACGTTGCGCTATTGCTAGGAGATTTGTGAGTAGAGTATTTTGTTGATCGAGGCACTCGTGAATGGATGCGACGGTGGAGGACATGGACAGGGCGGATGTTGTCCAATCGGCGGCTGACAGGAGTGTTGGGTAAATTTCGGTGATGGAAACCGCGGCCGAAAAATGGCATGTAGGACCAATTGTTACAAATAAGAATCGTTGAGCAATCCACTCAAAGCATTGCACACTAGAGAGATTGTACGACTCAAAACCACAAACATTACGTTATATTCATAAGCGATGCATATGCGAGAGGTTGAGAGGAGAGTCCCAAGAGGGGAGAGAGAGAGAGGAAGAGAGAGAGAGAGGAAGAGAGAGAGGGCATACACTTATGATCTGAGGCAATACATAATACTTTTAGTTAACATTAATTAATACTCAATTAATATTAACTAATTAATTACAACTTATTATATGAATTTATCACGTCGGCTTCCATATGTGCGCTCCATGAATTTTGACGAGAGGGTTCTGCTTGAGCGAATGTGCGAGAGTAACATCCGCTCACATTTAAGCTCTTTGGTCTCTAAAGAGTTAATTTTTCTTGTAAGGTGGTGATGTGGAACAATTTCTTTTGGCCTCGCTTGCTCTAGATACTGTATCAATACCTATGAAGCCAATTGGTTATAGCAGGAGCTCAAAGTCTATATTAACTATGCGGCCGAAGCAATTATGTTTTTATTTCGCCAACTTTCCTCTCTACATTCATGATCATTCGTTGTTTTCTCTGCGTGTTCCTCAGCACTGCGCTTACTGGCAGTCGGGTTCGAGCTGCTGATCTTAGAGGTGGAGCTGCACTGGCGCTGGCCGGAATGGCAGCCTCCGGCATCACTGAAGTGGAAGACATCGCTCACATCGATCGAGGTTACGAAAGATTCGAGGAGAAGCTTTTGCTACTGGGAGCAGATATCACAAGAGTGAGTGCAGCAGGCACTGATCATCCTGTTGTTTCCAAATAGGGCTACACATCTCAAGTTTTCTGGCAAAATAAATGGGTTATCTAGAATTTTTTTAATATATAATTTTTTTGAAATCAGTTCTTCACAGTTGCCATGCATGGATACTCCATTTTTGGGAATTTTTTTTTACATTCAGAAATAATGCACACCCTTGTGGTGAGAGTAATGACCTCTCATGTGTAGGGTATTTGACCTCTAATATGCAGATTTATTTTGAGGCTGAACCTTTTAAACTAGCATTTTTTGATACCATATTAGATCTCTGCATCAAACACAAAATGAATGTATTGTAAGTGATGGGGCACGAGATCTACAGTAAGTTCAGATGTCACTCTGTTCCACATCGGCAAACATTGCGCTACTCCCTCTATAATCAATTGACTTTAGGTTGCATGTGTATGCTCTAACACTAGCTTTATCACTCTCTATCTTTAACATGGTATTAGGGCAAGCATTAGAGCTCAAGCACCATATATGTGAGGAGGCACTCTTGGAGTTTTGTCTCTGTTTGGTGTGGTGGCGGCGGTAACATGGTATTAGAGCATGTGTTAGAGCTCAAGCACCGTATATACGAGGAGGAACACCTAAATTTTTGTCTCCGTTTGGTGTGGCGGTGGTGGTCCTGACCTCACCAAGAAACTTCGTCAACTTTTCTATTCAGAACTAGTATTTTTTGTGGCGGTCATAACTGTTGTCATGCCTAATATAAATTCCATATTGTTGGCGTTTTTAACTCGATAGTCTTGGGCTTCATTTGGTGCGGTGATGGTTGTGAACACGGTGATTATGAAATATTGTTCGTGAACGGCTGACTGCACCCAAGGAACTTCATTCACTTTTATGCTCAAAATTAGTTTTTTTTATAGCAGTCATAGCCACTTATGCTCATACCAAACGGAGTCTTTGGCTTCGTTTGACGCGACTTATTATCTTCGGTGAATTTAGTCAAAATGCTATTATCATAGTTTATATGGTTGGCATGACAAAGGTTATGACTACTACCAAGAAAATAAATTAGTTTTGAGCATAAGATGCATGATTTTTTTAGGTGAAGTCGGGCGTTCACGAACGAGATGGTTCATGACCACTGCGTTCACGACCACCACTACCGCGACAAAGGAAGTCTTAGGCTCCGTTTAGCACGATGGTGATGGCCGTGAAGATAGGAGTTAAACTGTCATTTGTTAACGCCCACCTGAGGAACTTCATCCACTTTTATGTTCAAACCGATGAAATTTTTTAGGTGGTTGTTAAGGAATGGCGGTTTAACCCATGCGTTTACAGCTGCCACTACTGTGCCAAATGTAACCTTATGCTCCATTTGGGAGGACTTATTTTCACCGATCAAGCAGTTACGACCGCATGAACTGGATCCTGCCTTAGTCTTACATTAAAATTTATGCAATCTTCAGCATTGAATAGAAATAATGCGCCCCTCCATTTATAATCAACTGATTTTAGATTTTTTTCCCTATCTTTCTCACTTTTTCCATTTTAGGGAGAAATTTGTCATTTTATGTTCTACAATATTCTAAAAATACCACATAAATTTCTAATGGTAAGATGTGTTTTACTTTTATATTGGTTTAAGATTCATATTGCAAATATATAATTCTTATGTATAACAAATAATATTTTGTCAACCTTGATTAATGATTATATATGAGCTTAATATAAGCTGATGTTATTAGCAAACCACATTACCCTAGGACAAAAATCGTATTAGAGTCTGTTTGGGTTAGCTCTGACGGATTGAAAAGCTGCTGTCCAGATAGAGCTGTTTTAAAATAGATCTCTGAGGAGCTGTTTTGAAAAGCTGCAGTCTGTTTGGTTGTTATTTGCAGAACTGCTCTTTGAAAAGCTGCAGACTGTTTGGATGCGCAAATTTTGGCTGTTTGGAGAAACAATTTTTGGAAGCTGTTTTTTTAAAAACTAAAAATTTCAAAATAACACATACAATTAGTCTTTTATTACATAGTTCTAGAAAGTAGGATAAATATTCTTCCAACATGCAGCGACTCTTGAGAACATCCAATCCAGTAGCATCATATATTTCGCCTTCCGATCACCTGCGCGCATTGTATATTTCTTCGGCAATGATATCTCGTACTGTAGACATATGTTCTGCTCCAGCAGCATCATACATATTGCCTTCAATATCATTCTCTGCCGCAGTTTATGAGACACATCATGAGATACACACATTATGAGACACATCATGAGATACACCAAAAAAAAATTCTATTGGAGGAAATATACCTTCAGATGGAGATAACCGGCTAGGGCAGATCGGGAGGAGGAGATCCTGCGGCTGCGGGTGGAGACAGGAAGAGGCGGATCGTCCGAATGCTGGAAGTAGGGGCCGACCCTGCTGCTGGAAGTTGTAGGAAATCCGGGGTGCCGAGAAGCAGAAATCCGAATATCGAATAACAAACACAGAACAAAAACAGAGCAATCACAAACACAAGATGTTACAGAGGTTCACCCAAAACCGGGCTACGTCCTCTCTCCCCTTCTTCTTCCTTCTTGTATTCACCAAAAAAAGAAACAGATTACAAAGGTTGCAAGGATCAAATCCGATCCTACCTCTTCTCCTCTCTTCTGGACAAGAAAACCATAGAAGAATACCTTCTGGATCGATCTCAACGAGATACCTCGTATCGCCTCCAAAAGAATACGCCGCCGCAGACTGCAATGAATCCGTATTTTTCGTCCGTATCCCTAAAAGGAACCGAAAAAGCCTTAAATATGCACCCAGAAGCAGCATCGTCGACCTGCGCTCGACGTTCGGCGACGTCGAACGTCGAACGCCGATGATCGTCGAACGGCGCTCGACGAGTCGTCGAGCTCAGCCCGTTCGACAGATCATCGAGCGGCGGTCAACGTTCGTCGAGCTGCGCTCGACGTTCGTTGAACATGGCCCGTTCGACGAACGTCGAGCTGAGTTCGACGAACGTCGAACCCAGTTCGACGCTTGGGGAAAAACACCCCCCAAAAATTTGGGCCGGGGGCGTTGCCCCCGCACCCCCACCGGGGACGCTGTCCCCTGGACCCCTGCCCGCTGTCCGGTCAGCGGGACCTCCGCCGGGGGCTGCCGCCCCCGGACCCCCGCTGTCGTGGGTCCCAGAGATGTCGAGGGGGGATCACACTTCGATTCCTCTAAGCTCACGTGGGCGAACCCGGTGTGAGAAACAAGAGGACCGGAAGTGTTCCACAACCCCAACAGAAGTCGCCTGGAAGAGGCGGATCGGCTGAAATCGCCTGGAAGGCGATCGTCCGGATGGAGAGAAATCGCCTGGAGGAGGAGAGAAATCACTTGGAGGAGGAGAAATAGCTTGGAGGAGGAGAAATCGCCTGGATCGGAAGGCTCGCCTGGATCGGAGGAGAAATCGCGATCGGAGGAGAAGAACCGCCGGAAATCGCGTGGAAGAGGGGGCGATGGGATCGGGATCGGGAAGGAATGAGGAGCGACGGGCTGGGGCAATGTATTACGCGATTTTGCGGACGCCAAAACGCGGGGGGGAGATAGCGGCTGGGCAAAATACAGTCCTCTGTTTTTTAATGAACCGCCATTCCTAAAACGCTACCAAAACAAACAGTAATAATAGCGGCTGCGGATCAGAGAGCAGATTTCTGATCCGCAGCCGCTGTCCCAAACAGAGCCTTAATCTCTCAGGTTTGATAACTAAAATTTTGTTGGGTGTCAATTTAAAATAGAATTTATGGTAATTTTACTTTACTACCCTTTCTCTGTAGGATTATTTTTCATTAAAGCATGATATCATAGCGATTACAACTCATTGATGGGTGGGTTTGGACGTAAGGAATTGAAATGATACTGGCAAAGTACACGCTATATCAAACAAGGCATGACCAAATAATGCATATTGCATTGTACAATGTATGACCAAATAAAGCATTAGTCTTTCCCTTCAACCAACCCAATTTTGCAAATGCATATCACAATTTTTCTCCTTAGATTTGCTGATTATTTCAAGCAGTCAAAGCTTCAAAATCTGCAAGTGCATTTAAAGGTCAGCAAAATCTTAGGTGTTGTGATGGTTGCAGACGACAAAAAAAAAAAAAAATCTTAGACAGATAAAGTGGAAGTTTCAATTATGGCTTTTTTTGTGACCGCAAAATAATAAGTCCGCAAATCAAACATAATCTATTCCAAAAAAATGTTATAACTTTTGCAATTTGAAAAAAAAAGCTTGCATAATTGCTTGAATTTATTAAATTAATATAAAAATATATAAATTAAATGATACATGTGTTTTTCTACTAGCGCAAGTTCTTATGTTGTAACTAAATATGGTACGAGCATTGGCGGATCCAGAGGGGGGCAAGGGAGGGCCCGGCTGTACAACCCCGTATTCGTCCCAACTATAAGTTTTTAAGCTTTTTGAGAGATCTTGCATTCTTGGTGGCCAATTTTGGCCTTGCCTTGAAAATATACTAGTAGGGGAGGAAAAAAGGAGCTTAGCTGGCTAATGCTTGGAGTACTCTTCAGGGGGGCGAGTGCGGCGGGAGGCTGGCACTCGCCCCGACCCCTCTTTAGGGTACGGGTGCAGCGCCCATTTCAGGGGTCTCGGCGGGACAGCTCTCGGGGGTCTCGGCGGGACAGCTCCCGGCGATCTCGTCGGGACAGCTCCCGGGGTATCGGCGGGACAGCTCCCGGGGGTCTCGGCGGGACAGCTCCCGGGGGTCTCGACGGGACAGCTCCCGGGGGTCTCGGCGGGACAGCTCCCGGGGGTCTCGGCGGGACAGCTCCCGGGGGTCTCGGCGGGAGATAAGGGGTGTGGCTCCTCCCACCCTTGGACCTCTCTCCGGACCATGTTTTTACTGTTATGCCCTTGGGGGGGAATTACCTCTCTACCCCCCGATGTGGAGTTTTTCTATTGGCTAGAGGTTTATTTTGTCCTAAGGGCATTTTGGTCATTTTACCCACATGACTTGAAAAATCTATAAATAGACCCTTGAGGGTGTCTTGGAGAGCAGGGCTTCTTAGCCACTTAAACCCTTGGCTTTCTTTCTCCAAGGCACCTAGCTCAAGCATTGGCTAGGGAGGGGGAGACCTCAAAGGTTTTCCGGGTGTGAAGTGGGACCTCCACGCTAGAGCCGAGGGTCTGTTGCTAGCTTCTTGAGCCTTTGGCCTGCGACGTTCTCCTGAGTGTAGTAGGTGTGAGGTCACCTCTCTTTTGGGACCCCGAACTCCACAGATGTCATTTTTGGCTTCAACACGCGCCCGATCGAAAATGTACGCTCGGACGGAAAATGCGCGTCCTGGCTGAAAATACGCGCCCGGGCGGAAAATGCGCCTCCGAGCGAAAAATGCGCGCGCGGGCAAAAAATCGCGCAGACGAAAAATGCGCGCCCGGGTGGCAAAACTCACGTCTGGGTGAAAAAATTCGTGCAACAGTGTATCGGGATTATGAAGTGATTTTTGAAAAGATTGAAAAGTATATATGACAAGTGATTTTTCAAAAAAGAAGAGAAAATGAAGTTTTCGGCGGTAGTTTTTTCCACCGGTAAACAATCCAAACAGTTTCTTATGTGCGGTGGCGTTTTTCAGAAAACGAAAAGGAGCTAAAAAGCTCTCTCAAAGTGGCCCTAAGGTTCTATTTGACACGGTGACGGCGGTCGTAAACGCATGAGTTAAACCGTCATTCTTTAAGGATCACCTAACAAACATCATCCGGTTGAACAAAAAAGTGGATGAAGTTCCTTAATTAGGTGGGCGCTAACGAATGACAATTTAACCCCCATATTCATGACCACCACCACCATTCCAAACGGAGCCTTAGTGTCCGTCAGACACAGTATTAACGGTCGTGAACATCGTGGTTACGAATCGTTGTTCGTTGTTCGTGAACGTCTGACCCCACATAAAACCTCTCTTTTTATGTTCAAAATTAGTTATTCTTCAAAATTAATTCAAATATTTCATGACAATGACATCATTCTCCAAACTGATCAAAGCAAAAAAGTCGTGCCAAATGGACGATGATTTATATCCATCAGGTTCATGATTGTCGCGGTCGTGCCAAACAAACGTTCAAGTCTATTTCTATTAGGTGACTGTTATTAGCACTGCATTTTTGGATATTCGCACTACATTTACTCTTAATTTTTCGTGCCTTTTGAAAATACTCCTTGTACATGCATTTTTAGGAAAAGTGTTCAACACGAAAGTTGTAGATCTCGACGAGATCTACAACTTTCGTGTTGAACACTTTTCCTAAAAATGCATGTATAGAGCGTATTTCTAAAAGACGCGAAATCTGAGCGGATTTCTAGAAATACGCTTTATACATGCATTTTTAGGAAAAATGTTCAACACGAAAGTTGTAGATCTCGTCGAGATCTACAACTTTCGTGTTGAACACCTTTCCTAAAAATGCATGTATAAGAAGTATTTTCAAAAGACGCGAAAAATTAAGAGTAAATATAGTGCGAATATTCAAAAGTGCAGTGCTAATAACAATCACCTTCTATTATCTTACCTTCAGTAGATACTACACTCACGCCATTATCTATATACCCATCACAATATTTTTATTTCGAAGAAGAAAAGACAGATGATGACGTCATTAATTGCGCATTTCATCATCCTTTTCTTAAATAACCTGTTGAAACTTTGGTAGTTGTTTGAGGATGGTTGGTTCAATGTGAGCTGGTCAACCATATATATCCAACAATGACCAAACTCCAACCAAAATGTTGTTAAATTATATATCTCAATTATATAAAGAATTTTTTTTTCGTGCTCTACCATGTTACCTACCGCCGGTCTGCCTTGACATACCATCCAATAAATTAGGACTCATTCAATCGTTCTATATCATAACATCTCAGCATTCGATCACAAAAAATGAATTAGGGCAGTCCGTCTAAATTTTTGTAGGGTTCCTAAACCTAAAATAGTAGGGTGTCCTAAATCTATAAATTTAATAAAGCTCCTGTCCTATGATGTGAAATCACAATTTTATCCTTTTGAGTTTGTTGCGGTCCGCGACAGCGCTCCCGAGAGGCCGGACAAACTAGACTGTATTAGCCTTCGGAGCGGTCGGTTATGCAAACAGTCACAGAAATAAATCACAGACGAGACGACTCTTTTTACGTGGAAAAGCCTCTGAGGCGACATACCGCGCATTGTTACAACTTGAAGGGGGGAGTGAGAATGACAACGTTAGGCGCGCAGGAGAATGCTCGCGCGCTTCTGGACGATCACTAGCAGACTGTTAGGCTGGTACGACAAGTATTCTGCAGATGGGGCGCTCTGGATGCTGATGGCTGCGTACGATGAGCGAGTGATTTCCTTCGAGCATCGAATTGCACGGAGAAGATCGCGAACGGTCTTCGGCATGGGGGTGAGTGTTTCGGCGACGGATTTTGCCTTAGCGGCGAGCACGGCGACGACAGACTTTCCCTTGGCGGCGAGCACAGTGACAGCGGGCCTGTGTAGAGAGAGGGAGAAAGCAAGAGTGACAAAAAGCTAGAGAGAGAGACATGGATTCCGCAGAGATCCGAGTTTCAAAGTTAGAGAAATGAGAAGGGTCAGGGGTCTATTTATAGACTTGGAGAGGGGTAGGTTAGTAAATTCTCTCCGTAACCACCAGCCGGATGAATAGGAACGCTCCGTTTAGAGTACACAGATCGCCAATTTTAGGGAAAAAATCGAACCTACCCTCGCCATAAGCGGCCGAGGAGAAGGGGGGGGGGGTCGGCCTCGACGGGGTCGGCGCCTCCCTGGTCGGCCTCGTCGTAAGCAGCTGGGGAGAATGAGGGCAACCGGCCTCGGCGGGGCCGGCCGGCCCCTCTTCGTAGGAGGCCGGGAAGAAGGAGGCAGCCGTCCTTGATGGTGCCGACGCCTTCACGGCCGGCCTCGCCATAGGCGGCCAGGGAGAAGGGGGCGGCCGACGCCTTCCCGTAGGCGGCCGGGGAGAAAGAGGGCGGTCAGCTTCTTCGTTAGTGGTAAGACCGGCTGGGGGAGGCGCCGTCGGTTGGCCGCAAGCAAGCCGGTGCACAGGATTTCAAGCGGCGGTTGGCGATCCCGCGTGCGGGAGTTAGGATCCCGCGTGCGGTGGTTACGATCCGGTGCACAGTAGTCATGTGGTAGATCGGACGCAGTGATCGAGCGCGTGGTGGTTAGAGCCGCAACTTCCCCCACTTCGTTAGTGGGGGGAGTGGATGTTTTGACTGGTCGTAGCCCGGTTTGCCTATATATTTGGGACGACCCCATCAGAGCCTGAAAAAACACCCCATGAAAAATCCAGCTGAATATAACCAGCCATTGCATATTACCGACGGTTTGGCTCAAAATCATGAAAAATCCAGCTCAATAATCAGTCATTGCTAGCAAAATATATCTTAAATTTCAAGTTTGCTAAAAGCTCAAAGTAATCTTTACTACTATAAAAGATATATTAAATGACATTTAAAAGACATATTTTAAAATCTATGAAAGAAAGTGTGGCTGTCAGATCAGCCTCTTGAAATCAGGCATCATCGGATTTTCCTGTTAGACAAAAAAAAAATAGGTCTCCTATACCTATGGATTATGGATCTGAGAGAGAGAAAAAGCGAGGGAGAGAGAGAGAGAAAGAGAGAGGGGGAGAGAGGGCGGGGCGGAATGGATGGGGGTAGATATATTTTAGAGAGAGAAAGAGGGGGTGAGAAAGAAAGAGAGAGGAGAGAGGAGAGAGGGCTGGCGGGAGTAATTTTAGATATATAAATTGGAGAGAGAGAAGGGGGAAAGAGAAAGAAAGAGAGAGGAGAAAATTAAATTTTTTACTTAAAACAATACATTTTTTTACAAAATAAAAATTGTAATCTTGATTTAATTTTTATTACAGTCATTTTGAGTACTCATATGTATAGGTTGTGGGTGTAGCCCGCAGCGTCACATGCGTAGCCTGCCAGAGGCGGGCGAAGCCCGCCGTCGTTGGCCGGGTACTGTCGCGCTTGGCCATAGGGGCGGAGCCCCGTGTCGGGCACCCGTATATATATATATATATATATCTACTACTATAAAAGATATATTAAATGACATTTAAAAGACATGTTTTAAAATCTATAGAAGAAAGTTTGATCGTCAGATCAGCCTCCTGAAATCAGGCACCATCGGATTTTCCCTTTGAACAAAAGAAAAAAAAAATAGATCTCCTATTCCTATGGTGAGAAATCTGAGAGAGAGAGAGAGAAAGTGAGGGGGAGAGAGAGAGAGAAAGAGAGAGGGGGAGAGAGGGTGGAGCGAAATGGATAGGGGTAGAAATATTTTAGAGAGAGAAAGAGGGGGTGAGAAAGAAAGACAGAGGAAAGAGGGTTGACCGGAGTAATTTTAGATACATAAATTGGAGAGAGAGAAGGGGGAAAGAGAAAGAAAGAGAGAGGAAAGATGAGAGAAATTAATATTTTTACTTAAAATAATACATTTTTTTACAAAATAAAAATTGTAATCTTTATTTAAATTTTTTTACGGTCATTTTGAGTACTCATATGTATAGGTTGTGGGCGCAACCCGCCTTAATGCAGGCGCAGCCAGCAGCGTCACAGGCGTAGCCTGCCAGAGGCGGGCGAAGCCCGCCTTCGCTGGTCGGGTACTGTCGCTCTTGGCCATAGGGGTGGATCCCGTGTCGGGCACTTGTGTATATATATATACAAGCAGTCGTGCACGGAGGATCCCGTGCGGACAACATTTGTTGTGGGGGCGACATTTGTCGCGAGGGAGACAAATGTCGCGGGGTCGACATTTGTCGCGGGGGCGACATTTGTCGCGGGGGCGATATTTGTCGCGGGGGAGACAAATGTCGCGGGGAGGGGGAACATTTGTCGCGGGGGAGACAAATGTCACGGGGGCTGTCACAACCCGCATTTTCACCGCAAATAATAACATATCAGAGTAAGAGAAAATGCGCGTCATGATGCCACGTCATCAAGGGATAACTGCGGACGCTCAGGCAGTCACCTACTTAATCATAAAGAAAAATTACATAAGTTAATTTTAAGAAAAAAAAAAGATTAGTTATGTGCAATAGCTAGCCGTATCACTCGGCTTAATGACTCATTTAGTCCACGAATCAAAATATAATTATACGCCGCGAAAAAATACTTATTTGGATTGACTCCAACATCCTACATGAGTATAAACGTCCTCAAATGACAACTCATGGTATGCATGACTCTAAATTTATAATAGTAGTAATGATAGCTTTTACGGTCGCTAAATATAACAAGTTAGGGTTTTTAAATTATATAGTGCATGAGATAATGGTAATAGGTTTTATTCTTAAAAATACCTAATATGCATTCCTATCATAAATCCTCCCAGAGAGCAAGTAATCCACATCCACATAGAGGGAAATAAACAGCTAGCAAGTATCAAACAAATAACAAAACTGTGGACGCCAACAACTGACACGAACGCACTTACAGTAAAGTAAGTCTGAACCAGTAACTAAATAAACAACAGTCTACCTCGTTGAGACGAGGTAACACCCACCGCCAACACTGCTGTCCAGAAACACCAAAACTAGCTCTGCTACCTGCTACTGCTCTGAACCTGGGACATTCCAAAAACAGAATACCTCAGCAAGAAAGTACAAATGGTGGCAGAAAATAAATAAGCCAAAATATACAAAGATCAAGGGGTACCAACCCAAGACCAACAATACTGAAATAATGCATCGAACAGGAAAAGAGAGAAATACTACGTGAATCATGACGTACTACAACAAATACATCAAATTTCTCAAGGCAAAAGAACGAAACAAAAATAAGTAAAAACATAAGGAAGAAAATTTAACTACCTTTACTAAGCACCTATGGTCGACTCTACCCCAAAAACACGGGCGAGGTGGAAACTCAACTGGACACACCCCTCACAAATATTTTATCCGTTTAACTATGAGGGAGTCTCATACTCTCCACCATACACCGCAGATGCCCAAAAACTCGGTAGACTTCCACAAAGTACAATAAAGGAGTCAGACAACACAGAGGTGGTTTTTATCCACTAACTCCCGCAATTTTAGAAACCCAAAGAAGTCACAACACATACATATATATATCTCGAGATTTGGCTCGTCAGATTCTACTTGACACTTCTAGTTTCAAGTCATGGTTGATCAACCCTTAGGAACGATTTACAATCCTAAATAATACTAATCCGTTCAATAATGAAATCTAAGACGATTAAAGCCATCAATAAGACACTTCAAGAATGATCAAATATACCCGGACAAAAAATCAAGTTCACCATGACACAACGTACAACCTCAAGTGATCATTGAGAAGGTTAATCATAACTATAATTTGAAAGAATAAGCGTAGAAAATTTTAAGAAACATGAAAACATAGCCGTTACCATCAAATCAGACAAGGAGAAACGAGGGGAAACCACAACTTGCCTTTGTTTTACTGGAAAAGTTCTCCGAATCGCTCCGCGTCGCAGATCGGGGCAAAAGAACACGAGAGGAGTTGAAATCTAAACAAAAATGGCCGAAAAGGGGGTTAGGGCCGAAAAACCCTAACGAGAAAACTCAAGGAAAGGGGAAAAATTTATGACGATAGCGTAGCTCTCGATGAGAGCTTTCCAGATCTACGTTCGGTTGAAGATTTCGAGCACCGGAGCTCCGTCGGCGGCCACCGGAAGATTTACGAAATAAAACTTCTCTCTCGCTCACGCCTCTGGTTCGGGAGAAAATTAATATCGGAGATGAAGAAGTTATCAAACCTAAGTCCAAATATATATATATAATGTAAAAGTACTTATAAATTTTTTTGTCTAAATACAAGAAAACGTGTAATTTATGAGTGGCTATGGGAAAACCGATAATAGCAGTCTAAGATGACTTCGAATCGAAAAGTGCCCAACATAAAAGTTGTAGATATCGTCGAGACAAACAAATTTAATGTTTACCATTTTTTCGTACGACACCGTTTTGACTCTCAAAACGGTATTCGAACACAGACTGTACAGAACCACTCGAGAGGAAACAGACTTTTCGAGAAAGATGTTGACTCTCGAGAAATACATTGGTTCTCAAGAATAAAAGCCATAGTTCTAGAGAGGGACATCACTTCTCGAGATGGAGAGGCTAAGGCTCTCGAGAATCACATTAGTTCTCGAGAACAAAGGCTTAGGACTTGAGAGAATCATTCAAACAGGCTACCTGAGAGCAGTATCGTAAGAATTGAAAATAGAGGTCCAAGATGGCTCCAAATCAAAACGTATCCAACATGAAATTTGTAGATCTCGTCGAAACGAACAAATTTAATGTTGACTATTATTCCATACAGTGCCGATTTGACCCTGCAAAATGTATTTGAACGCAGACTATACATGACTACTCGAGAGAAAATGGGGCTTCTCGAGAAATAGAGCAAAGTTCTCGAGAACAAAACATCAGGACTCGAGAGAAACATGTATTTCTCGAGAATAAGATCATATTTCTCGAGAATAAACATTAGTTCTCGAGAACAACAAGGATTTCAGGTAGAAATCAATAGTGCAGCTTATTTACGAGCAGTTTTGGGAAAATCAAAAATAAGAGTCTAAGATGGCTTCAAATCAAAAAGTGATCAACATAAAAGTTGTAGATATCGTCAAGTAGAACAAATTTTATGTTACCATTTTTTTATACGATGCCGTTTTGAAACTCAAAATGACGCTCGAACGCAGGCCAAAATGGACATCTAGAGAACAACAAAGGACTTCTCGAGAACAGCAAAGGACTTCTCGAGAACGGCATAAGATTCTCGAGAACTGCATAAGACTTCTCGAAAACATTAAGTCAGACTTCTCGAGAACGACTGGGAGTTCTCGAGAACGAAAAGGGGGATCTCGAGTACAAGCTGGAAAAATTGCAGAAGTTCTGATTTGACCAATATTTTGGAATGAATCGCTGACTCTATGAATTAGCAGCGTAGACAACCTAAGAATCCGACGTACCATTCTCGAGATATTAAATCACGCGCCGAGACTCCAAAAATTCTCGGATTGCGACGAAACTTGACAAGTCCAAAATTTCAAAATGCAAAAAATTTCCCAATTACAACAAGAATTCGGCCGACTCGACCGCACAAACACGAAAAATACCTTAACAACAATTGCGCCGTCAACTTGACATTAAAAGTAATGCCACGACGTTGTAAATATGACATTTCCCATTTAAATAAAATCATCAAAAATTCGGGGGCGTTACAGGGGCGACATTTATCGTGGGGGAGACATTTGTCGCGGGGGAGACAAATGTCGCGGGGGCAACATTTGTCGCGGGGGCGATATTTGTCGGGGGGGGGGGGGACATTTGTCGCGGGGGCGACATTTGTCGCGGGGGGGTGGGGGGTGGGGGTGGGGGTGGGGACATTTTGTAGTTGTGGCTCCGCTCAAGATAGTCCACTAAGGCTCATCAGATGTGGAATGACCTTATATAGTATCTCCAGCGTAGAGCCGTTACACTCTAGTGACACGAAACCCATTGGGTCGTTCCGAGTCGGTCCTAACACGCGCGGACATATAAACCAAATATCCTAACAATCTCCTCCTATGTCCGCGGTGAAAACCGACGTCGGAAAAGAGGGTGGTGTGTGTAAAGTTCAACCAGAATTCGACTCAATACACAACCGTGTCCATCACACTTGTCAGAACATATTGGACGTTAAACAGAGCAGTTGTATGCATGCATAAGAATAAACAGAAAAACTTAGCAGCATTATAACAAAGTCAAAAGTACAATCATAGCACAGGTACCAGAACACCTAGTGTCTCATGACCAACTAAAGAGCAAGAAAGTCCAAACAACAAGTGAAAGAAAGGAGAGCTAAACAGTGCTCTAAGCAGAAGAAAAAGGAAACCAGACAAACACTCTAGACGTCATCGTCCAGCAGGTCATCCTCCTCTGGATCCCAACCTGCAAGTGCTCCTCCATCGGCAACAGCCCCTGTAATTTCCAACAGAGAAGTTCATTCAGAATGAATTCAGCCTTGGAAAATGTACAAGTATCTAGTTCTACTTATATGAACGTAGTACAGTATGAGGAAACAAGTGTAGAGAATTTAGGTTCTACCTCAGAATCTGTTATCTGTTTCCAAAAGAAACGATTTCCAGACTTCTGGACAACGCAGCTGTATCTGTGTTCCTATGTGGAATGTCACGGTTACTGTTTTTCTAAAGTTAATTGGAACTCATCAAATGTGGAATGGAACCAATAAACAGAAGAAGAGCCAAACCTAGTCAGATTGTGTTATCAAATGTGGAATAATACTCTCCTCCTAGATAAGGAAGACGAAACCAGATGAAGTTGTTAACATCAAATGTGGAATGAAACAACTCACCAGATTCGTACTCAGCAACCCCGAACATCAGCGGAGCACAACACGCTTGCTTTGACAAAGGAAAGTGGAAAAATCAAAACATTTGGACAAAGGCGGAACTGAATCGCCTAACCTTGAAACTAAGGCTGAACTTAAAACGCCTTGAGTCCCATTTCCCCTACTGTTTTGATTGATCGGTCTTTAGGCATTCCTTTCGTCAGAGGATCAGCCAGATTATCCTTCGATCGCACATCGATCAAAGTGATAATGCCTTGTTCTTTCAGATAATTCAGTAGAGCGTGTCTCAGTCGTACATGTCGCCTCTTAGTATTAAAAAGAACATTCTTCACGACTTGGACTGCTGCTTGATTATCACAGTACAGGCTCAAAGAATTGACTTGAAGTCTAGACAAGGGAATGTCTAAAATCAAATTCCTGATCCAATCTGCCTCTTCGCCAGCTGAAGCTAAGGCAAACAACTCGGCTTCCATAGACGACAAAGCTATACAAGTCTGTCTTTTGGATTTCCAAGTGACTGCAGCGCCACCCAAAGTGAAAATAAATCCACTGGTGGACTTGCTGTTCCCAACTTCTGAACACCAGGAGGCATCAGAGTATCCTTCCAAAGTAGGAGGGTAACCAGTGTAGTACAGAGCGTGATCTTTAGTACTTTTCAGGTACCTCATCAGCCGATCTAAGGCATCCCAATGCTCTTTGCCTGGACTACTGGTAAAGCGACTCAGCATGCCAACCGAGAAGGCAATGTCTGGTCTTGTACAACTTGTGGCATACATGAGACTACCAATGATCTTCGAGTACTTTACTTGATCAACACTGGTCCCTTCATTCGGACTCAACTTGACATTTGGATCAATTGGTGTTTCAACAGGCCTACAATCTTTATAACCCCAGGTAGTGAGAATCTGCTCAATGTAATGAGCTTGACTTATAGTGACACGTCCATTGTGTACTCTAACTTTCATACCTAACAGGGTATCTACAGGACCAAGGTCCTTCATATCAAACGCTTTCGCGAGAGCGGATTTAGTATCCCTCACTGCGGCAAGGTCTGAACCCAGAATCAACATGTCATCCACATATAGGCATATGATGACTGTTTGATTTGACATCGAGCGGTAGTAGAGGCACTTGTCTGAAAGACTGGACTGAAATCCAATGCTCTTTACCACTTGATCAAATTTCATGTGCCACATCTTAGGTGCTTGTTTAAGACCATAGATCGATTTATCGAGTTTGCACACTTTTTCTCTTAGATCCTTATGTACATAACCTTCAGGTTGTGCCATGTAGATCTCCTCATCAAGCTCTCCATTTAAGAAGGCTGTCTTTACATCCATCTGATGAACTATAAAGTTCTCGATAGAAGCTAAGGCAAGAAGTATCCTTATAATGGATAGGTGGCAAACAGGTGAATAGACGTCAAAGTAGTCAATTCCCCCCTGTTGTTTATAACCCTTAGCTACTAGACGTGCTTTATATCTGGCTATAGACCCATCACTGTGTAACTTCTTCTTTAGTACCCACTTGCATCCTAGGACTTTAGTTCCTTTCGGCAGGTCAACTAGATGCCAAGTGTTGTTTTGTAGCAGCGAGTTCATCTCATCATCGATGGCTTCTGCCCACATTAACGCATCTCTAGATCGCATTGCTTCCTGATAGGAGAATGGATCATCCTCTAAGTGGTAGGTGACAAAATTCTCACCAAAATCCTTAGGGATTCTGTCTCTTATAGATACTCTAAGAGGAACAGGTTCCACCTCTAGAGGTTGGGGAGCAGTGCCAGAGGGGCCAGCTTCAGGTTCTACCGTAGATTCTGAAATTATGTCAGTAGACCCAGAGACGGTCAAGCCATGATCTTTGATAAATTTATGTTCAAAGAAAATAGCATCTCTAGACTCTATCACTGAATTAGAGGATAGATCCAGAAACCGGTCAGCTGCACTATCTTCTGCACTACCTAGATAAACGCAAGTCGTTGTTCTAGGTCCCACCTTAGGTCTCTTAAGGTCTTGTATTCTTACATAAGCAATACAGCCCCAAGTCTTTAGAGTGTCATATCTACAGGGATGCCCATGCCACAACTCATACGGAGTAGAGTTGAGCTTTGAAAGAGGCACTCTATTTAGAATGTGATTTGCAGTTAGGACTGCTTCTCCCCAAAAGGAATTAGGCATGCCAGCTGTGAGGAGCATAGAATTCAACATCTCTGTTAAAGTTCTATTCTTACGCTCAGCGATGCCGTTTGATTGGGGTGAGTAAGGAGCTGTGGTTTCTAGGATTATGCCCTCAGAGGCACAAAAGTCCCTAAACCCAGTTGCAGTGTACTCTCCTCCTCGATCACTTCTAAATCGCTTAATCTTTAAGTTTAATTGATTTTCTACCCGAGCTTTGAAAATCTTGAAGGTCTCAAATGTCTCATCTTTCGACTTCAATAGGTAAACATGACAATATCTAGAAAAATCGTCGATGAATGTAATTAGATATTTCCTTCCCCCTCTTGTGGCGTGACTACGGAAATCACAGAGGTCAGAATGTATCAACTCCAGAAGTTGTGTGCTCCTAGAAACGGTCTTGAAAGGGTTTCTAGTGATCTTAGTTTGGGCACAAACCTCACACCTATCAAATCGAATAGACAGATCTAATGGAATGTTTTGACTTTTAGCTAAATCTCGCATTTTCTTATAGTGAATATGTCCAAGTCTATTGTGTACTAACTTTGGATCTATCAGAGTGGAACTCACTTGGTTTATGCAATCGTTATCTAGGCTAAGTCTATACATACCATTGATTAGATAAGCGCAACCAAAGTAGTGAGAATTGACAGATAAAGTCATTCTACCGTTCATGGTTGTGAAAGACATTCCAGCTTTATCAAGCAAACTCATAGAAATCAAATTCTTAGTTAAATTAGGAACTACTTTAACATGTTGTAAAATTAAAGTTTTACCTGAAGAGAGGACTAGCTCTGCAGTCCCAGCATGAGTAACATTTATCGCTCCTCCATTGCAGTTCTCGACTTTTTCCTTGACCGCTGTGACCTTTGAGAGAAGACCCCAGTCATTTGTGACGTGACAGGTAGCACCACTGTCCAGCCACCACTCAGACGATGCACTGCGGTGACTACTCCTAATCATAGCCACGAAAGACTTGGGATCAGAATTGTCGACCACCATGTTCGCCACATTTTGTGGGGCTTCCTCTTTTTGTCTTTTCGGACCCTTGCATTCAGCGGCCCAATGACCCCATTTACCGCAGTTGTGGCACTTGCCCTTCTTCCTTTTGAGAGAAGGCTTTTTGACTGTCAACGGTGCGTGGGAATCACCCTTAGGTGCCGGGGGCTTCCGAGAAGACTTACTGGGCCGTGAAACGAAATTGACAGCCTGTGAGGGCTGCGCAACCTGCTCCAAGCTTTTCCCAGCGATGTTCTGGTCCTCAATGTGGATGAACCTTTTAAGTTCATCAAGACTTATCTTCTCTTTCAGTCGATGCATCTCAGTCTTGAAAAAGAGCCACTCAGGAGGCAGCTTGCTCAGTATCATGTACACAAAGAGACTGTCGTCCATCTTCGACTGATCATCATCCAGCTTCTGACGCAGGTTGACCAGCTCCAAGAGTTGAGTTGTGATGGGCACGTTCGCCTTGAATCTGAAGTTGAAAAACTTCTCTCCAATAAGCGATTTTGACAATCCTTCCTCCTTCTGAAAATGCGCGTTGAGCCGATCCCAAATTTCTTTTGCAGTTTTGTAGGCGTGGTAGGTCAACGCCAGGCGAGGATTTAGCGAATTCAACAGGTAATCCCTGCAGAAATCCTCATCCTTGTTCCATTGGTACTCGTCCACATCCTCGGCAGTAGAGGTAAAATCACTCTGAACAGTATAAAAGATCTCGCGTTCCTTCATCCCGAGTTGGTCTTGAATTTTCCAACTGAGAAAGTCGGAGGCGTCGAACGATTGCAATTTAATGGTGTCGAGCGCGCTTTTCTTCGACATATTTCTAGATTTAAGCAGAAAAAAAATGCTAGAACGAGATCACCTGAAACGCGTGAAGACGAGTCCAAAACTTCGGATCCAATCCAGAAATAATTGCTTTGCTCCTCCTTTTCTGCTGAACACGAACGCCAAAAAGATGGATCCAATTAGCAATGCTCAGCTAAGAAGCACTCCTTTCACCAATTTGAAGGAATGAAAGTCAAGATCTGAATTTCCACTAATCAGGATTGGCCAAAAATTGAATGAAGACAGATCTGATCTGTATTTCACTAGATTAGGATTGACAAACAACTGAATGACGATAGCCGGCAATAGGAAACAGGGAGATGTTTCCTTCTTTTAGATCCCTATAGATCTGGACAAAATAGAGGCCACCCAGCAGTTCAAGAATCCAAGTAAAAACCTCCACCCCAGATCTGGATTCCTTCAAACAATAATAAGGAAGGAGTCAACAGAAAGCCCTTCCTCCTGGATCGATGCAGACAGGAGAACAACACCAACGAGAATGTTTGAGCGACTCTCCCAGATCTGGATCTGGAGACAGATCGATGGCAAGGCTTCAACAGGGCATGCGTTGAGAGGATCAAGGCTGATTTGAGCTCTGCTAAATCTGACTCCTTAAATTAAGATTTGATCTGAAGCTAATCAAATCTAATATCACTGTAGAAAAACCAGTGGCGCAGATCTTCTTGACGGCGATCTCAGATCTGTAGAAGAGTTGATCTAACAATTTTAGATCGGAGGGCTTTCACTCAGGCGACGCAAGAGACTGGATCTCTTGATCTTTCTTCCAGATCTGGAGGTGTTACTCCTCTTTAAGACTGGATCTCTAGCAACAAAGAAGAACAGAGGAAATGCGGGATCTGTTTTTTCCTTTGTTGCCGATCTGTAGGAGAGTAGATCTAAGAAAAATAGATCGAGAAGATGCCACCCGGTACGGCGACGGGCGATCAGCAGGCAGCGAAACTCCCAGCCGACTTCGGCGCACAGAGAAAACCAAGCGATCGTCTTCTTTGGTGCTGAAAATCGCGGATCGCTTGAGAGGTATTCACGATTTCTCTCTGTTGATCCTTGACGGCGACGGGATCTCGAGAAAAATGAGAGCGGACGGGAGCAGAGAAAACCCTAGAAAAAAATTTTATCTTGAGAATGTAGTTGTGGCTCCGCTCAAGATAGTCCACTAAGGCTCATCAGATGTGGAATGGCCTTATATAGTATCTCCAGCGTAGAGCCGTTACACTCTAGTGACACGAAACCCATTGGGTCGTTCCGAGTCGGTCCTGACACGCGCGGACATATAAATCAAATATCCTAACACATTTGTCACGGGGGCCACATTTGTGGCGGGACATATTGGCGCGTCCAGCATTCCGATTTTATTACCGAGTCTCTTTGCAAATTTGAGCGGGACATATTGGTGACAAAGTAGAAATGACTCAAAAACCAAATCTTTTGAAATAAAAAGAAGATATGAAGGGGGTATTTTGGGTAAGTGAATGTTACACCATGACTGAGGGGTATTTTGGGAAGACGAATGTTACACCATGGCTGTTTTGGAGTTTGCTTATAGTATAAAGATATATATATATATATATATATATATATATATATATATATATATATATATACTAATATACAAAAATTATTCTTTGGTGAAACATTGTCTGATGTCCTTATATTGCCCTTATAGTTGTATTTATAATTACACAATTATACCAAATTTTATATTAGTATATTATAAAGATAATATTCTTTTAGGTAATTACACAACTTTATAATATTAAAATACAAAAAATAAAAATACTAGATGCCCTAAACAACAATGACAAACGAGATATTTTAGCGCGAAAAATCGGAAAGGGTGAAAAACCACGTGGTCGGATCTGTACCGAGTCAAATTTTACTAGATTCCTTACGGTTAACAGGAGTTGAGAGCCTGGGGGGTGGCAGGCCGAGTCAAGTGTTATTTAAATGTAAAGGAGATCCAATTCTTCTCGGCGTCGACCCTTTCTCCAAAAAAGGCTCTAAACATGATATTAACAACCCTGACTGTCATGAAAGATAAATTTTGTTTTGTTTTGTGGTGCAGCACTAGCCCAACAATGCACTACATTTAAGTGCAATGTTGGCCGCCCCAGGTCCTCCTAGCATCCAATTGGCCCGGCCAGATAGTGAAGTGGCCAATTCGGACTCGAACACAAGTGGATGGCCATAAAAGTAGGTGCGAGTTGTTATTTTGTGGAGTCTGACTGTGTTTGGGAGTACTGAGCACTGACCTAAGGTTGTGTACGTGTATGTGAAAACTGAAGAAGAGGAGTGATGGAATAGAAGCGGTGTACTCTTGATCTATTTTCATAGTGGATTTTCTGGACGCGAGTGGTGATTTTTTTCTTGATCTTGAGGTTTTTCCACGTTAAATCATTGTGTATTTTGCTTGTTAATTTTTCTACGATTCTTGCATGTCCTCTGAATCTCGTATTTCCTAACACAAATAAGAGGCCATGCACACTATTTATATATGTATAGACTTTACCCTTATGGGGGGGGGGGGGGGGGGGGGGCAGGCCGATCACCTCTACGACGTTTACAAGTATTGAAGGCGAAGAAGAGAGGAAAAAGGTTAAGTCCACAGAGCTGGAGCATCCTTGAGAACGTTCTTTTATACCTTCTCCCGTGCTTGCTGAAGCGTTCCCGCGAGTGTTGAGAGCGCGCGCGTGCTGGCCGGGCGCGGTCCCCGTGTGTGCGAGAACGTGTGTGCTTTGTACTTTGTCCGAGCCCCCCTTTTGGTGGCTAGTGGCCCTTCGGGCGAGCTCAATCTACTAGCGCGGTTTACTCGGTCTGATCACTTGAGTGCATTAGTCTGATTTGATTCATATATTTTTAGGGGGAACCTATTAACACTAATTATTTAGTAAATAAAATAAGTGGGGGAAAATAAACTAAATTTACTTGGCACGACATGCTACCATTTCGTTGAACCCTTCTTTAGACAAAGTAATAATATTTGAGAGAGGAAATATGATTATATTCAATGTCAACTGTCAAGCATCTATATATCAAGATTATTTAATATTATTTTTTTTCTATGATGTCTATATCATATTTTTGGCATTTAGCAATATTTTAGTTATCAATATTAATAAAATATTGTCTAAACATAGAACAATTTATAAATATTGTCATTAAGTAGTTGTTTTAAGCGATATTTGTAACACAGCATTCAATAAATGCTCTCTTATTCGTTATTGTGAACAATTTCAAAATGTTGTCTTTTTTGACGCACTTTAAGTAATAATTGTGCAATTTTATCTTTTAAAATAATATTTTACAACACTTAAAAAATGTTTCTACATCTTTCTATTACTATTCACACACTCGAAATACAAATCATAAATTTACCATTTCAAATTTCCCAGTATTTTTATTGTATTTTCTATTCAAGGCTTGCCCTAGGTTTTCTACTACAAAATTGCAATTTGCGAAGGTGCGTGCCAATTTTGCGAAAACGGGTTATAAATAATAATTTTTGTATAGTGTTGCCTAAAAGTATGAAAATTTGTTCTTTGATATTTGGTAATGCGGGCATAGACAACATCTTATGAGAACAATTATCTATGTTTTGACAACAATTTGAAGTTTTAAACAATATTTAAATATTGTAGTACATAGATATTTATTTGATTGTGTTTAGTCTTTCTAATGGCCTCTAAATTTACAAATAAGCGGTATATTAATTGATAGTAGTTATACATTATCAATAAATTAATGTGAAAGTAGTTATGCTCATGCTAATGCATATATTATCGTGTATGCCAAATCAACTTTAATAAAATTGTTGAGTTTAATGAATGTTCCTCAAAAATACCGTTGACATGACAAATGACAACCAACCATGATTTATATACAAGCTCAACTAAAAACTTTTTCTATTTTATAAATTCCTAGAGTTGCTTTTATTTTTGAAATAAATTGTACTTATACAAATAAACATTGTATTTTAATTTTATTTGAAATAAATTATAATATATATTAGGTAATAAGATTGAAATAATAAAACTATATTTAATAATATTGTAGGTTTCACCAAAAAAAACAATTTTCTTATACTAAAAAAATTATATATCTCCTCACAATTATCAAAATAATGCATGATAAAAAACTGTCTCATTGATGTCATGTGACTTCTTCATTGTCAAGTTTGGAATGAAATTATAAGGAAAGACAAAATGTACTAAGCCATTAATGAGATTATGACACAAGATATGACACAATGGGGACAAAGAATTCATATAGCTTACCCCACTACAGAGGGATAAAGACTTGAGCGTTGTTATTGTATAGATTCCTATCATTACTTTTATTTTAGGGGTAAAGTGTAATTATGTGAAAAATACTTTATTTTTCTGAAATAGATTATAACTGTTGCGGACAAACTCGACGCTCCAGTCGGATCAAAATAACTTGGACCGTCTTAGCTTACAGAGCGATCGAGCTCACACACAGTCAATGAGAGAGAGAATGTACGCACGATGTTTATGTAAAGTATTTATTTAGGATAGAGAGAGACCTAGAGGGGGTGAATAAGTTCAATTTAAATCTTGACTATTTTAAATCACAGATATTTTTTTGTGTGTTTAATAATCCAATCACAGTATTCAAGAAAAAACAGAACATATCTAAAATTAACAACACTAATCACAGCACAACACAACACACAATAGTTTTATAGTGGTTTCCCAATTTATGGGTACATCCACTTTCCCTCTTCGCCTATCTAGCAATGAGCCAAATTCGGCCAAACTTCTTATTTCTTTTCCTCAGATTCTCAGATCTTACACCTCAGAGCCCAGCTACCTCCTACAACTCAGACAAAACAATGTCCTACCTCAGATCCTCAAGATCTTACAACTCAGATTCCTCTTCAAGAACCCTACCTCAGAATGATTTTCCACTCCTACTCCTCAGGCAAACCCTTGCCCTACAACCTTAGAACCTTTCAGTTCCTACAGCTCAGAGAAATACTCATTCTCCTACCTCAGACTCACAGCCCTACCCCAACTTTTATAATTTAGGCTTACAACTCAGAGATATCTATCTCCTACACCTCAGATCTATTAATAGATCTTACAAAATTAATATAATAGAAGAAATTTGTGTTTTGAAATGTCACACAGGAAGAAAGAGATTGGTGACTTCTTCTTGATCAGATCTTGATGTGTAAACTTCTCCCTTAATCCTGACTGTGAAGAAATAAGTCCAACCCTTCTTAGCTTTTTCAAAGCTTCTTGAAGGAGAAGGTAGGGTTGAACTTGGCTGGAGAAGATAGAAGTTGATCCACAATCTGCCTCTTCTCCACCTTTAGAATTCTATTGAAATTTTCTGACAGACTTAGATGAGAAGAATTATTATTATTGTCTCTTTTTTCTGTTGTGTTGGTCTCCTTATATAGGCTTTGGCAAGAGTGATCGGCTGTCCCGGTTAATCCACTGACATCTGACAGTTCTGACAGTATTCAGAACTTCAGGCTTTGAATTCTGGATTTAGAAGAATTTTTGTCTGAGAGCTTCTTGAAGGATCAAGCGCATACCCAACTGCACCAAAAGCCCGGACTGTTGGAGAGGGCGCTACTTAATTTTTTATATAAGTAGCAGAGCGCCACGGGTCAAGTGAAGGAACGCCGGACCCAACAATCCCCCCCCCGGCGTCCAGCACAACCCGTCGGCTCAGAGGTGGGGTTACCACATGGCCCACACGGCTCAGAGGTGGGGTTACCACATGTCCACGGTTGCCTGACCCACCGGACCCACACAGGTAGAAGGGAAAAATCAGGATTTAATAGCGCCCCCTCGGTCTTGAACCCGTAACCTCCCTCTGATACCAATTGAAGGATCAAGCGCATACCCAACTGCACCAAAAGCCCGGACTGTTGGAGAGGGCGCTACTTAATTTTTTATATAAGTAGCAGAGCGCCACGGGTCAAGTGAAGGAACGCCGGACCCAACACTTCTGCATGAAGGTGTTTACATTAGTTCTGAGTGTTGGCACTTCTGTACTTAGATTGTGTCGACACCAGTCCCGGGTGTCGACACTTATCTTATGTGGATGTCGACAACAATCGAATGTGTCGACACTGCTAGCTTCTTGTCTCAACACAACTTGTATCAAATGTGTCAACACTAGTCCTGAGTGTTGACACAACTGGTTCCAGTCTCGACATAACTTCTGTAAAATGTGTCGACACTAGTCTTGAGTGTCGACACAACTTGCTTCCTTGACTGACTGTGTCGACCCAAGTCTTGGGTGTCGACACAGCTTGCTTCCTGTCTCGACATAACTTGTGTAGAATGTGTCGACACTAGTCCTGAGTGTCGACACAACTTGCTTGTCTCAGCACTGCTTCTACAAAGATGTCGACACTTGTCTAGTGTCTCGACACTTTTGTACTTAGTTTATTTTTCCTGCACAAGTAAACTCAACATACATCAAATACAAATTTGTGTATATCATTGAGTTGAAAGGGCTTCTCCAAATCAGATACACCATTCCCAATTTACCCAACAATTTTTGCTGTTGAAAAACCCTTAACTAGGAAAAAATCACGTGGTCGGATCTGTGCCGACCAAAATCCACTATCTATCTGCAGTTACATCTTTCTTGGAGAAACGAAGGAGACAGGTTGCTCCTCGTTACACTTTGGGAGTGAGAGAGAAAGAGAGAAATGACTTAGGCTTACGACGGACAACAGGCTGCACCGCTCGAGAGGATTTGTAGAAGAATTGCGAGCGTGCAGACATTCGACGTAGCAGAGATTTCCTCCTCGTCGCGCACTTGTGGGCTTAAGCAAATTTTTGTTAAAGCGGCAACACTTAGGAGAATTCTGATGGAGCGGAAACACTTAGGAGAATTTTGGTGACGGAGTGGTGGCTCGTAGAAGGAATCTGATAGAGTTTCGACCTGAGGAGGAAGAAAGCAAGAGTGCAAAAGATGAGAAATGAAGAGGCATGTGAGCCTTTTTATAGCCTTCAGGAGGTGGCTACAATGGTTATGCTACTATCTATACACCGTAACCACCAATATCATAATTATAAGTATAGTTTTGGGGGAATGTTAAACGTATATTTCATTTTGCTAAATGCAGGCCCCAACTCAAATCACGCCTGTAAAACACAGTATTCGTCGAGTGGGCCCAATAAGGCAGACGAGGGGCCCTTAATATAACCCGACTCGTACCCGCCGAACAAGCGAGTGAGCCAGGGGAGCCGTCCCGCATCAATTCGGTAGGCGGGCGAGCCTAGGGGGCACCTAGCCCGGATCCGCCAGGCAGGTGAGCGAGCCAGGGCAGTCGGCCCGCCTCGGATCGGTAGATGGGCGAGCTGTGGGCAGCCGATCCGCACTCGCCTAAGAAGCAGGAGAACTGCGGGAGCCGCACACCATCCCAAAAACTGGCGAGCTGGCTCGCATTATCCCAGAGGTGGGGTGTAGATATCCTATGTTTAATATAATTTGGTCTGCTAATAGTCACACCAAACAACATAGTTTCACTATTGGCAGACCCACTTTGGGCTGCATATAACCGTTTAGAACTGCGGAGTTGCGCTATTTGCAGGTCAGGCTTAAAATATATAAATAGATCCAAGGGGTACCTCTAAAGGCAAGCTTTTAAGTTTTTTCATTCTCTAGTCTTATAGCGCTTTTTGAGGTGCCCTTAGCTCAACAATGGCTAAGGAG
Source organism: Platanthera zijinensis (assembly GCA_039513925.1). Taxonomy (NCBI): domain Eukaryota; kingdom Viridiplantae; phylum Streptophyta; class Magnoliopsida; order Asparagales; family Orchidaceae; genus Platanthera; species Platanthera zijinensis. The sequence goes on along the minus strand of CM077094.1, from coordinate 152,813,850 downwards.
GGGAAGTGCTCTAAGATCTTTCGGGTGTGTAGTGGGACCTATGTGTTGGAGCCTTGGGTTAGTCTCGAGTCCTAAGTTCTCGGTCAGGCGAGCTTACCAGGAGAAGTAAGTGTGCGATCACCCCTTTTCTTGGGTCCGAACTCCACAGAAGCCGAGTCTCGGTTTCAACATTTTGGTGCGGTGAGCGTGGAGAGTGACCAGTATAGAAAATCTTAGCGAGCTCAATGATTGTAGGCGAAGGGAAAGGATCTGACCAGGCCGACTCGCCACCTCCCTCTTGCCACCATCGGAATGTTTGAGGACTTCAAGCAGGAAGTCCGGAATCTTGTACTCTTCGCACTTGGGGCTCGCGGAGGCTGCTCGACACCTACCGTCAGGCTCCTACTAGCTGATTGGACTGGTGGTAGCGCTTGGTGGATGGCCAAAAAGAAAGTCCGGTTGATGCTCAACACCCGCCGTAAGGCTCCTACTAGCTGATTGGGTCGGTGGTAGCGCCCGATACATGACTAAGAGATAAGTCTGGTTGATGCTCAATACCCGTCATCAGGATCTTACTAGCTGATTGGGCCGGTGGTAGCACCTGGTGGATGGCAAAGATGAAAGTCCCGTTGATGCTCAACACCCGCCGTCAGGCTCCTACTAGCTGATTAGGCCGGTGGTAGCGCCCGGTGGATGGCCAAGATGAAATTCTGGTTGATGCTCAACACCCGCCGTCAGGCTCCTACTAGCTAATTGGGTCGGTGGTAGCGTACGGTGGATGGCCAAGCGGAAAGTCTGGTTGATGCTCAATGTAACACCCCGAAACTCAAAAGAGTGACGAGTGGCGTTTTGAGCCAAATCTGGGTTTTGGTAGAGGTAACACGGCCTGGGACACGCGCGTGTCCCAGGGTATGTCACGGGTGTGTCCACAGACGTGTCGAGCACACGGCCTGTGACACGGGCGTGTCACATGGCCGTGTCCTTTTCGGGTCTTTTTCGGTTTTGTGTCGTTTGGGCACACGGGTAGTGATACGGGTACTGACACTGGTGTATCATGTGACACGAGTAGTGATACAGGTACTGACATGGGTAGTGATACGGGTACTGACATGGGCGTGTCATATGTGACACGGGCGTGTCAGATGCCGTGTCACAAGCCGTGTTCTGGTCGGGCATCCCTGGTGACGGCGAATGAGTGACACGGCCATGCACACGGCCGTGTTGCAACTCATGTTCGGCCTAGGATTTCTAATTTTAGGCTGAATCGTGGCCGTCCGTTTCCTTAGTTTGGGATCCAACGGTAGGGGGCTGTTCCTGAGGAGATATAATCGGGAATGGGGCTTGAAAACCCTCATTTCATTTGAGCTTTCTCTTTCTAAAGGCTAGAGAGAAGGGAGAGCAAGGAGGAAGAAGAAGGAGGTCAACTCCGACCGCCGGTGGAGCTTCGGAGCTCCGATTCTCGATCCGAGTCCAGATCCGCGAAGGCGAGGCCGATACGGTGCTCTCCATCTGACTGGATCGTCATGGAGCCGAGGAGAAATGCTAGGGTAACGATTCTCATCTTGAGCATGTGAAGCTCTTCTTCCTTTGTATGGGAAAACCCTTCTCCCGCGAGTGTGCGACGAGTTTGCGGTATTCCTTGGGGTAGATATGTAAAGTCCCCCTTGTTAGAGTCCGGAATCGTAGTACGGACATATGCATGATGTGTGAAGCCTACCCGGACATCTTAGTCTGGATCGGTGATGTTTTGCTATGAATGGTTGGCCGGAGAAGACTCCATGCCTTTGTGTTATTTTCGGGCTTCTACGTGGTAGATTACAATAGGGAGTCTTGGGGATTAACCCCAGGGTGCACCCAGAAATCTGGGCGGAAGCGAACTTCTGCCATATTGGTGGCATGAGAGCCAACCGGGTACATAGCGGGGCTATGTACCGTGTTTGAACAATTGTTGGGACTGGGGAAAGCTTGGGCCGCTTCAAAGGCCAAATGGTCTTGACGGGGTGAGCAACGGGCTGGTAGACCCCTACCTGCTCCATATACTCGATTAAAGTGACCTAAAGTTTTACGTGGGACTTGCCGAGGTTTGGAGATCGAGTCTAGGCTACGGTTGAAAGGACTAAATGCTCACGAGGTTTGCTGCCCCTGGGGGTGGTGGTGAGTCAAGGATCGGACAGGGTTCGGACTGGCTTCACTAAGTAAGTACCCTGAGAGCACGGGGTGTACGGTCGTGTGTGCGTGCACCTGTGATGTGATGTTTATTCGCTATGTTGCTTGTTTTGCTAACAAGTGCAGGGAAGGAGCTTTGCCGCCTCGGTTTGGGGGCGGAATCATTATAATTTGGTCAGCTTTAGCTAACCGTTGCTCTTGTTACCACCGTGCGGTGGATTGTTGCTTGCAGGTGCTGCGGAGCCGAGCGGTAAATAGCGGGCTAAAGCCCACGTTGCGGTGCCGGCCCTCGAAGGCCTGAATTTTTGAGTGTTTTCTTATTTACTCATGTGTGACCGACCTGCGTGCCGAGGTTTGGAAGACACTTCTATTAAGCAAACTTTTGTAAGGCCATAAGGCCAATATTTTGTGTATCATACATTCCTATGGGCTTATTGTAGTGCACATTCATGCTTGGCTGGGTTCTACTCCTTTGCAACTTAATAAATTGCTTCCGCTAGATGCTCTGTGTAGGACGTTTTGATTGGTTGAATGGTTTCAATGAGTAACCAACCGGTCTATCTGTAGTATATGACGTCGGGCCCCGGCCGGACCTACTGTTATATGCTATGAGATGGATATGGGTGTTAAAATTTGGTATTAGACTACCGGTTTCGATCATGCTTAAATGAATTCGTGGGCGAATTCACTTTAAGGGGTGGTGAGCACATGTGTGTGCGTCATCATTATAACATGAAAAGAACCCATGAATGTCCACTTAGGAATGAAAATACACATATTTGAGGAACCTGCGTGTTCTAATAATTGCTTTTTGCAATTTTGTTCGGTCACTTATTGGTGTTTTGTACGACTATAGGTGTCCGGGAGTGGAGCGGGGCAGTCTGAACGCACGTGTACTGCACCAAGCGACGTGCCTGAGACCCCTACTTCTTTTGAAACCATAAGAAGGGTAGTTGAAGCGATGTTCGCTTTGACCAACGCACAACATGGAAGAAATGTGCAACCCTCTATCCCTGAAATGGCCCCAACACCGGGCGGTATGTTGGAGCAAAGGACATTTGGAGGTCCATTAGGACAACAGATGAACATGGTTGTAGTGCAAGGAGCGCACTCAGTTGACGAATACTTGTAGACGTTCCTTATGATAAGGCGCTACCCAGGCTTTGAATTGGAAAGCGAGCAATCTATAGTTGATAGATTTTATAATGGTCTACTCAGCGAGTTGCGTATCCTACTGCTAGGACCAAAGCTATTGGGATTCCGAGCTTTGGTGGAGTCGACCAGATCTTTGGAGGTAGTGTTGGGGAAAACTCATCAAATAACAGTGAATAGGGTACCAAATCCTGCAGATCCTATAAGGACTGCCTACCGCATAACGCTGAGAAAAGAAGCTAGATCATCTACTAGCTAGGCTACTTACAATTGCCATTCCTGTGGCAAGAAAGGGCACTTTGCCCGAGATTGTCAGAAGGTTGCTCAGAAGACAATGAAAGTTATGGCAGGAGCAGTTGAAGACTCTAGTGCAAAGGAGACGGTGTTCAAAATGCCAACCTCAAAATCTGGGTATTGTAGGTGGTGCAAGAAGGCTAGGATGCCGGGTCTAGTCCATTCCTCTAGCGCATCCGGAGCGACTACAGCCCGAACCCTGGATGCATGCTTTATCTGTGGAAAGCCGGGACACTATGCCCGGGATTATTGGAGCGGACGCCCAATGTCCGAAAAGAAGCCAGGGGCAACCTCTGAGGAGAATGGAAAGGCGGTGGCGTCCACCGCATCGCTGTATACTCCGGCCCAACTGGGAGTGGACATCCTTGGCCAGCAGGAGGCCATGTGGCCGACCATCGGGATGACAGGTATGGTTTAATTGATAGCAATCTAACTTCTTATACCTGATACCTTATGCCTGTTAGCTTAGGACTGGAGGTTTTAGGCTTTGTTTGGATTGTTGGCAATCCGACGAGAGCATTGTTTGATATGGGAGCTTCGCACTCCTTTTGTCCGAAGGATTCATATCGTGCATCGGAGTACCTCCTTCGATGGTAAAGGACAAATTGGATGTGTAGTTGCCTAGTGTTTGTTCAATGCGCGCGAAGAGAGAGTCTGTATCGTAAAGGTACGTGTTGGGGGTCAGGAGTTCGACTTGCAAGTGTCGTTACCGCCACCATGGGAGGCTTCGAAGCCTAAGCCTACATTGGATAGTTCATAGGGTGTATCTGAATATCCTGATGTGTTTCCCTGACGATCTCCTTGGAGCCCCACCGCAGCGAGAGATCGACTTCACGAGTGAGTTGTGCAAGGTGCCAAGCCTGTGTCACGCTCTCCTTATAGGTTGATACCTAAGGAAATGATAGAGTTAAAGGTTCAACTAGAAGAGTTGATGAAGCAAGAGTATGTGCGTCCAAGCTCGTTGCCTTAGAGCGCTTCGGTCCTTTTTACCAAGAAGAAGGACGGGAGCTTGCAACTTTGTATCTGTTGCAGAGAGTTGTATAAGTTTTCAGAAAAAGGACAAGTACTCGATCCCAATGATCGATGATCTTTTGATCAGTTAGTCGGGTCTTCGGTGGACCCGATAGTGGATCGTAAGTCTGGTTACCCTCAACCGAGAATAAGGGTAAGTGATATCGCAAAGACGGTGTTAAGCACGAGGAATGAGCAATCCGAGTCTACGATCGTGCCTTCTTGGCAGTCAAATGCGCCATCAGTGTTCATATACCGGATGAACGAAACGTTCATGGAGTACCTAGTCCATTTTTGTGATCGTCTTCATCGATGACGCCTTGGTGTACTTGAAGTGCGAAGAATATCACTTCTGAATACCTACTTTTGGTTATGGGGACGCTAAGGAGGAACCATTTATACGCCAAGTTCTCTAAACGCGAGTCTTGGGTTATCCTCGGTAGCGCTCCCCGGTCCTATAGTTGGTAGAGTGGGAGCGCGTGGATCCAGCATTGTTAGTCATGATACGAGGGTGGCCTGTGTTGTCTCGGTAGCGGAAGTCCAGAGTTTTCTGGGGTGGCCGGCTACTACAGGCGCTTCGTAGAGGACTTCTCGCGGATAGAATTACCCCTCACAACATTGTCAAAGAAAAACTTAAAAGTTTGGCTAGATGCGCGAGTGCGCACAAGCTTTTGAAGGGTTAAAGAGTCAGGTAACCACGGCGCCGGTGCTAAGTTCTCCGAGTGGGACCAAAGGCTTTGAGATCTACAGTGATGCCTCAGGTAGTGGTTTGGGTTGCGTGCTATTGCAGCATGGAAGTGTTATAGCGTATGGATCGCGTCAGCTGAAAGTGCATGAAAGGAATTATCTAGTCCACGCCTTGGAGTTGGCGGCCGTGATATTTGCTCTTAAGTTGTGGAGACACTACTTGTACGACGTAAAGGTCGATATTTATACCGACCACAAGAGCCTGAAGTACCTGTTGGATCAGAAGGATCTCAACATGAGGCAGAGGAGATGGATGGAGTTCCTGGGGGACTATACGTTCAAGATTCATTATGTACCCGGGAAGGGCAATGCAGTTGCGGATGCGTTGAGTCGCAGGGCTCCCGCCCAAGCCAACTGGTTGTCGGTTCATGATGAGAGGCTAATTCGGGAGTTGGAGGCATTGTAGATCTGTTGTGTGGACAAGCAGACTAGCGCCAAAGCATTGTTGAACTGGACGGAGGTTCAGTATGACCTGGCTGATCGCATTTGGCAGGCATTGGAGTTGGATGGTAGCATGAAGGAGCTTATGGATACAACATTGGATGGGTAAAATTATCAGTTTTCGGTTGGGATGGGTTATTAAGGAAGGACCATCGTTTGTGCGTCCCAAGCGGGGGAAATCTACGGGTGGAGTTGATGTGCGAGGCTCATGATACCAAGCAATCAATCCACCCAGGTAGCACGAAGATGTACCGGGACTTAAAGAAGCTGTTTTGGTGGCCAGGGCTCAAGAAGGATGTGGCACTGTTTATGGCTAAGTGTCAAACCTGTGCCTTGGTAAAGGCGAAGTGCCAAAAGCCTGGAGGGTTCTTGAAATCCTTACCTATTCCGGATTGGAAGTTCGACGGCATGTCGATGGACTTTGTGCATGGCTTGCTAAGATCGCAGAAGGGGAACGACGCCATCTGGGTGATCGTAGACCGGTTAACGAAGGTGTCTCACTTTATTTCGCATAGGAAGGATGATTCAGTGGAGAGACTGGCGAAACTATTTGTGGATAATATAGTCAGATTACACGGTATGCCCCGCAGCTTCGTGAGTGATCGGGATAGGCGTTTTACGTCCAATGATTGGAGGTTGGTGCAACAGATGTTGGGGACTAAATTGAAGTTCAACACAACCTTCCATCCGCAGACAGATGGGCAGACTGAGAGGGTCAACAGAACGATGGAGGACATGCTCTGCATGTGTGTTCTAGACTTCAGGAAGCATTGAGAAGACCACCTGTATTTGGTGGAGTTTGCGTACAACAATAACTACCAGGTAAGTTTTCAAATGACGCCCTTCGAGGCCCTATATGGTAGGAAGTGTCGCACGCCGTTATCGTGGCTAGAAACGGGTAAGGCAAGGTTGTACAAGAAGCAGGAGGTGGAGAATGCTACATCTCTGGTGTGGATCATTCGAGAGCGTTTACTGATCGCTCAAGACAGGCAAGCTAAGTACTACAATGGCAAGCGCCAGAACGTGGAGTTCGGGGTCGGCGATTGGGTGTACTTGAAAATAAAGCCGTTCAAGGGTGTTTCGTGGGTGTGATGCTTAAAGAAGGTGAGCCCGAGATACCTTGGACCCTTTGAGATTCTGGAGCGGGTCGGCGAAGCGGCTTATCATTTGAAGCTATCGGTGGAGTTGAGTGGACTACACGATGTATTCCACATCTCAGTGTTGCGGAAGGCGGTGCAAGAGCCTTCGCAGGTGATCACAGTGGATGAAGTGCCGGTGGACGAAGGGTTAACGACTAAGGTCAAGCCCGGTCGTATTGAGGACTTTGAAGTTAAGCGACTCCGTATCAAGGAGATCAGGATGGTCAAGGTCCGTTGGGACAAGTGCGGTCGTGAGGTGCTCTCTTGGGAACGGGAGCAAACCATGCTGGAGGAGTACCCAGAGTTATTTCACTCAGGTAACGCTTTTGGTTTTGCTTATCTTCCTTTGGTAATTTCGCGGACGAAATTCTTTTAAGAGGGAGAGAGTTGTAATGCCCCGAAACTCAAAAGAGTGACAGGTGGCATTTTGAGCCAAATTTGGGGTTTGGTAGAGGTAATACGGCCTGGGGCACGTGCGTGTCCTAGGGCATGTCACGGGCGTGTCCGTAGACGTGTCGAGCACACGGATTGTGACACGGGCGTGTCACATGGCCGTGTCCTTTTCGGGTCTTTTCCGGTTTTGTGTCATTTGGTAACACGGGTAGTGACACGGGTACTGACACGGGTGTGTCATGTGACATGGAGTAGTGACACGGGTACTGACACGGGTAGTGACACAGGTACTAACACGGGCATGTCATATATGACACGAGCGTGTCAGATGCCGTGTCACAAGCCGTGTTCTGGTCGGGCATCCCTAGTGACGGCGAATGAGTGACACGGCCATGCACACGGCTGTGTTGCAACCCGTGTTCGGCCCAGGATTTCTAATTTTGGGCTGAATCGTGGCCATCCATTTCCTTAGTTTGGGATCCAACGGTGGGGGGCTATTCCTGAGGAGATATACTCAGGAATGGAGCTTGAAAACCCTCATTTCATTTGAGCTTTCTCTTTCTAAAGGCTAGAGAGAAGGGAGAGCAAGGAGGAAGAAGAAGGAGGTCAACTCCGGTCGCCGGTGGAGCTTCGGAGCTCCGATTCTCGATCCGAGTCCAGATCCGCAAAGGCGAGTCTGATACGGTGCTCTCCATCCGACTGGATCGTCATGGCGCCGAGGATAAACGCTAGGGTAACGATTCTCATCTTGAGAATGTGAAGCTCTTCTTCCTTTGCATGGGAAAACCCTTCTCCCGCGAGTCTGCGGCGAGTTTGCGGTATTCCTTGGGGTAGATATGTAAAGTTCCCCTTGTTAGAGTCCGGAATCGTAGTACGGACATAGGCATGATGTGTGAAGCCTACCCGAACATGTTAGTCTGGATCGGTGATGTTTTGTTATGCATGGTTGGCCAGAGAAGACTCCGTGCCTTTGTGTTATTTTTGGGCTTCTACGTGGTAGATTGCAACAGAGAGTCTTGGGGATTAACCCCAGGGTGCACCTGGAAATCTAGGCGGAAGCGAACTTCTGTCATATCGGTGGCCTTGAGAGCCAACCGGGTACATAGCGGGGATATGTACCGTGTTTGAACGATTGTTGGGACTGGGCAAAGCTTGGCCCGCGTCAAAGGCCAAATGGTCTTGGCGGGGTGAGCAACGGGCTTGGTAGTCCCCTACCCGCTCCATCTGCTCGGTTAAAGTGACCTAAAGTTTTACGTGGGACTTACCGAGGTTTGGAGATCGAGTCTAGGCTACGGCTGAATGGACTAAATGCTCACGAGGTTTGCCGTCCCTGGGGGTGGTGGTGAGTCAAGGATCGGACGGGGTTCAGACTGGCTTCACCGAGTAAGTGCCCTGAGAGCACGGGGTGTACGGTCGTGTGTGCGTGCACCTGTGATGTGATGTTTATTTGCTATGTTGCTTGTTTTGCTAACAAGTGTAGGGAAGGAGCTTTGCCGCCCCGGTTTGGGGGCGGAATCGTTATAATTTGGTCAGCTTTAGCTGACCGTTGCTCTTGTTTACCACCGTGCGGTTGGATTGTTGCTTGCAGGTGCTGCGGAGCCGAGCGGTAAATAGCGGGCTAAAGCCCAAGTTGCGGTGCCGGCCCTCGAAGGCTTGAATTTTTGAGTGTTTTCTTATTTACTCATGTGTGACCGGCCTGCGTGCCGAGGTTTGGAAGACACTTTTATTAAGCAAACTCTTGTAAGGCTATAAAGCCAATATTTTGTGTATCATACATTCCTATGGGCTTATTGTAGTGGACATTCATGCTTGGCTGGGTTCTACTCCTTTGCAACTTAATAAATTGCTTCCGCTAGATGCTCTGTGTAGGACGTTTTGATTGGTTGAATGGTTTCAATGAGTAACCAACCGATTTGACTGTAGTATATGACGTCGGGCCCCAGCCGGACTTACTGTTATATGCTATGTGACGGATAGGGGTGTTACACTCAACACCCGCTATCAGGCTCCTACTAGTAGATTGGACCGTTGGTAGCACCCGGTGGATTACCAGGAGGAAAGTCTGGTTGATGCTCAACACCCGCCGTCAAGCTCCTACTGGTTGATTGGGCCGGTGGTAGTGCCTGGTGGATGACAAAGAGGAAAGTCTGGTTGATGCTCAACACCCACAGTCAGGCTCCTACTAGCTGATTGGGCCGGTTGTAGTGCCCGATGGATGGCAAAGAGGAAAGTCTGGTTGATGCTCAACACCCATCGTCAGGCTCCTGCTAGCTGATTGGGCCGGTGGTAGAGCCCGGTGGATGGCAAAGAGGAAAGTATGGTTGATTCTCAACACCCACCGTCAAGCTCCTACTAGCTGATTGGGCCGGTGGTAGCGCCCAGTGGATGGCCAAGAGGAAAGTCTGGTTGATGTTCAACACTCGCCGTCAGGCTCCTACTAGTTGATTGGGCCGGCGGTAGCGCTCGGTGTATGGCCAAGAGATAAGTTCAGTTGATGCTCAACACCCCCCGTCAGGTTCCTATCGGCTGACAAGGGGAAAAAGGTGGAAGTTTCTAATGGCACGACGAATGGAAAACCGGGAGGGAGGGCGAATATTATCAAGGGCGAGCCCTCCAAGCAAGCTGGGGCTCTCCCCTCCAAGCGAGCTGGGTCTCGCCCCTCCATAAGTGCTAGGTCTCGCCGCTCCAGCTCGACAAACATCTCCCCTGACATCTGCGAGGCGACCCAGGTCGCAAAGGTCAGTCGTACGAGATGCTCGTGAGTCCCTTGGATCGTGTTGGCTGAATGAGGCCCAGGTTGCGCGAGCCGAACACCTCAGGCGCAGGTGGGAATGCGCCTAGACCTAAGTCTCGCGAGCACCGCGGAGAAAGCTCTCTGAGTAAAGGGGGCGGATCGTCACTCGCGGTCCAACTACATAAGGTCTTATCGTTTTCTAAGCTAAGTACTTAAGATTCGCGCGATCTCATTATCGAGGCGTGGGTTCAGAGGCGGCGAGCGAGAAAGACTGAGCCAGGTCACAAGTTCAGGAAAAGAAAGTTATTGTCAAAAGCGATAATGACAGTCAGACATCATCCACTTCAGAGAAGAACATATATACTGATTATCAGAAGTTACAAAATTTGAGCTCAGCCCGTATGCACAAAACTGCAGTAATAACAAAAAGAAAAATACATTACTGCGAAAATAAAAATATACAATGTGCGGGTCCTTCAAGGCGAGTCCTCGGGTGGCGAGCTCTCCCAGAGGGGAAGGAAGGATTCGTCGCCTGGCTTCGGGACCGGGATGAACAATTTCGGGACCACGTCGCTCGCCGAGAGCCCCGCACCATCACTCGTCACCAGGCCGGCCCGCTGCATGGCTTGAAGGGTGTATTTCATCGCCTTTGTTGAGTATATCTGCAGCAACATGTCGAGCTCGTACTCGGTATACTGGGCAAGCCGGCCGCTGTTGCTGGAGGGCTGCGGGGGAGCCGCGTCTTCTACTTCTCGCACTCGCGTCCTCAACACATCATTCTCCTTCTCAAGGGTGGCGATTTGAAAGCTAAGGCGCTTATCCGTCGTCGTGTCCTGCATGAAAACAAAATTGTTAGGGCAAGGAGATATCTTAGGAAAAAAGGAATTCTCAAGCGGGACTTACCACCCCCCAGGTATCCGGCGAGAACGGCGTCGGCCGCGTCCGCCATCTTCTTGTGCAGCTCCACGTCCTCCAGCACGAGATAGTGGGCTTCTTATTTGTCGGCAGCATTCTTCTGAAGCGAGGCGGAATTCCTCTCCACCTGCATGCACCAGCGACCTGCCATGTGAGCCAGCTCCAGGCCGCAAAGTTGGGCTCGTGCGCTTTCATGCACGAGGGCTCGCGTGGTCTCCTCGTCAAAAATTGCGGCGTCCTCCCGCGAGTATAGGACGAAGGAGAAGGCAAAGGCCTCCTCGCTGATTGTAACCTGCTCCAACCAGCTCGGCAGCAGGGTCGAGATGGACACCCGGTTCTCCTCTTTGTCCCACAACAGAAGGGGGCGACCAAGATCGTCGAGAGGCCGCACGTCGTAGCCAAAATTTTGGTGCCCCCTCCACATGGGCTTGCTGGCGGCCTCCAATTCTCGTTCCTTGGAAGTGTCGGCCGCCTCGCAAGGAGGTCTACCAGTGGAAGCCCCCAAGGTTGCAGCCTTCTCGGGGTGATGGATCGCGGGTGCTTTACCCTTCTCCCAGGATGCAGGAGGTTCTCCGCCCTTGGTCTTTGACTTCTTGTACGGCGGCGGCAGGGTAGAAGGTCCGCGAGTGACCTGCTTTTGAGAAGCAAGGGGGGCTAGAACCTAGCAATGCGCGGCAGCCGCCGCCTCGGCAAGGGCGAGCTCGCCGGAGATGACTCGCGCTCTCATATGGAGGACGCATGGGGAAGTCTCGCTAACCTGTAGCGACAAAGTTAGAAAAAGCAAAATGATGAGGAGAATAGGGGGTGAGCGCGAGTAACCTTACCTTCCCCAGGAGGGACAGGGACAAGCGAGTCAACATTCCTTCGAAGGAACGCGACCTCGATGTACTTCCCTGTGAAGAACCCGAAGAGATCGGCTTCATGGCCCCCCAGGATCGGAGGGCGATAGCTCGACTCGTTGAGCTGGATGGGAAAGAACGGTATGTTGCCGAAGTCCCCCCTGACGAACATGAACTTGCAGAGCCAATTGTGTCTCTTATTCACTATCTCCCGCACCTTGACGTAGTTGCTGGAGAAGCAGGTTGTGACATCCTTGTTCGCCCGAAAGGAGAACAGCTTGCGGCAGACCTCAAGGCTGAACTCAAACCACTCCTCCCTCAATAACCAGGTGAATGCGACCACCACCGTAACAGAATTCAGGGTGAGCTGGCCCAGGACGACCCCAAAGTACTTTAATATCTGACGAACCTCAGGCCACAGGGGAAGCCGGAGGTCCGTATCGAAGTGGGCGATGTGGATGACGAGATCAACGTTGGAAAGGTCGTTGATCTTCTTGTTGAAGTGGTGACCGGGCGGTCTGGCGGTCTGGCTGTCTGGCTTGGCAAGTTGATGACTGGGCGGTCTGACGGTTTCCCTTCAGCGGGTTGATTGTTATGTGATGTTGTATGAGGTCCAAGCGGTCTGACGGTTTCCCTTCAGCGGGTTGGAGACCGGGCGGTCTGGCGGTCTCACATGGCGATCTCTCTCTCTCTCTGGCGTTGCCGAACGGTTAGCCCCTCTGTCTAACCACGCGCCTTGTGCGGTTTGAGTCTGTACATTCCGCTTGTGTCATGTAATTTTTAGTCTCACATCTCTTATTTGTATTCTCTTTTTTCTCCTCCATTCTATATAAGAGAGGTCATACCTTTGTAATAGATACCTTTTTCTGATAATAAAGTTTTAGTTTAAACCGTTTACGGCTTGTTTTAGTTCGTTTCTCACATGGTATCATAGGACTCGATCTTTTCCTCCTTATTCTGTGCGCCCTCCCTGTCCGCGCGGCTTGCTCCGCCTGCTTGCGACCTATCTACATGGTCTCTTTCTCTCCTTGTCGTTGCCCTCTATATGCGCGACCTTTTGTTCCTATTTCCCTGTTTGCCGCGACCTGTTTCCCTGTTCGCCGCGACCTGTTGCCCTGTGCCTTGTTTTGCCTGTTGCTTCTGTTCGAGTGGACTGTCTTCTAGCTGCTCGACTTCTATCCCTCCAGCTCGGCTCTCTGCCGGCTTGCTGGTGGCAAAAGAGAGGGGCAGACCCTCAGGCGGTTTGGGGAAGGCCGCCCCACGCGCGCGGCGGTTCCTCCATGATCTCGATACGGTTGGTGGGATCATAGGAGAGTGGTTTATATGCGCCTCAGGATGAAATAAAAAGGGGGCTTGGCCCCATCAATCCCCCCCCCAAATCCACAGTGTTGGAAACCTGCGTTTGTGAGAAGAGTGAGAATTTCTTCTTCTTCTCCTTCAACGGATCCAACTGGCTGTGACAATGGGGAAAGTGATTAGAGAGGTGACCGAGAGCGCAGACGACGGTGCTTCACGAGCAAAAGTAAATCTTAAAATGGAAGTTTCACGCCGACAAGTGTAGCCTACCGACGTGGGAGGAGGCTCGCTGACCAAGATGTCCCCGACAAGCACTTTGCGAGGCGAAAATGCCTCCCAAGCATGCGAAGGCGAGCGCATACCCGGGTGAGCGCGGGGTCCGCTCGCCCAGCGGCTCCCGCGCTCGACGGCACGAGCGGAGCGCGTGCGCAGTCGCACACGATCCTTTGCACGCGTAGGCGCGTGTTGCATATGCCTCTGCTCGTATGGGAGCTTGCGCTCTTTGTTTGGGAAAGTGTGCTAGTGATCGTGCATGTCTTGCGTGTGAATGGCGTATGTGTGCATATGTGTGCGCTTTCTTGTGACTTGTGCAAGTTTCGGCTTCCTGTTTCAGGGTGTGGCTACCGTGTGTTCAATTGAACACTCATTATTAGATTATTTCTTGTTTGACCTTTTGTTGTTTATTTGCAGGCTTCGAAGCGCCCTATAAAGCTGATTGGGCTACACCCTATCACGACCCGTCATATAACATTTATCAGAGTGCGCTACGACAGGTCTTGATGTCGCAGGCATGGATAAAAGTGACTTCCATGTCTGCTAGGCAGGAGCTGAAATATATTATTAGATTTAAAGTAGTTATTTTAGAAAAAGATTTAGTTGTTTTTATATAAGTACAAAGAGTAAAGTAAACTCAATACTGGTCCACCAGAAATCACATGAAATAAAATAAATCTCCACGAAGGGAGAGTCCACAATATTGATAAAGCAAAGTACTAATAAGAGGGCTCCTGCCGATACATCATGATCCTCATTATAAGTCACTCAATGCGGAAGCAAATCTATAGTAACTACTAATGATCGAGACTCACTGTTAATGCTGCCTAAACTCCCATGCTAAATTGTCATGTCTCCAAGCGCACTGACCTCTAGGGCTGCATCTCCTGGTTCGGCTCCACGATCCCCTAAAATGATTTGGTCAACGACCGTTTGTCTAAAATACTAAGACCTATCATACCCCACCACGCTTCCGTTGCGTTAGACGAATTCGACCGGTTCGACGAATTGCTTGCTGAGTTTGATGAAACTGACCGATCTTATAATCTCTAAATATTTGGTAACTGAGACTTTATATTTACAGCCCAAGGTGGTTCACACCTTGCTTCCCATGTTCACCCAAACCCTCTAGTGCTTCCCAGGGTTTTGTCGTGACCCAGTCATGACAAAACCATCCTAGGGGTCTAAAAGTCTGAGGAATGTTACAAATCCTAATACATAAAAATAAAAATTTCGTCCTCAAAATTCAGGTTAGGCCTACGGGGTGTCAAGTACGAGAAGTAAAATGTAATATCCCGAGAGGTTAAAGGGAATACTTGACGTGAAAAGTTCTGGGTACCTTTGTTGCATCAAGTACTGTGGCTCCCACGTATGATCCTCTTTTACATGATTCCTCCACAAGACCTTGACCAGCGGAACCTTCTTGAGCTGCAAGACCCGCATCTCAGTATCGTCTATCCAGATCGGCTCTAGGTGCACCGATCGATCAGAAGCTATAGGCCCATCTGTAGTCATAATATGCTGCTCCGACCGAAGTAGAGCTCTCCTGAGGGAGGAGATGTGGAAGACGTCGTGCAAACCCGCTAGCTCTGATGGCAGCTCCAGTCTGTAAGTCAAGGGGCCGATCCGTTCCAGGATCTTGTAAGGCCCCATGTATCTCGGACTGAGCTTCTTCCGACCACGCACCCGCGAAACTCCATGCATCGGTCGTATCTTCAGAAACACCCGATCTCCTACCTGAAAGTCTACCTGACGATGTCGAGCATCGTAATACTTGGCATGTCTGCTCTGGGCCTCCAACATCCTGTCTAGAATCAACCGTACCTGAGCATCTGTATCCTCGACGAACTCCGAGCCAAGTGCCTTCAGATCCTCATCTTGGATCCAAGATAAAGGAGTCCTACATCTCCGCATGTATAAAGCCTCATGAGGGGCCATGCCGATGCTGGACTAATGACTATTGTTGTACGAGAATTCGATCAACGGTAGCTGCCTCTCCCATGGCTCTCCGCGGTCTAGTATGCAAAGACGCAACAAATCCTCCAGTGTCCGATTGGTGCGCTCTGTCTGCCAATCCGTCTGAGGGTGGAATGCAGTACTAAATGTCAACCGAGTCCCCAAATAATCCTGGACCGACCTCCACTCTTTAGACGTAAATCGTCCATCACGATCGGACACTATCATCCTCAACACTCCATGGTATCAGATGAACTGCTCCACAAAACTCTGCACCAGGTCACCCATTGGAGCGTCCTTCCTGACCGGTAGAAACCTGGCCACCTTTGTCAATCGATCGACGATCACCCACATCGAGTCATTCCCCGCATGTGACCGAGGAAGACCATGTATGAAATCCATGGCGATATCGTTGAACTTCCACTCCGGGACCGGAAGTGGCTGCAACAATCCGGCCGGACTCTTACACTCTACCTTCACTAACAAATAAGCCTCACAATGAGTCACGAAGTATGTGATATCCCTCCTCATGCCCGACCAGTACATCATCCTTTTCAGGTCGGCCGTCATCTTGGTGATGCTCGGGTGCACTGAGTACCTGCTGCTGTGGGCCTTGGTCATAATGTCCTCCCAAATTCTACCCCCAGCCAATATGTACACCCGTCCTCTAAAGCATAACAACACATTTCTCTCTGTATACTCCCCGTCTGTGCCTGCCTCCAAGGCCCTGAATACTGGCTCTAGCTTGTCATCCATTCTCTGCTCAGCCCTGATGCGATCTCGAATATCATTGGTAGTGCTCATTGCGGCCAGGTACTCCTCATAAAGCTCTGAGTCCTTCGAGGACACCAAGATAATCTGCATATCCTCCATCATCCGTACCATCTCCATAGCCATCAACTGGGGCTCTGCTCTTGAAGTGGTAGTCTTCTGGCTTAGTGCATCCACCACCACATTTGTCTTCCCCTGGTGATAGTGTATTGTGTACTCATAATCAGATAGAAACTCCACCCATCGTCTCTAGCGGACATTAAACTCCTTCTGCGTATCAACATACTTCAGATTCTTGTGATCCGAAAATATTTCGCAGTATACACCATAAAGATAATGCCGCCAAATCTTCAGCGTGAACACCACTGCTCCCATCTCCAAGTCATGCACAGGGTAGTTCTGCTCGTGCTTCTTCAGCTGGCGGGAGGCGTATGCTATCACATGCCCATGCTGCATCAGCACATCACCCATCCCCTGAAACGACGCATTAGTGTACACCTGGAAGCCCTCCTTCCCAGATGGAAGAGCGAGGATAGGGGCCGACGTAAGCTGACCCTTCAACTCCTGGAAGGCCGCCTCACACTGCGACGTCCAAACGAACGGAGTGTCCTTCTTTGTCAAGGAAGTGAGTGGGAGGGCTATCTGAGAGAATCCTTGCACAAACTTCCGGTAGTACCCGACCAATCCCAGAAAACTTCAGACATCAATGGTCGTCTTCAACTCAGGCCAGTCTCGCACTGCCTGAATCTTCGCGGGGTCCACCGCCAATCCCGCTCCACTGATAATTTGGCCTAAAAAGGCCACCTCCGTCAGCCAAAACTGGCATTTGCTAAACTTGGCATACAATTGATGCTCCCTGAGCTTCTCTAGAGTCAGGGTCGGATCTTGTGCATGCTCCTCCTTCGTCCTCGAATAAATGAGGATGTCATCTATGAATACAATGACAAACCTGTCGAGGCACGACTCAAACATCCAGTTCACCAAGCTCATGAAAGCCGATGGCGCCTTCGTGAGCCAAAAGGGCATCACGATAAACTCATACAAGCCACATCTACTACTAAACGTTGTCTTTGGGATGTCTTCTTCCTGAATCCGTAACTGATAGTATCCCTACCTCAAATCCAGCTTCGAGAACCAATGTCCTCCCTCTAGCTGATCAAATAACTCATCGATCCTTGGCAGTGGGTATGTGTTCTAGACTGTCAACCGGTTTAGTACACAATAGTCGATGCACAACCTGAGGGTCTCGTCCTTATTCTTCACAAACAAGACCGGAGCTCCCCAAGGCAAGGAACTTGTCCTAACAAATCCAGCCTCCACCAGCTCCTTCAGCTGACTCCTGAACTCCACCATCTCCTTTGGAGTTATCCGATAGGGATCCCTAGACGCCGGCTTAGCTCCTGGCACCAGCTGTATCTGAAAATCCTTCTCCCGATGTGGCGGCAATCCTGGTAGCTTCTCTGGAAACACATCCATAAATTCCTGCACCACCGATATATCGGCAACCATCGTCTTGACCTCGGCCATCTAGAAGAACACCCGATAGACCTCATCTCCCTACAAGTGGGACTTGATGGCCTGAGTAGAAGATAACGGCCTATGGGAGATGAGAATAGTACCTTCGAAGGTCGCGAAGATGCCATCATATCTCAGTACAACCTTCCTTGTCGGGCAATCTATCTGGGCATGGTTCCAAGTAAGCCATGTCATGCCCAGGACTAGGTCGAAGTCGGGCATCCTAAAGACCGTAGCCGGGGCCTCGAGTGTCAGACCATCAATAGTCACCTTCAGGAGGCACTTAGCAGTATCTGAGACCTCCGTCCCATTGGGGAGACACACCCTCCTGACGACTCCCGAATAATGTCTGACTCCTTCCAGTCCCTTTACGAACTCCTCAGAGATAAAGTTGTGCGATGCCCCCGTATCTGTTGGGCACATTGGAAACTGTGTACCTGATTTGGAGAAGCCTCACTTAACTCAATGATATACATCATTATGTATTTGATGGGATGTTGAGTTTCAATGTGCAGGTTAAAGAAATGAAGAAAAAATATTCTAAGTACAAGTGTCGACACTTGTGAAGGAAATTTGTCGACACCAGGAGCCAGATTGTGTCGACAAACAGGACTTTTGTCGACACACAGAAATTCAGTCTACAACAATTGTGTCGACACAAAGGACTTGTGTTGACACACTCAAGAATTCTATCAACACCAACTATGTCGAGACTGGAAGCAGATTGTGTCGACACACTGGACTTGTGTCGACACATTCTACAGAAGCTATGTCGAGAAGATAAAGAAGAGCTGTGTCGACATTCTATGAGCTGTGCCGACATCATCAAGAATTGTGTCGACACATGTTCCATTTGTGTAGACACATATGAAGTTTTGTCTCGACACTTTTTGCTGAGATAAAAGTGACAAAGTATCAAATGTCAAGAGTGAAGACTTGACAGCTGCCATAACTGACAAAGCTGTCACATCTGTCAGAGCTGTCAGAAGGCAGTTATGAACCGGATCAACCGGTAACCTCGGATGGGTTCTATATAAAGACCTGTTCTATCAAAAAAAAAAGAGGGACGGGGTAGCTGGTTCATCCTGAAATCAACAAGTCATTGTTAAATAGAAGGCAGATCCTGAATAAGTCTGCAAAAAGAATTCAGAATCACATCTGAAAGAAGAGAAGAGCTGGATTGTGGATCGACTCCAACTTTTCAAGAAGATCAACCTTACTTTGTTCAGATTCAAGAAGCTTTGAAGAAGCTAAGACAGGTTGGATCTCAAGTATTCAGTTCATTCCAGATCTGATCAAGAAGTCTTCATTCATTTCTCTTTCTTTTTGGGTAAAGAAATAATCATTCTCTCAATCAATTCTGTAAGATCTTTTATAGATCTGAGGTAAGATCTTTGTGATCTGAGTTGTAGGCCTGGTTATAAGGGCTGAGGTAGGGCTTGCTGGCCTGAGTGTAGGAGTGTGGACTCACTCTGAGGTAGGTTTCTCTGAAAGAATCTGAGTTGTAAGACTTGCTGAAGTCTGAGCTGTAGTTACCATTCTTGGTTCTGAGTTGTAAGATCTGAGGATCTGAGAAGAAAGAAGGGAGTTAGGCCGAATCTAGTATACTGCTAGATAGGCGAAGGAGGAAAGTGGATGTACCCATCTCTTGGGAAACCACTATAAATCTGTGTGTATGCTGTGTTGGCTGTGTTTGTTTTGATCTATACTGTGATAGCTGTAGCATAGTTTGTTTAACTGTGATATATTTATCTGCCTAATTAAAATTGGAATTGAACCTATTCACCCCCTCTAGGTGTTTAGGGTATCTTGAAACCAATTCTTTCAATATCCACCAAGGTATGGGCAGGTTTGTCGCACACCATAACTATTCCTGTTTATTTAAACATGTTTAGGTAATTGAGCCTATGATTTTCTTTCCTAGTATGTTACTGTTGTTTCTAAAATTTCAAAGGTAAATTACAACATTAAAATTACTAGCATACATACAATCACCCGACTCGGGTCCCGAGGTGGAGCCAAGTTTAAAGCATACACTTGCTCCCTCTCTTGCCTCCGATCTCCGCCCTGGAAACCACATCCTCTTCCACGACCTCGTCCTTCAAACTGCTAAGCGGGTGGGGCAGCTTGTGGTACCAGTAGAGGTGCCCCTCTCGTGGGGTAGTTCCTTCGGATGTGCCCTACCTGATGACAGTTGTAGCACTCGGGCAGGGGAAGTGCCATACCCCCGGGCCTCTGTATCTCCCACATCTGAAGAGGTTGAGGGGCCAATACCACCGGCTCCCTCGACTCCTGCCTCACCTCTTGGCGGGGTTGGTCCTCTGCCCTTCTCTCATCGGTAAAGCGGCCCCTCCGCTGGTCATTCCTGCCTCCCCTACCCTGATCCTCAGTTGGCCTCTTCCGGCCTCGAGTCATGTGCCAATCAGCCTCCATCCTCTTTTCCATCTCAAGAATCCGAGGTATAGGCCCATTGGATACAAACAGAAGAGCCTGTCTCAGATCCTCTCTAAGGCCCTTATAGAACCTCTTGGTATACCCCGCATCATCCAGCTGATAAGAGTCCGTAAATCACGCTAAGTGAGTGAACTCCTAGTGGTACTCCAACACCGTCATATTGCCCTGCCTCAGCTGTAGGAACCTGTCTTCCAGCTCGTCTCTTCCCGACTGTGGGACGAAGTGCTCTAACAGTGCGGCCCTGAATTCCTCCCAAGTGATGTCAGCAACCTCCCGATTTGCAAACATTGTATCCAGAAGTGTCTTCCACCACCTCTTGGCATAAGACTCAGAGCAGGAGACCACCAGAGGTACCCTCTCCTCCTACGGGCACCGTATCCCGGTCAGCATCTCGAACTTGATATCAAGCCACTCTTCTGTCCGTACATCTGACTCCATCCAAATGTAAGATGGGGGGAGAGTCCTCGGAAGATGCTTAACCAATTGGCCCCCGGGTTCGGCTACAGAGCTAGAGTCTGCTGGGCGCTGAAGACCTCCAGAATGGCAGTCAAAGTCTGCCTCATCTCCGACTGTAGAAAAGGAGTGAGAGCCGGTGGAGGTGGTGCAATATTCGGAGTTTGCTAGGCTCAGCCCTGCAGTATAGGATGTGTCGGGGGCTGCATAACAAAGGCCAATTGTAAGAAATTTTACCCCAAACTTAGTTAAAAGTGGACAATTACATGTGATCCCCCATATGGGCACACCATAACTTACGCTGTTTAGTTTGTTCCCAAACTAAACTCGAGCGTGGGTGACGTATGGTTAGTGGACTTCCACTCTTGCGATCGAGGTTTCCCTCTGATACCAGTTTGTAAGACCTTTTTTTCTTTTAAACCACATGGGTCTTATGCCTAAAACTGCCGATTTGCGCTGATACCAATACACTCGGGAAGGTCGTCACTACAAAACACCGATCCTACCGGCCGTACTGATCACAGAAGAGAAGAGTAAGTACAAAGAGTAAAGTAAACTCAATACTGGTCCAGCAGAAATCACATGAAATAAAATAAATCTCCACGAAGGGAGAGTCCACAGTAATGATAAAGCAAAGTACTAATAAGAGGGATCCTGCCCGATACATCATGATCCTCACTACAAGTCACTCAACGCGGAAGCAAATCTATAGTAACTACTAATGATCAGGACTCACTGTCCCTGCTGTAAGACCCAGTCGGGATGTTACACCTGCTGCCTAAACTCTCGTGATAGATTGTCCCGTCTCCAAGCGCACTGACCTCTGGGGCTGCATCTCCTGGTTCGGCTCCACGATCCCCTAAAATGATTTGGTCAACGACTATTAGTCTAAAAGACTAAGTCCTATCATCCCCCACCACGCTTCCGCTGTGTTCGACGAATCCGACCGGTTCGACGAATTGCTTGCTGAGTTCGATGAAACCGACCGATCTTATAATCTCTAAATATTTAGTAACTGAGACTTACTATTTGCAGCCCAAGGTGGTTCACACCTTGCTTCCCATGTTCACCCAAACCCTCTAGTGCTTCCCAGGGTTTTGTCATCACCCAGTCATGACAAAACACTCTTAGGGGTCTAGAAGCCTGAGGGATGTTACACGCTGAGCTTTCACCTTCTAACACGTTAGACAATGAGAGACGAAATGAGCAATATAATTCTTCATACCAGACCACCATACGATCTGCTTCAAGTCATGATACATCTTATTATTTCCTGGATGGCCGAATGTGCGGGATTCATGAGCTTCTCGACAAATGCTATCAAGCAATTCGGGAACAACGGGAATACATAAGCGACCTCGAAAACGCAAAACATCGTTAGAGATGGATAAATCTGGGAGAATTCCAAGTTCATCCCTTTTGTGGATGCGCTGGAGTGCGGGATCAGATGGCTGCAAATCTTTCAGCTGCTCTACCCATAATGGACTCGAAACCTCTCCGTGACCCTCAGGTGCGATGGATATGCCCATCCGATTGAGGTTATCAATCGAGGCTACAAGACTACATGACATGGGCGCACAAGCGACAACAGAAGCATTTCGGCTCAACGCATCTGCAACTGAGTTAGCTTTACCGGGAACATATGTGAGCTGCAAATTATAATCCGATATGAATTCTAGCCAACGCTTCTGACGGAGATTGAGATCCTTTTAAACGAAAATATACTTCAAAATCTGATGGTCGGTGAAGAAGTGACATTTCACATCATAGAGATAATGACGCCAAAGCTTCAAGGCAAACACCACCGCAGCAAACTCCAGATCACGAGTGGGGTAGTTGCGTTCATGAATCTTCAACTTCCTCGACCTATAAGCGATAACACGATCCTCTTGCATCGAGACATAACCCAAGCCAACTTCAAAAGCATCAGTATAAACTGAAAAGTCTAACCCCTCTAACAGAAGAGCTAAAACTGGCGCTAAACACAAACGTTACTTCAATTCAGAAAAGACCTGCTCACACTGATCTGACCACTCAAACTGACATGCTTTTGACTTAGCTTTGTCAGAGGAGCAACAATATAGGATAAATTTTTGACAAAACGCCCGTAATAGCCAGCCAAACCAAGGAAACTGCGGATCTTAGTAGGGTAGAAGGTTGCTTCCAATCCATAACTACGAAAATCTTGGTAGGATTAACGGAAAGTCAATCACCTGAAATGATATGACCCAAGAAAGCAACACGATCCAACCAGAACTCACATTTCGCCAGCTTGGCATAGAATTGATGCTGACGAAGGGTGGAGAGAGTGAGTCTAAGATGGGTAGCATGCTCCTCACGAGTCTTGGAAAAGACCAAAATATCATCAATGAACATGATGATGAACTTATTCAGATACTCACGGAGACACGGTTCATCATATCCATGAAAGCAGAAGGGGCGTTAGTCAAACCAAAGGACATCACCAAATATTCAAATGTCCATACCGAGTTCAAAAAGCCGTCCTGGGAATGTCGGACTCCTTGATCTTCAATTGATGGTAACCCGGTCTGAGATCTATCTTGGAAAAGATGGTACTGCCTTTAAGCTGATCAAATAGGTCATCCCCGCATAGGAGGGGATACTTATTCTTGACAGTTACCTTATTCAGATCTCGATAGTCTATGCACAGTCTCATAGATCCATCCTTCTTTTTAATGAAGAGAACAAAGGCTCCCCAAGGAGAAGGGCTGGGACGAATATATCCACGCTCAAGCAATTCATCTAATTGCGATCTAAGCTTCTCTAGTTCTCGCAGTGTCATACAGTATGAAGCTTTAGATATGGGTCGCGTTCCGAGTTCTATGTCAATAGAGAACTCTACTTCTCGATCAGGAGGCATCCCAAGCAATTCGGCAGGGAACACGTTAGGAAACTCAACAGTGACCGGGATGGACTCGAGTTGAGGGGAGACAACATCCGAGAGTGATGCATAAACAAAATAAACAGAACAACCCTGACCTAGTAGTCGGGTGCCACGCACATCAGAAATTACCTTCAGGTGGTTGCGGGTCTGAACATGAACGTCGTTGTCCTTGCCATCGATGCTAAGATTGACCCGCTTTGCAATACAGTCCAGCTTTCCTCTGTATGCGACCAACCAATTCATGCCCAAAATTACATCGAACTCTGACATTTCCAGAACTATGAGGTCGGCGAAGACTTGCAATTCCCTAAGTAGGATCGGACAATTGCGAATACCCCTGTTAAAAAGGTGCACATGACCGGTGTAACACCCATATCCGTCACATAGCATATAGCAGTAGGTCCGGTCGGGGGCCGATGCCATATACTACGGATAGACCGGTTGGTTACTTATTGAAACCAATCAACCAATCACAACGTCCTACACAGAGCACCTAGCGGAAGTAAATTATTAAGTTACAAGATAAAAGAACCCAGCCACAGTATGAATGTCCACTACAATAGTCCCATAGGAATGTACGATACACAGAAATAATGGCCTTAAGGCCTTATAACAGTTTGCTTAAATAGAAGTATTTTCCAAACCTCGGCACGCAGGCCGGTCATACATGAGTAAATAAGAAAACACTCAAAAATTTAGGCCTTCGAGGGCCGGAGCAGCAACTTGGGCTTTAGCCCGCTATTTACCGCTCAGCTCCGCAGCACCTGCAAGCACAATCCACCGTACGTTGGTAAACAAAGTCAACGGTCAGCTATGCTGACCAAATTATAACGACCTCGCCCCCAATACGGGGCGACGATGCTCTTTCCATGCACTTTATTAGTATAACCAAGCAGTATAGTGTAAACACACTTCATCACAGGCGTAGGCACACACGGCCACACACCCCATGCACTCAGGGCACATTCACGGCGAATCGGCCAACGTCACGTCAATTTAAGCCATAGACATTCCCGTCCCGCCACCGCCCCTTGAACGACCAACCTTATGAGCGTTTTGTATTCCTGGCATTGGTCACGTCAATTTAAGCCATAGACCGCCGAAGACCCTCATCTATGCCAACGGTTCCACCAAACGACATAGATCGGGTACGGTTCTGCCTGACCCGTGCTCATACCGCAACGACAATTTAAGCCATATGCGCATGTCAAGACTCCCCGAGTCCCGTTTCCACCACAAGATTCACATAACCCGGTTATGTTCAAGTTGGCTCCCCGACCATCATGTTGGCAACATCCCGCGTTTGCCCAGTTTTCTGGGTGCACCTTGGAGTTAGTCTCCAAGGCTCCCTGTTGTAATCTACCTCGTAGAAACCCGAAAAACAACCAATTACACGGAGTCTTCTCCGGTTATTATGCAATGCAACATTACCGATCCAGACCAACTTGTCCGGATAGGCTTCACACATCATGCTTATGTCCGTTCTCGCATACGGACTCTAAACAAAGGGTACTTTACATATTTACCCCAAGGAACGCCTCAACTCATCGCACACTCGCGTGAGAGGGCTTCCTATGCAAAGGAAAAAAGAGGACTTCACATGTCCTAGGATGAGAATCGTTACCCTAGCATTTCTTCTTGGCGTCATGGAAATCTATGCGGATGGAAATCACCGCAATCTCCTTGCCTCCGCAGATCCGAAGTCGGCTCGCGATTTGGAGCTCCGAAGCTCCGCCGGTGACCGGATCTTGCCTTCCTCCTCCTCCTTGCTCTCCCATCTCTCTAGCCTTTAGAAAGAGAATCAAGGGGATGAAATGAGGGATTGCAAACCCTATTTCCGGGTTTAAACCGCCAGCACCAACCCCCAGCCGTCGGATCCCAACATAAGAAAACGAACGGCCACGATCGGGGCCTAAAATATTAAAACTGGGCCGAACACGGCCTGCGACACGCCCGTGTTCATGGTCGTATCGCCCATTCGTCGTCTCGCCCGACATCCCGACCAGTACACGGCCTTCGACATGCCCGTGTCACATGTGACACGGCCGTGTCAAGACCCGCGTCACGCCCCGTGTGCAACGTCCAGGATTTTCCCGAGATGGACACGGCCTGCAACACGGCACCCGACACGCCCGTGTCACATGTGACACGCCCGTGTCTGTGCCCGTGTCATGGCCCGTGTGCATAACTCAGAAATCTCCCGAGCGTGACACGCCCTGGGACACGCCCGTGTCATAGGCCGTGTGCCTAAACCCGACGATCGCCAAAACGTCGACCACGTGACCCGTGGCCGAACACGCCCGTGACACGCCCGTATCACGCCCATGACACGCCCGTGTCACCTGCTCCAAGTCTCAGACTTGGCTTAAAATGTCATCCATCCCTCTTTTGAGTTTCGGGGTGTTACAACTCTCCCCCTCTTAAAAGAATTTCGCCCCGAAATTACTAAATGAAAGAAAACGGAAAACTTTAAGAAGTCTGAGCGGAATAACTCCGGGTACTCCTCCAGAAGTTTGCTTTCAAGAGAGCTCCTCCCACGATTGTCCCAATGACCATACTAAAGGCTTAATTTCAAAGTCCTCAAAAACGAAAAACTTTAAGCAGTACCTCCGCAACACAGAGAGCATTGTGTAGTCCACTCAAATAACTCCGATAAGGGTACCCGCTCCTCCAAAGGGTCCAAGGTATCTTGGGCAGCTTCTTTGTCACACCCGCGAAACACCCTTGAACGGCTCTCGTACACCCTCGCCGACCCCAAACTTCACGTTCCGGTGCTTGGCAAGTACTTAGCTCCTCCCGACCGCAATCCGCACCAAAGAAGTGTCCCACCACTTCTTGACCTTCACCCGTTTCTACCATCCGGATCTCCATAAAGGGTTCGAAGGGCGTTACTCGCCGGAGCAAACTCCACCAAATCAGGTGGCTTAATTTCAAAGTCCTCAATGTCCTACGACTCTCTCGGTTTGCCCATCCGTCTATGGATGGGGCTTGACCTTAGTCCCCAACATCATCAACCTCCAATCATTGGACTAAAACGCCCATCGATCACTCCATGCTGCCGGCACGTGTAATTGACTATATTATCCACATATAGTTTTTGTCTCTCCACGATCATCCTTCCTGCGAAGACACCTTCGTTCTTGCACAGATGGCGCCTTGCGACCCAAGCAACACAGAGATGTCGTGAACTTCCACTCTGGAATAAGCAGGGATTTCAAGAATCCTCCAGGCTTTTGACACTCCGCCTTTACCAAAGCACAGGTTTGACACTTAACCACAAACAGTGCCACATCCTTCTTGAGCCCTGGCCACCAAAATAGCTTCTTTAGGTTCCGGTACATCTTCGTGCTCCCTGGGTGGATTGAGTACTTGGTATTATGAGCCTCGTACATCAACTCCGCCCGTAGATTTCCCCCGCTTTGGACGCGCAGACGATGGTCCTTCCTCAATAGTCTATCCTCCACTGAGAACTGGGAATTTGACCCATCCAACGCTGCATCCATAAGCTCCTTCATGCTACCATCCAACTCCAATGCCTGCTGAACGCGATCAGCCAGGTCATACTGAACTTCCGTCCAGTTCAACAATGCTTTGGCGCTTGTCTGCTTGTCCACGCAACAGATCTCCAATGCCTCCAGCTCCCGTACTAGCCTCTCATCATGAACCGCCAACTGGTTGGCTTGGGCGGGAGCCCTGCGACTCAACGCATCCGCAACTACATTGCCCTTCCCGGGTACATAATGAATCTTGAATGTGTAGTCCCCCAGGAACTCCATCCATCCACGCTGCCTCATGTTGAGATCCTTCTGATCCAACAAGTACTTCAGGCTCTTGTTGTCGGTATAGATATCGACCTTTATGCCGTACAAGTAGTGTCTCCACAACTTAAGCACAAATATCATGGCCGCCAACTCCAAGTCGTGGACCAGATAATTCCTTTCGTGAACTTTCAGCTGACGCGATCCATACACTATCACACTCCCATGCTGCAGTAGCACGCAACCTAATCCACTACCTGAGGCATCACTATAAATTTCGAAGCCCTCGGTCCCACTCGGCGAACTTAACACCGGCGTCGTGGTCAACCGTCCCTTCAGCTCCTCAAACGCTTGCACGCACTCCTACATCCACAAGAACTTCTGATCCTTCCTTGTCAACTTCGTGAGAGGTAACTCTATCCGCGAGAAGTTCTCTACGAAGCGTTTGTAATAACCGGCAAGCCCGAGGAAACTACGGACTTCCGTTACAGAAGATAACACAGGCCACTCCCGTATCGCAATAATCTTCACCAGATCCATCGTTATACCTTCCCCACTGACAATATGACCAAGGAATGCTACTGAGGGTAGCCAGAACTCGCATTTGGAGAATTTTGCATAGAGTTCATTCCTTCTCAGCGTCTCCAAGACGAGATGCAGGTGCTTGAAGTGATCTTCTTCGCACTACGAGTACACCAATATATCGTCAATAAAGACAATCACAAAGTGGTCTAGGTACTCTCAGAACGTCCTGTTCATCAAATCCATAAACACCGATGGCGCATTCGTTAGTCCAAACGGCATGACCGTGAACTAGAAATGCCCATATCTTGTGATGAATGCCGTCTTCGGGATATCACACTCCCTTATCCTCAGCTGATAATACCCAGATTTCAGATCCAATTTCGAATACACTGACGATCCGACTAACTGATCGAAGAGATCATCGATCCTTGGGATCGGGTATTTATTCTTCTCCGTTAGCTTGTTCAACTCCCTATAGTCGATATACAACCGCAAACTCCCGTCCTTCTTCTTAACAAAGAGGACCGGTGCGCTCCAAGGCGATGAACTTGGGCGCACATACCCTTGCTCCATCAACTCTTCTAGTTGAACCTTCAACTCCGCCATCTCCTTAGGCGCCAACCTATAAGGAGAACATGACACAGGTTTGGCACCTGGCACGAGCTCGATCGTGAAGTCGATCTCTTGCTGCGGTGGGGATCTGGGAAGATTATCCGGGAACACATCGGGGTATTCACAAACCACGGGGATACTATCCAAAGTGGACTTTGGCTCTACAGCCCCCACTATCGCGAAGAACAGCTCTACGCCAGCACGAACTGCCTTTACCACCTGAAGAGCAGACATCAGCGTCATGCTCGACCCCTTCAGTACCGTGAATGTTGTCTCCCGCCCAACACTTAGCTTGACCTCCTTATCATTGCATTCAATATAGGCCTTCTGCTCCGAAAGCCAATCCATCCCAAAGATAACGTCGAACTCTACTAGCGGAAGCAATGACGCTAGCAAGTCAAACTCTTGGTTTCCAATATGAACTTTTGCGTCGCACACTCTGTCCGCACGCATCGAACACCCATTCGGTAGCAGCACATCCAATTTGTCCTTCGCCATCGAAGAAGCGACTCCGATGCGCGATATAAAGCTTTCGGACAAAAAGGAGTGTGAAGCTCTCGTATCGAATAGTGCTCGTACCAGACTATCGCGATTAAGAACAAAGCCTACACAAACAGTATTAAGCTAACAAGCACTAGGTAATAGTATTTAAAGCTAACTTGTTATAAATTAAACTGTACCTGTCACCACGTCGGCCTGCTTGACGGCCTCTTGCTGGCCCAAGTTGTAGACTCTTGGTTGAGTCAAAGCATAATGGGACGCGAATGACTCCACCGCCTTCCCCTTTTCCTCATAAGTGGCTCCTTGTTTTCTCTCAGACTTTGGACGTCCGCTCCAGCAATTGCGGGCAAAGTGCCCCGGCTTTCCGCAGGTAAAACAAGCGCCCGGGGTTCGAGTGGTATTCGTCCCCGAGGCACCTGAAGAAGGGGTTTGACCCGACGTCCTAGCCTTCTTATAGAACCTGCGATAACCCGACTTCGAAGTAGTCGGCGCTTTGAACTCCGATTTCTTGCCACCGGATTCCTTCTTCGCTTGGACGTTCTTCATGTCCTTTTCCAAGGACCGGGCCGAGTTGACCAAGGTCATGAAAACCTGTGCCATAGGCCCCGACAGTAACAACCTCAGCTCATCTCTTAACCCTTCATAGAAGCAGTTCGTCTTGCGCTCCTCGTCGGCAAAGGTAGCACTAACGTATCGTCCCAAACGAGTGAACTCATGGAGATACTCGTCTACGGTGTTGTCTCCTTGCACCAACTTTTGAAATTCATTTTCCAATGCGATCCTCTGGGCTGATGGGAGGTATCGAGCCATAAACAGTCTCGAGAATTCCCCCATAGAGACATCCGCCAACTGTCTTCCCCTCAGGTGGTGTAGCTCCAGCCCTTCCCACCATAACCTCGCGTCTCCGTCCAATAAGAACGTTGCAATCGTGGTCTTCTGCCACTCTTCAGTCTCCGTTGCTGTCAGCACTCTATTGACTCTCGATAGCCAATCCTCTATGCCTGAGTCGGGGTTCCTGTTCCCGAGAATACTGGTGGATGGAAGCCCATCACATGCTTAAGTTGTTTCTCAGTTGCTCTTCGAGGCAACTCCGGCTCCACCATCACCTGTTCCACCCTTCTAGGCTCCACCGCTTGGAGTGGCACTTGCTCCGCAGCAGGAGCAGGTTGCTGCACCTGCCTTGCAGGCTGAGCATTGATCATTGCAAAGGCAGCTTCTACCACCAATCTAATGGTCTCGGCTGACGGAGGTGTTGCAGGCGCATCATTTGGTGCGCTGCTTGCCTCAGAACCTGGCCGTTCCGACGGTCCAACACCACTCCTGGTCATTTATAATTATGCAAAACACCGATAAGCGACCAAACAATATTGCAAACAGCAATTATAGGAACACGCAGGTTCCTCGAACATGTGTATTTTCAATTCCTAAGTGGACATTCATGGGTTCTTTTCATGTTATAACGATGACGCACACGCATGTGCTCACCACCCATTAAAGTGAATTCGCCTACGAATTCATTTAAGCTTGACCGAAACTGGTAGTCTGATACCAATTTGTAACACCCATATCCGTCACATAGCATATAACAATAGGTCCGGCCGGGGCCCGACGCCATATACTACGGACAGACCGGTTGGTTACTTATCGAAACCAATCAACAAATCACAACGTCCTACACAGAGCACCTAGCGGAAGTAAATTATTAAGTTGCAAGATAAAAGAACCCAGGCACAACATGAATGTCCACTACAATTAGTCCCATAGAAATGTACGATACACAGAAATAATGACCTTAAGGCCTTAACAACAGTTTGCTTAAATAGAAGTGTTTTCCAAACCTCGGCACGCAGGTCGGTCACACATGAGTAAATAAAAAAACACTCAAAAATTTAGGCCTTCGAGGGCCGGCGCAGCAACTTGGGCTTTAGCCCGCTACTTACTGCTCGGCTCCGCAGCACCTGCAAGCACAATCCACCGTACGGTGGTAAACAAAGGCAACGGTCAGCTATGTGCTGACCAAATTATAACGACCCCTCCCCCAATACGGGGCGGCGATGCTCTTTCCCTGCACTTTATTAGTATAACCAAGTAGTATAGTGTAAACACACTTCATCACAGGCGTAGGCACACACGGCCACACACCCCGTGCACTCAGGGAACATTCACGGCGAACCGGCCAACGTCACGTCAATTTAAGCCATAGACGTTCCTGTCCCGCCATCGCCCCTTGGACGGCCAACCTTATGAGCATTTTGTCTTCCTGGCATTGGTCACGTCAATTTAAGCCATAGACCACCGAAGACCCTCATCTATGCCAACGGTTCCACTGAATGACATAGATCGGGTATGGTTCCGCCTGACCCATGCTCATACCGCAACGACAATTTAAGCCATATGCGCATGTCAAGACTCCCCGAGTCCCGTTTCCACCACAAGATTCACATAACCCGGTTATGTTCAAGTTGGCTCCCCGGCCACCATGTTGGCAACATCCCGCGTTTGCCCAGTTTTTCGGGTGCACCTTGGAGTTAGTCTCCAAGGCTCCCTGTTGCAATCTACCTCTTAAAAACCCGAAAAACAACCAATTACACGGAGTCTTCTCCGGTTATTATGCAATGCAACATCATCGATCCAAACCAACTTGTCCGGATAGGCTTCACACATCATGCCTATGTCCGTTCTCGCATATGGACTCTAAACATGGGGGAATTTACATATCTACCCCAAGGAACGCCTCAACTCATCGCACACTCGCGTGAGAGGGCTTCCTATGCAAAGAAAAAAGAGGACTTCACATGTCCTAGGATGAGAATCGTTACCCTAGCATTTCTTCTTGGTGCGCCATGGAAATCTATGTAGATGGAAAGCACCGCAATCTCCTTGCCTCTGCGGATCCGAAATCAGCTTGCGATTTGGAGCTCCGAAGCTCCGCCGGTGACCGGATCTTGCCTTCCTCCTCCTCCTTGCTCTCCCCTCTCTCTATCCTTTAGAAAGAGAATCAAGGGGATGAAATGAGGGATTGCAAACCCTATTTCTGGGTTTAAACCACCAGCACCAACCCCCAGCCGTCAGATCCCAACATAATAAAACGAACGACCACGATCGGGGCCTAAAATATTAAAACTAGGCCGAACACGGCCTGCAACATGCCCGTGTTCATGGCTGTGTCGCCCATTCGTCGTCTCGCCCGACATCCCAACCAGTACACGACCTTTGACACGGCCTCCGACACGCTCGTGTCACATGTGACACGGCCGTGTCAAGACCCGTGTTATGCCCCGTGTGCAACGTCCTGGATTTTCCCGAGATGGAAACGGCCTTCGACACGGCACCCGACACGCCCGTGTCACATGTGACACGCCCGTGTCTGTGCCCGTGTCATGGCCTGTGTGCATAACTCAGAAATCTCCTGAGCGTGACACGCCCTGGGACACGCCTGCGTCCCAGGCCGTGTGCCTAAACTCGACGTTCGCCGATCGCCAAAACGTCGACCACGCTACCCGTGGCCAAACACGCCCATGACACGCCCGTGTCACGCCCGTGACACGCCCGTGTCACCTGCTCCAAGTCTCAGACTTGGCTTAAAATTTCACCGTCCCTCTTTTGAGTTTCGGGGTGTTACAACCGGGCATAGAGATCTCATACTAGACCTCAAGTGGAGAAGTAGGCCAGCAATGAAGGTCCACAATATGACGAGCGATGAAGGAGTGAGATACGCCAGAAACAAATAGAATCTACATCCACTTATTCTTGACCCTAAATCTCCCTAAAAATGGAAATCATAGACGCATACCAGGATCACTCATTATTAATGCAGATAGATTAACAAATGCAAAAAATTAAGAGCAACGCATATATACCAAATATAATGTTGGTAGACGCGTGTGCCTCGCCCTGAGAGATGACATTCAGCACCGCTTTACCCTTATCTTGAGCTCCTTGAACAACTTGTAGAGGCTGAGCCGGAATCAAGCTTTCCTTCATGGGGCAGTCGAGTATGAGGTGCCTGACTTATCCACATCTATAGTAGGCTTTCTGCTTGCGACGACAGTCCTTCAGTATATGACTTGGCTTTTTGCAGTATGCACAGATGGTGGAGGCAGAGGCGAGCGTCATCTGGGGTTGTTGAGCAGGACGTTCATCTTCTGCTTCTTCAGGAGGGAACGACAGACCTGGGTGACATGACCCACCCTGTGGCAGAAGGCACACTCCTCTCTGGACCTGATGCCTTGCTCCTGAGGCAGAGCACCCTTGCGCTTGTGGTCAGAGGTTGTGGAATTGTGAGGCCCATGGTGAAATTTTTTGGCAGAACGATCAAGCTCAGTAGCTTTAACTTGCAAAGCAGCACCCACAATCTCAGCATAGGTGGTGGCACCATGAGCCACCACCATCTAGCGAAAATCATGCTAACGCCCCTTCATAAAACGACTGATCTTCTTGGACTCATCTGACACGAACTCTGCGGCCATGAGGGATAGGCAAGATAACTCCTTCTCATACTTTATCACTGTCCTGCCGGGGTGCTGAAGGGACAAGAACCTCTCAACTAGTTTGTCCCGCTCTACCGACGAGAGGAACTTCTCCATAAGGGAATCCTTGAATTGCCCCCAGGTCAAGGTGGTAGAGTTGGGACGACTGCGACGCTGAATCCATCAAGTGTACGCGTCCTCGGTCAGCTGATAGGCCGCAAGGGGAATTAAACCTTTTGAGCTTCAGGAACCCCAACATACTCGAAATACTTTTCCATTTGAGAGAGCCTTTCATAGATAACAAAATAGTCACGGTCACCGTTGTAGGATGACGACTTTAGCCTTTTAAATACCAGAGTGTTTGTCATTGTCACATGAGGCGGAGTCAAATTTTCCATGAGCGGGGGCACCAGGGTGCCAGCAAGCGAGTCAGTTCTAGAATCAGGTGCAAGAGCGGCGACACTAAGAGCGGTGGCGATAGCAGCTCCAGCTGTCCTCGAGCTGCCGGAACTAAGGGCCGGATCAGAACTTTGGCGGTCCTCTTCCAGACGAGTGAGACGTTCGAGAATCTGCCTCAGCAGTTGGGCAGTGGCGTCTCCCAAAACTTCCCGGGCAGAAGGGGTAGCCTTCTTGCGCTGCGATCGCTTAGGAGCCATCTGGATGGAGACATAAGAGAATCGAGTAAGAAATTGGTCAAGCTAATCAAAGAACATCGAGAAACAAAAGGTTCTAGTATGTTAGTACCGTCAAATACGTAAATCATATAATAGTTACGAGCATTTTCATTGGACAACTCTAGGTAATGCTCATGCTAATACAACAATGAATCGCATGCAATGCCAAAATAATTTGTAAATTCATGTGTGTACAATCACCATCTGTTGTTTTTAGCTTAACACTTGTGCATGGAGTTATGTTATGCATATAATGCCATCATGCCTAGAATGTATTCCTAAAAATGTTCATGAACCGATACACATGTCATGTTAAGCGCCCATATCAATTAACATGTCATGCATATTATGATTCTAATGTCAGCGCAATTGAAAATATTAAACCGCATATACAACTTAATATTCGCAAACGGTTTATATCATAGTGGAAATTCATATGCACAAAAATGTTAAGTTTGCCCATAACCCCTTAACATTCGTGTGCATACTACTCATGCTTATGAGTGAGTGTGTTCGTGTTTCAGCCGCGAATAATAGATAATGACAAGTGAGTGAAGAAATGATGCATGAATATTTATTTTTATAATAAAGTTCAAAATATTTGATAATTAAAAAAATATTTTATCTATAGATGCTCAACCTCTCTCTGATACCAACTGTCACAACCCGTCAGATAACATTTATCAGAGTGCGCTATGGGCGGGTCGTGATGCTACAGGCATGGACAAAAGTGACTTCCATGTCTGCTAGGCAGGAGCTGAAATATGTTATTAGATTTAAAGTAGTTATTTTTGAAAAAGATTTAGTTGTTTTTATATATGTATATGGAGAAGCTTTAAAGAAAGGTTAATGCGCATGCATTTTAATAATAAAGTCAATGTCACACACAGTACTAAGGAAAAATATAAAGGTAATAGATCGCAGTAGTAAACATATCATAAATAAATGATCTGGTACATCAATGAAAATCCTAGCAGTTGTCCACGATACAAAAGAAAATGGACTGACAATAACTAGTACATGATAACAGATCTGACGGTAAAAGAAAACAAATACATAGAACCTGATGTAACAACTACAAAAGAGTAAACCTCCGAGCAAGCGGTAGCTGAACGAAGAGTAGCTCAGGGAGCAGACGGAGCTGTCACGAACCCTAAGACAAAATACAAACAGAAGGAAAATGTCTCAAAACATGAAAACTAAAAGTAAGCATATTAATATTCCGATGTTTAAGTAGATGATACAAGAGAAAGGAAAGCAACTAACTGATGCTTAACTGTACTCTAGCCTACTCCGGAATTAGCCTAAAATTCCATTCACGCAATGACATAAGCAACGGTACAATGAAAAGGGTACGCGTCTCAATTTGATGTACATGATTCTAATATAAGTTTAATTGCAAGGCTTATCAGCGCGGTGCTTGCAATGGCCATTTACTGATTTCCGTTACCAGTTTGGCAGGAGCTCGATTTAAAGCGTCACATTAAATCGACACCTCCTTTCAGTATTTGCCTATGACGAGTAGTGAATTGGGGATTCATGTCTTGGAGATTCCTAACACAGCTAAACAAGTCATAAACACACAACCCTGATCTATCAGAGTATACATTCCATAATATAAGAGTAATTATAATTAAATTTCACATTTGCAAGCGAGAGAGATTTATCTACTTGCCTTCAGGTGAAGCTGAACGAAAGGCGGCGGCTAGACGGTGCTAGCAAAAACTTAGGAGCCTTAGATCGACCTTGCTTAAGATCACGCAACCAAGATGACATACAAATTTTTTCACGCTTGCACAAACATTATAATATTTGAAAAGATGCGCATATGAGGTTGTTTAGAGACTTACCTCCCTCGAGAGCAAGGGGAGAGGGGTTACCGCGAAGGTTCGGGGACTCGGCGGCACTTGGGTGACAGAAACCCTAAATCGAAGAGGGCTTCTTCACGAACCGCCAATTTGAGCGACGAACGATATCGGAAAAACACAGATTACGACAAGGGTTAGTTCGATTGCACGACGAACATAAGTTGATCGACACCAATAATTTTATTAGAAAGTGAACACTAACAACCACATAAAATAAATTCTGAAAAAGGGAGAAAGAGGGATTCCTTACCCCAAGAGATCGAAAACGGACTCAAAAATCCAAGGAGAGGAGGGTCCGAGCAAAACCCTACGAGACCTCCTTGCAAACCACCAGCCACAACACAGTGGAAGAGGGATGTAAGGCTACCATCACTTGGAGGGGAAGGAGGAAGAGTTGTTGCAGTCGGCTCCAGGAGAAGGAAAGACAGCCGACCCTTAAGGAGGCGGTTGCCGACTCCTAGGAGGACTAGGAGAGCAAGACAGGGCGGCATAAGCAAGAGGAAGAGGCGCCGACCCTAGAGGAGGAGGTTTCCGGCCACGTGGAGGGGGATCAGGACACCTAGAGGGGAGATCGGGAGCAGCGAGTCGTGCGTTTCGCAGAGACGGGGCTGCGGCTGCATGAGAAATTTGGACCGGGAGAGGAAATGAGGTATCGGGTTTACGGGTTTTTAAGAGGGAAGGAATAAGGTTTCTTTATTATTATTATTAATATGAGTTGTTACACGCTCCACGCTCACTATTGAGAAAATTGCAATTTGGAGGAAGAGGCACGAGTTACCTGCCGATCTTGATGTGCTTATTCCTCATGCCGAGGAGAGTCAAGAACCCTCCTAAGGGTTGGTTGGTGATCTGTGAGACGACCTTGAAGTCCGTCTTCCGCTTTCCACTGTGCGAGGAGATGGTCGATATCTTAAAATTCCGCGGCGTTACGATTTCCCAATTTACTTCGCTGGGAATGGCTCGTCTTATGAGATTGGTAGCCTTCTTCAGGGAGCATGATTCAAAGTTTTCTTTGGAATTATTTAGAGATTGGTGCAATGTTCGTAATGACGGTGACAAACATATCGTGATTCGCATCAATAAAAGTTGGTTTGACTTTGAGTCCCGGACTGATCGTCGCCACGGGAACACCTTATTTGGATAAGTCAGAAATTCTTCGGGCTTGCCCAAGCTCTGTAATTCCTTTCCCGATCGTTGTCGACGTCAGAGAGGGCGAGAACGAGACTTTTCTTCCGTGCTAGGATTTACGGAGTATCAGAAATTGGCAAATCGCTTATTCAGCATTTTTTGTTCGTTGAAGAGAAGCGCCTTTCCCAATGCGGCCTTTCCGTTGAGCCTGAACGCGTTACGCCTTTAGCTCGTAAGAGGAAGCTGGTTCTGAAGAGCAGTCGTGATGCGGTTGCGGAGTTATAAATTTCGCCACGTCGAAGGGAAGATCTAACAAAGGAGGTCGTTTGTAATGAGCCTATTGTAGCTGATTCTGATGTTGAAGTGATGCAATTGCTTTCTTAGAGAATCGAAGACGACAAACTGCTCCACGTTATACTTTGGGGGTGAGAGAGAAAGAGAGAAATGACTAAGGGTCTGTTTGACTAAGCTGTGGCGGTGCAGGAAGCAGTGGTGGGAAATAGTGGTGCAGGAATCAGCTGTTTTGCAGTGGTGAAAAAATTTATGAAACTGTTTGGAAAACTGTATTTGCAGTGCTGTGTGAAACAGTGATGCAGGTGATAGTAATAATAAAACAATCCGAGAATTTACGAAATCTAAAAATAAATAAACAATTTGCTCGACATTAACTTTATTTAATTATAAAAGTAAATATATTAATATTGATAGGTTTCCCCAAAATATGTTCGGACGAGCCATAGATTGTTTTCCCGATCATGTCCGGCTCGACGCTACAATTCCAAACGGACGTCAAGACGCACGTATGTGCACTCGATTCACTCAAGACGCACATATTTTCTTATTTTTTTCTTATTTTTTTTAAAATGTATAAATAAAAAGCTCGCGAGCCGGCTCGCGAGCTCATGAACAAGACTAGATGAGTTTGAGCTCGACCTGTAATCGAGTTCGACTCGTAATCGAACTCGTTGAGCTCAAACTCCACAGGCTCGAGCTCGAGCTTTTTTCGAGCCGGCTCAATTCAACTTGCACCCCTAGTCTCGAGTGACCCACAATAAATATCATTAAACATTTAAATATTAATTAATTGTTAAACATTAATTATGTAATTATAAAAGTAACAACAGAGAATTTACGAAATCTAAAAATAAATAAACAATTTGCTCGACATTAATTTTATTTAATTATAAAAATAAATATATTAATATTGATGGGATTCCCCAAAATATGTTCGGATGAGACATTGATTTTTTTCCCGATCTTGTCCGGCTCGACGCTAATATTCCAACGGGCATATTCTCGCATAATTTCGAGTACGTTCAGTATTAAATACTAATTAATTATATTATTAATATAAATTTTATATAATATAAATAATTATCAATATATATGTATATATATTAATATATATATATATTACATAATATTTATTTTCTATATATTTAATATTTTGTATTTTATTAATTATAAAATATTTTATATTTAATATTTTATATAATATTATATTTAATATTATATAATATTTAAAATTATATAATATTTAATATAATTAAAAAAAACAGCGCTGCAGCGCTGCCTGCCGCGGGTCCCCACCCGCGGCAGGTAAATTGGTGGTGGCAAGGCTGCCACCGCCTGTGCCCTTTTTTGTTTGGCGGAGCGGCACAGAAATCGGCTGCATGCCGCTCCGCCAAACAGACCCTAAGGCTCACGACAGACAATAAGCTGCGCTGCTCGAGAGAATTTGTGGAAAAATTGCGAACGTGCAGACACTCGGTGTATCAGGGTTTTCCTCCTCATCATGCACTTGAGGATTTAGGCGAATTTCCGTTGGAGCAGCAACACTTAGGAGAATTCAGATGGAGCGACAATACTTAGGAGAATTCTGGTGGTAGAGTGGTGGCTCGTCGGAGGAATCCGACAGAGCTTCGTCCTGAGGAGGAAGAAAACAAAAGAGCAAAAGATGAGAAATGAGGAGGCCTGAGGGCCTTTTTATAGCTTTTAGGAGGTGGTTACACGAATATCCGCACACCATAACCACCAATATCATAATTATAAACATAGTTTCGGGGGAATGTTAATCGTATATTTCATTTTACTAAATGCATGCTCTCACTCAAATCACGCCCTCTCACTATTGGAGGTGGTTGCGGGGGCGGTTACCCATGCATTGGACATCCACGATCGTGGCGAAAACGATCGGCCAGCGGGGAGGGCGTCCATGGCAGACAAGAGTGGAGGCCGACGACCGACGAGGATCAGCTGATCGCACCCGGGCGGCGCATCAGGCGTGGCCCGACGCTCGGCCATCGGCCCCGACCACTAGGCACAGCGTGGGCCGGTTTCCAGGAGCGGCACCGGGCGCGAGGTTCGGCATCGGCCGTCCGGAGCCTGGGCCGAAAGAAGGGGGAGTGGCCGGCCGATCCCTCCCTGCAAAGTGGCGGGGCGCGGCTGGCCTGCGCCCAACACCTCCTGCGGCCGCGCGGGAGGGGAGGCATCCCGCCGGCCGCGCGGGAGGGGAGGCATCCCGCCGGCCGCGCGGGAGGGGAGGCATCCCGCCGGCCGCGCGGGAGGGGAGGCATCCCGCCGGCCGCGCGGGAGGGGAGGCATCCCGCCGGCCGCGCGGGAGGGGAGGCATCCCGCCGGCCGCGCGGGAGGGGAGGCATCCGCCGGCCGCGTGGGAGGGGAGGTCATCCGCCGGCCGCGCGGGAGGGGAGTCATCCCGCCGGCCGCGCGACCGCAGCCGTGCGGCCGCAGGCGCATGGCCGCAAGGCACGACCGCTGCCTGATCGGAGATTCGGCCGGGCACGCCGCCGGCTTGCCGGGGGCGGAAGAGAGGGGCCGGCCCTTGGGCGGTTCGGGGAAGGCCGCCCCCCGCGCGCAGATCGCTCACGCGCGGCGGTTCCTCCATGATCTCGTTGCGGTTGGTGAGATCATGATGGAGTGATCTATATGCACCTCACGATGAAATAAAAAGAGGGCCTGTCCCCATCAATAATATTTGATAAGTCATTAGATTAAAATAATAAAAGTATATTTCACAATTCTATAAGTTTCACAAAAAAACAAAATTTTATATTACAAAAGATATTTCTCCACACAATTATCCAAATAATGCATGGTAAGAAACTGTCCGATTGATGTGTCATGCAACTTTGTCGTTATCATCCTTTTGTTTGGCACATCTTATTGGCTCGAATGAGTTTGAATAAAAACTCTGAAATCGGGGCAGGTAAAGTGCACATTCAACAGTCTGTACTTTACCGTGAAGTGTGGACATTCAACAGTCAGCAATGGATTCCCGCACATATCTCAAAGCGAAATCAGATGCACTTACTTTGAGATATGTGCGGGCATTCACGCGAGCCGTTGGATGCCTACACTTTACCATAAAATGTAGGGATACACTTTACTCCTCCTGTATCCAAAAACCTACCAACGTAGAATGACCGATGAAAATAAGTTCGCCCAACCGGAGCCTAATTTTAAACATAAATGCAGACAAAATTGTTTTTAGATAAGATCAGACATTCCCAAACAATATTTTGTAACAGCCACGACACAACCGTCACCGCCGCACCAAACGGAACCATGTGTCCTCCGTTTTATGGTTTGGAGAATCTTTTCCACCCGCTCCATTCGAATTTGTTCGACGACCTTTTTCGGGAAAAATCAAGACAAAATTTTTCACAATTTCAGAGAAAATTCGAAATCTGAGCAACAAATCTCGGAGAAGGGGGAGAGAGAGAGGTTTGGGTGTAGATCCTGCGATTGCCGAAGAAAGTTTTATCCAAATCTCCGTCTCGTCACTCTCTCTCTCTCTCTCTCCTGCCATCACCCAATCATCCCTTCATCTTTCTCGTGCTTCACGGATCGTACAGAACTTTCTTCCTCCATTGACGAGGTAGGCTCACCATCTCCCTTTTCCCCTTGCTTTCTGGAAGGGTGAGATTGAAGGAAGGAAGCCAGCGAAAGAAAGCGCGCCTGTTTATTCATTCGAATATATCTCATGTCAGGGCCTGCTGTATTTTCAGTGGGAAATCTAGGGTTTGCGCTTTATTCTGCGTACGGTGCTGGGGTTGATGGCTATCCAATGAGGTTGCTGGTATAAGGGCACAATTTACTGCGTGGGGCTTGGGAGGGAGAGAGATAAGGGGTAGATTTCTTCTTTTGATGTTCTCGGATTAATGGGGAATAAGATCGGGAAGAGGAGGCAGGCGGTGGAGGAGAAGTATACGAGGCCGCAGGGGCTGTATCTTCACCGGGACATTGACCACAGGAAGCTGAGGAAGCTTATTCTTGACTGTAAGTTAGCGCCCTGCTACCCTGGAAACGATGAATGCATTCCCAACAAGGAGGAATGCCCTATCTGCTTTCTGGTCAGATTCCACATCTTTGATTTCGTTCATTTTTTTTCTGCTTGTTTACCGAGATTCTGCTTTCTGACGGTTAACTGCTCAACTAAACATGGATCTAGCAAAAAAAATTTGTTTTTTGGGTAGAAACCAGTGGAAGAAGTTTGTTGATTTGCTATGGACAAACAGCATTGGATCAGTTATTATTTTTAGAATTTTTATGAGCGAATTCTTATGCTGTTTGTTCACTCAATTTTTTTTTTTAAATCTTCTGGTATTGAATTGTATATCCTTTGAAAGTTTGTGGAAAAAATTATGATATTCTGGCATTAATTTGGATTGCATTTGGTTGGGTCTGAATATTAGTTTTATGGGAGATGAATTTCTTTCTTTAAAACAGGTATATTGATTTGAATTCTGGTATAACCAGACTATGGACTGGTTAATTTTCCATGTATACTTATTCTAACATTCATGCACGGCTTCCTCCGTGCACAATGTGCGAAGCCAACGATATTTTGCTAGTCACTCTATCGGCGATTGAGCAATATTGCTGCCGGACACTGCCCACAGGGGACTGTGTGCGCAATTACTACATCAATTTTTATTTTTAGGCAATTCCTCGTGTTTCGTTAGATTAGAGAGATCAAAACCGAGGGGTTGAGATTATTTTGATGGCATTAATGGAGGGCCATGACTATGACGGAGATTATTTTGATTGTCTTGTGTGTTTCTTTATAAAATATTATAGATGTAAGATACTTGTGACTTCTTGAGTAACTAACGAACAATATTATTGTTTTATTATCAGTACTATCCGAGTTTGAACCGTTCTAGATGCTGTCTGAAAGGAATATGCACAGGTACACACTAGTTTGTTAAACTATGGCTCTTATGCAAAGCAAAGCTATGCAAATTTTTTTGGTACCATCCATGAATTGACACAAATGGAACATCCCTTGACAGAATGTTTTCTACAAATGAAGCCTCCTCATTCTACCAGGCCAACACAGTATCCTTTTTGAGTACCTTTTCTGTTCTTCAAGAGTTGGATTAGGATATGGCAAAAAAAGAGAGGGTTTTTTACTTAACAATTCAAGGTGTCCCTACTGCAAAACTCCCAACTATGCCGTAGAATATCGTGGTGAGCGAACAAGGGAGGAACGGGGCCTCGAACAAATTGTAAGTTTTCATGTACCTGTTGCTTTCAACCTTTTCAGACACAATTGTGTTTTCAAATTTTTTTTTAAAACTACAAGTAGTCATACATGGTTCGCCCGTACACGAACAATAACAATACCCCGGTTGCTCTTCATCCCTCATGAAATTTTTTGTTTCGCCAAGTACAAATTGGTGGGAATGGCGAGCACTGGAGGTACAAATGTACAATTGATGTTGGTGCACGAGGTGCTTGCATTATTAATAAATATTCATTTGCTTTAGTTTTACCAAAAAAACCCTACAAAGCTTACTCGACGATCGTTGAGCTGGTTAAGCACAATCTCGATGATCACTTGCTCGACTATCTTGGTCATTGTTGCGTGTAGCATGATCGTCAAGCGCTCTTCCCACCCACTCGACAATCAAACACCAGTTTGGTTGGGCATAATGTATGAGCTCTTTCAATATTCATTAGATGGCTCTCAACTGTTTGATGGTGTTGCAGATTTTTTTAATATTATATTATATAGAAATGTTCGTGCCATGTTTGATAGTGACGTTTCTTTGATATGGAGCAAAAGAAAGTTTTCATGTTTCCATACTTACAACAACTTTTTTTATTGCAGGAAGAGCAAAAAGTTATTGAAGCACAAATAAGAGTGCGGCATCAGGAAATCCAGGATGAACAAGAAAGAATGAAAAAAAGGCAGGAAATAAGGTCATCAGAAGTTGAACATAATGATAACATAAACACATCACCTTCAGGTTCAGTATATGACATCCTTGCTATCCATGGAATTTAGTGTAGTGTGATTTGTTTGCGTTCTTTCCTATTTCAGAATAGTTAACTGATTAAATAGTTCCATGTTATTCCTCCAGTGTCTTCGCAGGCTTACCTAGAGCAAGAGTTTGGATTTGTTTCTTCACAAAGCTTATCCACCATTCCAGTTGACACTCGATCACTTATTAGACGGAGCAGGTTTGTGATTGATTATTTTCTTTTGAGATTTCACTTCGAATAGAAGTTAATATTACAAATTTATTGTGCTGATTTTGTTTAGAGTCATAGCTTTATCAATACCATTTATATTACATATTTATTGTGCTTGTTAATTACTGAGATGCTATGCCCCCACTTCTAGTTGACATTTTGATGGAAGTTCAACTCTTCTAAGAAGTCCCACCGAATCTAATTAATGAGAAGCATAAATTCACTTAACACACTTAAATTCATAGTTAATAAATGGGTAATTTAGTCATTTTTATGTTATCTGAGATTATTGGAAAACAAAGTGGAACCTACACAAGAATTTATTAGTCATGCAGAAATTACACATTAAGAATTGGAAGACTGTAACCCAATTGAAAACCACACAACATTGGATTTTCATGTTTTATCAAATTTGACTAGTCAATTTCACACTAAGCCAATGAAAAGATTGAATATTAAATAAAAACAAAGACACCGGATTTCCAAAATAGACGAAGGCTCTGTTTGGAGTGGTTGTGGGGGTCCTGGAAGCAGCGGTTGGAAACTATATCCATAAACAGCATAAACACAATTATATTGTTTCGAGGAACTATGTTTTCAATGTAGTTACTCTTAGGTTTTGGTGTTATATTTATTTTATGGCTCCATAGTTGTATGTCATATTAATATAAGAGTGTCTCCTTATTTCAATAATACAATATCATTTTCTCGCCCGTACTAATATGGTATCGGAGCTAGGTTTAGGGACCTGACTCTCACTCTATGCATTGCTCCTCCCTCACTCCCTTCTCCTCCCTCACTCTCTCGTCTGTTCTTCATGTTCCTAAATTTACTCAAAATCTTCTATCTATTTGTCAATTGACTAATTCTATGCACTGCTTAGTGACTTTTTTCCATCTTCTTGTATCTTTCAGGACCTGACGACGGGAAATGTGATTGGCTCTGGTAAATTGTGCGATGAACTGTAACCTATTTGACCCTCCAGATCTGTTTCTACTCCGCGTGCTCTTCATGTGGCTTCGTCTTCTACTTTGGATTCCTGACACTGTTGCCTTGGACATCCCTCTATCTCTGTTATGAAATTAATGTTTCCTGTCCTCTGTTTTAACATTTTTTGTTGTGATTTCTATGAACTGGGTAAGCACAAGCGGACATCTCTTCCTCGAATGC
The DNA here is from genome assembly GCA_039513925.1 of Platanthera zijinensis. Taxonomy (NCBI): domain Eukaryota; kingdom Viridiplantae; phylum Streptophyta; class Magnoliopsida; order Asparagales; family Orchidaceae; genus Platanthera; species Platanthera zijinensis. The sequence goes on along the minus strand of CM077094.1, from coordinate 152,769,211 downwards.
TCCCTTCTTGTGCTACGCCTTTTGAGTTTATTCATTATGATGTCTGGGGTCCTAGCCCGGTTACTTCTATTTCTGGGTGTAAATGGTTTGTCACTTTTATCGACTGTTTTTTTAGATACACATGAGTTTATCACATGAAAAGCAAATCCATAAAATGATTCAGCATTTCCATAAAATGATTATCACTCAATTCAATGCTACTATACGTATATTGCGAAGTGATAATGGTTGTGAGTACATTGCCTCTCACTTTGAACGCTACCTTTGTGACTTGAGTATATCCACCAAACTTCTTGTGTGTACACTCCTGCCCAAAATGGGGCCGCTCAGCGTAAGAATCGACACCCCCTGGAGGTCGCTTCGTTGTTTATTACTTCATATGCACCTACCCAAATACTACTGGGGGTACGCTATCCTCACGGCTACACATTTGATTATATGCTTATCAACTCGTATCATCAACCACAAAACTCCGTTAGAAGCTCTCAATATCCTTCCTAGTGAGCTCACTCCTCGTATCTTTGGCTGTGTGTGTTTTGTCCATATGCACCACACCTCTAAGCTTGATCCCCGGGCGCTTCAGTGTGTCTTCATTGGTTACTCGAACACCAAAAAAGGGTATACATGTTTTCATTCCGAAAAATGCAAGGCTTTTGTCTCCATGGATGTCACCTTCCATGAATCAGAGTTTTATTGCTGGAGCTCTCTTTAGGGGGAGACTGGTACCTTGGAAGTGAGCTCCTCAACCATTCCCCTACCTATATCTCCTTCATATCATCCTACTATCCCACCTGTGATTTTGCCGCCGTCTCTGCCACCTTGCCCTACTCCTCCGTACTCGTCGACGAAGGGGCATAAACAGTCAACTTGGGCACACTGTACCAGAATCCACGCCTGATCTGTCCACTAGTCCTCAATGTAACTGTGCTTCCACTCCTCATCCCTTATCTCATTATGTGACTTATGACTCATTGTCTTTCCAACATATAGCATTTGTCACTTCTCTGTCCTCCATTTTCATACCATATTCGTGGCAGGAAGCTCCGAGACATCAAAAGTGAAAAGATGCTATGCGGGAAGAGATGATAGCTCTTGAGAAGAATTGCACATGAGACCTTGTTTACCTTCCTCAAGGCAAGACCGTGGTTGGATGTAAGTGGATTTTTTCGCTGAAACAAAATTCCCAACCGTTACAAGGCTAGGTTGGTGGCTAAAGGATACACCCAAACGACCGGAATTGATTATCAGGAAACCTTTGCTCCTGTTGCAAAGATGAATTCTATCTGTATTCTGTTCTCGTGTGCTGCCTGCAAAGGGTGGAGTCTCAGCTAGTTGGACGTGAAGAATGTCTTCCTCCATGGAGATTTGGAAGAGGAAGTTTATGTCTCTACTGACTGGTCTTATCTCTGAGGGATCTGAGGGAAAGGAATGCAGACTGAAGAAAGCTCTATATGGCCTAAAATAATTCATGAGGCCTTGGTTTGGAAGGTTTCAACGAGCAATAATGACATTTGGATATACATAGTGTGATGCTGATTTTACCCTATTTGTAAAACACATACAAGGGAAACTGACGGAGCTGATAGTTTATGTGGATGACATTGTCATAACTGGGGATGACATGGAAGAAATAAAAAATCTGAAGATTAGATTGACTAGTGAATTTAAGGTCAAGGATCATGAGAACCTTAAGTACTTTCTTGGCATTGAAGTTGCTAGATCCAAACACGGTATCTTTATCTCACAGAGGAAGTACATCCTTGACCTGCTGGAGACTACGAGGATGACCGGATGAGCGGTGTAGACCTGCTGACACCCCCATTGAAGTGAACCATAAATTGGGAAGGGATGGTGGAGAATCTGTCACAGATATCAGTGGCTTTCAATGACTGGTGGGGAGACTCATCTACCTATCTCATACCCGCCCGAATATATCGTATGTTGTTGGAGTTATCAGCCAGTACATGCATGCTCCCAAATCACACCACTTAGATTCTGCCCATCGGATTGTCAAATATCTCAAAACCTCTCTAGGACATGACATCTTGTTCTCTCTGAACAAAGATTTATCCATTGAAGTTTTCACAGATGCTGATTGGGCAGGGTCAGTTGATGGTCGTAGATCCACTTCTGGGCATTGTATCTTGGTTGGAGGAAATCTGGTGATTTGGAGGAGCAAAAAACTTGTTGTTGCCAGATCCAGTACAAAAGCAAAATTTAGGGCTATGGCTCAGGGAATATGTGAAGGAATGTGGATTCGATCTCTTTTGCTTGAACTTGGGATTCGTGGCAAAGGCCTTATCCGACATTCTGACTATACTGTGATAACAAAGCCGCCATTAGCATCGTTCATAATCTTGTCCAACATGATCACACTAAACATGATGTAATCTCAAATTTAAGGTTTTGAAAATTTACTTGATTTTGATTTTTTAAACATTACTTTTAAATGAAAGTAGAAAAATTAGGGTTGGAATTTAAGAAACACGAGGGCCGAGCGAACAAATCGACTTTTGCGTGCGCAATTCAACGATGTCGCTCTGAGCTTTGAGAAGTTCGTTAACCTCGCTTGAGTGGTTCTCTCACGCGTTCACGAGTCGAACCTTCCACGGAACCCACACGGCCACAAGCAAAATCTGAATTTAAATAACTTATGGAATAACGATATTATTAGCAGTGCGAACGTAATGGCAAACCCATAAATTAATTAAGAGAATCATAAATTTAATACTAACACAAGGAGAGAGATCAAGTTTACCCAAATCAAAACACAAGGAATGGTTTTTCCGTTTTCTTCCACGATCGGGCTGAAGGCTTGCGGACGGGTTCGAACTGGCGAATAGGACACGACCTGAAGTGGGGTCGAAGTCGACGACCTGGTGTCCACTCCCGGTCGCCGGAATAGGGCTCCGAAGTCGACGGCGGCCGGGCTACGCCTCTAGGTGGCGTGTCAGACGAAGCGGACTTTCGCGCGAGGGTTAGCGACCAGCACTTTTGATAGAGCGGAACGACACGCGAGGTTGGAGGTGACACCGCTGCTGGAAGGAGGTCTCGGTGTCGGACTTGCGGGGTTCACCGACAATGAACAGGGAACGAGAAATGTCTCGCTCTTGTTCTGTCCGATCTTCCTTGTCTCCACTAAACAGGGCTTTTAAATAGACTAAATTTCCTCTATTTCTTTCCCTCTATAACACATGAAATCTCATAAATTTGATTCCTTTTGAAAATATTCTCCTCTAAATGAACTTTCCCAATAAATGATGAGATTTGAATTTTGAAATTTGAATTTGAAATCTATGCTTATGTAATTAATTTTGAGCTTGCCGCTATCGTTCTACTATTAGTAATACCAGACCTTTTTATTGAAGTCCCAACGTTCGGTCAAGCCGATGAGCCGGAAAGCAACACAAAGAAATGCAGGAAACAGAGTGCATGAAATAAAATAAGATAAAATGAATGCATAAAGGCTATAATGCGTCACAGGGCGCATCAATTTCCCTGGGATTGAAAGGGCTCGACCCCGACGAGACTTCGCAAAAGCTATCGATAGAAAGATCTGGGCGGCGCCGACGTAGCTCATCAGTGCCGATCTAAGAACTATCTGTGATGTCTTGTCCTCGCCATAAGACCAAATAACGTTGGTATGTCCCGTTGCGAGTGCAAAACTCTCGTACATCCAGAACCTGGTTTATCTCCTCAGTAATGGGTGTCTGCACTGGAGTTAAGTCTGGTGGAATCTCTAGAGCTGTCGTTGGTGGACTTGGGCTGGAACTAGGTGGATCTCCATAGAAAGGTGTCAGATCTGCCACGTTAAATATCGGCGAAGTACCGAATTCAGTGGGCAACTCTAGGGGATAGACATTCTCCCCGATGCGCTTCCGGATTCGGAAAGGACCAAACTTCCTCTGCTGTAACTTGTGGTATGTACCCAGAGTGAATCTCTGCTTCCTGAAATAAGCAAAATCCCAATCTCCCTCTGAAAAGTATAACTCCCGACGATGTCATTTGGCCAAGGTTTTATATTTTTCAGAGGTCGCTAGCAATATATTAATAATAGATTTATGCAATTCCTTTAAATAATAATCAACATGGGCTTCCGCACATCAAAGCCGCCAGAAATACAGTTCATCTGGATTGCAGGAAATCTCCCCTCCCCCAGAGGGAGTGGACGATCGACGGTAAATGATTGGTATAGGACACTCTGCAGCTTTTCTGCTCCCCAGAATCAATCTATCCGAAATCTGCCAGATTTAGTAGTTGAGCGATTAGTAGAGTTATTGAATGTAAATTCAGCCCGTGGCAGTATAAGATCCCATTGTTTTGGATTCTCCACAATCAAACACCTAAGAAGGTCCCCCAAACTCCTATTAACGACCTCAGTCTGCCCATCGGTCTGAGGGTGATATGCGCTGCTAAATTCGAGTTTGGTACCTAATCGGGCCCACAACGTCTTCCAAAAATATCCCATAAAACGAGTGTCCCTATCAGAAGTGATCGACCTTGGAATTTCGTGCAGTCTAACGATTTCTTTAAAAAAAAGTTTGGCGACGTGTACAACACTAGAAGTTTTCCTACACGGAATGAAATGTGCCATCTTCGAAAATCGGTGTACGACAACAAATATAGAATCAACCTTCCTCTGAGTGCGAGGAAGTCCTTCCACGAAGTCCATCGAGATGTCATCCCATGGCCGCTCAGGTATCGGTAAGGGGGTGTATAAGCCAGCGTTTTGTGCGTGTCCCTTATACAACTGACAGGTGGTACAATGCCTAATGAATTCAGTGACATCACGCTTCATATTTGGCCAATAATAACGTGCGCTAACGAGATCGTATAATTTAGACTGGCCTACGTGTCCACCTAACCCAGACGAGTGGAGCTCCCTAAGTAATGTCTCTCGAAGTGGTCCTTCGCAGATTGCAAAGGCGCGTGCCCCTAAACAGATAACCCTCACTGACGACGTACTGTGTGGTGGGATCAATGCCACTGTGCTGACATGAGCTCCAAATATCGTGAAAGAACGGATCAGTGACGTATAGGTTGCGCTGTGAATCTAAATCAATAATGCACGGCTGCAGGGTGACTAATAAATGTGTGCGACGACTAAGTGCGTCGGCTACACGGTTCGTGACTCCGGGTTTGTGCTTCAAGTGAAACGTGAACTCCTGTAGGTAAGCAGCCCACTTGGCATGACGTCTGATCTCCTTCTTGGGAGTTCAGATGTTTCAGAGCCTCATGATCAGTGTTCAGCACAAACTCGCGCTGAATCAGGTAGTGTCTCCAATGTCGGAGAGCCTGAACGATATCGTAGAACTCTAAGTCGTAGGTAGAATATCTAGTCTTCGCCTCGTTCAACTTCTCACTAAAGAATGCGATGGGGCGACCCTCCTGACTCAAAACTGCGCCAATGCCTACGATCGATGCTTCACAGTCAACCTCAAATTTTTTCTCAAAATTAGGCAATGCTAATACAGGTGCACTCGTGAGTCTCTCTTTAACCAAAAGAAATGCTCGCTCGGCTTCCTCAGTCCAAACAAACAATCCCTTTTTCAGACAACCAGTCACAGGTGCTATCAAGGTACTAAAGTTTCAAATAAATCGTCGATAAAAAGAGGCTAGCCCATGAAATCCTCGAGCCTCAGTAATCGTCCTAGGACTAGGCCAGGATTCTATCGCTTTGATCTTCTCTCTATCAACTATAATGCCCTCAGAAGAAACGATATATCCTAAGAAGGTCAGACTGTCAGTCAAAAATGTGCATTCCTTCAAATTTATATATAATTTATTTTCACGTAGTATATCCAAGACCTGTCTAAGATGAATCATGTGCTGACCCTGATCAGTGCTATAAATCAAAATATCGTCAAAGTATACCACTACGCAAATTCCTATGAGTGGCCTAAGCACTTGATTCATCACTCGCATAAACGTACTGGGAGCATTGGATAGCCCAAAAGGCATGACTAGCCACTCGTACAATCCTTCCTTAGTTTTAAACGTAGTCTTCCATTCGTCCCCAGGTCGAATTCTAATCTGGTGGTATCCACTTTTTAAATCAATCTTTGAAAATACTCGGGATCCACTAAGCATATCTAACATGTCATACAATCGGGGAATCGAAAAACGATATTTGATTGTAATTTTATTTATCGCTCGACTATCCACACACATACGCCATGCCCCATCTTTCTTAGGAACTAGGAGTGCGGGGACGGCGCACGGACTCATACTCTCCCTAACGTGACCCTTCGAAATCAGATCGGTCACTTGCCTATGTAGCTCCTTATGCTCTTTCGGGCTCATGCGATAGTGGGGTAAATGAGGTAAGCTAACTCCTGGGATGAGGTCTATGCAGTGTTGTATGTCTCTCATCGGGGGTAGCTGATTGGGAAGCTCCTCCGACATGATCTCAGAGAACTCATCTATGAGGGGATGCACCGTACTAGGAATGTCTAATGTAGCGGGGGTGGTATCGATACCGGATAACATATAGACGATCTCGCTATCCCTCATCTCCTCCTGGAATTGGGATCCAGTCAGTAACATGGTGGCGGAGGGGGAAGATATCGCTGAGACAATGGTAGAAGGGGGTGAAGTCGTCTCTGGGGCTTTGGGGACAAAGCTATTCTTCTGGGGGAGAAGAACGATCTTGCGACCATTGCGCTCGAAGGAGTGAGAGTTCTTCACATCATCATGAACTACGTGTCTATCGTACTGCCAAGGTCGTCCCAGCAGAATGTGACATACCTCGATAGTAGCTACATGACACCAAACAACGTCCTGATACGTATTGCCTATGAAAAACTCTACGAGACACTGGTGCGTGATGGGAATGGTAGTGCTACTAGTGACCCATGACAGACTATAGAGTTTTCCTAAGCGCTGCGTTTTTAATTTCAGCTTATCCACCATGTGTTGAGAAACAAAGTTCTCCATACTACTACTGTCTATAATGATGGAGCAAAACTGTCCCTGTATGCGTGCGGTGGTACGAAAGATGTTGTTTCTCAACCACTCGTCGTCAATAGGGGTTTTGGGCGTTAGGAGACTATGCTGAAAAACACACACTAACTGCTCAAGTTGTTCTCCCTCAACTTCATACTCACTCTCCAACTCAGCCTCAGGGGTCAGGTCTGTCTGGGAGTCACTAAGAAAGACACCATACTCGGGTTCTGATCCACTCTCAAAATCGACGATGGCGACGAAGTGGCTTCGCGGACACTCAGAAGACTTATGACCCGACTCCATACACTTAAAACATCTAAACGTCCCAGGCTGAGGTCTTGTGCCTACAATCTCCTTGCCCTTGTTGGGAGGGGCGGGGAGTGCTGGGGTGCTCGTGGACGCTACCGGTCGAGAGGACCCGACAGGAGTGAAAGTGTGAGTCGGGTGGGACTTGTTAGTCGTCTTATTCCCAAATGTTTGTTTCTGCAGTGCCTCTATTCTATGTGCGTGACTCGTAACCTCTCCTAAATCCTTGTAATCAAGGAGCTCCAATTGATCTCGAATGGAGTAGCGTAACCCGTTCACATAACAGGAAACAGTCATGTCATCGTCCTCTCGGAGGTCGAGACGAGACTGCAAGACTAGGGACTCGTTTGTGTACTCATCGACAGATAGTTTGTCCTGTTGTAGTTTATGGAACCTACGGTACATGGTTTGCATGTAGTCAGACGGAACGTATCTCTTACGCAGTTGAGTTTTGAAGTCGTTCCATGTTGTGATCGGGGGCATACCTAAATTGAACCTAGACCGTTCTAATTGTCCCCACCAAACTAACGCGGATCCTTTAAGTCTAAGCGTGACATGCTCAATTTGCCTAGTTTGGGGCAATTGTTTCTAAGCCAGGAAACGATCCATTCGTTCACACCATTCAAGGCAACTCTCGGGCTCTATTCGCCCTTCGAAATCACCCATGATTCCCACATCCCAACGTGGTTGGTGACGTGGTTCGTTGTGTGCTTCCGGATCCGGGCGTGGAAGTTCCCGAGGCCTGTGGTAGGGTCGTTTTCGGCCAACGGGGTAGGTGTTCGATTGGTGTGCAAGGTTCTTTCAATATTATTAACCGACGTGCACAGTCCGTTCATGATGTGTGACACTACCCATACCGGCGGTGAGCGTCTCGACGGTTTTCATTAAATCACTCACGCGTCGGGCCAAATCTCCAACGCTATTTTCTAATTGATCGACCCGTTTCTCCATCGATAAATTCAAAATATATTTTTGTTTTGTTGACAAAATTTTATTTTAAAATAGAGAGCTCCCGAGCGAAAAAAATGGTTTTTATTATTATTAAGAAAAACAAATTCTTTATTATTATTATTTTTTTGAAGGAAAATAAAAACAAATTTTAAATTAAAATTTCTCCTTTTTTTAATATTGAAAAATTAAGATCGTCGGATTGTCGGATTCACGATAGAAGTGAAGCGAATCCCTTTGATACCAAACTGATGTAATCTCAAATTTAAGGTTTTGAAAATTTACTTGATTTTGATTTTTTTAAACTTTCCTTTCAATGAAAGTAGGAAAATTAGGGTTGAAATTTAAGAAACACGAGGGCCGAGCGACCAAATCGACTTTTGCGCACGCAATTTAACGACGTCGCTCTGAGCTTTGAGAAGTTCGTTAACCTCGCTTGAGTGGTTCTCTCACGCGTTCACGAGTCGAACCTTCCACGGAACCCACACGGCCACAAGCAAAATCTGAATTTAAATAACTTATGGAATAACGATATTATTAGCAGTGCGAACGTAACGACAAACCCATAAATTAATTAAGAGAAGTATAAATTTAATACTAACACAAGGAGAGGGATCGAGTTTACCCAAATCAAAGCACAAGGAATGGTTTTCCCGTTTTCTTCTGCGATCGGGCTGAAGGCTTGCGGACGGGTTCGAACTGGCGAATAGGACACAGCCGGAAGTGGGGTCGAAGTCGACGGCCTGATGTCCACTCCCGGTCGCCGGAATAGGGCTCCGAAGTCGACGGCGGCCGGGCTACGCCTCTAGGTGGCGTGTCGGACGAAGCGGACTTCCGCGCGAGGGTTGGCGGCTAGCACTTTGGACGGAGCAGAACGACGCGCGAGGCTGGAGGTGACGCCGCTGCTGGAAGGAGGGCTCGGTGTCGGGCTTGCGGGGTTCGCCGGCAATGAACAGGGAACGAGAAATTTCTCGTTCTTGTTCTGTCCGGTCTTCCTTGTCTCCACTAAACGAGGCTTTTAAATAGACTAAATTTCCCCTATTTTTTTCCCTCTATAACACATGAAATCTCATAAATTTGATTCCTTTTGAAAATATTCTCCTCTAAATGAACTTTCCCAATAAATGATGAAATTTGAATTTTGAAATTTGAATTTGAAATCTATGCTTATGTAATTAATTTTGGGGTTGCCGCTATCGTTCTACTACTAGTAATACTAGACCTCTTTATTGAAGTCTCAACGGTCGGTTAAGCCGATGAGCCGGAAAGCAACACAAAGAAATGTAGGAAACAGAGTGGATGAAATAAAATAAAATAAAATGAATGCATAAAGGCTATGATGCGTCGCAGGGCGCATCAAAACATGTGGAAGTCGATCAACATTTCATCAAGGAAAACATAGTGAGAAGAGTTATTAGCACTCCTTTTGTCCCCTCTGATCAACAACTGTCTGATGTGCTTACAAATGCTTTGTCTCATAGGTGTTTTGGTAACATTATATGCAAGTTAGGTGTGACTGATATCACAAGCCCAACTTGAGGGGCAGTGTTAGGTTTTAGTGTTATATTTATTTTATGACTCCATGATTGTAACTCATATATATAGAGGAGTGTCTGCTTATTTCAATAATACAATATCATTTTCATGAGGAGTGTCTGCTTATTTCAATAATACAATATCATTTTCATGAGGGTTTGCTTATTTCAATAATCCAATATCATTTTCTCCGATGCTAACAGTTACCAACGTGAAATTAATTTTATCTGTTTGACAACATGGAAATGTGGTGGATGTTTATATCAAAATCATTATCTCATCCAAAGATCTCAAACAACTTTCTCGAAGCAAAAAATCAACATTAATATTTTATTAGCAGAATGGATTGTGAGTCACATAACCATAATATATTACCATATCTTAATACAGACAGACATGTGACACAAGATAAATCTATAAGCGGTGAATTAACGATGCGCTAACCCTACATGCAATGCAAATGAACATGTGACAAATGCAATGAACCTAAACACCGTCTACCTAATGGTTGGATGCGTGGATGTGTGACTACATGCAATCCTAAGTGAAGTGTCGGGGAAACAACTCGACAACTCTAAATGACTATATGTAAGATGCAAGATCTGATGTCAAAATCAAATTATGCAATAAATAATCAAATCAAACTTAGATAATTTTAGCAAAAGCAAAATAATTTTTTTAAGCGAACAAGCAACGATTTTCCTCCGCGTGCAGGGCCAAAACAAAGTGCGCGACAAATGGTTCCTGCAAATCATAAAGTAATATAAAACAAAATACCACAATACTAGATATCCAATCAAGCCTAAGTCACAACACCGTATAGTAATGTTGAAAACAAGAGTCTATGCAATAATTAAACACTCACAAGATATGGGGGCTGCCCGAGGCGCGGAGATTCAGTGGATGATGGCGCGGTGGAGATGATCTGAAAGGGAAACAAGAGCCGGTTGGACTAGATCTGGCTGTATGGAGTGGGATCGGGCTTTGGGAGGGTAGTTCGGGGTGGTTGATGACTGTTTTGGAAAGTGGGGGACTGGTTTTGAGCGTATCTGGGTGGAGATGGCTGTTTTGGAAGGTGGGGGACTGGTTTGGGCGGACTGGATGCATAATAGGGTAGCTGGCAGGAGGCGGGGGTGGCTGTTGGGGGCTGGATCTGGGTGGACTTGCTGGACAGCAGGGTGGGAGGGAGTTTTGGGGGAGAACGAGGGAGGAGGTGCACTAGTTGGAGGGCTGTAGGGGCGGCTGTTGCGGGGCAGCAGGGAGGAGACGGCGACAGGCTGTTTTGAGAGTTGTAGGGTGGCGGCTGGCTGTTGGAGAGATATGGGGATGGCGGTGGAGGGATTTGAGGGTGGAGGAAGGTGGCTAGGGGTAGGGGATATCTTTAGGAAGCGGGAGAAGGCCTAGGATTTGTCACCTAGGGTTCCACGTAGTCGGCACTGTGGAGAGATCACTGGAATCAGGGAATGTTGATCTCCATATTCTACAGTCGCCTCCAAGCAGTCCCCTACTTTTATTTATATGAAAACAACATTAAGGTATCCCTTACATCAACGACTATGATTGACCGTTAATGTAAATGACCCGATTACGCTAAATAAAGATTGAAAAATGCAATATTATATATGAAAATGTAAGTAAACAAAAAACCGGACTCATCCGCGGAGGTTGATCTTCAATCTGGCAAGTAGCCAATTGGCTCCGAACGGGCCCAAAACTCGTCCTCCGTCACGGTTCCGCTTCATTGTTTCGCATAAACATGCCTCTTGTACAGAAAAAAAATAAAGAATGAGTAATAGAATTTGATAAGTTTAAACAAAGCTTTGAACAGAACTGAAGCACAAATTGTCAAAATATTCGGCTATTGGACTCATTTGGGAAGCAGAAATTCTGACTATCATAACTCCTAGAACAATTGATCAAATCTATAAAATCAACTGGATCGAGAAAAGGGTCAACTTTGGTAGGGATTTTCTCATGCCAACAATTTTTTTTATAGGTAAACAGAGAATGTGGGAGGGAGGGGAGGTGGGGGTGGGGCTGGGGGGGTGGGGAGGGAATAGAGGTGGCTGACCTTCGTGACTATTCTGTTAGGGTCCAGGACTTTGTTATTTAGTCGATTAGTCCACTGGGCTAGGGAGGCAATGAATTATTAGTATTGTTATTATTATTATTTACAGATTTGGTTCTTGTCTCCCCTACCTTAGCTAATTTGCTCCAGTACATGCCACTCAAGACTCCTTGGGAAGTCAACAAGCTGAGGCTTCCTCCATCTCCAATTTTACTAACTGACTCCCCCCTTTTCAATTCTACTCTCCGGCGCCTCCTCCCTCTTCAATTAGACTTAATCGACGCCTCCTCTCTCTTTGGTTCCACTCATTGACACCTCCTTTCTCTGCAAGAACTCTCCTTTTCTTCACCTACCTTCGTCTCCTACTATCTGGCTATGAAGCACTGAGACGGAAACGGGATACGAGATACGATATGAAACAGATACGAGAAACGTGATTTAAAAAAAAATAAGGATACCGGAAACGTTTTTAATTATTTTTAATTATTTTAATATAAGTATTAATTAATATAAGAATAAAATAACTAACAAATTATTTGTACATATCTTGAATTGTAACGAAAAAATTCTAATAAGACTATATTATATATCATTGACATTTCATATATTGTTATAAATGACATTCAAGAAAACAACCATCATAAATAACAATATATCACATGTCCACATCAATACATCGTTACATCAATTGATCATTGTTTGTTACATTCACATGCAACATATCAAGTTTAAAAATTAAACATTCTCTCCAATAGTATCAACTTCATCATCTTCTTCAATAATCGAGGGCTCCAATCTTGATTCATCAAGCGATAGATTAACTATCTCAAGTGTACTTACATCTTTGAATGACTCAAAACCATCGCCCGCAATACCCTACAATATAGACTCTCTTTCATTGTATTTTTGATCTCTTCTAGAAAGAAGTCGAAGATTGCTATGAATATTTATTAAATCTTCACGTTGTGATGTCATTCTATTTTTTTTCATTAAATGGATAAAAGAGTAAGTACTCCAATTTCTCTCGACGCATGAAGAAGATGATGGTTGTACTAATAGTTTCAATGCAATGGTTTGAAGCAAATGAGCCGACGAGCCATGATTTATCCACCAAGTCTTTGGATCTATGAGATAACGATTTTAAATTGAATCATAATCATTGAAATCCCTCGATTTGTCAATGAACTCTGCATACTCCTTGACGACCACATTACGCTCCATTAAGTTTGGAAAGTATTTTTCCAAGTATTTAATTCTTTCTTTGCTAACTTCCAGATCTTTATGAGAAGCAACTTTATTTGGATCCTCCGCTAGCCATTGTTCACTATAATATCTAGTGAAAAAAAATTGTGTTAAAAATAAATTATACAAAAGACAAAAATATAAATTTATAATTAAAAAGATAAGTACCTTAGATTCAATGAGTGCGCAAAGCAATGAAGCAGAGCATTATTCTTGTTCCAACGATCCACTAAGATAACATGTACTACCTCAAAAAAGGTAGACATATCTTTTTTCCTCTCATGAGAGTAGATAGCCTTCCTCACTCTTTCAATCATTGTATCTGTTGGATCTCTAGTTGGATTTGGGCTAGGTTCACTAAGTTAGGCTGAGTCTGACCCCATTATATAGCCAGGGTCATGTCTAGTAGTTCTAGTGTTGTAGGCTGTCCCTTTAGCTTTACCATTTTGGACCAGCCAGCAAAGGACTTCAGAGACTCAGACTTAGCAGTTTTCAGAAGACAGTGATCAGTTCGAAATTCTTCGAACTCAGCTCGACGATCGTCGATCTCCGATCGACGAACTCAGAGTTAATTCTCTGTGCTGAGCTCGACGATATTCGAGCTCAGGTCGACGTTTAGTTTTTCTTCAGACAGATTCTCAGCTCGACGAACTCAGAGTACAGAATTGGAAAGTATTTCTCAGTTAGCAGTTTGCAGAGCTCAGGTCGACGAACTGGAATTCTTTGGTCGATGATCTTGGATCTTAGGTCGACGAATTCCGTTCAGCGTTCGACGTTTTCTGTTCTGTTCCAGAATGAGTTTTTCCTTCTTCTGTTCCTTATTTTCTCTATTTATTAGCAGTATTATTATGAGTATTTAATGTAAATATTCTTCTAAATATAGCCGTTATTGGCTGCATTAAATATGACATTCATCGGAATAATTATTTGCTTATTCTATCAAGGACAGTTGGGGAAACTACTTAATGCTTTTATTCCAGCCGTTTTCAATTCTCCAGGTCAGCCAGCATTTATGGAAAGAATTCAAAATTCAAAGAGAATTTTTAATTGCTAGTAGAATAAAAGAGATTCTCTCTTTTTCGAGACATAGAGTTACAAAGAGAGAGAGAAGAAATTAGAAGCACTGACAGAGAACTTTGATCAAGCAGTCGACTCTTTCATTCTCTCTCAACGCTTTTCTTACTCTGCCAATACTCAAGACTGAAGAAGAACAAAATATCAAAATCAAGAGTCTTCTTCAACTTCTATTCCAGAAATTTATAGACATCTTTTTCAACATCAGTCATTGGATTTCCTGGGCCTTGGCAGATCAAGCTGAAGACCTACTCACCCTTCAGCAAAGCTCATTCTGCCTGAAGTATTCAACTTCTCAGAAGGAGCTTTGACAACGCAAGAATCCACATAGTCTTCTCAAGTTGTATTGAGAAAAGATAAGACTTCCATCAAACTCTTTCCACCCCATTGTACAGGGTTTTAACTCCCTTCAAAAGTTAGTCTGGTTGACAAATCTCCCTCCAAAAGACTTGAAGTTGGTTTTTGGGCACCTGATCAAAAGTCTAAAGGGTTTCCTGATCTACCTAAATCAGATCTTGTGGTGGCAGTCACCTGATCAAAACTTGCTAGTGGATTCCTACCAAGGGTGGTAGAAGAGTGGATGTACCCAAGTTTAGAGAAACCACTATAAACTTCTTGTGTCGTCTGGTTGCTCCTTTTCTATTTGTTTTGCTTTTTGCTGGAATAGTTAGTCTAGTTTTTTGTTCTTAACTGTTATATGGTATCACTATTTTACTCTGATATAAACATTAAAAAGAACCAAAGTTTTTAATACTCTATTCACCCCACTCTAGAGTAATCAGATCTAACCCCTCCTTTTAATTGGTATCACATTGCCCATGATCACATTGCCAAACAATAATTTTTAGTGATGTGTGCTGTGGTGAATAAGAAAGCCGTTAATTGGGCTAAGATTTTGTTCAATCTGATTAGGAAGAAGAACAACAAGAAGGAAGTTTGTTTTAGAAGGATTCTTGGAATCTTCTTTCATGCCAAGGCAGCTGAATCCCTGGTCGCCCCGACCATATTCATCAACGCCTCTAAGAGGCTGACCTGCGCCTTGTTTGGCAGGTGGGAGAGGAGCATCCCAAAGCCTTCCAGGGCTTCCTCCTCAACAACTTCTGAGAGTACTAGGGCAGTTACAGCTACTCCCCACCTCGCAGAGGACAGTTCAATTCCTCCTCCTCCCCTCGTTCCAACTCCTTCCACATCCATCCAACAACCTTCTCCAGCTCCAGAACATCAACCCACACCTACACCTACACCTCCTGCTAGCCCCATCCACCATTCTTCACCAATACATCATCCTACACCTCCCCAGTCCCCCATTTCATCCCCAGTTCAACAACAACATCAATAACATCAACACCAACTTCTAGAACAACCTCTATCTCCAGATTCTGCTACTCCACCTCTTTCACCCCTTCCATCTCATCTTGCAGACATACCTCAACTCCAAAATCTCACTTCACTACCTTCTTTCAATCTTATTTCCTCTCCAAGCAATTCTTTATCACCTTCAGATGAACCAATGACAGATTGTCATCCCTCATCATCTTCCATCATCAATCCATCTGTCTCTATCCAAACCCCACCAGAATTCTTAGAATCCCCTTCACCCTCCATCTCTTCCATCTTGGAATCCATCACACCACTTCTGAAACAGCTGATAGCGGAGGCCATCTCACCTCTTGCTTCCTCTATCTCAACCCTTGCTGCTCAACTTGCTTTCTTCCCTATCCCATCTTCTTCTGTCAGGGGCCTGGCTCTAGTAGCCACTGAAATCAGGCAGGGGGAGATACTCAGTGAAGAAGTTGCCCCAGCAGCTCCTGCAGCAGCAGCAGTTGAAGATTTTGCAGCAGCAGTTTCAGATGTCGATATTGATATTCTTGATACAGAAATTACAGATGCAGATCTTGTTGAATTCTTGGAAATTGATATTGAAACTCCTGAAGAACCCTTGGAAATTCTTTATGGAGATTGCTTCATTGCTCCAGACTTTGACCTGCAATCAGTTCTAAATCATTTTGATCTTTTGTTCAGAGACTGTCTTCCTTTTGTTTCTTTTCAATTATGTACATATATTGTTTGTTATTCTACCCCCATCACTTCAGAGAACTTGCAGCAGATTCAAAAGAGTTTTGAAGCTCCTGAGTCTGAACTCAATTTAGTTCCAGAGGCCGGGCTTATCCAAGTGGCTGAGGATGATCTCTCTGAGCCCAAGGCTCTTTCTCCTCCCACTTTTGTCTTCTCTACATCACCTTTGCCTGACTTTGATGAAATCCTTGCTGAGGACATGGATCAGGAAGCAGAAGTTCCTACTAAAGATATTCTTCCTCCAGTTATCCCTCCTCCAGCTGAAAAGGAAATTCCAAAAGATGTTATTGCTGAGATTGATGCTATGTATGATAATCCTCAAGGATCTTTTGATGATGTTCAAGATGATGACTCAGATTCTGATGACAGTAAAAAGAAAGTGTCTAAGAAAAGGAAAGCCCCACCTAAGGCTGTTCCAAAGCCTAATCCTCATAATGACACTCCATATTACATTTTGCAGAAGATCACTCCCTATCCTGGAATGACACAATGGATGTGGCTGTCAAAGAATGAGCAGAAAGAAAGGAAGAAGAGGAGAAGGTACGGGTCTCCTTCTAGACAGTTCAGGAAAGACCCTCCTCCTCCTTCTTCAGGCCCCTCAGGCAACATCTCTCAGAATTCTGCTTCTGTTACCAGGACCTATCAAAGACAACCCAGGCAAAACAATCAACAACAGTCTTCTACAAGCAATCCACCTCCAGATTCCTCTAAGAAAGTGCCTACTGAAGAATCAATGCAGGGTTCTGGTCCAAAAAGGCCAGAGTCTCCACCTATTCCTTTTGTTGATCCTGAACAGGAGACTTCTGCCAAGATGGCCAAATTCCATAAACTTATAGGACTTTCTCAAATCAACAAAGATAAAGCTGAAGGCAAAGACATATCTCAATATTCAACTATGTCAGCTTACAAAAAAGAAGAATTAAAAAGGTATACTAAGGCTAATAAGTTTTTCAATGTTGATGATTATATGAAACTGCACCCAGAAGCTGTTGTACCCAGAACTTCATCCCAAACTGTGATTGGAGCATCTGATATGTACATGTCAAAGAAAGAAGCTGCCAATCCTAACAGGGAAATCAAATTCAAACAACCTGCTGAAGGATCAGACAAAGATAAAGCCAAGCAGAGAAAATGAATCTATTTTCTTTGATTTTCTTATTCACTTTTGAACTCTAATTTTTGTTTGTGTCATGAAGCACAATCTTGTGAATATCTGCTGAATATTTTGTTCTGTCAGATATATTTTCCTTCTGCTTTATGATGGTTTGTTTTTGTTTTGTATTAGTGACCTCACCCAAATAGGGGGAGATTGTTGGATCCCTAGTTGGATTTGGGCTAGGTTCACTAAGTTAGGCTGAGTCTGACCCCATTGTATAGCCAGGGTCATGTCTAGTAGTCCTAGTGTTGCAGGCTAAGTCCCTTTAGCTGTACCATCTTGGACCAGCCAACAAAGGACCTCAGAGACTCAGACTTAGCAGTTTTCAGAAGACAGTGATCAGTTCGAAATTCTTCGAACTCAGCTCGACGATCGTCGATCTCCGATCGATGAACTCAGAGTTAATTCTCTGTGCTGAGCTCGACGATATTCGAGCTCAGGTCGGCGTTTAGTTTTTCTTCAGACAGATTCTCAGCTCGACGAACTCAAAGTGCAGAATTGGAAAGTATTTCTCAGTTAGCAGTTCGCAGAGCTCAGGTCGACGAACTGGAATTCTTTGGTCGACGATCTTGGATCTCAGGTCGACGAATTCCGTTCAGCGTTCGACGTTTTCTATTCTGTTCCAGAATGAGTTTTCCCTTCTTCTGTTCCTTATTTTCTCTATTTATTAGCAGTATTATTCTGAGTATTTAATGCAAATATTCTTCTGAATATAGCCGTTATTGGCTGCATTAAATATGACATTCATCAGAATAATTATTTGCTTATTCTATCAAGGACAGTTGGGGAAACTCCTTAATGCTTTTATTCCAGCCGTTTTCAATTCTCCA
This sequence comes from Platanthera zijinensis, assembly GCA_039513925.1. Classification (NCBI taxonomy): domain Eukaryota; kingdom Viridiplantae; phylum Streptophyta; class Magnoliopsida; order Asparagales; family Orchidaceae; genus Platanthera; species Platanthera zijinensis. Next base: position 152,751,030 of record CM077094.1, on the reverse strand, counting down.
GGTCAGCCAACATTTATGGAAAGAATTCAAAATTCAAAGAGAATTTTTAATTGGCAGTAGAATAAAAGAGATTCTCTCTTTTTCGAGACAGAGTTACAAAGAGAGAGAGAAGAAATTAGAAGCACTGACAGGGAACTTTGATCAAGCAGTCGACTCTTTCATTCTCTCTCAACGCTTTCTTACTCTGCCAATACTCAAGACTGAAGAAGAACAAAACATCAAAATCAAGAGTCATTTTCAACTTTTGTTTCAGAAATCTATAGACATCTTTTTCAACATCAGTCATTGGATTTCCTGGACCTTGGTAGATCAAGCTGAAGACCTACTCATCCTTAAGCAAAGCTCATTTTCCCTGAAGCATTCAACTTCTCAGAAGGAGCTTTGACAACACAAGAATCCACATAGTCTTCTCAAGTTGTATTGAGAAAAGAGAAGACTTCCATCAAACTCTTTCCACCCCATTGTACAGGGTTTTAATTCCCTTCAAAAGTTAGTCTGGTTGACAAGTCTCCCTCCAAAAGACTTGAAGTTGGTTTTTGGGCACCTGATCAAAAGCCTAAAGGATTTCCTGATCTACCTGAATCAGATCTTGTGGTGGCAGTCACCTGATCAAAACCTACTAGTGGATTCCTACCAAGGGTGGTAGAAGAGTGGATGTACCCAAGTTTAGGGGAACCACTATAAACTTCTTATGTCGTCTGGTTGCTCCTTTTCTATTTGTTTTGCTTTTTGCTGTGTTTGTGATTGCTGGAATAGTTAGTCTAGTTTCTTGTTTTTAACTGTTATATGGTATCACTATTTTACTCTGATATAAACATTAAAAAGAACCAAAGTTTTTAATACTCTATTCACCCCCCCTCTAGAGTAATCAGATCTAACCCCTCCTTTCAGTATCCCACATATAATATACTAGGTGAAGACAAGGCTTATCTGTATCGCAAATGCGAATCATGTCATATATTGGAGCGGTAAATGGAAAGAATATACTCAATGGAATCCCATTAATCATCATCCAAGACCTTCTCTTTCACATGTCTTGCCTTTTCCATATCATTATCACGATATAGAAGCCAATGATCACTGATAATCATTCTTTGAAGTTCATTCTTTATAAGTTTGAATTGTTTTAACATGTTGATAATTGATGCAAAACGAGTTTCGACAATAGATAATAATTTCAAGTTCAAAAACTCATTAAACATAGCTAATCTCATTGAATGATTCATTATATATTTTTTAATGAACATGACATCATCACCAATATGGGTAGTTCTCGAGCATTCTTCATACGTAACCACATTATTCTCTGAATTCTTAGTGACACATATGTTCTTCAAAAGTAGATTGAGAGTGTGCACCACATAAGGAGTCCAAAAAATTGATGGAAACTCACTCTCAATTAGTTGACCCGCCCCCTTGCAATTCGTCGCATTATTCGTTATTCCTTGAACCATTTTTTCATATCCGATTTCTAAAATTGCCTCTTTGATTAAATAGCCAATGAAATACTTGTCCTTAGTATGACCTTCACAGTTAACCGCTTTCAAGAACATTGCTTTTGAATCAGTTATTGCGTTTAAATTAATGAGTGGTCTTCTTTGTAGATCGCTCCATCCATCAGTTGCAATACTAACTCCTTTCTCTACCCACATCCCTCGAATGAGAGCTAATCTTTTTTCAATTTCGATCTTCTTCTTCAACAACAATTTCGTTCTTAGTGAATTATATTCGGGTGGCACGTATTCCAGAAGGTTATGACTCCCTCAAATAAGGATTTCTTGCTAGATTGAAAGACAACCCCGCCGAATAACATGCCCTAACAATTAAATCATCTAAATGAGCTCTATCCTCATTATTGAATGCACTAGAAATTAGATTCTTTCCTCTACCGCTTGGATCATCTTTTCTTCTCCGCTTATCACCAACACTCCCAATACTTCCAACTCCACTTGAAGTACTTGGAGCTACCGGTATAAATTTAGGAAGTCTTCGCTCAATAAGATCTTGAGCATCTTTATCTTCCTTCAACATGTCCTTGTATGTAGAACCCGGAACCTTGTTACATGCTCCAATTCCCCTATTCTTGATCCTCAATAAATGACCTTTCACATGATCGTATGAGCTTTTGTAAGGCTTATCACAAAAATTATGTCCAACTTATACTTCCACCTCCTTCAATTAACTTGTTCCCTCTTGTCACATATTTCCAAAGTGGCTTTTCGTCATTTTCACTAACGCCGCTACTTGAATCCATTGTATGGAAGATAAGACCTAATTTAAAAAAAATAAAAGAGGGGGTGTTGACAAATGATAATTAAAAAATTCCCAGTAATAATAAATGTGAATTGTAAATTATGTAAATGAGCAGAAATAGTATAACGAAGTCTTGTGAATAACATGTAACCTCCTTACTCTTCCGAAGGATGCTGGGTTGTGATGTAACTGCTAAAACTGTCTTGCTGAAGGAGATATTTATATCTATATCATCAAATCAACATCATAAGTTCAAGATCTTTGAAAAATAAATTCTCATAAACACCCTAAATTGCTGCAATTTATAATCTTTGATATGCAAGGGAAAAGGTCAAATTCTACTTGCAAAATTCATAATGAAATAGAATTATAATCCTTCATATGTTTTGACTTCAAATATTTTTAGATTTTTAAATGCATGTGGTATACCAATTAAGCAGCACACTCAAGAACCTCCATTAATGGCATTAACAGAAGTTATATAAGAGATCATTTTTAATGGACTCAAAAGTTTAGGGATCCTACATAATTTTTTAAGACCTAAAAGAATCAATGCAAAACTAAAGTGAATACTGAAGAGAACAAGTGACTGGTAATTGGTAAATATTGCAGAAAAATGAGAGATAAAAATTAAATGTACAAAATCATTGTTTAGGAATGACAAAAAATCACATTTCACCTGTACATAATCACTCGGGCAATTAATCACATTTCAGGTTGAAGGAGAAGAAGACTTACCGGCGACATGCTGACAGGTCGGGACTTCAGGAGAAAGACTGCAGGAGAAAGATTTCGGACCTAGGGCAAATAATCACAGACTTGGGACCTAGGACAAATAATCACATTAAGAAGAAGAAGAAGAATCCCAATTGCGGAATCAGCGGTGCTGATTTCCGCGGAATCGCGTATCCCAATTGTGGGATATGCAATTCCGATTTTATTTTATTTTTTATTAAAAAAACATTTCCTATAGTTTTGGAAGCGCGTTTCCAAGCATTTTCGGGTGTTTCCCGTATCCGAAACGCGTTCGAGCCGATACGTAGATCATTTTTAAGTATTTGTGCTTCGTAGTTACGGGTACTCTCGAGACAGCCTAAATTAAGACTCCATTTTCACCACGGATTCTCACCGGGGATAGAGACATAAAAGGAGTTCAAGTTCTTCCTTTTCTTCCTCCGTTGATCATCGTCCTATAAAAGATTCATACGATTGTAAAGAAGAAAGTAGAAATTGTACTTTATTATCATGTTCCAAGAGAAACCTTTGGAAGCAACATTCGTGGGCATGACAGCCTTTGTTACGGATCTCCACGACGACGAGCCCAAATGGCAAGTCTACACTCGCCGGACGCGTATATCACAGGGAACCACCGAGACCACGAAGGATAATTAATATTTATTATGTTCTATGTTTGACTATCACATTTTTAGTATTTCGTGTCTTTCCTAATTTTAGTTTTTTCCCTTTTGTATTCGCCCCTCGCTTCTATAAGAGGGCGCGTGAACCTTGTATTCGGTATCCTGGATGAATGTATGTTTCTCTCTTCGAATCTCTAACCCTAGCCTCCTTTCTCTTCCCCTCTCTTCCTCTTCCTCTCTCTCTCCCTTTCCCCGACTCAGACCGCCGCCCATCCCCCTTTCACCCCCGGAACCTAACAAAGTGGTCCGACCTGCCCATCCGCCCGCCACCACCGGTCGCCAGAGTTCCAGCGCCCGCCGAAGCCCGCGCCACACCGCAACCAACCCCGCGTGTGCATTACGCGCTGTTTCGCGCTGCTGCCTCACCGCACTTCCACGCGGTGTCCAGACCGCCACCGCGCCGCTGCCCTGCACCGCACACTAGCCACTGTCGCAACCAGGGCCGCTCCCAGCCGCTGCCCACCGCTGCCCACCGCCTCCAATCCGCTGCAGTTGCTCCGCCTCAATCCCGCTACACAATGGCCTCGACAACCCGATCTACGACGAAGAAACCACCGGAGAACGCAAATAAAATCCCCCTCCGCCGTGTCGACGCCCAGGAGTCCCTCGTGGCCTCCATGCATGCCTCCTTGCTCGCCATTCACGCCAAATTCGACGCTCTCCAACCACCCGCTACCGCGTCCGCATGTCCGACCAACGATACGTCCATCCTCGGTGCGGCCCTTCCCCCGCACAACGGAGAGACCGCCCCCCCATTTTTACCTGACCATCCAACCCTTGCCTTTGACCTCCCCACCTTCGCCGGTGCGGACCCGATTGGGTGGATCGCAAAGGTGGAGCAGTACTTCGACTTACACCACACTCCCGAGCAGGACAAGGTCTCCACCGCTATCGTAGGACTCGACGACTCCGCCTTAGATGGCTACGACAATCCAACCCAACAATCTCTTGGCCAGAGATCAAGCAGGAGATGATCTGCCGCTATGAAAACCGTTATTCCGTCTCCTCCATTGAGCGGTTGTGTGGGGTATGCCAAACAGGTGCGCTGGATGTTTACATTGACGAATTAGTGGCTCTCATCACCCATGTTCCAGGCTTACCGCCGGATCACTACCTCGGCTTCTTTATGCAGGGCCTTCTGCCCCACATCCGCTCCCGGCTTTGCACTTATCACCCTCGTACGGTGTCCGAGGCCCTTGACATGGCCCGCCTCGTGGAGGCAGATTTATCGCCGCGACACCCGCCACTTCCAGGCAGACCCCCGCCACTTCCAGGCAGACCCCCGCCGGGAGGCCGGCCGTGGCTACCCACCACTCAAGAGCCACCTACACCTCGGCCTCCTCCAGCTGCTCGGCCAAACCGACCGGCAGCCTCTCAGCGGTTCTCCAACCGCGAGTTCGATGATCTCCGACGCAAAGGGCCGGGTTTCCGCTGCCGGCAGCCCTACTCTCTGACCCACGTCTGTGCGGTCAAGGAATTCCGCACCATCATCGGCGACTACGAACCTGAGATCACTTTGGAGGATTTCGAAGAGCTCAAAATCCGCGAGGAGGACACCACTGAGGGCGCTACCGACGCGAGCCTTCACCAGTTAGAGCTTCCATGCTTTTCCGTAGGCGGAATTTCAGGACTGCAAACAATGAAGTTGGCAGGCAAGCTATGCGACCGCCACATCGTCATCATGGTAGACAGCGGGGCAAGCCATAACTTCCTCTCCTCTTATCTGGCCCAATAACTCCGCGTTCCGGTGGAACCTTCGCCGGACTTCACGGTCAGCTTAGGTGATGGACGCCGACGCTCGATCCAGGGCCGTTTCTCACCCATCTCGATCTCAGTGGGACCTTACTTGGTGACATCAGATTTTTACATATTCGGGCTCGGCGGGATCAACGCTATCTTGGGCGTGGCATGGCTCTGCATGCTGGGCGACGTGCGGGTCAACTGGCGAAACATGACGATGCGATTCCTACAGGATAAACGGGAGTGCTTCCTGAAGGGAGATGTTGCATTGCTCCGCTCCCCCGTCTCTTCCCGCACGATTCAGAGGACGACGAACATCGATTTTACGACATGGCTCTGGTCCATCTCGGACACGGCGCCACCGGCTCCATCACCACCACCAGCCATGCAGAACCTCCTTGCCGAATTTGCGGACCTCTTCACAGCACCGTCAGGCTTGCCACCAACCCGACCACACGATCATGTCATTCCCCTTCAGCCTGGCGTGGCGACAGTTTTGGTCTGCCCATACCGCTACGGGCACGTGCAGAAGGACGAGATCGAGAGGCTGGTACACGATATGCTGATGGGGGGCCTCATACGCCCCAATGCAAGCCCCTTATCCAGCCCGGTCCTCCTGGTCAGGAAGAAGGACGGCAGCTAGCGCTTCTGCGTTGACTATCAGGAGCTCAACAAAGCCACAGTCCCAGATAGGTACCCGATCCCGACGATCCAGGAGCTTTTGGACGAGCTCCACGACGCCATCTTGTTCACCATGCTGGACCTTCGTGCGGGCTACCACCAAATTTGCGTCCGACCGGCTGACGTCGCCAAGACGGCTTTTCTGACACATAATGGCCACTACGAGTTCTTGGTTATACCTTTCGGCCTAACCAACGCACCGGCCACCTTCCAGGCCACGATGAACGACATTTTCCGTCCGGTACTTCACCATCATGTACTTGTTTTTTTGATGACATCTTGGTCTACAGTTCTTTTTGGCAGGAGCATCTACAACACATCCTCCAGACGTTGGCTACTCTCCGGCACCACCAACTCAAGATCCACCCAACCAAGTGCTCTTTTGGGGCCTCACAGGTGTGCTACTTGGGACACACCGTTTCCGCTACAGGAGTCGCGATGGATGGTGACAAGATCGAGGCAGTCCTACAGTGGCCAACCCCATCGTCTCTCGCGAGGTTCGCAGATTCCTGGGCCTGACAGGGTACTACCGGAGGTTCATTCAGGGTTACGACACGATTGCCCGACCCCTCACCCAGTTCTTGAAGAAGTCGGCCGAAGGCCCTTTCGAGTGGTCGGCAGCGGCCTCCGCCGCTTTTGTTTCTCTCCAACAAGCTCTGATTCGCGCCCCTTTGTTAGCTATGCCGGATTTCTCCCATCCCTTCCTCATGAAATGCGACGCGTCGGGCGTCGGCTTGGGGGTCGTACTCATGCAAGCCGTCCGCCCGATGGCCTATTTCAGCCGCGCATTCTCGTACACCATCTGCAGGCGATCGGCGTACGAGAACGAGAACGAGCTCATGTGCATCGTCCTCGCCGTTCAACACTGGCAGCCCTACCTCCCGGGCTGACGATTTGTGGTCCGCACCGACCACTATAACCTCCGCTACCTCCTGCAGGCTGCAACAGAAGATTGCTATGGGTGGCCAAGCTGCTGGGCTACGATTTCAGCATTGAGTTCCGGTCGGGGAAGGCGAACCGCGCGGCTGACGCTCTCCCGTATCCCCATACTTGCAACCATCTCCCGATCAGTTTAGGAAGATGCAGACACCCTCCAACGAGAAGTTGAAGCGGACCCGACGCTCAACGGGATCCGGACAGCACTCCTCGCGGACGCCACAACCCACCCACCGTACTCCTTGATGGACGTCCGCCTACTCTTCTAAGGGACGCCTCATACTTTCCCCCTCCTCCCCCAACATTCCCCGGTTATTGGCTGAGTTTCATGCCTCTCCGACGGGGGGACACGCCGGTGCCTACCGAACATACCGACGGATAGCAGCCTCTCTCTATTGGCCGCACATGTTCCGACAGGTCAAAGTCTTCGTAGCCGCCTGCCTCATTTGCCAGAAGGCCAAGTGCGAAGCCATTTTTCCAGGTGGTCTACTTCAGCCCCTCCCGATCCCGGACTGCGTGTAGGACGACATCGCCATGGACTTCATTACACGACTGCCCCGCTCTCAGGGGAACGACTGCATCCTAGTCGTAGTGGACCGACTCTCGAAGTATGCACATGCCATTTCCCTCCGCCATCCATACACGACATCCATCGTCGCCGACACTTCATCCGGGGGGTCGTGCGCCTCCACGGGTTTCCCTGATCGAACGTCAACGACCGGGACCCGCTATTCCTGAGTTCCTTCTTGACGACATTGTTCCCCCTCCAGGGTACCCGACTACGCATGGGTACAACATATCATCCCCAGGCCGACGACCAGTCAGAGTTCCTCAGCCGGTGCTTGGAGACTTAACTTCGCTGCTTCATGGGGGAGCAGCCGCGTAACTAGGCCAAGTGGCTCGGGTGGGCCGAGTACTCGTACAACACCGCTCACCATCAAGCGGCCGACACTACTTTGTTTGAGGTCGTCCACGACCGGCCTCCTCCGCCCATCATCCCCCACCTCCTAGGGGAATGCCAGGTGGAAAGCCTGGCCATCGCTCTTCGCGACCGGGACACTATTCTGGATCATCTTAAGCATCACCTCCAAGTAGAGCTGTCACTTAAAACCAAAAACCGTAAACCGAACCAAAATCGCAAAAAACCAGATCGAACCGTTCACAAATTATTCGGGTTCTGGTTTGAATTTTTGAACCGTGAACAATATTGGTCCGGGTGCGGTTCTTACATTTTATTATCCGGATTGGAATCGGAATCGAAACTGCAACATACAAGTCTCAAGCGGTTTCAAGATTTGTAGACCCGATCCGAACCAGATCGAAGTAGAACCGAACCGCAACCCGTTTATTATTATTATTATTAATATTATTATAATATTGTTATTATTTTGTAATTTATCTATAATATTTATACTTACTATCACGAGTGAAGTTGGTGTAGTTTGAACTCAAGCCGCAATCGCACTAAAGGAGGTTGATTTTGAACCGAACAAAACTTCACCGCATAAAAACCGTGTGGTATGGTTTGACATTGGTGCGGTTTGGAGTCAATTTTTGCAGTGTACTTTTGATTTTTATACAATTATATAATGTATTTTTAATTTTACTTACATAATTTTTTGAAATATTTTATTTAAAAATATAGAAGATATATAACTACTATTTATTATTAATCATGAAAACAACTAATTGTAGCCGATTGTTACGGTTGAGCATGCCGACGTGACGTGCACAATCCAACTAGATGTCGTGGCAAGTCTACACGCGTAGGAAGACAATGGATACTATCCCACCGATCGTGGAAAAGACTGTCGAGAAGTGCGCAACATAATTATTTCTATTTCGATGTTGTTTTAAGTTTTACTATTTGCAGCCCGCTTTTATTTCATTCCGTCAAGTTTAATTTTGGTTTTAGTTGGAACCGATTGAAACCGGACCGAACCGCATGGAACCAGACCGAACCGTTAGTGTCCGGTTTGGTTTTGGTTCTTGTTGAAACGGAACCGGAACTGTTGACATGACGGTTCCAAAAATTAAGCTGGAACCGGAACCGGTCAAACCAAATAAGGTTTTGGTTCTAATTTGAAGAACCATTACCTTAGTGGTTCGGTTCATGATTTTAGTAGAAGCGGAACCGAACCGGAACCGTGACAGCTCTACCTCCAACGGGCCCAACAGAAGATTGTCTCCTTCGCCAACAAGAAACGCCGGGACCTCTCCTTCGAAGTAGGAGAAAAGGTCTTCGTGAAGCTTCACCCCTACCATCAGCTTTCGGTGGCCCGCCGACCGTGCCCAAAATTGGCCCCACGATTCTTCGGGCCATTTGAGGTCCTCGCCCGCATCGGGGCAGTTGCTTACCGCCTTCGCCTCCCAAGCGGGAGCCGCATCCACCCGTTCTTCCATGTCTCACAGCTACGACGAGTGGTGGGCAAGCACGCCACCATGGATCACCTCCCGACCCATCTCGACCTTTCCGGAGATGCCCGCCTCGATCGCCGATGCCGCATTCCGGGGGACCATACATCTGAAGAGGTTCTTGTGGCTTGGACCGGTCGCCCCGACTCAGACGCAACGTAGCTTCCCTGAGATGATTTCCGCCGCCAGTTTGCCGATTACTGCCTTGAGGACAAGACATAATTTCCAGATGACGGCATTGTTACGGATCTCCACGACGACGAGCCCGAATGACAAGTCTACACGCATCGGGCGTGTATATCACAGGGACCCACCGAGACCGCGGAGGATAATTAATATTTATTATGTTCTATGTTTGACTCTCACATTTTTAGTATTTTGTGTCTTTCCTAATTTCAGTTTTTTTCCCTTTTGTATTCGCCCCTCGCCTCTATAAGAGGGCACGTGAACCTTGTATTCGGTATCCTGGATGAATGTATGTTCGTCTCTTCGAATCTCTAACCCTAGCCTCCTTTCTCTTTCCCTCTCTTCCTCTCTCTCTCCCTTTCCCCGACTCAGACCGCCGCCCATCCCCCTCTCACCCCCCGGAACCTAACAGCCTTACTCTTAATATTTATTTCATCTGATAGTTATGGCTTCGATACAACAACAACAACACTCAAGCCTTTATCCCACCATAGTGGGGTCGGGTATATGGATCCTTTGTCGCCATTGTGCCCTATCTTTTGTCATAGTTATGGCTTCGATGATGTTAAAAAATTGTACGGTGAATTTCATGGCGTTTCATCTCCTGTTCATATGCATATATATTCCATGGTTTTTTCCGTGCTTATTAACTCATTCATTTGTTGATGACAGCACTTGATAAGCAGATTGTTTTTTCTTCAGGTTATTAATGAAAATCTTGGCTTATTGCAGGGAAGATCACTTTGACATGGACCTTGAGGATCTTATGATCATGGAAGCTATATGGTTATCAATTCAGGTAATATTAATATGTTTTGGTTTAGCTTTAAAAGATAGCTTATTTCATACTTTTGATTGATACCCTATGTTTAACTAAGGATTTGGAATGAGAACCGCTAATCATAGAGTCTGCTGCAGTGTAATGTTGCAAAAGATCTGGTCCTACCCTTATGACCCAATGCTGTCCTAGTACGATATGCCAAATGTTGACCCACATTCATCGATTTTGGGAAGCACTCACGAGCGTTTCATATAATTAAATAATTAAAAATATTATAATCAATTGTTTAAGTATCAACTAGTTAATATATCACTCATGAGCACTTCAACGAATGAGGGTCCAACAAATGCGCGTCCCATCCTCTGCATGTTGTACTGTGCCTGGTGTTGAGTTACAGGGGTTCAGACTTGTTCTTCCTTGAAGGTAACCATATTTCCAGCGGGTTCTCTACAACAAGCATCTTGCTAAGTTCATCTATTATTGATTGAGCTTCCTTAAGAGCCATGACATTAGTCTTTTAAGCAACTTTGTCGGGCAACTAGTTTTAAATTAATACAAGGAGATACACAATTCTTTTTTCGTATTTAATGAACTGAAGCTGCTCCATATTTTATCAATTCAAGTTCCATGAAAGTAAGTACTCTCATAGGGCTCGAGCTGAAAATCTAACAAAGATTGTTTCTAATACAACAACAACAACAACACTCAAGTCTTTATCCCACTATAGTGGGGTCGGCTATATGGATCCTTTGTTGCCATTGTGATCTATCTTTTGTCATAATCTCACTAATGCCTAAGTACATCATGTCTTTCCTTACAGTTTCATTCCAAGTCTTTATTGGTCTACCCCTCCCTCGTTTAACATGCCTAGTGACTAGACTCTCACAACGCCTAACAGGTGCCTCTAATGTTTCTAATATTCCATAAAATAAAAAAGCTGAAAATTCATAGGTCCTTTTATTGTTTAGAAGTTAATTATGCGTTTTTAGACTACCATATGATTTCTAGCAAATCTGAAATGCATTTCCTGGACATCCATCACTCTTATATAACCCGTAATTCGTCAAGATCAGAAATGTCTAAGGAGACGCTTATTCACAGACCATTTAGTTCAGCGGCCTGACAACTATTCACAGATCTTACTAGAAGAGCACTCAACATTCTCAAGGAAGAGAGTACGGGCGAGTAACCATACGCCCCCCAGGGGTACCAGGAATGGTACGTTGAGATCCCCCCAAGTTTGATACTCGCCCAGTTTGTGCCTTACTCGTACCTCGCTTAGACTTTTGGTTGCAGAAGGGAACGTAGTGAGACCTTCCTGCTGAGTGTGTTTGTAGTCATCTCTCTCTCTCTCTCTCTCTCTCTCTCTCTCTCTCCTGTTATAGCCATCCGAGTTGAGATGTTTGACCGCGAGATCAGTAACCTTTGGCTCACCAAGTCTAGAGCCGGATCCTAACCGAAAAGCTCAGTTCAATTTTCGGTTCCACCCTTGCCTCATAAAAAAGTTCAGAGACGCCTATTGTCTATTTGATCATACTAACAAAAACACACAGGACATGTACAAGAGGTTTCAAATAGTGACAGGCTTTTATGCATATGTGTGCTCATAAAATTATACAATGAACAAGATTTATTCTTATTCATTTCCAACTTATCAGAAAATGAAGATTAAAGGAATAGTTTCTTTTTCAAAATAACAAACACCAAATAGTTTCATTCAAATATCAGCAAGAAAGCAAATGAGCTACACGTCAGTCAATTCATCCGAACTGACACAAAACAACCAAGAACAAAGATTTCATATCTTGGAGAGGCAGAAAACGTATCTATCAACAAGGAATAGCTTGCATTCTTCCATTGTTTCTACCTGATTCAGATGCTACTTAATGCATGCTTGGGAAGACCAAACTAAATACAACTATACAAGCTTTCAAGTACTAGCTTTAGCTTCATAGATTTCACGGGTAGAGGAAAAGAGGGAGAAGAAAGAGGAGGTTTTTTGTATTGGTTAGTGGAAGAGGCGGCTCCTGGAATAGTACTCGGTACTTAATTGTTGGTAGGTTTTTATTTTTTATGTGCCCAGCTGACTGCAATCCGTATTCTTCAATTCACCAATTTTGTATATAGCTGCAAAATATTTTAATTTTTTTATCTACATAAAAATTGTTCTTGAGGCGTCGATTTGAAAAACCGTGAACCATACCAAATCTCCGGTTAATGATAATTTTTGGATCCACACCAGAACTGAGACCTCTTGGAACAGACCCATACCGCTCGGTTCAGTTCTATTCCGATCTGTTTCTCGATTCTTTGGTTATTTTTGCACACTCCTGCCAAATCCTACGACATCGACATATATCGATTATATAGTGATTAGTGATGCGATTACGACAAGTGTACCTGTCGTACAAGTAATGTAAAACGAGGAGTGTTCCCCGAGTATCGATCTCTGAGGAATGAAGGTTGGGGCGTGTGTTTCGATTCCTTAGAAAATCAATTATAAATATTTGGAAACCGAGATTTCATTGGGTTTGGTTGAGTGCAAATAAAAAAAAGCTAAACTACGCGGGTCGCAAGCAGTCAAGCACCGCATCGCATGGTGGATGGAGATTATGCAGACCGTTAGCACTGCTTCGCTTGACGGATGAACAAGTAGGTTAGCGGATGGGGTGGAAACACCGACAAAAATTAGGGTTGCAAACACCTCGTCGCAACACACACAACTAGCAATTGCTAGTGCGGCAAACTAAACAACTAACGTGGGAAGGAAGGCTGAGGCGCAACCACAATTACACTAAACCACAATTAATCTCAAAAACATGAAGATTACCATTAACAACAATAGGTTTAAGTGTACATCACCCAATACAATGAGAAACAAATCAAAAATCAACAAGGAAGAGAAGTGCGCGAAATACAACCAAGACCGAAGGCTTGTCGTTGATTCTCGAGAGGAATCGATGGTGCGTCACTCCACGTCTTTGCTCGGTCCTGACGTTCGCGGTACGAGAGGGCTCTCACTTCCTCTCACTTTACCCGTCTTCTTCGGTAGATCCCTCATTGGCCACATCTCTTACAAAAGAACTCCCTTAGTGTAGCGAGAAATGCTTCAAATCACTCCTTGGAGGCTCGAGATGATGGAGGTGGCCTAGGGCAAAGCCCTAATGGAAGGAAGATGGAGGAAGGAATCCCAAAGGTCCTCCCTAAGGTGCACGCCGATAGAGGGCGAAACCTGGGCAGAACTTGGTGGAATGGAGGGAAGATCCGAAAATAGGGCAATTCATGCGCTTAAATACCAAAATCGGTCAAAAATGAACTCCCACGGTTTAACGCGCAATCATGCGTTCGAGACCGTGCGATATTTAATGAGAAATTTCCAAACAGGTCAAGGGCGCCCGTGCGATTTTTACTCACGTACGGTTACAACAACCGTGCACGAACAAAAACGCACGGGTCGGGACATACTACTATATTTTTCGGCCAACCGACAGCTCGTGTGATTTTCTTCTCGCGCGGTTGAATTCAACCGTGCTTGAAGGAAACGTACGACCAATAAAAATTATAAAAATTTTAGACAAAATAGGTTGCTCGTGCAATTTGTTCTCGCACTGTTGAAATCGATCGTGCATGACCAAAACACATGAGCGGCGACAGAGCACCAATTTTCAGTACAATGATCTCGCACGGGCAAAATAGCACGTGCACGAAGGGACTTCACATGGTCGTGCGATCATGAAAATCAATATAACATCCAGAACGAGGGAATGCACGGGCAAAACACCCGTGCGTGAAGGAAAAACGCACGACCGTGCGAAATACACAGATTTCATCTAAAAGATTGGGCTCTGCTCTTGTGTGTCCAAAACCTCAATACAAACAAAATAAACCAACGAGGAGCACCACATGAAGATTGGGCTCTGCTCTTGTGTGTCCAAAACCTCAATACAAACAAAATAAACCAACTGGGAGCACCACGTGCTTACCCTCATCAAAAGAGTGCGCAATTGCACACCACACCGAGCAGAATGTGCACTTTGTTTGCAAGTGAAGACTAAGTGAAATATAAGTAATTATGAACTAAAAGTGAAGTGTAAGTGCGTGAAATCGAGCCCATATGAGTCTAAAAAACCTATATAAATCAGACTCATCACACCCCCAGACTTACTCGTTTGCTCGTCCCGAGCAAACCACCTCCCATGCAGGCACGCAAAACAAGAACTGACATAACAATTGAAAACGCGGAGTACCATGTGAAGTCACATATTCGCACGTGTAGAAATTTAGTAGAACTTTTAATTATACGAAATAGATTATAAATTTCTAACATGCGTTTCTACATATTATTCTTACTCATGGTTGGAATTGCGGTGAATCTTCAGGTCACGTGTAAGGAGAAAGTAAATTGATCGCTATGAAGTGCATTGTCAAAGACCGGGGATCAGGATAACCTCCAAAAAATCCATCAATGTTGATGGCCATAAGCTCACCCTTTCACACTCTCTCCATGACACTGGTTTAGTTCAAAGCGCAAATCCATAAGACTTTAGGTTTAGGTTGAGGCTTGAGTTAAGGTGGGGTAGACAATGATACAAACGATGGCTTAGCACACCTAACTCAAATGATCTAGCAATTACAAAACTATCCAAACACAAAAGAAACACGAGTGCACCACACCCCTAGACTTAAACTTGATCACCACTTTTTTTTTATTTTCACTTTTCACATTTTTTTTTCATTCTCAATTTTTCATTTTTCAACACCAATTTTCAGCTAGATTTTTTCGGTGCCGCAATGCCACGCACTCACAAATAAATATACCATATCAACAACCAAAATATAAATAAATAAAACCTTAAGCTCGGAATTTGGTTTGCGATTAAGATATGATTTTTGGCTTTAATGAAATGACGGTAAAGCTGAGTTAATGGAAGGGATATGCACAACTTGGTTGCACAAGGATAAAGCGTTAGGATCGGTGCAAATGCTCAACTGGGCCAAAGGATGGCCTATATCACGCTCGCACACTAGAACTAACCTATACCCATGCTTCGAGAGTTGCTAGGGGAAAGTTCTTAGCCACCGAGAGAAACTATCCTTCCTCCCAACTCGAGCAATGTGAATGTAACGATTATCTACACACATCACTTTCGCTGCCGTCAGATTCACCAATTATGAGTAAAATAAACCACAATACGCAAATAAAAAATTATAAAACTATAAGCATAAAGAAAAGTTAGATCTACTCGAATTTCTAGGCGAGACGCAATCACTCGATTAGGAGCACTGTAGGAGTCAACATTTTACTCTGTTTCTCAATTCTAGGTCAGCAAAAATGAATTTTGAATCACACACAAGAAATATGATTTACTCACGACGCATCCACAGATAAGTGCGCGCTCACGTGGGTGTTGTGGTGTGCAGCGAATATGCAACATACTTAATAAAGCTGAAATTAAAAAGGTGCTTCTAGCATGCGAATGAAGTGGTGTTCGAGCAGTGGGAAACGACAGAATGGATCTCCGCCAGACTTAGGCTACGCAATACTAATAAGATAAGCAATTGAAATAAAAAATAAAGCTAGGAAGGAGATTACCCAATGCTCAGAAATGTGAATACCAGAAGACACAAGTATATCATCATGAACATAACCACATTCGCAACCAAAGGATCGTCACCACCTGCAGGAATATGGAAATTCCAAGCAAAAACAAAAAAATAAACTAAAATATTAGCAGATTAGATAAACCACAAACAACCAAATCCGGGTTCGCCCAATAACGCTTTTGTTTACCGTCCTTATGCTGGCCAAATACATGTATTAACAGTTATAAAAATAGAGAGTTCAAATTGTTCAAAACTAATTAAGCAGAGAATTAAACATCACATAGAATCAAACACATCTCAGAAGCAACAACTAGCAGTAACAAAAAAACAAAAACAAAAACACAGCCCGAAGACCCTGCCACAAATCAGCATATTGCTGATTTGTGGTGGTTCCCCCAGCCACACGAGAGGGACCGGAGGTGAATGCTTTAGAGCCCAAGAAGTTGTTAACCTTCTTGCTTCTAGCCTCCTCCTCTTGCCGGAGGGCAGCAAGGCGCGAAGCGCGGCTCAAATTCTCCTTTTTCCTCTTCTCAACAGTGGGAGAGCACCAAGGATCACTAACAACAAGTTCAGATTCCGCATTAGCGTCCTCAGAATTATCAGGGGCAACATTTCTTTACCCGCGGCAAGTAATAGATCGGCCCATCACACCTGCTTTAATTGTTTAGACACAAAGTTTATGGTATCAGAAATAAATATAGTTTTGGCGGGATTGCCCGCCGCATCAACACTCAAACATATGTCCTTCTTGCTGCATTCATCCTCAACATAAACTTGCTCCACTAGAACAACATCAAGAACAACGACCAACTCCACCGGATCAATCTCTGCTTCAATGTCTTCTTCTCCTTCTTCAACTTTCACAAGCACATTGTCCTTCCCTAGGACCATCTCACCTGGACTGCATACTATAGGGTTGCAAGCAATGTCAGAAACCAAAGTAGAATAATCATTATTTTCTTTCTCACCAATGAGGTTTTCAATTGTAGAGGATGGGCAAAAATGACGTGTCTCCTTGGGTGGCAAGGATACAGTACCGTCAACTATATGAAGATTGACAACACTCTCCTTCAAGAATGGGACACCCAGAATGGGTATGGAGTCATTCTCCATGGGTCTCAATACTTGAAAGTTAGTAACAACCACTGTGCCACCCAAAACAACTTTCACCTCCTGCAGTTCGCCTTCTGTCTCAACCAGACACCCGTTGGCTAAGACTAATGATGTCCATCAACATCGATATTTAGTTTGAACTTCTCAACGTCTTGCAGAGCAATGACATTGTCTGATGATTCAGTATCACACAAGGCTGCGGTTTCCACATTATTAATCTCACATTTTACCACCAACTCTCCCTCATGACCATTTGATGGATCAAATAAACTCTTCCCCAGCTCCCCGGGATTTATCTCCATTGTGCTCGGAAGTGTGCCTTGCGCTCGTTCAGATAACACTTTGGGCCAATTGGCCCAATTGCACTTCTAGATTCCGCATCGATGTCTTTTGATTGGCCATATTTGCTTGGGCCATGTCAACGAATTTTTACATCATTTCCTCAAGCGCGGTCTTTTTCGGCGCAAGAGTTGGTTATAACTGGGATGATGCGGCCTCGTTTGGCTTCCGGAAGTCTGTGCATCATATTGATGCTGACTCTGTTGTCATCGTTGGCCTTCAACATTTTGACTCCAAGAAAAGTCGGGATGATTTCTCACTCCCGGGTTGTATGTGTTCAAAAATAGAACAATTCTATTTTGGTTATTAACATAATTCATAGATGCTTCAAAGTTCAAATTAGAAAAATCAGTTGAAAGCTCACCAGTGGGGCATTCATAAGAATGATGCCCGTAAATGTCGCAACCTTGGCATGATATCACTATGTTTGGTGCAGAAGTAGGAGTAGGATGCTTCAACAAAGCCACGTTCTCGAATTGGGAAAGTGCCGATTCAGCGTATGACTGGTTGGTTATAACTAGGATGAGGCGGCCTCGGTTGGCTTCCGGAAGTCTGTGCATCATATTGATGCTGACTCTGTTGTCATCATTGGCCTGCAACATTTTGACTCCAAGAAAAGTCGGGGTGATTTCTCACTCCCGGGTTGTATGTTTTCAAAAACAGAACAATTCTATTTTGGTTATTAACATAATTCATAGATTCTTCAAAGTTCAAATTAGAGAAATCAGTTGAAAGCTCGCCAGTGGGGCATTCATAAGAATGATGCCCGTAAATGCCGCAACCTTGGCATGATATCACTATGACTGGTGCAGAAGTAGGAGTAGGATGCTTCAACAAAGCCACGTTCTCGAATTGGGAAAGTGCCGATTCAGCTTGTTGAACAAAAGAACTAACTTCAAATAATTCCCTTGCTCCTTTAGGGGCGTTTCTCCCCGCAGTCCAGTACGAGCTGTGAGAGGCAGTGTCTTGCAAGATTCTAAAGGCCTCCTCAGCGGTGTGGTTCATAAGAGTCCCTCCGGCAGCAGCATCAATCATTGCCCGATAGTTGAGCTCTATTGCAAAGTAAAAGATTTCAACTAGATTTCATGAATGATACTCATGCTGGGGGCATTTTCTCAACAATTCAGTAAACCACTCCCATGCCTCTGAGAGGGTCTCTTAATCTTCTTGCTAGAACATGACGATCGCACGTCGCATGTTCACAATCTTGTCTACTAGGTGGAATTTTGCTAGAAACTTGGAAGATAAGACTTCCCATGTTGTGGCTGCACCAGGAGGAATGGTGTGAAATCACGCTTTAGCTTTGTCGCGGAGGGAGTAGAAAGAGTCTAAGCTTCATGGTGTCGTCAAAGATGAGATTTTTGAAAACTCGACCAAATGAAGATGCAGGTCTTCACTTTGCAAACCAGAGAATTAGACATTGTTGCGGATTATATAAGGGATGACTGGCTTGATCTCGAATTGGTTATTGGTGATTGCCGGGACAAATCCTAGGCACACACTCCCAACAGTGGGAGTGTTGCAGTCTCTCATTGTCCTTGGCCTCGGACTAACCACATCTTGTTCATCAACATTTTGTCCAAAATGGGGGTTAGCTTCTCCCCGAGATCATTCAGCTGTACTCTGTCCCCTTCCATTTCTGCAGCGAGGTGGCGGCTTGCATTCATTGTATGCTCTATCTCAAGATCAAACTCAGCTATATAACCAGGGTCACAACTCTGCATAAAAACTCACAAATGAAAAACAAAATAAAATACAACAAAAATCCTTATAACTTTTTCCTAAACAAAAGAACCAAACGTCGTCTGCAATCCCTGACAACGACGCCAAAAATTTGATGCGATTACGACAAGTGTACCGATCGTACAAGTAATATAGAACGAAGAGTGTTCCCCGAGTATCGATCTCTGAGGAATGCAGGTTGAGGCGTGTGTTTCGATTGCTTAAAAAATCAATTATAAAGATTTAGAAACAGAGATTTGATTGGGTTTGGTTAAGTGCAAATAAACAGAACAAAACTAAACTACGCGGGTTCAAGGTTGTATATGTCGGATATCGGGGACATGTCAGTTTAGGTTTTTCATGTCGGTTTTTATATGCCGGGGGATATATCAGAGATATTTCATATATCGAGTTTTAATATTTAATTATTTATAACTTATTTTATTTAATTTATATATATTAGTATATTAATAATTTGTTATTTATTGAACTCCTAAATTTATCAAACTAAAATAAACATTGTGTTACAAAAGTAATAACGGTGTAACACATGAAATAAAACAAGAGGAAACAATCGGAAAGTTGTCGATGACAATTGGAGATAAAAAACTTAGTCCATAATTCAAAGATCATGCATAATTGAAGTTGATGACGGACTTGAGCTAGAAAGAAAGCCAGAGGAAGAGGAAAAATAACCTAAACAATGAAACAATTTTTGTCTATTGTTTATTAGACCAAAGACACTAATTAAAATAAATTGAAAAAACCCAATCGATAACATGTCAGGATATATCGATCGATATATCGGCAAATATATTGGTCAATAGTAGACATATCGGAGGATATATTCCAAAAGGATATTTTACAAAAAAAAATATCGAAAACGTGTCGTTTTGTCCATGAAACCTTTATGTCGGCCGACATGTTGGCCATGTCGGAGGATATCCACAACACTGCGCGGGTCACAATCACCGCATCGCTTAGTGGATGGAGATTATGCAGGCCGTTAGCACTACTTCACTTGGCGAATGGACGAGTAGGCTAATGGATGGGGTGGAAACACCGACGGAAATGAGGGTCACAAACACTTCATCGCAACACACACAACTAATCAACTAACGCGGGAAGGAAGGCGGATGCGCAACCACAATTATATTAAACCACAATTAATGTCAAAAACATGAAGATTAACATTAACAACAATAGGTTTAAGTGTACATCACCAAATACAAAGAGAAATGAAGCAACACTCAACAACAAGGAAGAAAAGTGCGCAAAATACAACCAAGACTGAAGGCTTGTCGCGGATTCTCAGGAGGAATCGATGCGGTGTCACTCCACGTCCTCGCTCGGTCTACAACTGACGTCCGGGGTACGAGAGGGCTCTCACCTCCTCTCACTTTACCCATCTTCTTCGGTAGATCCCTCGTTGGCCATGTCTCTAACAAAAGAACTCCCTTGGTGCAGCGAAAAATGCTTCAAATCACTACTTGGAGGCTCGGGATGATGGAGGTGGCCTAGGGCAAAGCCCTAACAGAAGGAAGATGGAGGAAGGAAGTCCGGAGCTCCTCCTTAAGGTAGGCGGCGATGGAGGGCAAAACCCGGGGAACTTGGCGGAATGGAGGGAAGATTCGATAATAGGGCAATTCCCGCGCTTAAATACCAAAATCTGTCAAAAACAACTCGCACGATTGAACGAACGACCACGCAATATTTAATGAGAAATTTCCAAATAGGCCAAGGGTCCGCCCATGCGATTTTTTCTCACGCACGGTTGCAACAACCTTGCGCGAGCAAAAACGCATGGGCTGAGACAGACTGCTATATTTTCCGGCCAACTAGTAGCTCGTGCGATTTTCTTCTCGCACGGTTGAATTCAAGCGTGCGTGAAGGAAAGACACGCCCAATAAAAATTAGAAAATTCTTAAACAAAGCAGGTTGCTCGTACGATTTGTTCTCGCACGGTCGAAATCGACCGTGCGTGACCAAAATGCACGAGCGATGGCAGAGCACCGATTTTCAGTACAATGATCTCGCACGGGCAAAACAACCCGTGCGCGAAGGAACTTCACACGGTCGTACGATCATGAAAATTAACATCTCATCCAGGACAAGGGAACGCAAAGGCAAAACACAGTGTGTGAAGGAAAAATGCACGACCGTGCGAAATACACAGATTTTATCTAAATGATTGGGATCTGCCCCCATGCGTCCAAAATCCCAATACGAACAAAATAAGCCAATGAGGAGCATCATGTGCGTGAAATCGAGCCCAGATGAGTCCAAAAAACCCTATATAAATTAGACTCATCAATTAACAATGAAGGTCGAGGGAGTTATGATGTGCGATCTTTCGAGCCAGAGTAGTAGGATGACCTCGTCTTACTCCCTGCCAAGAACTGGTTAGTGCCATACCACTAATTCACCTTTAAGTACGTACCATTTAAATCCATCCTTTACAAAAGGGCGCTGATGTCCGCACCGCAGTTTTGGCTAGTCGCACTGCACTTTCTCCTAATTTTTCGCGCCTTTTGGAAATACGCCTTGTACATGCATTTTTAGGAAAAGTGTTCAACACGAAAGTTGTAGATCTCGTCGAGATCAATTTTCGTGTTGAACGCTTTTCCTAAAAATGCATGTACAAGGCGTATTTCCAAAAGGCACGAAAAATTAGGAGAGTGCGGTGCGATTAGCCAAAACCGTGGTGCGGATATCAGCGCCCTTACAAAATGGCTGGCCCCCTCTTCCGAACAAGGCAGACCGGAGAAAATCGAGAAGCAGAACACTGTCCTTCCTTCTTCTCGGTATTCCAATTTGCCGTTGAAATTTCCTCACTGAAGTTACCCTTCCCGCCTACCCCAAATCAGCTGCGAGCCCCAGTCGACTCCAACAGGGGAAAGGATGCCCTCCGACGAACCCTTTCCTCTCCACCCCCATCCACTCCGTTGAGCTCCGGCCACTCAGGACACCTACCACACCTGCAGCTCATATCGTGAACATTCCGGTAGGTTCAGGGAACCTTGACGCCGCCCATCGGAGCCCTTCATGCATCTCCTCGCAGTTGCATCTCCGCCCATCCTCACTGGATCAGAAGCATCGACCACGTCTCTTGCTCCTTCCTGAAGGCTGACCTAGCTTCTGCGTGCCTTTCTCCGTCCACTCCAGCTGCGTGTCTTTTTCCTTCATTTATTCACTGCAACAAAAGCCCTATGGTATGTCCCTCGCCTCTCTCATGGATCGACTACTATTAGTATAATGATATGCATAATTTAAATGATCTAAAATTTCAGAGCTTGCCGGCCTTGCCTGATATTATTCATGTTTGTCGTTATTTCTCTTAATTGTTGTTTTCTCATCCAAAAGCGTGTGGAGAAATTAAGAGGTAAAAGAGGACTACGAACGATCATTAGTTATTTGCGCGCACATGCAAACACTTGGACAGTCATCGTGGGATAGCGCCTGTGCTAGATCCGCTAGTGCCTCGTAATTTTTAAAATCAACACTTATTTTTAAAAAAAATTAACTCGGGAATTTCGGTATTCCTCAGTTTGGTATTAGAGCTAGGTTCGATTCATTCCTATCGTGAATCGAACAATCCTGATCTTAGTTAAGTTTTTTTAATATAAAAAATTGTTTTTCAAAAACAAAGAACAGAAAAAACTCATTTTAAACCAAAAAAAAATTCACTTGTTATTTGTTTTTTAAAAAAACATTCATTGTTTTTTAGCAAAACAAATCTATGAAAGTTTTCTTTTGTTTTAATTTTTTTTTCACCTCTCTTTAAAAAAGTTTTTTATTATAAAAAATGAAGAGCCACATAGATCGCATAGACGCCAGTATAAGCAACTTAGCCAACTAAATAGGTGAACTGAAGAAGACGGTAGAAACGCTCACAACCAACGTGAAAGACACGAGCCAAGTCGTGAACGGGTTAAGGACCTCCTCTAATGCTTTAGAAGCTGAACGACACCTAGGACTAAATCAACCACCTCACCAAAATCCTAGGCAAGAGAAACAAAATCCTAGACCCGCAGAGCATGCACAACCTGAACTTGGACTCCGTCGTCAACCCCATTGAGATGATGGAGTTAAATTAGATGTCGGTGATTTTGAGGGTCACGTAGAGCCTGAGAAATGTCTTGATTGGTGTGAGTGCGTGGAAAGATTCTTGGCATGGAAGCAAATGCCTATGAATCGACAGGTTGAATATGTCGTCCTTAGGCTGAAGGGACCCACACTCGTCTGGTGGGTTCAACTAGAGCTCACCCTATTCACCTTAGGCCTAACACCTATCACCACGTGGGTAGAGTTAAAGTTGCAACTGCGGAAGCGATATATCCCCCCATACTATTTGCAAACTCTTTTGCGAAAGTTCCACAACCTTTGTCAGAACAAACTCTCTGTGGACGAGTACACCCACGAGTTCTTAGGCTTTGTTTTATTGAGCGGTGGTGGGAGGAGCAAGCGGGTCCAAACAGAGCTTTCAAACCGTAGGGGGGGAGGTGGGGGTCGAAACGGAGCGGTGGGGGGGGGGTTTCCTCCTTGCTGCGGGTGCAAACAGAGCAAACAGAGACGGAGTTTCGTTTGGTTACCCTCCGTCCGGTGGCGTTTGCTCCAAACACCGCCTGAAAACGTTAAACCAAATGACGCCTTAGTGTTGCAGTCTAGGTTAGACCTACATGAGGAGGATAATATGACAGTGTCCCGTTATTTGAATGAGCTTCATTACGTTATTAGGGATGAGCTAGAGTTGCACGACTTTAGAGATTTGGGTGAAGTGTTTAGTAGATCCCGTAAAGTAGATGCCTCACTTCAGAAGAGGACATTTGGGCATAGGTTTTGTCAAGTATCCGTAGGTATGAGGTTTTGGTGTAACTACATTAACTTACAGTCCGCAGTGTCCATTCCTATCACCTCCCCCAAGTGAGAGCTGTAGTGCTCGATGTTGTGGGCGGCCTTGTCAAGGAACTTGAAGATCTTCTTCTCTATCCCCTCAACCGGCGGTTTCCGAAAGACAGCCTCCGCCCGAGGGTAGGGGACCGTACGGAGGTCCCCGAAGTCCGGACTGAATACGACAAACCGCATTCCCCACCCATGAACCTTATTGGGAAGGTTCAACACTTGCAGTACACTGGATCCTATGTACATGTGCCCGCGCTGATGCGCACGCACATGGAACAAGTCCCGGAATATCGGGAGGCTGAACCGGATGCCCTGCAAAGAATGCGGTCACCACCACAATAAAATTGGGGGAGAGCTGTGCGGGGACGACCCCGAAGAAGTTCAAAACTTCCATCATCTCCGGGAGGTTGGGGAAGGTCCAACCCGAATCGAAGTGTTCAAACTGGAGGACAAGGTTGTGTTCGAACAAACTATGAGAGCTCTCCAGGTTCAGAGATGCGCGCGTGGTAAAGAGCGGGTTCGAGCCGGATTCTCGCGAGGAGCGTTGCAAACTCCTAGTCGGAAATCCTGAACACCCACATCACGTGCTGAAGGAAGGCGACGGCGCAGCTAGAGCGAGTTGTGCCCACCCCAAGAGCTTGCTCACTCTCCGAGTCGCTCATGGGTGTACTGCCGCAAAGGAAGGGATTTATGCCTATTTATAGGGGGCTCGGGGTCCATTGCCTCTGAAAGAGAAACGCATGATGCGGTCTCTCTTCACAGTATGCGCCTGTAGTGACCCCCCTGCTGTATCTTCCCTGCCACAAAGCAATACATACATTCGCGAGTAAATAAAGCGTTCACACAAAAAAAACATAAAAGTCAAAAGTTGTTTCGCCAGCACTCGGAGTACCCGACATTAAGTGCCCGCAAGCAATATTAATTATTACAACCCATAAAAATCTTCCTCGAGTCACTCAACATCCTAAGACTCATCAGCAGAAGTCCGCTCCACTCCTATGAACACTAGGCTATCTGTCATCTCGATTAGCGCAGCCCGCGCGTTTGCCAGAAGCTTGTTCAGCTTAGCACCCGTTGTATGTATGATGCGGTGATCCTCCATCACTTTCTTTGAGTATCTTTAGAGAGTGTCGTCTAGGGGGGTCGTATTCTCTGGTGCCGGTGGCACGTCTATTCACAGCGCAGGCAGGTACCTGCCTTCAGTGAGGCGTGCAATGGCTTGCTTCATTGCTTCCATCTCCCGCTCCAAGTGGACGATCCGTGCGCGCGACACCCAGAATTCCCTTTCCATCGCGGTCCACCTTCTCTCGAACCTTGGAGGTAATGAAGGCCGAGGCGCCCTTCAGGGAGTTCGCTGCGAACAAAGGTATGCGGATTAGATGATGGTACAATTAACAAGTTTGCAGGAAAGGTAAAGTTTTCCCATAAGCGCGCCCGCCGCCCGGGAAGCTGACGCCTTCGCGACAAATGCCTTCATCGGTGCCTGCGGGGTGCTCGCCTTCCCGGGCTTAGGTTCCTTTTTTCTCTTCTTTTTGTCTTGCGAAGCTGGTTTCGAGGGTGTGTCCGCACGAGCTCAAAAAATGCGGAGATCATGTTACTCCAAATCTTGCGGAGAAAAGCATTAGACATCGCAATTGACGAAGCATCAGGGCGGATACTCTAAGTAACTCGTGGGTACCCCCCAGGAGGCCGCGCACATATAACATGGCTATATGGAGATCGCGGGTCCTCCCGGGGAGTCCCTTTAGCAGTCCGCCAAAGGAACAACGTCAGGCACTATCCAAGTGCCTGCGCAACCTCCTCTCCAGCAGCGGCACGCACGGCTACTGCGCAAACTCTTCTCTCACCACTTGGCACCCGACTCTTCATGTACCCCCGGTGACTGCGCATTTAATACTGCATTAAATGCCCTCAATCGTTCGGGCGGCCTACCCTCATGTATAAATAAGGGGCCAAAGACACTCCAAAGGTGACAGAACTTTGCCCATAATCTACCCCGTTGTAGGTGCGGTCCCTAAGTTTGTCCCTCAGTTGCTTTTCTTTCTCCTTTATCTCTCTCATGTATTCGTGCATGCCCCTGTATATTTTTTGTCTTAAGAGCAATAACATTGTCCGCCGCAAGTGGTATTCGCCGCGACGAGTAAATCTGGTTGTACAACCCCGTATTCGCGGAGTAGGGTCCCTTCGGCAGACGCAGGGCCAGTTTTAAGCTTTTAAGCTTTTTGGATATTTTGGACTCTTGGTGGCCAATTTTGGCTTTAGCTTGGAAATATACTAGTAGGGAAGGAAAAAATTGCCTTCCCCCTTGCCCCCCTCTTTGAGGGGCGGGAGCGGCAGGTTGGCTGTCACCCCCCCGACTTGTTAAAGTACGCGGTGGGGGCAGCGGGGTCGAGCGAAGACCAAGGTCTCATCCCCCCTGCTGCGCCTTAGTCCCGAGCCGGCTTGCGGGGCTAGACCGCCGGCCAGGCGGGTTCTCGCTCGCGCGGCCAGCTCGCGGGGCGAGACCGTCGGCCAGGCGGGTTCTCGCCCGCGCGGCCAGCTTGCGGGGCGAGACCGCCGGCCAGGCGGGTTCTCGCCCGCGCGGCCAGCTTGCGGGGCGAGACCGCGGCCATGCAGGTTCTCGCCCGCGCGGCCAGCTTGCGGGGCGAGACCGCCGGTCAGGCGGGTTCTCGCCCGCGCGGCCAGCTTGCGGGGCGAGACCGCCGGCCAGGCGGGTTCTCGCCCGCGCGGCCAGCTTGCGGGGCGAGACCGCCGGCCAGGCGGGTTCTCGCCCGCGCGGCCAGCTTGCGGGGCGAGACCGCCGGCCAGGCGGGTTCTCGCCCGCGCGGCCAGCTTGCCGGGAGAGACCGCCGACCAGGCGGGTTCTCGCCCTTGGACCTCCTTGGGGTATGCTTTTACCTTTTTACCCCCGGGGTGGAATTTCCCTCTTTGCCCCCCGGTGTGGAGGTTTGCTATTGGCTTGAGGCATTTTTGTCCTAAGGGCATTTTGGTCATTTTACCCCCAGGACTTGAAAAAACTATAAATAGACCCTTGAGGGTGCCTTGGAGGGGATTCATTCATTCCTTAGCCACAAAAATCTCTTTGGCTTTCTTTCTCCAAGGCACCTAGCTCAAGCATTGGCTAGGGAGGGGGAGACCTCAAAGGTCTTCCGGGTGTGAGGTGGGACCTCCACGCTAGAGCCGAGGGTCTGTCCCATAGCTTCCTAAGTCTTCGGGCCGTGACGTTCTTCCGAGCATAGTAGGTGTGAGGTCACCCCTTTCCTCAAGGGTCGAACTCCACAGAAGTCAATTTTGGCTTCGGTCATTTTTGGCTTCAACAGTTTTGGTGCGGTGAGCGTGGAGAGTGACCAGCACAGAAAATCTCGGGTGAGTGTCATGGCCGGAGATCAGGGAGGTGGTGATGATCTCGGCGAGCTCCCAAACTCAGGACCCTTCGTGGGAAGGGAGGAGTTCATGGCATCCATTCAAGGCATCATGGGGATGCTGCGGAGTTTGGCTCCTCGGGGTGGCAGCTCCACTCCAACCCCCCAAGAGCTAGCTCCACCCCCTCTCGATGAGTCGACCCCTAGGGGTCCAGGCGAGATCACCCCAGCAGGGGGAGAAGTAAGTGTGCCAGATAGGAGACCTGGGAAGGAAAGGATGGTAGAGGGGGTCGAGCGAGACCTCCCAGGCTGGGAGCTGTTCCCAAGCCCGACGAGAGCTAACCCCCCAGGCGAGCAGGTCGCGCGAGTGGAGGTGGCGAGAGCTCCCCTTAGGGGGTCACCCTTTAGTGAGTTAATCATCTCAGCTCCCATTCCCGAGGGGTTCAGAGAGCCAGACATGGCTTACTATACCGGGAAGGATGACCCCGTCCAGCACCTGCAGTGGTTCGAGGATGCCGTCTCCATCAGGGCGATGACGGATGCCTTCAAGTGTCGCCTCTTTGCGATCACTTTGAAAGAGAAGGCGAGGGACTGGTTCCGTCAACTCCCTCCAAGGTCCATCTTCGGGTTTGAAGACTTGAGCCGGAGCTTTCAGCTTCGCTTCTCCACCTCCAAGAAGAGGAAAAAAGGTCCTGAGTCCCTCTTCCTGATAAAGCAAAGGGCCGAGGAGTCGCTGGCCCACTATGTTGACAGGTTCCAGGAGGAGGTCCTTGACATCCAAGAGGTGCCAGGGTATGCCCTCCAGATGGCATTCACGGTGGGGTTGCGCGAAGGGTTCTTCAAGGTGAGCTTGACCCGGAAGACCCCTCTTTCCTTCGAGGAGCTGATGGAAAGGGCAGCGGAGGAGATAGCCATGGAGGCGGCCAACCCGGCCTTTGTAAAGAAGTTGGCAAAGTTGACAGAGGTGGAGTCAAAGGAGCAGGGTGGCTCGAGGCATCAGGAAGGAAGAAGGAGAGAAGAGCAGAGAGCCCACGGGTTCCAGAGATAGGAGGGTCCGGAGCCAGGCTGGAGGCAGCAGGGAGGACCTGCCCATGGACCAGGAAGAGATCTCATCCAGGATGGGGGGAACTTTCATGGGGGCCAAGGGAGGTTCAACTTCCAGAGACAAGCCCCAAGACAGCTCCTGCTCCCACCCCAGCAAGCGATGGCGATTGGTCGAAGGGAGAGGAGGAATCGCAAGGGAAGAGGGAGGGACAGAGTAGAGTTACCGTACTGCGACTTCCACCAGTTGGAAGGTCACGCTACGGCTACCTGCCCCGAGTTCCTGGAGGTGAGGGGGGCGAGAGCTCCAGCCCAGCAGCCGCCGGAGCGGATCGAAGCTCTGCCCCAAGGAGGTGGAGGAGGTGATGATGTGTGTGAGGACCGGGTCGATGTAGGACCCCGAGGTGGTATTGCCGTGATCCACGGGGGGGGGGGGGATTGAAGCCGCTCGGAAGGCCAGTCTCCATGTGATGTATCGACGGAGCGTTGCCTCGACATCCCAGACCCCTCCCCCGGAGGAAAGGGTCACCTTCTCGTCAAAGGACATGCCAAAGCATGAGGATCCCTTCTGCGACGCCCTGGTCATCCAGGCAGCCGTCGAAGGCTTCACCGTCTCCCGGATCTTGGTTGATAATGGAAGCTCGGTCAACGTCATTTTCAAGAAGGCGTTCGAGGGGATGAAGGTGGAGCCAAGGAGGGTAGTGGCGTTGGATGGACCTCTGTTTGGATTCTCAAGGG
The DNA here is from genome assembly GCA_039513925.1 of Platanthera zijinensis. Taxonomy (NCBI): domain Eukaryota; kingdom Viridiplantae; phylum Streptophyta; class Magnoliopsida; order Asparagales; family Orchidaceae; genus Platanthera; species Platanthera zijinensis. The sequence goes on along the minus strand of CM077094.1, from coordinate 152,721,799 downwards.
AGAGGAAGGAGGTGGAAGATGGAGTCGGACTCCAGGTGAAGTTAGGAGGGACCTCAAGGAACTGCAGGTTCGTCATTGTCGACGCTCCAAGCAGCTACAACACCATCTTCGGAAGGCCCCTCATCAGTGCCTTCCGGTGCGTGCCCTCATCCTTCCACCAATGCCTCAAGTTCAACTCAGATTGGATCCAGGTCAGGATTAAGGGAGACTCCAGGATGGCGAGACAGTGCTACGTCACGACAGTCAACACCATCTCTTGGTTGGCTAAGGCGGAGGAGATGGAGAAGATCATGGAGAGCCTGAGCATGATTGAGGTGTCCAGTGGGATAGAACCTGATGGCGGCCACCAGGCCCCCTGAAGAAGCCTCGTCTCGGCGGAGTCATATATCTTGTTTTTCTTTATGTTGTAATGAGTCCAACCTCCGACCGGTAGGGTTGGGAGGGTCATGTAACCCAACTATTTTCCCCTTTTGAGGATGTTGAATTTTGGCAGAGTTCAGGTGACATGCCCCGTCCCTAAGTCCCTTAGCTCCGAGACGATTCCGCTGCTAGGCTCTCACTAGCTGGCAGGGCAGGTTGATCTCTCGTGGAAGCTAAGTCCTTTTGCTCCGAGATGATTCCGCTGCCAGGCTCTCACTAGCTGGCAGGGCAGGTTGATCTCTCGTGGAAGCGAAGTTCTTTTGCTCCGAGATGATTCCGCTGCCAGGCTCTCACTAGCTGGCAGGGTAGGTTGATCTCTCGTGGAAGCTAAGTCCTTTTGCTCCGAGATGATTCCGCTGTCAGGCTCTCACTAGCTGGCAGGGCAGGTTGATCTCTCGTGGAAGCTAAGTCCTTTTGCTCCGAGATGATTCCGCTGCCAGGCTCTCACTAGCTGGCAGGGCAGGTTGATCTCTCGTGGAAGCTAAGTCCTTTTGCTCCGAGATGATTCCGCTGTCAGGCTCTCACTAGCTGACAGGGCAGGTTGATCTCTCGTGGAAGCTAAGTCCTGTTGCTCCGAGATGATTCCGCTGGCAGGCTCTCACTAGCTGGCAGGGCAGGTTGATCTCTCGTGGAAGCTAAGTCCTTTTGCTCCGAGATGATTCCGCTGTCAGGCTCTCACTAACTGACAGGGCAGGTTGATCTCTCGTGGAAGCTAAGTCCTGTTGCTCGGAGATGATTCCGCTGCCAGGCTCTCACTAGCTGGCAGGGCAGGTTGATCTCTCGTGGAAGCTAAGTCTTTTTGCTCCGAGATGATTCCGCTGCCAGGCTCTCACTAGCTGGCAGGACAGGTTGATCTCTCGTGGAAGCTAAGTCCTTTTGCTCTGAGATGATTCCACTGTCAGGCTCTCACTAGCTGGCAGAGCAGGTTGATCTCTCGTGGAAGCTAAGTCCTTTTGCTCCGAGATGATTCCGCTGCCAGGCTCTCACTAGCTGGCAGGGCAGGTTGATCTCTCGTGGAAGCTAAGTCCTTTTGCTCCGAGATGATTCCGCTGCCACGCTCTCACTAGCTGGCAGGGCAGGTTGATCTCTCGTGGAAGCTAAGTCCTGTTGCTCCGAGATGATTTCGCTGCCAGGCTCTCACTAGCTGGCAGAGCGGGTTGATCTCTCGTGGAAGCTAAGTCCTTTTGCTCCGAGATGATTCCGCTGCCAGTCTCTCACTAGCTGGCAGGGCGGGTTGATCTCTCGTGGAAGCTAAGTCCTTTTGCTCCGAGATGATTCCGCTGTCAGGCTCTTACTAGCTGGCAGGGCAGGTTGATCTCTCGTGGAAGCTAAGTCCTTTTGCACCGAGATGATTCTGCTGCCAGGCTCTCACTAGCTGGCAGGGCAGGTTGATCTCTCGTGGAAGCTAAGTTCTTTTGCACCGAGATGATTCCGCTGCCAGGCTCTCACTAGCTGGCAGAGCAGGTTGATCTCTCGTAGGGGTTGACTTTTTACCATGAGGGGGTCTCGCCACCCAGGCTCTCATCAGCTGGCATGGCAGGTTGACCCCCCCAGGAGGCTAAGTGTTTTCTACCCTGAGGGGGTCTCGCCACCCAGGCTCTCATCAGCTGGCATGGCAGGTTGACCCCCCCCAGGAGGCTAAGTGTTTTTTACCATGAGGGGGTCTCGCCACCCAGGCTCTCATCAGCTGACATGGCAGGTTGACCCCCCCAGGAGGTTTAAGTCTTTTTACCCTTAGGGGGTCTCGCCACCCAGGCTCTCATCAGCTGGTATGACAGGTTGACCCCTCGAAAGAGGCCTCATAATCTTTCGACACCGCGAGAGCAAGCTACACTCAGCGAATACGTTGGGTTGGATGTTTCTTTCCGAGCTTGTGCCAACCTCGAAAAGAGCGGGGATTGTGTACAACCCCGTATTCGCGGAGTAGGGTCCCTTCGGCAGGCGCAGGGCCAGTTTTAAGCTTTTAAGCTTTTTGGATATTTTGGACTCTTGGTGGCCAATTTTGGCTTTAGCTTTGAAATATACTAGTAGGGAAGGAAAAAATTGCCTTCCCCCTTGCCCCCTCTTTGAGGGGCGGGAGCGGCAGGTTGACTGGCACCCCCCCGACTTGTTAAAGTACGCGGTGGGGGCAGCGGGGTCGAGCGGAGACCAAGGTCTCATCCCCCCTGCTGCGCCTTAGTCCCGAGCCGGCTTGCGGGGCTAGACCGCCGGCCAGGCGGGTTCTCGCCCGCGCGGCCAGCTCGCGGGGCGAGACCGCCGGCCAGGCGGGTTCTCGCCCGCGCGGCTAGCTCGCGGGGCGAGACCGCAGGCCAGGCGGGTTCTCGCCCGCGCGGCCAGCTTGCGGGGCGAGACCGCCGGCCAGGCGGGTTCTCGCCCGCGCGGCCAGCTTGCGGGGCGAGACCGCCGGCCAGGCGGGTTCTCGCCCGCGCGGCCAGCTTGCGGGGCGAGACCGCCGGCCAGGCGGGTTCTCGCCCGCGCGGCCAGCTTGCGGGGAGAGACCGCCGGCCAGGCGGGTTCTCGCCCGCGCGGCCAGCTTGCGGGGCGAGACCCCGCCTGGCCGGCGGTCTCTCCCCGCAAGCTGGCCGCGCGGGCGAGAGACCGCGGCCAGGCGGGTTCTCGCCCGCGCGGCCAGCTTGCCGGGAGAGACCGCCGACCAGGCGGGTTCTCGCCCTTGGACCTCCTTGGGGCATGCTTTTACCTTTTTACCCCCGGGGTGGAATTTCCCTATTTGCCCCCCGGTGTGGAGGTTTGCTATTGGCTTGAGGCATTTTTGTCCTAATGGCATTTTGGTCATTTTACCCCCAGGACTTGGAAAAGCTATAAATAGACCCTTGAGGGTGCCTTGGAGGGGATTCATTAATTCCTTAGCCACAAAAATCTCTTTGGCTTTCTTCCTCCAAGGCACCTAGCTCAAGCATTGGCTAGGGAGGGGGAGACCTCAAAGGTCTTCCGGGTGTGAGGTGGGACCTCGACGCTAGAGCCGAGGGTCTGTCCCATAGCTTCCTAAGTCTTCAGGCCGTGACGTTCTTCCGAGCATAGTAGGTGTGAGGTCACCCCTTTCCTCAAGGGTCGAACTCCACAGAAGTCAATTTTGGCTTCGGTCATTTTTGGCTTCAACACTGGTGTCTGCCGCTGTCAGCGTCCTTCTCTTTTCTATCTCTCTGCTCGCTAGGCACTCATAGGGTCAGTAACCGGTCGATTGCGGTCTCTGATGTATCCACCGAACTCCCTAGGCGGTCGCTGAGTGTGAAAAGTTGAGTGACAATTTTTGCACAAACACAAACATAACGAGCCGAGATCTCTGCTCCAACATCGATATTCTTACTGTTGAAGAAAAATGTAAAGGCCCAATAATAAGGCCCATTGGTTCAGCCATTTTCTCTCTTGTTTAGTCCCACATTGTATGATAGCTTCTCTCTTTCTCCTTCTATTCCAATTTAAAGTGTACAGTACTTGTATTTAACATTCAAGGAATTTGAGGAATTAATAAATCATTGTTATTATTTTCTCTCTCCTAAAATTCTCTACATGGTATCAGAGCCATCGGTCTGACATCACCGTTCTCTCTTTTCTTCCTGGGGGCTACTCATCTCTAACCGCACGCCTTCTGTGGTTACTGCCCGTTTTAACCACACGCGCGGTTTGCGGTCTCCCTTCTCCAGACCGCAAATTTCCTCTTGTTTTTCGCCCTCTGCCCTTTCTCAACTTCCTTTCTGGTTTTTATAACCTCTTCCTCCCTGGCCGATTGGGCCCCACACTTAAAGTAGCTCGCATTCTCAGATTCTTAGCCGCATCATCTTTTCTCAGGCCGCAACCCTCTCTCAGCTCGCTCAGGCCGCCACAGCTCTCTCAGGCCGTCGTTACTCTCAGGTCGCCTTAGCCCTTTCAGGTCACAGATTCCTCAAGCCGCTCTCTCAACTCAGGTCGCCGCTCTCTCAGGCCGCAAATTCCTCTCAACTTGTTATTTTCCTCAGGCCGCCGATGCTTGTTCCCCGACCTCCGTTATTTCTCAGGTCGCCAGGACCTCTCAGGCCGCCAGGATCTCTCAGATCGCCAGGCTTGTTTTTTGCCGCAGCTTGTACTTTAACCTCTATTCCTTCTCAGGTTGCCTGGACCTCTCTGGTCGTCAGGTTGCAGCCCCTCCCCAGATCGCCTGTCGCAGCTCGCTCTCCGGCCGTCATTGTTCCTCCTCTGGCCACTGCTTCATCCCCAGGTCGCTCTTCTCCTAAGGCCGCAGTTCTAACCGCTGTTCTTGCAACCATGCCGCTCTTGCCTTCTTGACTCAGTCCGCCTGGTGTAGTTCGCCTCAGCTCCTCCTCAGTTCCCCACTAGCTGCTCTATTGCTGCCTCTCTTACTTCTCCTACTGTTACATGGATTCGACCACTGCTTCCTCGCTCCCTGCTCGTGCCACTGCTCCTCTCCCTGGAGTTCGGGATAAGCTTCAGATCACTACCATCTCTCTCACTTGCGAAGCAGAACTTCGTAGAGAGGGTGTATTCTGTTCGTCATGTTTTGCAGACTAAAGGTCTCCTTCACCACCTAACCGCAACCAGTCCTACTGTGCCGACCAAAGAGTGGCTCTGTGATGACAGTCGTGTCCAATCCTGGATGCTCAATTCAATGGACACCGAGCCCTATCGCATGACCATGTATCATGAGACGGCCAAAGCGATGTGGACAGAACTCCACTCACTCTACTCTGGCTAGAACAGCCTCCAGCACCTGTTCGATATCATCACAGATCTCCAGACCCTTGACCCCGACACGATAGGTGACTTGACCTCCTTTGTTGCAAAATCCAATACGCTTGTTGAGGCATAGATACAACATCAACCCCCTACCTCGGACCTTGTTGCATAACGGGCACAAAAGTAGTCGCCGTAGCTATGATGATAGTCCGGGTTCCACCATATCTCCACAACATCCAAGCTCATATTCTCTCATTCGCTACAACTCCCTCCCTGTCAGATGTATGTTCTATGCTCTTGAAGGTTACTCCGCCACTTGATGTTCCTGGGCCTCCCTCTCCAGCTCTCCTCCACCAGTCCTATCCCGCTTTTGCTGCTTCAACGACTCGTGGGGGTTGCACCAACAATCAGGGACGTGGCCGTACTGGGAGTCCCCGTCCAAAATGCTCTCATTGTGGTCGGGATAGTCACCTGGAGGCCACCTGCTACCGCAAGCATGGTCTGCCTTCACATCTCACTGCAACTATTGCAGTTGATCCTAACTCCTCTGCCCGTGATGACATCAGTGCCTTACGCACTCAGCTCCAGCATCTCCAAGGGGTGATCGCTCGCTCCTCTAGCTCTATTGCGGCGGTTCCCCCTGAAGGTATATCTTGTCTCTCCCACAACTCTCATTGGATTGTTGACTCAGGTGCCACACACCATATTACTCCGCAAAAACCATCTCAATACTTGTCGTTTGCATTTCCCCAGTCCATCACCGTGGCCAATGGTGCCACTATTCCGGTTTCTGGCGCCGTTGATTTGCCACTGACTTCCACTCTTACCCTATCCTCGGTTCTGCATATTCCGGGACCACCTTTTAATCTGCTTTCTGTTAGTCGTTTCACTCAGGACCTAGATTGCAGCGTCATATTCTCACCCACTTCCTTTATTGTGCAGGATCGACGGACACAGAGTATCATTGGTAAGGGGCGATTGTCTAATGGGCTCTATGATGTGGGGTAGGCTATGGGGTGCACCAAACCAAGGCTACTAGGGGCGGAATGCAAATGCGACACACAAACATTAGTCTAAATGCAATGCAATCGTCGGTGACGGAGGCGATTAATTTTGAGCAATGAAATTAATAACACCACGAAAGGTAATTAAATACAAAGAACATCATTCAATTTAGCAATTACATAATGACTTTCCTCCACTCGGAGGGCCAAAGCTAAGCGTGCAGTGAATTGGTCCCACCTGCAAATTATAATCAGATCACAACAAATTTCTACAAGCTTGAATCTAAGCAAAGCATGAAAACAATCTAATAATAATGAAGATTCAAATATTCCAATACAACAAGGGCTCACCAAAGTAGCTGGCTGACCGAGGTACTGAAGACTTTGGATCTTGATGCATAGATCGGTGATTGAAGGTGGAACCGACGGCGTGGAAATGACGGCAATAGCTCTCCTCGACGGTAGATGATGAGATCAAACAAAAATGAGTAGATCCGACCACGTACGGGTAGATCCGGACCGGGGGAGGGTAGATCTGCTGTTTTGGGTCGGATCCGGGCTAGGGAATGGTGTACATGTGGTGGAAATAACGGATCGGCGGGCTGAAATTCTCAGATCTGGACTGATCTTGAGAATAGGAGGGTGTGAGGAAGTGGATCCACGTGAAGAGTGAAGGAGGTGGCCGGTCGGTGGTAGGGAGAGGGGTTGTCGGTTGTAGAAGGGGCGTGGGAGGGAGGCAGTGACTATGGGAGGCTCGCCGAGATGGGGGAAGGTTGTCGGGTGGTCGGGTGGGTGAGGGAAGAGGGTGGGCTGGGCGGCTACAGGAAGGCAGCAGGGCGGCTGTTGGTGATGGCAAAATGGGGCGTTGCAGCGGAGGAAAATGAAGTTTGGGGGTGGAAAATGATGGCAAGGGTTAGGGAAGGATAGGGGGGAAGAAAACTAACCTAGGAATCGTCACTTAGGGCTCCACAACGTCGGCACCGAGGGGTGATCGCTGGAATACGGGAAGAAGAGTCTCCAAAATTCTGCAATGCCTCCATTCAGCCCCTAACATCTCTATTTATAATAAGAAGAAGACTAGAGCATCACAATCAACGACTATGATTGGTCGGTGGAAAAAATACATAAATTTAACAATAATAAGCCGAAATATATAAAGTAATATATGATCACGACTTGCGACGCGGATCCGTACACATTTGCGGAGTCGGATCGACGATCCGGTCAAGTCCTCTTGCGCAAATACACGAACGTGGGTCCTGCCTTGCAGCGAACCCCTCCTGGTGCACGATCTGATGGATCCCCATCAACTCCCCCTGACTGAAAAGACGTCATCTCCGATGAATGGAGACAATCGTACTTAAGTCGAAGTCCAGGGGCGAGTCGATCGAGCTCTGCTGCTAGTATCCAAGCGTCGTCTGCGTCTGGAAGACCCTGCCAATATACCAAGTAGCGACATCGCGGCCCGTCTGTGGTGGGAATGAATTGGCGGGCTCTGACCTCTGTGATGCTCTCAACTCTCGATTAGTGGAATCCAGTGCAATCGGCGGTGCCGTCGGTGAAACCAGTGAAGACGAATCCTCAGGTGGGTGGGTGTCAGCAGTGGGTGGACTGTAGTGACTATCAGACGTAGGTGGAGTATGAGAGTGGTAAGGCGAGGAAAGTGGGAGTGGGGATGGCTGGGTATCTCCATTACTTGGGTTCACATACTCGCAAGGCTCGAAGTACGACGTCAGATCCCCGACATTAAATACTTGATGAATTCCCATACTCGCCGGCGTTTGTCCCAATACAACTTATAATAGAGTAGAGGCTCATTCGCCTGACTCTTAACTTCATTAAATACCTGTTCTCGCCTTCGTTTATCTGCATGAGTTTTATATTTTTTATTGCTCGTTATTATTCATTGGCGAATCGACTCATGCAACTCATGCAAATGTTGTGCGAATGACTTAGCAGACTCACTAGGGAGTGAATCTAAGAGACTCGGGATGAGGTCAATGGTTTCCTAGGGTCGTATCCTGATTCTATATGAAATGGACTCAACCCGGTGGACCTATTAACTGAACTGTTATAAGCAAACTCTACAACTGGAAGATCTAAGTCCTAACTAGCTCTCTTACTGGACACCTCAAAAGATTACCTAAGCTCCGATTCACTACTTCGGTTTGTCCGTCAGTCTGTGGATGAGATGCCGAGAAAAATCTAAGAATTGTGTCAGTCTTGTGCCATAGGGTCTTCCAGAAGTAACTCATGAATCTCACGTCGCGGTCTGACAAGATCGACTTGGGTAGTCCATGCATTCAAAAAACATCCCTCATAAAGATAGATGCTACGTGAGTCGCATCCGCCGTCTTACGACAAGAAATAAAGTGTGCCATCTTCGAAAACTGATCGACCACCACGAATATGGAGTCGTGTTCTCACAGAGTGCGGGGAAGTACGAGAACAAAATCCATACTAATGTCCTTTTATGGGCAGTGTGGAACAGATAAAGGCGTGTACAGACCCATGTTCTTCTTGGTACCCTTTGCCGTTTGACAGATACGGCAGTGGCAGACAACACGAGCCACATCCCTCTTAAGATTGGGCCAGTAGAGCCGGTCCTCAGCAATGACTATAGATTTATCTCGCCCAAAGTGCCATGCGGCTCCGCCCGCATGGAACTACCAAATCAAGTAATCACGGTATGACGTCTGGGGAATGCACAGGCGGGAGCTTCGGTACAGGTATCCCTCAAAGATCTGATATCCCTCAACAGGGTCTGGTGGGTCTCCGGACATGGCGGTGTAAATCTCGCCAAAGTCGGGGCATGTCGTGTAATCCAGAATCACTCTCTCAAGCCCGTCTACACGTGCAGTTATCGTCTGTAGTAGGGAGAACGCATCAGCCGGTTTGTTCTCAACACCGGCTCGGTGCTTGAGAACATAATGAAAGTCCTGAAGGTACTCGACCCACTTGGCATGCCGGTGTCCCAGCTTGCGCTGCGAGTCGAGATAATGTAAGGCCTGGTGGTCGGAATATAACATAAACTCCCGGGGAAGGAGATAGTGCCTCCAATAGTGCAGAGACTAGACAATAACATAAAACTCTCGATTATAGTTTGAGTATTTCTACTTTGCCTCGTTCAGTTTCTCACTAAAGTAAGAAATTGGGTGTCTCTCTTGGCTTAATACGCCACCGATACCTAGGGGTGAGGAGCGGAAACCGAAAACCGATAAAACCGATTGAACCGACCGAACCGCACCGATTTTGAAACCGAGCCGCCCGGTTCGGTGTCGGTTTGGTTTGGAGTTTTTGAAAACCGAAGCTATATCGGTTCGGGTCGGTTTTCAAGTTGTAAAAACCGACCAAACCAAACCGAACCGACGTTAGTAATTGATATTATAATAATTATAAATTATGAATATATTAGTTTCTATTTTATAATAATTATAAAGGATGTATAAGGCCTATATGAATATATGAACTCGCCGCATTCATTTGTTGATCATAAGTTATTTTGTAGATATTTTCAATAATTTTATTATTTTGATCATAAATTGTTCTATAGATATTTTTAATAACTTCGTTATTTTGATTAAATATCTATCTTTTCTTAAGCTTTGGTATTGTTCTTCTTCAATCATTTGTTGTTGTCTTAGTTTTAAAATTTCATTGAAACGACTTATTGACGTAAGCCAATGATTTGCAAGTGGATCTGTAGATTGTAGTTGACGCATGTATGTGGAATGATCTATAAAGCTTAGCAAATAATATTTGAACGCATAAAACTCAGATAGTAAATAATTAAAACACACAGTAAATATAAAGATAGTACTGGTTAATAAACGTTAATTTTGATCATCACAAATTCTACAAGTGAGCGGTTTTCAATTATTTGTTCGCAAAACCGACACCGAACCGTAAAGAACCGACTAAAAACCGAACCGAATTTGAACTGAACCGAGCGGGTTCGGTTCGGGTCGGTTTAGACAAACTAAAAACTGAGGCATGTCAGTTCGGTTTCGGTTTGGGTCCAAACCGACCCAAACCGAACCGCTCGCAGGCCTACCGATACCAACACCAGACGCATCACATGCCACCTCTAAAGCGTGGCTAAAATTCGACAATCTCAGAACAGGAGCCGTCGCCAGTCTCTCTTTAATTTCCTTTAAAGCTCTGGTGGCCGCGGGGGTCCACTGAAACTCTCCCTTCTTAAGACAACTCGTGAAAGGGGCCATAATCGTACTAAACTCCTGGACAAAGCTCCTATAGAAGGTGGCAAGTCCGTGAAAATTACGAGCCTCGTAAATGGTCCCAGGCATAGACCAGTCTCGAATGGACTTGACCTTCTCAGGGTCGACAGAAACTCCCATAGAAGACACGATGAATCCTAAGAAGTGAACAAACTCCGACAGAAATGAACATTTCTTCAAGTTCACATATAGTTTCTCCTGGCGAAGGGTGCCAAAGAGAAGTCTCAGGTGATCTAGGTGCTCGGCCCGAGTCTGGCTATAAATCAGTATGTCATCAAAATAAATCACCAGAAACTTGCCCATATAGAGCCACAACACCTACGTCATAACTCTCATGAAGGTGTTAGGGGCGTTTGATATCCCAAAAGGCATGACTAGCCACTCGTAGAGACTGTCCTTGGTCTTGAATGCGGCCTTCTCCCTCACGAACTCGTATTTGATGGTACCCACTACGGAGATCGATCTTGGAGAAGACCTGGGCACCGGACATTCCAGTAAGTCATCGAGTCGTGGGATCAGGAAGCGATACTTGACCGTGATTTTGTTAATGGTGCGACTATCAATGCACATACGCCAACTACCCTAAACCCTATATCCTTTCGAAAACACCTGAATTGTCATCTACTATTACTACATTTCTCTTCACACTCTCCTCTTCTTGAGGCATGACATCGTCATCAACTACATTTAACTTAGGGTCTTCTTTTGAAATAATTTCGTCAAAGTGAACATGAATTAATTCTTCTACAACCAAGGTTATTTTATTATAGACCCTATCGACACGACTCGTGGAGGAATATCCTAAAAGATGCATAGGTCAGATTTTTCGTCAAATTTCCCTAAATTATCCTTGGTATAAATAGACATGACTTGACTATCAATGCACACACGTCAACTACCGTCCTTAGGGGTAAGAAGGACAGGAACCGCACAAGAGCTCATACTCTCACGAATAAACTGCTTCCGAAGAAGCTCATCTACCTGCTTCTTGAGCTCAGCATGCTCATCCGGGTGCATACGATAATGAGGCAGGTTTGGGAGAGAAGCCCCCGGGACTAAGTCAATAGCATGCTGAATGTCCAGTGGAGGGGGCAGCTCATCAGGGAGCTCTTCAGGCATGATATTTGCAAACTCACCTAGAAGGGGATGCGCCGCTAGGCGGTGGTCAACATGGGTGTCCTCAGATGCCTGAGTGGCGGCCACAACGTAAATGACATTCGACTCAATATTATCTCGCAGGAACTCACCTCGCCTCAAGATATGTAGGGGCCTCGAGGCACTCGTGCTCACAGACGGCTCAACCACACCCTTGGATCTCTCCCTGGATTGGGTAGGCGTCAATGTAATCTTCTGCCCCTTGTCGTAGAAGACACGTATTCGAACGGCCGAAACACGTGACGATCAAATAGCTAGGGGCGGCCGAGTAACACGTGGGCGACGTGCATGAGAATGACATCACACCAGACCCGATCCTTAAATGAGGCAATGCTGATCGGGACGAGGCAGCGCTGGGTTACCTGAATCGTAGTCTTATCCACCCAGACGACACGATATGGGTAGGGGTGAGGCTCTGCCTTCGCCTGCATACGGTCAAGCCCCTTTTGGGCCACGATGTTTACACAACTCCCGCTATCGATGGCCAACTTGTAGGGTCCGCCTGCACTAGGAAAGTACGTGTAAAAGATGGTGGTGTGTCGTTAATCCTCATTTACACGAGAGGTGTGTAGGAGGGCCTAATCATTCCCACCTCCAATGATCTCTCTGCGTCACTCTCTCAACCTTCCTCGATAGTGGCCTTAATTTCTTCTGTAACCTCCTTATCTTCCTCCAAACCACGCTCCTCATCCTCAACTAGCAGGGTCCGCGTGGGGCCTGCGTCGTCACGTATACTATGCCAGAACATCTATAACAAAGAATACTCCCAGATTGCTGGCCATCAGTGACGACAACCTTGCCCTTAGTGTCCGTGGGAACACGCGAGGGTGCAGCCGTGGTGGTCTGGGGCGGAGCGAGTTTCCTAAAAGTCAAAAAATCAATCTGAGAGGGGAACGTCCTCGTGCTAGATGACCGGAGGTACTGCTCGTACTCGAGAGCGAGCTGAATATCTGATCGATGGTCTCTAAGCGATGGGGATCAACTCTCTCCGAATTTCAGAATGTAGGCCTGCCTTGAAACAAGAGGCAGTGGCGATAGGCTCCTTCGAGACGTCACTCCTAACGACTAGTTCGTCAAAGCGAGTCATATACTCAGCGATAGTGAGTGTCCCCTGCCATAAGTTCTGTAACTGCTCAAATAACTGGTTTCAGTGTGACGCATGGAGGTACTTCTCGCTCAGTCATTATTTCATCTCATCCCATCTGACGATGGGGTAATAACCATCTCTCTCCAAAGCTCTCTCTATTCTAGTTCAGAATACCTTAGCCTGTCCTACCAGGTTCATTTTTGTGAAGCGAACACAACACTCGTCACTCATATTATACCACTCAAAATAGTGGTTCATGTCCAGGAGCCAATCGCTGAAGGCTTTCAGATCCAGACGACCATCGAACGAAGGGGCGTCGAGTCGAATACGACGAGTGATGTCAAAGTGGTGGCCACTTCTCCGTGGGTCGAGATAATTCTCGTGATAATCATCATGGGCGTAGCCGCATCGAGTGGGTGGGGACTGCACTCTCTCCGACCCGGGGGATAATACTCATCGCAGTGATGATCATGGAGACCGTGAGGGGGTACACGATCTCTGAGATCAGGCTGAGGCTGACGTGGCATACGGTACTCGTCACGCTGATGCGGAGGTCTATCACACACCGGATCAAGATTTCGCCTTGCCGACGGAGCTGGGGCTCGGTGAGGAATATCACGACGGTGGCGGTTTACTGGAGGCCGACCATCTCTCGGGCGCTGGTCAGGACGTGGAGGAGCATCAGGGTCGTCCTCAAGTGAATTGTCACGCTGTGCTTGAGTGTCCCTGACATTCTCTAAGTGGTCTAAACGAAGATTCACCTCGGCGAGATCATGACGCACATCGTTGAACTGGGCACCTAAGGTGTCCAAACAATCTAGGATAAGGCGCTGAAACTCAGCAAAAGCGGTACTCAAATTCGATCTCGCCGTTCGGTTGTCGGTGATTTGTGGATCTACCATGCTTCTCCTAAAAATCCTACCACTACAGAGCATGTAAATGGTCCGACCTGGGCTCTGATACCAATTGATGTAGGCTAGGCTGTGAGGTGCACCAAACCAAGGCTACTAGGGGCAGAATGCAAATACGACACATAAACCTTAGTCTAAATGCAATGCAGTCGTCAGTGACGACGGCGATTAATTTTGAGCAATGAAATTAATAACACCACACAAGGTAATTAAATAACAAAGGACATTCAATTTAGCAATTACGTAATGACTTTCCTCCGTTCGGAGAGCCAAAACTAAGCGTGCGGCGAATTGGTTCCACCATCGGATCGCAATAAATTTCTACAAACATAAATCTAAGCAAAACATCAAAACAATCCAATAATAATGAAGATTCAAATATTCCAATACAATAAGGGCCGCTAGACCGAGACACTAAAGACTTTGGATCCGGATGCGTAGATCGGCGATCGAAGGTGGAACTGGTGGCGTGGAAATGATGTCGGTGGCTTTCCTCGGCTGTAGATGATGAGATCGGATAAGAAATGGGTAGATCCGGGCTGGGGAAGGGTAGATCTACTGTTTTGGGTCGGATAAGAAATGATGTCGGTGGCTTTCCTAGATCTGGACTGATCTTGAGAATAGGAGGGTGTAGGGAAGTGGATCCACATGAAGAGTGATGGAGGTGGCCGACCGGTGGTAGGGAGAGGGGTTGCCGGCTGTAGAGGGGGCGTGGGGGGGAGGCGGTGGCTGGGGGAGGCTTGCTGGGATGGGGGATGGTTGTTGGGTGGTCGGGTGGGTGAGGGAAGAGGGCGGGCGGGCACGGAGGCTGCAGGAAGGCAGCAGGCCGGCTGTTGGTGGTGGCGGAAAGGGGGGGCTGCAGCCGAGGAAAATGAAGTTGGGGAAGATAATGATAGTCAATGGCCCTTACATCAGTCTGGTTCATAGTTGAAGGTAGAAAATGAAATAATTTATTTATAGGATGTTCTCTTTTGTAATATACATATACTTGGATACAAGAAAAGAGAGTGAATTCTTCAGATAAAGCGAAGACAAAGGCTTCATTTGGCATGACTTATTTACTCAGATTGATTTGATGGGTTGTAGGGAGATGCGAGAATTTCAACCGTCAGTGGAAGAAGACATTCTTGACGGCGTCAACACCATCAAATTGCTGCAAATAAGAAGAGAACATCTTCAAATTGTCGTGAATCTTGATATTCGTTGATGGAGGAATGAGCACCATAACGAGAGCATGAATGTAATGTGTTCATGCAATGTACCAATGTACAATATCTAAACAATCATCTAATTGTAAATGTACCCCTAATATGAGTACTCAATCATTATATATTTTTGTTGAGAATTTAAGGGGGGAAATTCTCATTTTTTTACCTGGAGGTTTTCCAAGTACAGAACAGTTTTCGGAACATCTCTAATTTCTCACCATCATTTTTCCACTGCCACCGCGGCCCCAAACAGAACCATAATCTATTTAAAGTTGCACTTTAGTAGTGCTAAGAAAGATAATAACTTGAGATAGAGAAATAATTAGCTTTTATATTTCTTTTGAAGACTCACGACCAATTCTTCCAACAGGAGCAAGACACCCATGGAAACCGGTCATCCCCTCGCCTGCAAGACTGTCGTTCCGCTGCTAAGGACAGTCCGCCTCAAGGACTCGCCTGCACGGTCGCAGCACTCGCCGAACGCCAGCTCGCCAGTCATTCCAACGCACTCGCAACAGAACGCCCAACCGTCGATCGTCATCCTTCTGAATACAAGGCTTGGTTAAACGCTTGCGAAGGCAGCAGCACATCCGTTCCGCCGACGGACGACGGCGAATGCTCCATAGACAATTGCTCGGAAGTCGCCGAGGCCGGGACCAGCTACGCCGGCTCCGACATCGCCTTCGACATGGCGAGGGCCGTCTCTCTCCGGGACGGCGTCAACATGGCCTCCGGCCATCTCCTTCCTGAGAGCTTCGAGGAGCAAATGATGCTCGCCATGTCAGTCTCGTTGGCAGAAGCTCGCGCCCGGTCGAGCCCGCAGGGCGTGACCTGGATGTAGAAAGTGCGACCATTTAAGGCTTCTTCAGTCTGCCCTTTTAAGTTCATTTCTGTTGTAATGCTGCAGCACCTGGTCTTAGCTTCTCTTGTTTTCTTATATTCTATATTTGTATACGGGTTTACGGGTTAAATGGGAAAAATATTATATCAGGTGGGAGTAAAAAGGAAAAAAAAACAAATGGGAAATGGTGGGCATTGTGAGATTGGGTTGGATATGTGGAAGTTTTAAGATTTATATTGGGATGAATAGTTCCTGTGTTATCTGGGTGTTTTTTTTTTTTTTTGGTGTGTTTCACGTTGGGAGTATTTCAGTAGTCATTGACTTTCTTAAAACGAAGAGCTTTTTCAAAAGAGCTTAATATAACATGACTTTGCTTCTCTCCTTTATAACTTGGTTATTTAGGAAATTAGTCCTTAAAGTTTGGATTTTTGGCACTTACCACCCTTGAATTGTACCCTTTTGGCATATTGCACCCCAAGATTCAAAGTTTGGCACTTTCCACCCTCTAAAACTCTTTAGTTTAGCACTTTGCACCCTTCTTCATTTATAATCTTATTTTCATATTTAAAAAAATGATATGACCATATATGTGAGGGTATTTTAGGTATTTAGCTATCACACGTCCAAATTCCAATGGAAGCTATCGACGTTCCTGCCCCAGCCGTCTTCTGATACACCATGGAAAAACGCAGGCTGTGTATATGACTTATTTACACAGCCTGCGCGCCTTTTGAAAATGCACTCGGTTACGTGCATTTTTAGGAAAAGTGTTCAACATGAAAATTATAGATCTCGACGAGATCTACAACTTTCATGTTGAACACTTTTCTTAAAAATGCCCGAAACCCGGTGTATTTTCAAAAGGCGCGGAACCGGGCGGAACTATTGCGATTCGCAATAATTCCGCCCGGTTCCGCGCTTTTTGAAAATACACCCGGTTCGGTGCATTTTTAGGAAAAGTGTTCAACATGAAAGTTGTAGATCTCGTCGAGATCTACAACTTTCATGTTGAACACTTTTCCTAAAAATGCATGAAACTAGGTGTATTTTCCATAATACACTCCCTGCGTATATAGCTTATGTGCACAAGCCGCGTATATACATTAATGAAGTAAGGATCTTCTCGGACCTGAACAGCGGGGGAGCAGCAGAGGTCCCTCAAAATCAGAACAGTAGCTACGCCGAAAAGATCTCGGCGGCGAAAGACGCTGCCTTTCCCCAGCGTCCGAGACGCACATCGCATTGAACGAGCGATGGAGCTCCGGCGAGATCGCACGCCCTTCTCCAACCGTTTAATTTGCTCCCGAGATCACGGAGGCGTTGTTGCGATTAGTATCTTCAGAAAGATCCTTACTTCCGCTGCCATTTTGGCGAGAAGTGCCTATCGCCTCCAAAGAGCTGAGGAGGTCTGGCGAGATCTTAGCCTCTTCGCCACTTGTTCAATGACCCAAAAATTATTTAAAATATATATTACACTCTAATTTGATCCGTACCTAAATTTGTAAACAGAGCCCAATTTCAAAAATTTCACCTTTTAAATATATTAGCTTAAAAAAAAATCATCAAAATTAAATTGAACCATCTTAGTACTAATTAAATTGAAGCAAGCATTAGAACTAATCATAGCTACAAAATATAAGCACGCTTTTCATTAATGTATATACGCGGCTTGTGCACATAAGCTATATACGCAGGGAGTGTATTATGGAAAATACACCTAGTTTCATGCATTTTTAGGAAAAGTGTTCAACATGAAAGTTGTAGATCTCGACGAGATCTACAACTTTCATGTTGAACACTTTTCCTAAAAATGCACCAAACCGGGTGTATTTTCAAAAAGCGCGGAACCGGGCGGAATTATTGCGAATCGCAATAGTTCCGCCCGGTTCCGCGCCTTTTGAAAATACATCGGGTTTCGGGCATTTTTAAGAAAAGTGTTCAACATGAAAGTTGTAGATCTCGTCGAGATCTATAATTTTTATGTTGAACACTTTTCCTAAAAATGCACGTAACCGAGTGCATTTTCAAAAGGCGCGCAGGCTGTGTATATAAGCCATATACACAGCCTGCGTTTTTCCATGGTGTATCAGAAGGCGGCTGGGGCAGGAACGTCGATAGCTTCCATTGGAATTTGGACGTGTGATAGCTAAATACCTAAAATACCCTCACATTTTTTTAAATATGAAAATAAGATTATAAATGAAGAAGGGTGCAAAGTGCTAAACTAAAGAGTTTTAGAGGGTGCAAAGTGCCAAATTTTGAATCTTGGGGTGCAATATGCCAAAAGGGTACAATTCAAGGGTGGTAAGTGCCAAAAATCCTTAAAGTTTTAAAAGTCCTCTTTTATGAAATTGGTCCCTAAAGTTTAAAAAGTTAGAAATTTGCCCCCAACATGTTGCGCGCGCTGCACGCTCGCGTCCGCCTGGGCACGCTGCGCCTGCCTGGGTGTGATGCGTGCATCATGCTTGGCTTGGCCCCCCTTGATTTCGGGCCTCTGGGTGAGTGTGACTTGGTGCGCGCGTCTCGTTCGGATTGCGCGCGTCTCATTTTATCTTTCAGAATTAAATCTGAAAGATTGGCTGAACAGATAAATGAAAATCCAGAACTATATTGTTCAACGAAGATAGGTTGGCTTGCTCAACGCTTGCTCGTGGTATTAGAGTACTAATGCTGCAGTAGACACTAGTACAAATACAGAATCCGACGTCCCTTAGAGTACCATTTGATATTGATTTTGATAAGCTTAGCATATAACTTTTATCTATCCAACAATAGAAGACTGAGAAAATCACATTGCAGAGCTTCAAAAACAGAGGCCGAAGTGCAGCAGCTAACAAACTAAAAACTAAAATCACACAAATAATATTTTATTTATCCATACTACTATAGGGCTGAGCATATTATTCGAAACTCGAAGATTGCTCGAAAATCGTTCGAAAATTGAGTCGAATCGGAATCGGTTAAAATTGATTCGACTCAATTTGAGTCGATTCAATTTGACTCGAATCTGATTTTGAGTCGATTTCGAGCCAGCCCTGAATCGCTCGAAATATGATTCGAATCAACTCGAATTAATTTAAAAAATTATGTATTTATTAATATATTCTTATTTTAAGATTAAAAATAACAAAATTTAAACATAAATAAAAAGAATGAAGGCTTTAAGTGTTTCATTTCCTAAATTTATAGGTTGCCCAATTTTATTTTGAGCAAACTAGGAATAAAGCGAAAAATTGTTAAATTTCGAGCCGACTTGATTCGATTTCGAACCGACTCAATTTGATTTTGAGCCGACTCGATTCGATTTCGAGCCGACTCGGAATCGAGCCATTTCGAGTCGAGCCGACTCGACTCGAATTCAATTTCGATTTCGAGTCGATTTCGAACCGAGTTCGAGTCGAAAATTTCGATTTCGAGCCGAGCCAAAATCGCTCGAACTCGACTCGATATCAGCCCTATACTACTAAATCTATAACATGGAATAAAAAAATTCACTGAAAGAATGGAATACTAAATAAATCAAAACAAGGTCTTCAACAAAATAGACAAAACAGATTGCAGATCCAAACAATTGAAGTTCAATGCCTCAGTGAGAAAACAGAGCAGCGAACGTGATGAAGCAGGTGAACACCAGCGAGCATAGAACGGGGCCGAACCCAGCAGCTCCATTTTCCATCGCCGGAGACGGAGCAATCTCTCCTTCCTGTGCTCTGGCAATTGCCAAGACTAGCAGTAGCAGAAGCAGAGGAACATTCATCAATTGCTTCATCATGATGAAGGTAGAGAGAGAGAGAGAGAGAGAGAGAGAGAGAGAGAGAGAGAGAGAGAGAGAGAGAGAGAGAGAGAGAGAGAGAGAGAGAGAGAGAGAGAGAGAGAGAGAGAGAGAGAGAGAGAGAGAGAGCTGGATTTGAATTGCTAATGGAGATGGAGTCTGGCATTTATAGAGGCACAGTTCAAAGCTAAGAAGGAAGGTGGAGGGAAAATGGTGCCGTTGGCGGATCCTCGTGAACTAGCCGTTACTGTAGGACGCGTGTCGGAAGCAGAATGATTGTCCGTTTGAAAGTTGTCGGGGACGGACCAGCTAACCTTGAACGGATGCATTGCGCTTTCGTGCGTCTGGAAACGCGACACCGCGTGTTGCGAACTTTAAACGTGGCTTTATCAAATGAACTTACAAATATTAATTTATTGATTCATGATCTTCACTGGCTAAGGCTTCATTTGGTAAGGTGTTTGGGGATGGGGGCGGGAGGAGTCGGGCCGCCGCTCGAATCGGAGGGGGGAGACCGCTGTTCGAAACACTGCATTTTGCTCTATTCCTCATGACGCGGCGGGTGAAGACGCACACAGCAAACGCTGCCGCCGGGAGTTTGGTTACCCGCCTTGCGGCGGTGTTTGCCGCAAACACAGCCTCCAAACGCCGCGCCAAATGAAGCCTATATTATAAAATTGTCTTTTAAATCTCTAGTTTTTTTTCGGTTTCGCTGAGCGCAGCCCTCTAATGAGTGCAGACAAAAAAAATGTTACTGTCATAAAATACATGTCTAATAAAGTTATAATTATGATCGCAATCAAGAAAATAAAATTAGTTTAGAATGTAGAAGTTGTTAAAAGTTTCTTAGGTGAGATAAGTTAAAAGTTTCTTGGCCAAACTGAGCCTTAAAATTATACTTTATTATTGGTATTTGTTTGAAATAGTTCATCAAATAACATTTCATTAAGCTTTTTTTTACATAATTCACCATAGAAATGTTGATTGGACTATGAACAGAAAAAAATGAAATGAAATAAATCTTTTTTAAATAAAAGATATTAAAAAATGGTGATTGTTATTAGCATTACAGTTTTGGCTAGTCGCACAACATTTTCTTCTAATTTCTCGCATCTTTCCAAAGTACGCCTTGTACTTTGAAAAATACACTCAGATTTCGCGCCTTTTTGAAATATGTCATGTACATGCATTTTTAGGAAAAGTGTTCAACACGAAAGTTGTAGATCTCGTCGAGATCTACAACTTTCGTGTTTAATATTTTTTATAAAAATACATGTACAAAGCATATTTCTAAAAAACACGAGAAATTAGAAAAAAATGTTGCGACTAGTCAAAACTGTAGTGCTAATAACATTTCAATATATTTATGTAACTATAACATTAATGCGTAGACAGTTGGAAAATCTGAAATATTTATTAAATCCTAATTTACTGAATAGGTATACTAGTATACTACTATTAGAACCACTATTATTAGTAAAAACATAATGAATATATATATACCAATTATGCCCTCTTTCTCATATTTAGCAACACCTCCACTTCACTAAGGCTCCATTTGGTTTGGCGGTGGTGGGTCGATCCGGCGGGTGGAAACGGAGTGTTCGAATCGGAGGGGGGAGGTGATTGCTCTAAACGGAGCTTTTTGGGGCGTTTCTCAAGGCGGGTTTAGGGTTTAGGGTTTAGGGACGTTTCTCAAGGCGGGCTAGGATTTAGGGTTTAGGGGCGTTTCTCAAGGCGGGCGCGTGAAAACGGAGCAAACGCCCAAACAAATAGAGCCTAATATTTCAAAAAAAAAAAATTAAAACTCGCAGGGTCATTTACGTCTCATGGAACTCTCCCGCCCAACTCGCTCGGTTTATGCTCCTAAACCTATGCGATACCTAGAAGGTTTGGCACTGATTTCCTCCTTTGGGGGTTCTCCATTTAAACGCCATTCTTTCTTACTACGAGGAAAGGGGGTCAAGCTGCTCGCAGATTTACATCTTTTTATTGCTTTATGAATTGAAATTCTTAATCCAACGAAATGTTTATTTTAAAGCTGCTTTTGAATTGAAAATCCTATTCCGTTTGTGTTTTTTGACAGAGCAGAGTTGTTATGAAAAATTGATCCAGACAGATAATTTTCAAATCTTCTAAAAATAATTTTAGGACAAAAAAACTATAAACACTAAACAATAAGAAACATCACAAAGTAACAAAAACACTAAATATAAAGTGATTCTCCGAAACTGAGTACGTTTACTGTGCAGAAAAAATATTTTAATTTCTTTTCTCAAGCATACAATACGACTATAAGGGAAAAAATAAACTGAGAAATTGATGACTCAACATGCCAACAGAAAAGACAATTTTTTTGCACATTCAACATTCTCAAGATAGTCCACAATAACTCATTGAATGTGAAATGACTATTTATAGTATCTTCAACGTATGTATAATCATGACATAGAGTGACACACACTCCAATAGATTGGAGTGTGTCTCGATATGCACAGACATATAGTTAATTCTCTAACAATTTTTTGCACCTTCAACATTCTCAAGATAGTCCACAATAACTCATTTGCCTTGGCGTCTTTCTACAATATCAACATAAATTTTCATGGTTGCTCGATCCAAAACCTCCTTGTTGAGGTAGACTCAGGTTTTAAATAATCTTTCACGAGATCGATCATTGCCTTCACAAAAAAGTGGAAGAACTTGAGGAAGTCATAGAGAGGCTTTTGATAATTTGTACTCCAAAAATATCACTTTTGGCACTTTCCATCCCAAAAGTTTAAATATTGTACTTTGCATCCTCCATTCTCATATTCTCGACACTTTGTACCCTAAACCTTTGAATAACCGTCGATAGGGTGTAAAGTCCCAAGAATGTTAAAAAAATGATATTTTCAGGGGTGCCAAAGGCAAAAACCCCATATTATTCAACAATTATTTGAAGCAATAATTTATTCCTGTTGAATCTTTGGCTGAACAGAGAGATGAAAATCCAGAACTATTGGTTCACCAATAGTTTAAGAATAGAGGATCAACCGTCCCTTGATTACCGTTTCCTGATGATTTTGATAAGCTTAGCATAACCTCTATCTATCCAACATTAGAAGACTGAGAAAATCGCATTGCAGAGCTCCAAAAACAGAGGCCACAGTGCAGCTTGACAAAGTACAAACTAAAATCACACACAGATAATTTTTTATTTATCTATACTACCAAACTATAACATGGAGTAAATAAATCCACTGAAAGAATGGAGTACTAAATAAACCAAAACAACATCTTCAACAAAATAGACAAAACAGATCCCAGATCCAAACAAGTGAAGCCCAGCGCCTCAATGAGAAAACAGAGCAACGAAAGAGATGAAGCAGGTGAACGCCAACGAGGATAGAACGGCACCGAATCCGGCAGCTCCATTTTCCATCGCCGGAGACGGAGCAATCTCCCCTTCCTGTGCTCTGGCAATTGCCAAGACTAGCAGTAGCAGAAGCAGAGGAACACTCATCAATTGCTTCATCATGATGACTGTTTAGAGAGAGAGAGGGAGAGGGGGCGAGAGAGAGAGGAATTGAAGAGAGAGAGAGAGAGAGAGAGCGAGAGAGAGAGAGCGAGAGCGAGAGAGAGAGCGAGAGAGAGAGAGAGCGAGAGAGAGCGAGAGCGAGAGAGAGAGCGAGAGAGAGAGAGCGAGCGAGCGAGAGAGAGAGAGCTGGATTTGATTTGCTAAGGAGATGGGAGTCTGGCATTTATAGAGGCACAGTTCAAAGCTAAGAAGGAAGGTGGAAGGAAAATGGTGCCGTTGGCGGATCCTCGTGAACTAGCCGTTACAGTAGGACGCGTGTCGGAAGCAGAATAATTGTCCGTTTGAAAGTTGTCGGGGACGGGCCAGCTAACGTTGGACGGATGTATTTGGCGGTCGGATTGCGGTGCGATAAGAAAGCGATTGTGGCGTGCGCTTTCTTGCAGCGAGGTGCGTCGGAAACGTGGAACCGTGTGTTTGATAAAACTTTAAACGTGGCTTTATCAAATGAATTAAATTAACTTATTGATTCTTGATGTTCAAGTGAATTATTTTAAAAAATATTAAAATTAATTCATTGAACTGGGAATATAAATGGACAATGTATTTCAAAAAGAAGTGTACATTTTTCAAGTGGAAAAAACAAGAATTTAATAATAAATGTTGAGTTTTTAGTAATAAAAATATGTTTTATGCAAAACATTTGTCGTATAGATAAGTAAATATTATATAAATTTTGGAAATTGTGCTCGGCAAAATTTGGAGTTGACGAATGACGTTGCATGATTCCGATCACCTAGATCATCAATCTCCTGAAAATGACAAACAGTTCTCTGGGTGGTTCAGGCGGCCCGGGTAGGTTGCCCGACAACGGTGTCAGCCGGAAGTGGGGGGGCTTGCGCGGTGGGGGCAAGGGGCGCACACGCCTACGCGCTGCGCGCACAAGGGTGCTTGCGTTTGCACAAGGGGACGCGCGTGCGTAACTGCGCTAGCCTACACGTGTGCCTGCGCATTGTGCGCACTCCTGTGTGTTGCGCACATGCGTGAGGGGCGCATGTGCCGGGCGACTCGCAAGGGTGGTGCCCGACGTACGCGGAGTCCCTTTTTATTGCCGCGCGACTCACCAGTTATGTTTTTAGAGCTTCGGAATGTTAGTTCCATGTTGGAAGACTTTGGCTATCCATGAATTTGCCCTTGTTTGGTTATGACTACTAAGGCTCTGTTTGGCGTGAGTTAGGGCAAGACAATGGCCCGACGTTCATGAACGACGGTTCATAACCACCACGATCAGTACTGCCACCACCACGCCAAACAGAGCCTTAGAAATGCGAATCAAAGCAGAAAAGATGGTAGCAAGGACAGAGATATATGAGGGGTTAAATTCATTCATTTTTTTTTGAATTTTTTTACTTAAACCTTCAGCTCGTGGGTGATGAATAACTGCCTACCTATATATCTGCGCTAATGCCAATTCTAATGGAACTACAGAAGTCCAGATTCCCGACCGTTGAAGTTAAAATGATCCCCATAATAAAATTCAAATGTGGATGAAACTTACCTTCAAACATTTAACATATGCGATGGCTCAAAATCGCCGCACGAGCTTAAAACTGTGGACAGAATAAAATCATCAACACGAAACCCTTCCGCCCGCATCCTGTACATGAGCTTCATAGCTTCCATGCACCACCCATTCTTCGCATACCCCAACACCACTGCCTTCCACGAGACCGCATTTCTATTGGGCATTGCGTCGAACACCCTGAATGCATCGGCGACGCATCTGCATCTCATGTACATGCCCACGAGAGCGCTTCCCACGAACACATTCGGCAGGATCGCCTTCTTGCAAACTGAAGAATGAAGCACCTTTCCGTAATCCCCCGCATCTACTTTAGCACAAGCCTTTAAAGCCGAGGAGTAGGTGAAGGGGGTTGGCTCCAGCCCTTCCCTCATCATCTCATTCAACGCCCCGAGAGCTTGGAAGTCATGGCCGAGCCGGGCGTAGCCCGAAATCATCGCAGTCCATGAGATGTGGTCCCTTTCTGGAATCATTTTGAGTACTCGGGCGGCATAATCGCGCTTCCCACACTTGAAATAGAAGGAGATCAATGCGCACCCCACGTGAGGGTTGCTCCGATAAATGTATTTTGCAATCTGCGTGTGGACCGCTTTCCCGAGTCGGAGAGATGAAATGGAGGTGCAGGCGCCGATGAGGCTGACGATGGTGAGGCTGTTGACGTAGATTCTTCTATTAGTCATGCGCCTGAATAGATCAACGGCCTCTTCGCCAAAACCGTTCCGGGCGTAGCCAGAAATCATGGTTGTCCAAGTGATTGTGTTCCTCTTTGTCATTAGATCGAACACCAACCGAGCATCCAAAACTTCATCGCACTTCACATACATTTGCACCAGAGAGCTCTCTACGAACACGTCTTTGTTGAAATAACACTTAACAATGGCTCCATGGAGCTGCCTCCCGGATCTCAGGTCCTTCAATTCCCCACAGGCTTTCATAGCGCTGCAAATGGTGAACTCATTGGGGCGAACACTTTCTTGGCATTGCATCCGGGAAAACATTAAAAGAGCGTCTTTTTCTTGCCCGTGGCTTGCGTGAGCGGAAACCATTGTGGTCCAAGCAACGACATCCCGAGCTGGCATTCGATCGAACACCGTCGATGCACAAGACAGCTCGCGGCATTTCACGTAGAAGTGCAGGAGGGCGCTGTCGACTATCAAATTCCCCCAGTTCCCCTTCAGCACGTGGGAATGAACTTGCTTTCCTAGATCAAAATCCAACCTTCTTCCACACAATCTCAGTAAGCTCACGAAGGCGAAGCTGTTTGCCGAGACATTGCTATCAGCCAATTTTGAGTGCAACACAAGGGCATCTTCTTCCAAACCGGCGTTCAAGTAGCCATTCAGGATTGTTGTCCAGGACACAATGGTCCTCTCAGGCATTTTGTCAAACAGCATCCGGGCATCTACTAAGTCGAAGAATTTAGCATAGGCGTTGATCAAATTGTTGTTCAGAAAGGTCATGGATGTGCCAAAATGTCTTATGGAGACGCAGTGAACAGCTTTCACCCCCTCGAGACTGGAAGAATACTTCAGGAGGGAGGCAATTGTTGCCGGTTCCAAAGGCTGGCCGGATGAACGGCGAAAAGCGCCCAATCCTTGATTTTGTTGGGAGCATCTGGCTGGCGGAAACTCGGCGACCGTAGTTTGGTATATTTGGCTTCTGCGTCCGAAAATCTTGAAGAAATTCTTCGGTGTACTTTCCGGCGGTCGTGTTCGATCGGTTTCTTGGCATGGGGGCAGCGGGGGAAGGGGGGGCTTGATGCCCAAATTACTGATTTGAAAAGGAGGAGCTGCAAGCATCTGCAACTAACAGGATTTATGAATTTTGGCGGGAATCAAGTAAAAAAACACTCGCACGGTCATAAATATGAAAAATAAAATAATAATAATAATAATATAAGAATAAAATAAGTTATTATCAGGGTTACTTGAATGTATACGGAATATATTGGACTATATACAAATCATATTAATTTTAAACTGAACTATATGTAGACAATATTGCTAAATACAGATCAACGTAAAAATTAAAAAAAGAATTAATTTTTTTTATAAGCAATCAACTACTATTAATATAGAACATATGAATATAATCAAATGTGTACGAAATTTGTATCTAGATTTACAGATGTTAGATCTAGAAGTCTAAAATTTTAGCGGCATCCATCTAATTGGTTTGCTCCAAACATTATTCCTTCATTCTCTTCGGATAACAGACATGAGCTATCTGGTGTTGAGACTCTAGTGTGGAAACTGGTTGATGAATTGAGAAGTGATGCTGTAAATATGCTAAGAGCTGCCATCCAAGAGCTTATGGGTCTGTTTGGGGTAGCGGCAGCGGATCAGAAATCTGCTTTCTGATCCACAACCGTTAAATTTTGGTGTTTGACTGAGGAGCGGATCAAAAATCACTTTTCAAAAATCACGGATTTGCTAATTTTTAGGGCGCTACTTCTCCTTCGCGTCTGGCTCTTTCAAAAGCGCGCTGCCTTTTCTCCCGAGCCCGTTCTTCCTTCTCCCCGATCCCGCAGCCGCTGCCTTCTCCCCGATCCCGCTGCCTTCTCCCCGATCCCGCAACAATCCAGAACGGCGACATCGCCGGCCGCGACAGCAGGCCCTCTTCCCGATCCCGCGTCGGCCGTCTTCCCGATCCCGCGCCGCTTCCCTATCCCCGATCCGGCGGCCCTTCTTCTCCTTCTATCGAATGGCGACATCAAGCCCTAGCCGAGCTTCTCTCCCGATCCAAACGACGACGGCGGCCCTCTTCCCCGTTGTCGCTGCCCCAAACATCACCGACCTTGCACCGGCGCACATCTCAGGTTTATTTCTCTCACGATCTCATTCTTCGTTCGACTGCTGGTTTGTTTCTCTCACGATCTCCTAACCTGCTTCTTTACCGCAGGTTATATATTTCTTCTTGTTTATCCACCTGCAATAGCCACCGTTCTCCCTATCGCTGAGGTATACCCCTTCTCCCTTCTCCTTTTTTACCAATTTAGGGTATATCGTTGAGGGATACCCCTTCTTCCATCATCGTTGTTGCTGCAGATTTGTTGTTTGTTTGTTTATGGTGTGTGTGTGTGTGTGTGTGTGTGTTGTGCGTGCGTGCGTGTGTGTGTGTGTGTGTGTTGAATCTGTATGTGTGTTGATTGTGTGTGTGTGAAGTGCCTGTGTGTGTTGAATGTGTTTGTGGGTGTTTAATGTGTGTTGTGTTGCATGTGTTGAATGTGTGTTGTGTTGTATATCATTGTTGAATGAGTGTGTGTATGTGTGTATATTGAATGCGAATTGTATGTATGTGTTGAATGAGTGTGTGTGTGTGTGTGTTGAATGAGTGTGTGTGTGTTGAATGAGTGAGTGTGTGTGTGTTTGTATGGATGGATATGTGTGTGTGTGTCAATTTGTGTGTATTTGTATGGATGGATGTGTGTGTTTGTATGGATGGATGTGTGTGTGTGTCGATGGATGTGTGTGTGTGTTTGTATGGGTGTGTGTGTGTGTGTGTGTGTGTGTGTGTGTGTTTGATTTTATGGATGTGTGTGCATGTGTATGGATGGATGTGTGTGTGTGTGTGTGTGTGTGTGTGTGTGTTTGTATGGATGGATGCGTGTGTGTGTGTATGGATGTGTGTGTGTGTGTGTATGTATGGATGTGTGTGTGTGTGTGTATGTATGGATGTGTGTGTGTGTGTGTGTGTGTGTATGGATGTGTGTGTGTGTGTGGATGGATGTGTGTGTTTGTGTGTGTGTTTTTGATTTTGTGGATGTGTGTGTGTATGGATGGATGTGTGTGTGTGTTTTTGATTTTGTGGATGTGTGTGTGTATGGATGGATGTGTGTGTGTGTGTGTTTGTATGGATTTATGTGTGTATATGTATGTTTGTGTCTGTATATGGATTTGTGTGTGTGTGTGTGTGTGTGTGTGCTTCAACACCTCCTGGGAATGCGTCTTCCTCAGCAAGTAAAAGAAGAAAGATCGGGAAGAACAAAGGAATGACATTTTCTTTGATGATAGATTTACATCAATCCACTATAGTTGTGAAGCCTCCACCAGTTGTCACAGTCAAAGAGGTGGTGGAGTTAATTTTCAGTAGCCCAGAGCTACGGGCAAACCTGGATCTATATTACTTTGCTCTTGAGCACATCAGGGACAAGACCACTAGGGAGATCTTCATGAGTATTCCAGAAGATATACGGGTTTGGTGGATTATGAAGGCGTACGAGAAGAGGGCTCAGTGACACGCGCTTACCTCGATATATAATTCCTTTTGTGTTTTGCATGAAGAACACAATGATATTTCAGTTTACTGTTTTGATGTTCTACCGCATGATGTTTTTGTCGCGAAGACGTAATAGCTGTTTTGTTATTATCTTTATATAGATTATGATAAATGTTCTGTGATGCTTTAATTGCAGCTACTATAATGGAAGAGCATGACTCCTCCCCTGAAGATTCTGGGGATTCAACAAGTCTTTCGCCGGAGCGGAGGCAATATATAGAGTATTGCCGTGTAGTTATGTCATCGATCGAGAGGATGAATTAATATATTCGAGACACACGCTCATGCATGATGTTGAAGCCAGGAAAATTCCTAACCTCGAAATAGGATCAAGGCAGCCTAAGGTTACTGATTCTACGGTCCGATGTCACGATTTGAATGGCTAGCGAGAGAGAGAAAGGAAACTATCTATAAGCACACCCCAAGTGCTCCAGCGGGGAGGTCCCACCACGTACCCGGAAGCTTTGAAGAAGCTTCCCCTCCGCAACCAAAAGGCTGGGCGAGGTACTAGGCTGGCTTGGACTTGGCGAGTATCTACTTGGGGGGACCTCGCCTCTTCCAAAAGGTGCCCTTTCCAGTACCCCTGGGGGGCTATTTATAGAGAAATCCTGGGGGGGGGGTAGGCGAGTATCCAGCATCTGTGAGCGAGTATCTAGGGTTACTCGCCCATACTCGCGAGATACTCGCCAAAACTCGCCTCAGCTCGCCACAGCTCGCCCAAGCTCGCCCAGGCTCGCCTCTGCTCGCTCAAGCTCGCCTCTGCTTTCCCAAGCTCGCCTCTGCTCGCCCAAGCTCGCCTCTGCTCGCCCAATGGTCTGCGAATAGTCATCTGCTTGAGTACTTCTGATCTCGACGAATTAAGGGTTATACACAATCCCCGCTTTTTCCGTGCTCGACACGAGCTCGGAAAAACAATGTTGAACCCAAAGTTCGGAGAGATGGCGCTAGACGATGCACTGCAAGAGGTCTGTCCTAGGAGAGGAGCTCAACTCGCCAAAACTCGCCTCAGCTCGCCACAGCTCGCCCAAGCTCGCCCAGGCTCGCCTATGCTCGCCCAAGCTCGCCTCTGCTTTCCCAAGCTCGCCTCTGCTCGCCCAAGCTCGCCTCTGCTCGCCCAATGGTCTGCGAATAGTCATCTGCTTGAGTACTTCTGATCTCGACGAATTAAGGGTTATACACATGACATCTACCCAAACAGGTGTGAAATGGATCAAAGAGTTACTAGGACATTCAGATAAGATTCATGATGCATTTAGGATGTCGAAACGCATTTTCATATATTTACTTAATAAACTGGAAGCAGATCATGAACTTCAAGGATCACAGCGGACGTTCTCAAGAGAAGTCCTAGGGATTACATTGTATATCTTAGAACAACGAGGTTCCGTTAGATTAATGAAATAACGGTTCCAGTACTCGACCGAAACAATTAGTAGATATTTTTCGAAAGGGCTTAGATCTATTTTGTTACTCTCAATTGATGTTATAAAACCTATTGACCGTCAGTTCAGAGATATTCCAGCTGAGATAAGGTATGATCCTTACATGTCATTCTTCAAGGATTATGTTGGTGCCTTTGACGGTACACATGTTGATACGAGGATACTCGTAGAAGATCAAGTACGATACATAGGACATCATGACACGACGACGCAAAATGTGTAACACCCCAAACTTGGAAGGGGAAACGATGGCGTCGTTTCAGCCAAATTTGGGTTTTGGGGGTAGGCACACGGCCTGTGACACGGCCGTGTCACAAGCCGTGTTGCGCCTGGGTCATCGAACCGTGTTGATCGGCGATCGGCGAGAAGGCATACGGCCTTGGACACGGGCGTGTCCCTGGCCGTGTCCTTCTCGGGCTGTTAGCGGGATTTATTCTGCTAGGCGTGACACGGGTCACGACACGGCCGTGTCAGGGATGACACGGGCGTGTCGAAGGCCGTGTCCATGGCCGTGTTCAGCCCAGATTTTCTATTTTGGGTTCCGATCGTGGCCGTTCGTTCTTTTCTTTGGAAGATCCAACGGTGGGGAGCCTCCCTGGGCGGTTTAAGGCCGGGAATAGGGTTCCAAACCCTCATTCCCCACTTTCTTTTATCTCTCTAAGTTCTAGAGAGAAGGGAGAGCAAGGAGGCCAAGTTCCGGCCGCCAGCGAAGCTTCGGAGGTCCGTTTCGCGAGCGGAGTTCAGATCCGCGAAGGTGGGAGCGTTGCGGTGGTGTTCGACCGAGCAAATCTTCTCCATAGCTAGGAAGAGGGGACGAAAGGTAACGACACTTCTCCTCTCGGTTTTTAGGATTTAGGATGCATGAATAGCATCCCCTTCCTTTCGTATTTTGAGCACCGAATCTCTCAAATGAGAGGGATTCGTGTAGCCTAGGTTCAAGAGGAACCTCCGGGTTGAGTATGTTCATCCCGGCATGCTTTGCATTAGAGATCCGCTCCGTTAGCGGATTAGGCATTGTGGGTGAAGCCGTGGTCGCGACCGTTAGTCCGACCCGGTGATGTTGCATAGCGAGATGTGAGGTTTCGGTAGAAATCTGTTGCGGCGTTGCGCCGTTGTGTATGCGTTTCCCTCTTATATTTGAGTGAGTACTCGTGGTCGGAACCGGACAAGGTTAGCTCCGTGTTGTGCGGTAGATGATTTCCTTAGAGCGCGGGAAAGACACGGTGCGAATGGTGATTGGGGGGGAACCTTGGTTTGTGTTGTGCAAAGGCGCGACTATGTCTCCGTGGTCGGCTGGCTATCCCGTGACGCGCAAGTCATGTGGGGGAAATGTCCCGGCGAGACTAGCCCCTTGTGTGGACTGACGAGAATGTCGAGCGGAGGGCAAGCCCGGGCTTTGTGGCCATGAGCGGGTGGGGTCCAGCAAGACTTCTTAGAATCGGTCGGTGTGAGACGGAACCCTGACGTGCGAAGTCAGAATGTGCGGGCAAGCCCCGGGGCATATGACCCTTGTGCGGGTGGGGTCTTTGCAAGGTTCCGTGTGACGGCGTGTGTGTCGTTAGGGACATGGTGGTTCCCTTGTGTTTGCGGCTTTAAGCCAATGGGGAAATGGAAGTACCCAGTGTTTGATGTTGTGCTAGATGCATACGAACTAGGGTGCCTTGGGTGAAACCCGGGCTGCATTCATGCTGCATAGTAGGCCCTTTCACTTTGTACAAAACATAGAGAACATGTATGTTGTATGTGACATCCAAGCATGTTATACCGCTTTATTATATATACTCTGTTGGTATACGAAGTGCTAACTTGCAGGTGGAGTGGTACCCCGGGGTCCGTTAGGGACGGCCGGGAGGAGATGTGTTTGTTACACAGTAGAGGTCAGCCTTTGCTGACCCACGTTACTTCAAATCCTTACAGGGCAAGGATCGCATGCAAGAGCTAGCGCGCCGGGCGAAAAGCCCTAAGCCTCATGAAGCGTTGTTGTGCTTGGTTTCTCCTTGTGTGTTTGCTACTTTTGTTATGTTTTTGTCCGGCTTGCATGCCGAGGTAGCCTAGGAGTGCTTGACACATTTATATTTTTGGACTATTATTGTGTAAGGCCTTAAGGCCATTTGATACTCTATCGCTAGTGGATAACTTCTGTCGGTTTGTTCTGTTTCCGCTGTGTTTGTCTGGAGTTTTGAGATTGGATAGTTTTCATATCATCTTTTAATACTAAAGCTGTGGCGTCCGTATGTTGTGGGGCCCCGGCCGGACCCATATTATATGGTCTTTACAGGGGAGGTGTTACAATTTGGTATCAGAGGCAGGTTCGCGTTCCAATGAGAAGATTCGCGGTCGAAAGTATAAGTCGAGTCGCGTATAAGAAGTTATCCACATAGGAGTATCGCGGGACCATGAGTGTCCTTGTGTTCGAGTCTTGCAATTAGAGACTGATTTGCGTTTTCCTGCTTGTGTTTAGAGTGTAAGCAACGAGGCTGGGACCTCGAGGCCAAGAGAAGAGCTCTCGGCAAGTAGTGCGACTGCGCAAGGTCCGCTAGGGATGGGGGTCACACCGGCCGACTTCTGCCGTATGCTTGCAGAAGCGATGGTGGCGGCCCAAGCTGCAGCGACAGCACAGGTAGCAGCTCCCGTTGCTTAGGTAGCAACTCCTGCTACCCCAGACACGGCAGTGACCGTGCCGGTTGAGGAAGTCAGGCGGGCAGAGCCGCAGGCCGAGAGAGTGGTTGTCAGGCATGGGGACCGGCAAATGAAGTACTTTCTGAGTTTCCACCCTCCAACCTTCAAGGGAATCGGCACGCCCACCGATGCAGAGGATTGGTGGGCTAGAATTCAGGAGTTTCTGAGGGCGGCAGAGGCGCCAAATGAGAAAAAGGCAGAGTTCGCAGCCTTTATATTGGAGGGAGATGCCAAGTTATGGTGGGTGAGCCACAGTGGCCGGCAGTTTCTAGGACGCACACCGTCCATCGAGGAGTTTGGGAATGCCTTCCTGAAGAAGTACATTCCCGCCTCAACAAGGTTGGCCCTCCAGAGGCAGTTTCTACATCTGGTGCAGCGAGACAAGTCAGTGGATGAGTATGTTCAGGAATTTACTCGCTTGGGTCGTTATGCAGGGACGACCATGGCAGACGATGAAGAGAGGGACAATCTCTTCTATCATGGATTGAGGGAGAATCTAAGACAACCCCTCATATCGATGAAACGTGCGGGTTTCAACGAACTAGTGGAGGCGGCCTGAATTTTGGAGAGTGACATGGAGCGATCCCAGCGTCGCAAGGGCTTCACACCCAAGCAGGGGGAGGATAAGAAGCCTGCTCAGTCCCATGGAAAGGCGGAAGGGAGCCGATGGAAGAAGAAGCCTTCCACATATAAGTCGGGCAAGAAAAGCAATTGGACGTCCGGAGGGTCACGTTCTAAGGGCCCTCAGACGTGCTATAGTTGTGGCAAGCCAGGCCACATAACAAGATTTTGTACCCAAGGGGGCACTGAGCAAGAGCCAAGGCAGGAGCAAACTGTGCGCTCCGGCCCCAGTGTCGCGGAGAAAGGGAAGATGGCGGAGTCGAGTGCTTCTCGGTTTCGACCAGTGCAGCCAAGGGCCTACAACCTTGGGCAACAAGAAGCAATCCGTCAACCCGATGTGGTGACAGGTACGAGAGTTCAACCTGCACCTTAGATTCCTGTCTTTCAAGCCTTTATGTTTGTTGCATGTGTGTAGGCTTTGTAATGGTATCTGGGTACCCCGCTAGGGTACTCTTTGATACGGGAGCGTCGCACTCCTTCCTTGCGGAAAGTTTCACCTGGAGGATTGGAGTTGAGTCCTTTGCAACGGACTCCGAGTTGAAGGTGCGCATGCCCAATGGGTCATCCATGACTACCAGGGCTAGGGGCCGGATTTGTTGGAGTCTTGAGGGGGTTGACTTCCTTTTAGTAGCGGCGATCTTGCTGTTATCCGAGTTCGATGTGATTTTGGAGATGGATTGGCTAGCGGAGCAGCGGTCCAGTATCGACTGTTTGTCCAAGGTGGTAACCCTGAGTAGCGTGGGGCAAGCAGAAGTCAAGTTTGAAGGCCTGCATGGAGTGGCCTGTTCCCTAGTTTCGGCACTTTAGTTAGTGCGAGCTGTCAACCAGGGAGGTATAGCTCTAGTAGCGTTGTTGGAGGTTAGCCTCTCTAGGCTGTCTCTTGGAGAAGTGCCCGTGGTGGCGGAGTTTGGAGATGTATTTTCCGAGGAGTTACCGGGAGCACCTCCTCGGCGGGAGATTGATTTCTCCATCGAGTTGGTGCCCGAGGCTAGACCAGTGTCACGTCCACCCTTCAGGATGGCACCAAAGGAGTTGGCCGAGCTCAGGGTTCAGTTGCAGGAGCTTTTGGAGCAAGGGTATATCAGGCCCAGCTCTTCACCGTGGAGTGCGCCGGTGTTATTTGTAAAGAAGAAGGACGGTAGCATGCGTCTGTGCATAGACTACCGAGAGTTGAACAAATTAACTGTCAAGAATAAGTATCCGATTCCTCAGATAGACGATCTCTTCGACCAGTTGGTGGGATCGGTGGTGTACTCCAAGTTGGACCTGAAGTCCGGGTATTATCAGTTGCGGATTCGTGACGAAGACATACCCAAGACCGCGTTTGGTACAAGGTATGGTCATTTTGAGTTCTCAGTGATGCCGTTCGGGCTGACGAACGCGTCGTCCGTGTTCATGGACTTGATGAACTGAGTGTTTCGCGAATATTTGGACTAGTTCGTAGTCGTCTTTATCGATGATATCTTGGTGTATTCCAAGTCGGAAGCGGAGCACGAGTCGCACTTGCGGACATTGTTGCAAGTATTGAGAGAGAACCAGCTTTATGCGAAGTTCTCCAAGTGCGAGTTCTGGTTGGAGAAAGTGGCATTTCTAGGCCATGTGATTAGTGGGGATGGGGTGGCGGTGGATCCAACGAAAGTAGAAGCCATCAGAGAGTGGCCAGTTTTGAGGACCGTGACGGAAGTCCGGAGTTTTCTTGGACTAGCCGGGTACTACCGAAGGTTTGTGGAAAACTTTTCGCGGATAGCTCTACCCCTCACTTCACTAACTCGCAAGGATCAGAAATTTGTATGGACTCAAGAGTGCAACGAGGCGTTTGAAACCCTGAAGGAAAGGCTAATGACGACGCCGATCCTAAGTCTACCAAAGGGGACCGAAGGATTCCAGATTTTCAGCAACGCATCCGGATGCGGTTTAGGGTACGTGTTGGTACAGCATGGTAGTGCGATAGCTTTTGGGTCGAGGCAGCTGAAGCCTCATGAGAGAAATTACCCCGTCCATGATTTGGAGTTGGCGGCGGTAATTTTTGCATTGAAGTTGTGGAGGCACTACGTTTATGGTGCAAAGGTGGAGATCTTCACGGACCACAAGAGTCTGAAGTATCTCCTAGATCAGAAGGACCTAAATATGCGGCAGCGTAGGTGGGTCGAGTTCCTTGGGGACTACGAGGTGGCGATTCAGTACACGCCAGGGAAAGCCAATGTGGTGGCAGATGCTTTGAGTAGGAAATACTCGGGGCAAGGAAATTGGATTGAAGCTCACGATGAGCGGTTAAGGCGAGACTGGGAGTCCCTTGGTTTGGAATGTGTGGCAAGAGGCGAGTCTAGCGTGGCTCGACTAAATTGGATTGAGATGCAAAGTGACTTATGCGATCGTGTTCGGGAAGCGACCCGTGTAGATGCGGAGTTCCAACCTTTCGTGGAGGAAGCTCTGAAGGGCGAGGGTAGCGCCTGGGAGATAGTGGATGGAATTCTGAGGAAGGGCGGAAGGATTTGTGTACCGCAGTTCGGCAAGCTCCGTGAGGAGTTGATGTTTGAGGCCCACTTCACTAAGTACTCCATTCATCCGGGCAGTACAAAGATGTACTTGGATTTGAAGAAGTCCTATTGGTGGCCTGGGATGAAGCGGGACGTAGCTTTGTGTGTGAGTCGGTGCCAAACTTGTGCCTTGGTGAAGGCCGAGTGTCAGAAGCCGGGCGGGTTCTTGAAGCCTCTTCCAATCCCCGAATGGAAATTTGATGACATCTCCATGGATTTTGTGCATGGGTTGCCTAGATCGCAGCAGGGTAATGATGCCATTTGGGTGATTGTGGACCGCTTGACCAAAGTGGCACATTTCATCCCAAACCGGAAGGAGGACGGTGTGGAAAAGTTGGTGGAGTTGTACGTCCGCAATATTGTACGACTTCATGGGATTCCGAAGAGTATAGTCAGCGACTGGGATGGACGTTTCATGTCTAAGGATTGGCGGTTAGTGCAGAAGAGCTTGGGCACAAAACTCAAGTTCAGTACGGCTTTTCATCCTCAAACCGATGGGCAAACTGAGAGAACGAACCGTACTTTGGAAGATATGCTAAGGATGTGTACTCTCGACTTCGGCAAGAAGTGGGAGGATCACCTCTTCATGGTGGAGTTTGCGTATAACAATAGTTACCAAGCTAGTATCAAGATGGCGCCATACGAGGCTCTGTATGGGAGGCGGTTGTTGAAGCCGAGAAATTTCTCAACCTCAGAAATCAGACTAGGCAACCTGAAGTTACTGGTCGGCCAGTCGGGAAGATAATCTCTGGTCAGGAAACAGGAACGAATTGCGCAAACAAGACCACAGGTTGCTACGGCGGGAAGGTCCCACCACGTACCCAGTTGCTTAGGAGAAGCAACCCCTTCTCAACCAGATTGGCCGAGCTAGGTACGAAGGAGGCGAGCTTGAGCAATAACGAGTCAAGGGCAGTTGCTGGAACTCGCGAGGGCTCAGGCCGAGAATTGCTTGTCTCTCCTTCGTACCCCTGGGGTCCTATTTATAGGGTAAACCAGAGAGAGAGGGGGGGGGGGTCTTACTTATACCCCACCCTGGCGAGTTGGCGACTTCCTTGGGGGGCTCGCCATACTCGCCCGAACATTCCGCGGCCCGGGGTGCTGGTCTGTATCCCCACCTTGTCTTGTTGACTTTGACTTTTGATGACCTGGCGGTGGTAGGGCCCTCCCTCGTCGAATATGGGTTGTACACAATCCCCGCTCTTTTTGGGCAACGTAGGAGCCCGGAAAGATTCATCCAATACCTATTCGGCGAGCATCCCTGCCGGGTATATGGTCAGCTCGCCTCGTCGCCTGCTGGTAGAGTAGTCTATAAATAGGGGGGCTTCGTTTTTTAGACGGTCCCTGGAGCTCGCCGAAGATGTCGGACGCTGAGCAGTTGTTGAAGGACAATCTCGCCGCCCTGTCTGGCCTCCTCGGCATAGCCAGGTCGAAAAGACCGCGCGAGGATGACCCTACTGCCTTGCCCCCGCCGAAGAAGAAGAAGGCGAAAAAGGTCAAGCAGCCCGCCACTACGGTGGTCCGCTCGCCTCCACTGCCGAACCAGGTCGCCGCGGCGACTGAAAATCCCGTAGTGTCGTCCAGCACCCAAAGGATGTTGAACGACCTAGGGCTCGACGACCTCCCTGGGTCGACCCGGGGCAGCCCGCTGGGGAACCCGTGAGTGACCGAGGAGCTCGCGGCTGCGAAGGAGTTTGCGGCGTCTCAGGCCGAGGTCGTCACCGTGACAGGTCGCTACCTCGAACTCTTCCTTGCTGGGTTGTCGCCGCTCCTTTGCTGACTTCTTTTCTTATGCAGATTCTCCGATTGCCGCGGACGCGGTACTTGACGTCGTCCCCCTCAGCTCGGCGCCCTTACTCGCCCTGGCGGCCGACAGGCCGTCCAAGACCGCCTACACGGTCAGGATAGGCCTCAGCTCGGGGAAGGCGTCTGGGGCGGCATCGGTGAAGGGCCCCTCGCTTGCGAGTAAGGAGCTGCCGGCGAAAGCCACTCCTGCCGGGTCATCTGGGCCGGCGCGCGAGGTTCCTCCGGCGAGTACGGCGGCTTCTGTCGTTGCGAGCGGCGGGAAGATACCATCGGTGAGCGCTCCATTGCCGCCGCCGCCGCCCGCGGTCGCCACTCCTGGCCAGACGCCGAGCACCGGCTTGCCCCCTCCGCCGCCTCTGTCTGCTCTGCCGAAGTCGGACCATCCGCGACCTCCTCCGCCTCCTGCGCCGAGGGCTTCGTACCACTCTGCGAGCTCATCTCAAGCTCCGCCGCCGGTGAAGAAGCCGGAGAGGCCGCGGCCACCCTACTTTCCTCCGCAGGTTGAAGACCCTGACTACGTCGGCCGAGGGTCTGGAGAGCGCGGGCAGGGCAGGCCTGCCGATCTTCCGAGCAGCTCTTCGGGGAGGCGAGATACCTCCGGGCGACCTCCTTCGCCGCATCGATCCCGATCTCCTCGCCGTGGTGAGCCTCCTACTACTTTGACTACCGCTCTGCTTTTTCTGTCCTGATGACCTTCCTGCCTTGTCAGATCGCCCGGCGACCTCTGGGGCGGCTTTCATCGACGCTCTCGGGCTGTCCGGGAGCGAGTATCGCCAGGCCGCCATTCGCGCCCACATGGAGCTGGAGAGCAAGTTCGACCAGCTCGCTATCTGCGATCCTCACCAACGCATCTCGGCTCTGGAGGCGAGGATGGCCAAGGTCGAAGGGCTCCAGTCGACCTTGGAAAACTACGAAGCTCGCTTTCACGTGGTCAAAGAAAATGACCGCCAGCTGCAGTTGAACAACCACCGCCTGCAGCTGGTGCTTGACGAGCTGGCCGGCATCCGGGCGAGCATGGGGTCTGCTGGACGTCTGGCGAGGATGGAGGAGCAGCTCAGGCTTGGCGACGATGCGACAGCGCTGGCGACGGAGCATTACCGGCGTGCACGCGAGATCGGCTGGGCTGGGCGACATCCGCACCCTCCCGAGCGGCCGAGGGCGCCATAGTTTTTCTTTGTTTTTCGAATGTAACTCGCCTTGCGCGACTTGTACTTCCGGACCTATTTTTAATTTGATTAATTCATGTGTGTGAATATTCTCGCCTCTGTGTGCGCGCTTTATTTCTTGATGTGCCGAGCTTTAGTTCACCTGATAATGTCGCAGGTTTATCTTCATCGTGCGAGCTCGTTAGGTACTCGCCGGGATGACTGACCCCCCCTGGGCTTATCATATCTATAAATAGGAGGGGTAGGTGGGTCATAAAGCGTATTATTGTAGCGACCTTCTTTCCTCCTGACGAGTATCTGGACAACCAACTCGTCGCTCTCATTGCTTACGGATCTCGCCAACATGGTCGGCGACGACGCCAGCGCTCGCCGACAGGCCCACGCAATTAACTTCGCAGACGCGGCTTTCAAGAAGTCCATAACCACCGAGAAGGAACTAGCGACCTTCAAGGAACGCTTCCTGCCTGATGAGTACTCGGCGAGACTCCCCACTCGCAGCGAGCGCCTCAATACCCATATTGAGGGCTCGCTGGTAATGTCGATGCGTCACTTCGACGCAGGCCTGCGGCTACCCTTCTGGCCGGAGTTCTGCGAGATCCTGCGCTACTTCGGGATTGTCCCCGCGCAGATCAATCCTAACGGCGTAGCGATCATCATGGGGTTCCTATGCTTCCTTCGGGAAGAGAGGATTGCCTTCGACCTCTCCGTCTTCCGCCGCATTTTCGCCTTTGCGACGACCTCGGAGGGAGTCATCTTTTTTAGCAGCCACGTCTGCACCCTGGTCGGGACCGCGAATAAGGTCCATCGCTGGAGCGAGCAGCTGATGGTCGTCCATGGAGACTTCGGCGGTATTCTCGGCAGGCCGCACCAACCAGCCGACGTCGCCTTCCTTCCTCCCATCCTCGAAGGAGCTCGCGAGCAGCTCTTCGAATACTTTCGCGGTCGGCGCTTTGACGTCATCTTCTGGCGACTAAACGTCAACGTGCTTGAGGCAGTCCACCCTAATGAAAGTAAGCCGAGCTCGAAATGCGCCCTGGTTACTCGCTCGCCCTTTTGCCGCTGAAGCTAACTTTGTCGCGCGTTTTGTAGTTTCCAACGAGCTTCCGGAGAAGCCGCTTCCTTTGGCGAAGGAAGTCGCCGCCACGCAGTCGGATGCTCGCCCTCATGCCGACGTTGGGGAGAAGAAGAAGGCGGTCAAGGGAAAGTCGCGGGCCAGCTCGCAGGGCCCTGCGAGGAAGAGGGCGAAGACCTCGTCGCCACGATCCGTCGATCGCCGGTCGCCGACGGGCGCCCAGTCGCCCCACTTCCACCCCAACTACGGCCTCGGGCAGGGGGTGGTGGACGCCTACGGTCGCCCGCTCGTGACCTGGTCGGCGGGGGACAACTCGGTGTCGCTGAGCACCAACCTCCCGTCCTGGTCGACTGATTGGGAGGATAAGGGGGAGGCGTTCGCCGTCCTCCACGCCATCTATGGTCGGGTCGACGCGGAGTCCGTCCTGGAGCTGACCCCGTCGGAGCTCGCCCACCAGTCGGCCTGTGCGCTCGCTCGGTCTGCCGAGCTGGGTCACTACTCGGCGAGGAAGCTGTTGGAGACGACCGATGCCCTCAAGGTCGTCTCCAAGAAGGCCATCGACCTCGGCATGCAGTCAGTCCGCTGGAAGGACTTCGAGGTGAGCTGTCCTTGGATGGGTTTGCTCGATTTGCTTCGTTGATAGATCCTGACGTCGATCATTTCGCAGGCTGCCGAGATAGAAGCGGCGAAGAAACTCTCCGAGTGCGAGGAGAAGCTCGCCGCCTCCCAGGCCGAGCTGGAGGCGGCCCAAACTCGCGCAGCGGTGATGGAGACGAGGCTGATCGCTGCTGAGGGACGGCTGAGCTCCTCAACCCCGCTACCCGAGGACCCGGCGCGAGTGGTGAAGCAATCACGCGTCCTCTGGGAGGAGAGATCCTCTGTTCGCCGCGAGATTGCGCGGGCGGCGGGGAACGTCATACTCGCGCGCCTCAGGCTCGAGGGCCAGCTCGTCGAGGGGGAGAAGCCACTCACTATCGACGAGCTCATTCCCGAGCTGCTCGCCGAGGGGACTGTCCCGCCGCATAGCGCGTCGTCGCCGACCAGCTCCAGTGATTCTGACAGCAGCGGAAGCGGCAGCGGCAGCGGAAGCAGCAGCGGCAGCGGAAGCAGCAGCGGCGAGAGCGCAGAGAGCGATGACTTTGCAGATATCGGCGATATAGGGGATGATGAATATCGGCCTGATACTGGCGACGACGAGTCCTAGTTGCTCGCCGATATTCTTTTTGTATTGTAAACCAAAATTTTGACTTAATGATTTATACAAGGTTTTGGTTTCTTTTTGACTGGATGTTACTCGCTCAGGCTCATAGGCTCGGAGAGGAACGCTCGCTGGGTCGCAGGGGGATGGTCCCGACATCGACCATCCGCTCGCCGGGACCTACTCGCCCCTGCACCCGGAAACTCGTGAACCTGCTGAGATAACCGCGCGGGTGGCGTGTGGGACATACTTGCATGCCCCCCGGGGCTCGCTTACTCGCGCGGTTCCAGCTCGCTTCCCCGCATGGGATCTGCTCGCCTACTCGCACGAGATCAGCTCGCCTGCTCGCGCGAGGTCTGCTCGCCTGCTTGCGCATGACGAAAATTGAACCGGGCTTAGTCGTCGAACATAGCCTGCGGGCCCCTCATTCTCGTCATCGAGGAGATCGGCCGATTCCCAAGGAGAGGAGCTCGTGGGGATACCGGTCTTACGACGCTGCTCAACTCGAAGTCTTGAATTACAATCGAGGAGATCGGCCGATTCCCGAGGAGAGGAGCTCGTGGGGATACCGGTCTTACGACGCTGCTCAACTCGAAGTCTTGAATTACAATCGAGGAGATCGGCCGATTCCCGAGGAGAGGAGCTCGTGGGGATACCGGTCTTACGACGCTGCTCAACTCGAAGTCTTGAATTACAATCGAGGAGATCGGCCGATTCCCGAGGAGAGGAGCTCGTGGGGATACCGGTCTTACGACGTTGCTCAACTCGAGGTCTTGAATTACAATCGAGGAGATCGGCCGATTCCCGAGGAGTGGAGCTCGTGGGGATACCGGTCTTACGACGCTGCTCAACTCGAAGTCTTGAATTACAATCGAGGAGATCGGCCAATTCCCGAGGAGAGGAGCTCGTGGGGATACCGGTCTTACGACGCTGCTCAACTCGAGGTCTTGAATTACAATCGAGGAGATCGGCCGATTCCCG
The DNA here is from genome assembly GCA_039513925.1 of Platanthera zijinensis. Taxonomy (NCBI): domain Eukaryota; kingdom Viridiplantae; phylum Streptophyta; class Magnoliopsida; order Asparagales; family Orchidaceae; genus Platanthera; species Platanthera zijinensis. The sequence goes on along the minus strand of CM077094.1, from coordinate 152,679,598 downwards.
AGGAGAGGAGCTCGTGGGGATACCGGTCTTACGGCGCTGCTCAACTCGAAGTCTTGAATTATAATCGAGGAGATCGGCCGATTCCCGAGGAGAGGAGCTCGTGGGGATACCGGTCTTACGACGCTGCTCAACTCGAGGTCTTGAATTACAATCGAGGAGATCGGCCGATTCCCGAGGAGAGGAGCTCGTGGGGATACCGGTCTTACGACGCTGCTCAACTCGAAGTCTTGAATTACAATCGAGGAGATCGGCCGATTCCCGAGGAGAGGAGCTCATGGGGATACCGGTCTTACGACGCTGCTCAACTCGAAGTCTTGGATTACAATCGAGGAGATCGGCCGATTCCCGAGGAGAGGAGCTCGTGGGGATACCGGTCTTACGACGCTGCTCAACTCGAGGTCTTGAATTACAATCGAGGAGATCGGCCGATTCCCGAGGAGAGGAGCTCGTGGGGATACCGGTCTTACGACGCTGCTCAACTCGAAGTCTTGGATAAAATCCTGCATCCTTACACATTTTGGAGATTAATCCCAGAGACATCTTGGCAAGAAAGAAACTCCCCCCGGAGGGACGCTCTTGATCCTGCCGAATCGGGGGATTGGTGTCCAGACCCGTCCCTCAGAATTCCTCTAGTTGGAAAAGAGATGCATTCGGGGAGACCTAGGCCGACATGCAAGGGGGGAGCTGATCTCGGCCGACAATGCAGAGGCTCGGTCTTACAAGAGCGCTTAAAGTCCCGAAACCTCATCCCATCGTCCGAACTAGGCTATTCAGTGAGAACGGGTTGGAGTCCCGCATCCTGATTTGACAGTGAAGGTCGCTTCCAGGTACGATTAGGGTGGGGGTGGTGTTCATCGTGGGTCCTTTTTGAACGCACTCGAAATCCACACACCTCCCTCCGGGCTCGTCCATACCCTTTCTTTGGCAGGTTATCCTGTCTTGTTGCTCGCTTGAGATCTTCTCCCTCTGGGTGTTTTACGAGGCCGGCCTCTCCTCGAGCCCGGGAGATCAGGGTGCAGATCTGTTCCTCGCAGGTCCTCCAGACGGAAGAGAGATGCACTCGGGGAGACATAGGCCGACATGCAAGGGTGTCACAACCCGCATTTTTCTCACTATTTATTAAATCAGAGTAAGAGAAAATCTACGCGCTGTGATGCCACGTCGAACAGGGGATAACTGCCGACGTTCAGGCGACACTCCAAATCCTTCAAATCATGAATTAATTGATTATAAAAACTTGATTTATTTATTGGCCGTATCCCTCGGCTCAGTGGACCAAAGAGTCCACGGTTTCAAAACTGATTTTTTTATGCGTAGCGGAAAATACTTCATTTATGTCAACATCCTAAATGAGCGCATAAGTGATCCCGAAGGACCCTTACGCTGAACCAAAACTCTAGTTTTAATTTATACATATATAGAAAAATCATTTGTTATACGTAATTAAGAAAGTACGCTAAGTGAGTTCTTTTTAGAAATCATGCTGATCATGCTTTATATACATAATATAGTTTTACTTTTAGCTTTTAAAGTAACTAGCAACCTAGCATAAAACTTCCCAGAGCAAATAGACTATCTCCCAGAAAGGGTAGCAGTAAGAAGAAAAGCATATCTAGTACAAAAAGGTAAAACTACCAGGGGCGCCAACAGCTGACACGAACCCACTGGCAAGTATGTATGTCTGTAGAAAGTGCAGTAAAACTACCTCACAATGACTCAAGAGAGTCTCAACAGTCAACAGAAGGACCTCCAACAGCACCACAGCAACAGCCACCTACTGGCTACTGCCCAGAACCTGAGGCGTTCAGAAGAAAATAGAACACCTCAGAGCAAGGAATGCAAGTGCTAAAAAGGAAAGTAAGGTAAAAGCAGGTAAAGTAAGGTAAAGAGAGTACAAACAAGAGTAAAAACAACAATGCCCAAGGAAGGGCGAAAAAAACAAACCTGCACCAAGTGCGGGTAAACAGCAACTACTCCGCCTAAAAACCTGCAGAGTCAACATGGCCATGATGCCAAAAAAAATGCTGCAACACCTACGGAAGAAACGCCTAACATCCTAAATTGTGAGAGGCGGCAATAGCAAAAAACAAGAAACTTGGAATCAGGTTGAAAGCGTTCCAAATCGCCCAACCACTAATTCCGAGTCAACAAATTGCTCAAGGGTTGACACGTGAAGGCACAAAAGACCCATCACTCACTTGCCCAGAAACTACTCGGGTCAAGGTAAAGAGTGTGGTCAAGGCTACATCACGCCACACAACCCCTAAAAGAGCCATCCACCACCACTACTGACCACAACCCACGATTCGGCCTTCGAAAGGTAACAGCCGACAAGGGACTCTCGATACACGAGCAGAACACTCGGGGAGAAATCAACGCTAAGGGATTAGTCGTTGCGATTATGCAACGCCGCTGCGAGTGAGTACACTCACTCGATCCTAAGCCTAGCGTACGAGCACCGACATCGGGTCGCACGATTAAAAGACGCACGACCATAGGCCGTGCGTGCACAATTACACCTAAACGCCTCGATTAGGCAAACTAGGAAAAATCCCAAAACCTAGACCTGTACCTAGGCCTAACATGAACTCAACCCGACGCTAACCCATATCCACACTACACACCTACCGCGACGCCGTCCTAAATCGGAAGCTACTAGCGGGAGGATAAAAATCCTAATTTTCTAACGCGTTTTCAAAAGGGGTTAGGGTTAGGAGAATTTCAATTAAAGATTTCTAATTGCACGAACAAAAGAAATTATCAAGGAATTTAACAAAAGGGAGGCCAAACGGCGAAAAGAGGGGAAGCACTTGCCTCGCTAAATCACCAAAAATTTCGCCAGCACAACGGCGCTATGGCGGACGCCCAAAAATTCCGGAAAGCTCCCAACAATTCCAAATCCACCTAAGATTGCATTCTATCAACACAAGGAGCGAAAGAAAAACAAACCACATCCATTCCAAATCACGAAAAAAATCTACGGTGAAACTCAAAATAAATTACCTCGGAACGAAGATCTCGCCTAGGGGATCACGGATCCGGGCTCGGATCGGGGAGGGGAGGCCGGGGCTGCCGGCGGCGGGCGGCGGAAGGGGCCGGCTAGGTCGTTTCGCCGGCTCGAGCTCGGGGTTTCGCACAGGAAAACAGAAAGTAAAGGGGGCGGGCGGCTGCTATCTCACGGGAGAGGGCCGGCTGCTTTTAATTTTTATAGGGGCTGGGTTCGGGTTTTATTAAGGGGGTTTAAGTTAATTAAAAACCTAACCTAATACTAACCAAACCTAATACTAACCAAACCTAATACTAACCAAATATTTAAATCAAATTTATAACCTAAACTAATACACTAATTAAACCCTAATAACATACAACCCAAAATAACTATTAATACACATAATAGTATACACCCTCGCACGCATGCACACGCACGCGTACGTACATAAATATAAAACCTAGCACGCAAGAGCACGCACGAAATCGTACCCCTCCGCGCACACATACTCAACCCCGCGCGCACGCACACGCGCGCACGAGCACGTACAAAAATACCGGCACGCACGCGCAAATATAATTAACCTCACACGTACAACACGCACACCAAACAATAAACCACACCGGCTCGCACGAGTCGCGCGCCACGCGACACATGCGCCAAAAGACGTGCCGTCACATAGAAAAATGACGACTCGCAAACATAACTACCGCCAAAACGACGCGAAAACGCGACGTCCTCGGATTTCGACCAAGATCGCACCGTAGCTAAATACCCGGGCTACGAGAACAACGGTGAAGTCAAAAACGACTTCCGACGAACAAAACCCGAGCTAACCTCGCCCGAAGCCAAACACGAGACTTCCCTGAAAGGCTCAACCGGGTCTCCAAAACAGACACCGGCTAGCTGGGGAAACCCGCAAACAGGCTAAACCTCTAAGAACACCTAACGAGGTACTCTAACAACGGCTCGAGACGGAAAACGTCCACGTAACGCCGAAAAAGGATTTAAATAAATCATCGAAAATTCGGGGGCGTTACAGTCACTCCCCCTAACAAAAAGTTTCGACCCGAAACTTTGCGAAAACTACTCCTACAACAGAAGGAAAGAAACCAACTACTAGAGAGGAAACGTACCCGAAAACTCAGGGGAACAAATGAGGGTGAGCCTCCCTCATAGCCGACTCTAGCTCCCAAGTCGCGCTCTCCAAATCCTGATTCTTCCAAAGAACCTTCACCATAGGAATAGACTTCGTCCGCAACACTCGAGCTTGAGCTTCCAAGATGCGGACCGGCACCTCGACATACGAGAGATTAGGCTCCAACTGGGGCACAGCGTCCAAGACTTGCCCACTGCTCCGCACGCACTTCCGCAACTGGCTCACATGAAAGACATTATGAACCCCCGGGAAGCTAGCTGGCAGATCCAGCCTATAAGCAGCCACACCAATACGCTCCAAAATCCTGAACGGGCCCACAAATCTCGGATCCAACTTCCGATTCTTGCCAAACCTCTTCACTCCTACCATCGGAGACACCTTCAAGAAGACCAAATCATCCACTGAAAACTCCAAATCGGACCTACGCCGATTGGCGTTCTTCTCATACCTCTCCTGAGCAACTCGAAGCTTCTCCCGAATGAGCTTCACGGAAACCTCCATCTCTTCGAGTGCATCAGGACCCAAAACAGGCCTCTCACCGGCCTCGGCCCAAAACAAAGGGGTTCTGCAGCGCCTTCCATACAACGCCTCGAAGGGAGCCATCTGTAGACTCTCTTGATAGCTGTTGTTGTAGGCAAATTCCATGAGCCGCAAACGCTCATCCCAAGCACCTCCATGATCGAGAATATAGCACCGGATCATATCCTCCACAATCTGATTCACACGCTCGGTCTGCCCGTTGGTCTGCGGATGGTAAGCTGTGGAATACCTCAAATCAGTGCCCAAACCCTCTTGCAAACTCCTCCAAAAGCGAGATGTAAACCGAGAGTCTCGATCTGAAACGATGCTAACTGGAACGCCGTGCAATCTGACGACCTCAACCATATACAACTCAGCAATCTTCTTCATCGAGTAATCGATCTTATAAGGTACGAAGTGCGCACACTTCGTCAATCGGTCCACGATCACCCAAACAGAATCAAACCCTCTCGGAGATCTCGGTAAGCCTGTAATGAAATCCATCGAGATGCTTTCCCACTTCCAAGTCGGGATCTCCAAAGGTGCCAATTTGCCACCAGGCCTCCCATGGTCGGCCTTCACCCGCCTGCAAGTGTAACACTCCGAGACAAAACGAGCTATATCACCCTTCATCCCATACCACCAGGCGATCTGCTTCAGATCATGGTACATCTTCGTAGATCCCGGGTGGTAGGAAACACTGGATCCGTGAGCCTCTTTGCAAACCAATACTCTGATGTCTCCAACTGCGGGGATGCAAAACCTGCCACGGTACTTCAAAGTACCCGCCTCGTCGATGGAGAAATCTGGCAACTCTCCCCTCTCAGCTCTGAGGTACAAGTGCAACAAATCCGGATCCTCTCTCTGGTGCAATCTGGTGAGAGAAATCCATGACGGCTCTGCCACTACCAAACTGCTCTGCAACTCACAGCGTCCTGCGGTGATATCCATCAATAGAAACTCCTCCACTAAACGATCCGCGGTGAGATTGAAGACTTTCCCCGTCTTCCGGCTCAAGGCGTCGGCCACCACATTGGCCTTGCCCGGATGGTACTGAATCTCAACATCATAATCAGCAACATACTCAAGCCACCGCCGCTGGCGCAAATTCAGCTCCTTTTGTGTAAACACGTACTTCAGGCTCTTGTGATCGGTAAAGATCCTGCACTGGGCCCCATAAAGTAAGTGTCTCCACAGCTTCAAGGCAAAAATCACCGCTGCGAACTCGAGGTCGTGCGTAGGATAGTTCTGCTCATGAATCTTCAACTGACGAGACCCATAAGCGATCACCTTCCCTTCCTGCATCAACACGCCACCGAGTCCAACGTGCGAGGCATCCACATAAACATCATAGTCCTGTCCCTCCGCCGGTAAGGTCAACACAGGGGCAGAACATAACCGGCTCTTCAGCTCCAGAAAGCCCTCCTCGCACTTATCACTCCAAACGAACGCCGCATGCTTCTGCGTCAGCTTTGTCAAGGGCGCTGCCAAGGTAGAAAAGCCCTCGACGAACCTCCTATAATAGCCGGCCAACCCCAAGAAGCTCCTGATCTCCTTGGGTGTGCTCGGCCTACTCCAATCCATCACTGCTGAGATCTTCTCCGGGTCCACTGAAATACCATCTTTGTTCACCACATGACCTAGGAAGGAAACCTGAGGCAACCAGAACTCGCATTTGCTCAGCTTGGCATACAACTGATGATCCCTCAAGGCGGATAACACCAACCGCAAATGCTGATCATGCTCCGCCGCATTCCGAGAATAAATCAGAACGTCGTCAATGAACACGACGACAAACTTGTCCAGAAAGTCCTTGAACACCCGGTTCATCATGTCCATAAATGCTGAAGGCGCATTGGTCAGCCCAAAAGACATGACCAGGAACTCGAAATGACCATGCCTCGATCGGAAAGCCGTCCGTGGAACATCCGACTCTCGGATCCTAAGCTGATGGTAACCCGAACGGAGGTCTATCTTCGAAAATACTGAACTGCCACGCAACTGATCAAATAAGTCGTCGATTCTGGGCAGTGGATACCTGTTCTTGATGGTGACTTTGTTCAACTCTCTATAGTCGATACAAAGGCGCATCGAACCATCCTTCTTCTTCACGAAGAGAACCGGAGCACCCCAGGGCGACGAGCTTTGCCTTATGAAGCCCTTCTCCAATAACTCATCAAGCTGAGTACGAAGCTCCTCCAGCTCTCGCGGGGCCATCCGATACGGCGCCTTGGCAATCGGACGCGTACCAGGCTCCAAATCAATCACGAACTCCACATCCCTGTCTGGAGGAAGACCGGGAAGATCGCTAGGAAACACGTCAGGAAACTCTCGCGCAACCGGAATCTCATCCAAAAGCGGCACACTGCTAACAGTCCCCAACACTGAGACTAGACAAGCAAAACAACCAGCAGGAAAAACCCTCTGAGCACATACCGCAGAAATCGCCGGAGAGTCCCGACGCGAATCACCGAAAACACTCCCGGGCTGACCGCTGTCCTTCCTGAAATCCAAGCGCTTTCCCCTGCACTGAATCACTGCATCATATCGGGACAACCAGTCCATACCCAGGATGACATCGAAATCCTCTAAGTCCAACACCTTCAGATCAGCCTTGGCCAGATAATCCCCCAACAAAATAGGGCAGTCCAGAATGCCCTGATCTGATATCACGGACTCACCCGAGGGGAACTTGACGCTAAAGGCACCACCAACACGATCAGGAACCCACTGGCACCGCTCGACAAAGGCCCTAGCCACAAAGGAGTGGGTAGCACCTGAGTCAAATAGAACGCGGGCCCAGCGGTTCCTTACCTTAAATTTCCCTATACACAAACAAAACCATAAACGCACAAGCAATAAACAAAACAATAGCAACACTAAAACTGCTACAAAAGAGAAAGTCAAGCGAGGGGGGGGTTACCTGAAATAACCTGCGTCGAAGTCTCAGCCTCCGCTGAAGATACTACATTCAGCTTCCCTTTACCCTTGTCCACCGGCTGAGGCGGAGGTAAAGCCTGGAGCGGAACGGCATGAAGAGTGGACTGAACCTGAGGGCACCTCGACTTAATATGGCCCTTCTGGCCACACTGGTAGCAAACACGATCCCTGGACCAGCACTGAGCAGCATCGTGACCGGGTCGCTTGCAGACAGGACAAGGAACATCCCTCCTAGGAGCACCCTGGATAGCATGCACATGCTCCTTCTTCTGGACCCTTGCCCTCTTGAAGCACCTCTCAGCTGGGTGGCCCGGATGGCCACAGAAACTGCACACTACAGCACCAAGAACCTGGGGACCCTTTTCCTCAACTGACCTCCTCTTCTCGCTTCTCGCCTGCTGTCCGCGCTGCTTCGCGTTCTCGATAGCCTCTACCTTCAAAGCGGCCTCAACTTCTCCCGCATAAGTAACTGCGCCGTGAGCAACCGCAAGCTGCTGGACATCGCTCCTGAGGCCACCCAGAAAACGCTTTGCTCTGTCCTCCTCAGTAGCCACCAAACTCGGAGCGAATCGACTGAGTTTGCTAAACTCAATCTCGTACTCGTTGATGGTGAGCTGACGCTGCTTCAGATGAAGAAAATCATTCATCAGCCTGTCTCGCTCTACTGACGGTAGGAACTTCCTCATCAGCAACTCCTTGAAAGAACTCCAGGAACATTCTCCGACCATGCCTTCCTTCTCTCTTAACCACCAGGTCTTTGCCAAACCCTTCAGCTGATAAACGCCCAGCATCACCTTCTGATCATCTGAGATACCTGAATAGTGAAGCATCTCCTCCATAGCGATCAGCCAGTCGTCCAATACCATGAAATCCGCCTTCCCATCGTACGTGGGAGGGCTCAGCCTCTGGAACTGGGAGATGAAAGTCATCCCGGGGGGCACCACCACTGGAGGCACGAGAGGAGCAGGAGGGGCAGGGGGGGCTAGGACAGCTGTACCCACGGCGGGGTCCTGAACTCCCGGAGTCTGACCCGCCGCTCCGGATAAAAAGGACTGCATCTGGGCCTGCAACTCCACCACCTGCCTTGATAAGGCCTCGTTACTCTGCCTCAGGCTTTCCACCAACGCATCACTTTGAGCACCGGAGGACTCACCCTCAGACTGGGGAGTCGACCTCGTCACTCTACGCTTCGGCGGCATACTATAAGGAAAATTAAAACATAACAAACGATCAGAACTTAGCTAAACTCCTAGGATTAGACAAAAGGTACAGACAATACATACATAAATATGATCTTCTACTGCTATATTTGCTCTGAGATTTTATTTTATTTAATACAAAAGGAATGATATGCTTAGCCTAAGATGGTTCACCACCATCACACTAACTCTTGTGCCTAGATCGGGAATGCATGAATTTATATTATTTTGACTCAAAACTATGTGTGTACACATGTCATCCTGCACGTCTTTAGCTTGGCGCGTTGTGCTTATGCGATGTTATGCTATGCATGATTATGCTATGCATTCTAAAAAGGCCCTAGTGCATGCCATGGCGGAGTACACATGAAAATGTTATGCATCCCATACTACATAACATTCCCATGCGACTAAAAAGAAAACGTGCTAGTCGCAGTCATGTGGTGAGGTTATGCATCCCATACTACATAACCCTCACATGTAGCCCCTATGGTGGATCCATATACGAACACATATTATGCATCCCATACTACATAATATGCCCCGTATACTTCATGTTATGCTTATGCGTGTAGTGCAGTGTTCGTGCTTCAGCCAAAACGTGCCGATGACATGTCGGTGTGTGTATGATATGACTCTAAACATCTAACACAAACAAAGGAAGGTTGCCCGACCAATTGTCAAGCAACCTCCCTCTGATACCAACTGTCACAACCCGCATTTTTCTCACTATTTATTAAATCAGAGTAAGAGAAAATCTACGCGCTGTGATGCCACGTCGAACAGGGGATAACTGCCGACGTTCAGGCGACACTCCAAATCCTTCAAATCATGAATTAATTGATTATAAAAACTTGATTTATTTATTGGCCGTATCCCTCGGCTCAGTGGACCAAAGAGTCCACGGTTTCAAAACTGATTTTTTTATGCGTAGCGGAAAATACTTCATTTATGTCAACATCCTAAATGAGCGCATAAGTGATCCCGAAGGACCCTTACGCTGAACCAAAACTCTAGTTTTAATTTATACATATATAGAAAAATCATTTGTTATACGTAATTAAGAAAGTACGCTAAGTGAGTTCTTTTTAGAAATCATGCTGATCATGCTTTATATACATAATATAGTTTTACTTTTAGCTTTTAAAGTAACTAGCAACCTAGCATAAAACTTCCCAGAGCAAATAGACTATCTCCCAGAAAGGGTAGTAGTAAGAAGAAAAGCATATCTAGTACAAAAAGGTAAAACTACCAGGGGCGCCAACAGCTGACACGAACCCACTGGCAAGTATGTATGTCTGTAGAAAGTGCAGTAAAACTACCTCACAATGACTCAAGAGAGTCTCAACAGTCAACAGAAGGACCTCCAACAGCACCACAGCAACAGCCACCTACTGGCTACTGCCCAGAACCTGAGGCGTTCAGAAGAAAATAGAACACCTCAGAGCAAGGAATGCAAGTGCTAAAAAGGAAAGTAAGGTAAAAGCAGGTAAAGTAAGGTAAAGAGAGTACAAACAAGAGTAAAAACAACAATGCCCAAGGAAGGGCGAAAAAAACAAACCTGCACCAAGTGCGGGTAAACAGCAACTACTCCGCCTAAAAACCTGCAGAGTCAACATGGCCATGATGCCAAAAAAAATGCTGCAACACCTACGGAAGAAACGCCTAACATCCTAAATTGTGAGAGGCGGCAGTAGCAAAAAACAAGAAACTTGGAATCAGGTTGAAAGCGTTCCAAATCGCCCAACCACTAATTCCGAGTCAACAAATTGCTCAAGGGTTGACACGTGAAGGCACAAAAGACCCATCACTCACTTGCCCAGAAACTACTCGGGTCAAGGTAAAGAGTGTGGTCAAGGCTACATCACGCCACACAACCCCTAAAAGAGCCATCCACCACCACTACTGACCACAACCCACGATTCGGCCTTCGAAAGGTAACAGCCGACAAGGGACTCTCGATACACGAGCAGAACACTCGGGGAGAAATCAACGCTAAGGGATTAGTCGTTGCGATTACGCAACGCCGCTGCGAGTGAGTACACTCACTCGATCCTAAGCCTAGCGTACGAGCACCGACATCGGGTCGCACGATTAAAAGACGCACGACCATAGGCCGTGCGTGCACAATTACACCTAAACGCCTCGATTAGGCAAACTAGGAAAAATCCCAAAACCTAGACCTGTACCTAGGCCTAACATGAACTCAACCCGACGCTAACCCATATCCACACTACACACCTACCGCGACGCCGTCCTAAATCGGAAGCTACTAGCGGGAGGATAAAAATCCTAATTTTCTAACGCGTTTTCAAAAGGGGTTAGGGTTAGGAGAATTTCAATTAAAGATTTCTAATTGCACGAACAAAAGAAATTATCAAGGAATTTAACAAAAGGGAGGCCAAACGGCGAAAAGAGGGGAAGCACTTGCCTCGCTAAATCACCAAAAATTTCGCCAGCACAACGGCGCTATGGCGGACGCCCAAAAATTCCGGAAAGCTCCCAACAATTCCAAATCCACCTAAGATTGCATTCTATCAACACAAGGAGCGAAAGAAAAACAAACCACATCCATTCCAAATCACGAAAAAAATCTACGGTGAAACTCAAAATAAATTACCTCGGAACGAAGATCTCGCCTAGGGGATCACGGATCCGGGCTCGGATCGGGGAGGGGAGGCCGGGGCTGCCGGCGGCGGGCGGCGGAAGGGGCCGGCTAGGTCGTTTCGCCGGCTCGAGCTCGGGGTTTTGCACAGGAAAACAGAAAGTAAAGGGGGCGGGCGGCTGCTATCTCACGGGAGAGGGCCGGCTGCTTTTAATTTTTATAGGGGCTGGGTTCGGGTTTTATTAAGGGGGTTTAAGTTAATTAAAAACCTAACCTAATACTAACCAAACCTAATACTAACCAAACCTAATACTAACCAAATATTTAAATCAAATTTATAACCTAAACTAATACACTAATTAAACCCTAATAACATACAACCCAAAATAACTATTAATACACATAATAGTATACACCCTCGCACGCATGCACACGCACGCGTACGTACATAAATATAAAACCTAGCACGCAAGAGCACGCACGAAATCGTACCCCTCCGCGCACACATACTCAACCCCGCGCGCACGCACACGCGCGCACGAGCACGTACAAAAATACCGGCACGCACGCGCAAATATAATTAACCTCACACGTACAACACGCACACCAAACAATAAACCACACCGGCTCGCACGAGTCGCGCGCCACGCGACACATGCGCCAAAAGACGTGCCGTCACATAGAAAAATGACGACTCGCAAACATAACTACCGCCAAAACGACGCGAAAACGCGACGTCCTCGGATTTCGACCAAGATCGCACCGTAGCTAAATACCCGGGCTACGAGAACAACGGTGAAGTCAAAAACGACTTCCGACGAACAAAACCCGAGCTAACCTCGCCCGAAGCCAAACACGAGACTTCCCTGAAAGGCTCAACCGGGTCTCCAAAACAGACACCGGCTAGCTGGGGAAACCCGCAAACAGGCTAAACCTCTAAGAACACCTAACGAGGTACTCTAACAACGGCTCGAGACGGAAAACGTCCACGTAACGCCGAAAAAGGATTTAAATAAATCATCGAAAATTCGGGGGCGTTACAAAGGGGGGAGCTGATCTCGGCCGACAATGCAGAGGCTCGGTCTTACAAGAGCGCTTAAAACCCCGAAGCATCGTCCCATCATCCGTACTGGGCTATGTATGAGGAAAAAACCGACCGCTGTCTCCCGAGGTCGACTACGAGGCGGACCATGGAAACACTCAGAAGCCTCGAGGCACATTTAACACAAAAGAGATGAAATCCCGCATCATTTGTATATTAAGTATGTTTACAGAAATAGATACATGAGTTACCGCTACGGGTAAAATCTTTTCAAATCATCCCCGCTCCAGGTCCCAGGCAGCTGCTCTCCCGCTTGGTCTTGTAGGTAATAGCCTCCTGTGGCCAGGGCTTCTTGGACGATGAAAGGTCCTTCCCAGTTGGGATGGAGCTTGTCTACGGAGGCTCCCCGCCCAGCGGCGTCCACCTTCTTCATGACCAAGTCCCCTGCGAGGAAGTTCTTCAAGCGGACGTTTTTGTCGAAGTGTCTCGCCATGCGCCTCTTGGTTTCTTCCTGGCGCATGGAGGCCAAGTCCCGAAGCTCTTCCACATAATCTTGGGAGAGCCTCTGAGCCTCTTCATTCTCTAGCCGCCATTCCTCGCTTCCGTCTTCGGCTGCGATGACCCGTGGACTATGCACCTCAAATTCGACCGGGATGAGCGCCTCGGACCCGTGTGACAGCTTGAAGGGTGTTTCCCCTGTGGCTGAGTTCGGGGTGGTCCTGAGGGCCCAGAGGACGGAAGGGAGCTGTTCGGCCCAATTCCCCTTGAGGTTGGTGATCTTCTTCTTCAGCAAGTTGATGATGAGCTTGTTCGCGGCTTCTACTTGCCCATTGCTCCGAGGGTGATGTACCGAGGCGAACCGAAGATCGGTTCCCAACTGTTTACAAAAGTCCCCCAGTTCCAGGCTGGCGAACTGCGGCCCATTGTCGGTGATGATGGCCAGAGGGATCCCGAACCTGCATGCGATTTCCCCCCAGATGAAGTTCTTGACGATTTGAGACGTGGTCTTGGCCAGAGCCTTAGCCTCGATCCACTTCGTGAAGTAGTCGACCATTACCAGAACAAACTCCCTTTGCCCGCTAGCTTGAGGGAATGGGCCGATCAAATCCATTCCCCAAATTGCGAAGGGCCACGGAGCGGTAATCGAGCGAAGCTGCTGAGCCGGCTGGAGCGCGAGGGGCGCGAAGAGTTGACATTGGGAGCACTTTCTGGAATGGGCCTCTGCGTCCTTTCGGATGGTCGGCCAGAAGTAACCGTGCCTCAGAATCCTTTGTTCCAGGGTGCGGGTCCCGGAGTGACTGCCGCACTCTCCTGAGTGAATCTCCTCGAGGACCCGGGGAATCTCGAGTTCTGACAAGCATCGGGCCAGAGGGCCTGAAATGGTCTTGCGATAGAGTTCGCCGTCCTGCAGCAAGTAGTACGCGGCCTTATACCGAAACTTTCTTTGATCTTGCCTGTCAGATGGTAGTCGGCCTGTCGCCAGGAACACGATGAACGGATCTCTCCACGAGGCCCGCTGATCGATCTCCATTAACTCGCCTTCTTCGATGGATGGTCGAAATAACTCGATGGCGGTTCCCCCAGCCCGAGGGCCGTATTTCGCAAGATTGTCTGCCTCGGAGTTGCGTTCTCGGGGCACGTGCTCAACGTGAAAGGATCGGAACCCCCCGATCAGGCCTTTGACCTTAACCAGATATTGCTGCAAGATGGGATCTCGGACTTCGAACTCTCCCCGAATCTGAGATGCCGCCACCATGGAATCGGTGAAAGCCCTGATATCTCTGATTGCCAGTTCCTTGGCGAGTCGCAAACCAGCTACCATGGCTTCGTACTCCGCCTGATGTTTAGTGACCGAAAAATGGATCTTGACGGCTTGCTCGATCCTAGTCCCCTGAGGACTAACCAGCACCACCCCGGCTCCCACGGAGTGTCTCCCTGACGCGCCATCTACGAACATCTTCCAGGGGACCGGCTGAGAGATATCCGTGTCTGCCTCAACCTCGGCCGAGAAGTCGGCCAGGAAATCCGCCACGGCTTGTGCTTTGATCGCGACCCTTGGGGGGTAGGAGATGTCGAACTCGCTCAGCTCCACAGCCCACTTGGCGAGCCTGCCGGAGTGCTCCACTCCGTCCAAGATACTCCTCAAGGGGTGGTCGGAGACTACCTTGATAGAGTGGGCTTGGAAATATGGACGGAGTCGCCTGGCCGAAACTACCAGGGCAAAGACTAACTTCTCCAGGATGGGGTACCGCGTTTCGGCTTGCCTTAGTACCCGGCTCACGTAGTAGATCGGAAGCTGCTTCTTTCCCTCCTCTCGGACCAACAACGAGCTGACTGCTTCAGCCCCTACCCCTAGGTAGAGCAAGAGGTCCTCACCGCCCTGCGGACCCTGAAGGAGAGGAGCTTGAGTCAGCTGTTCTTTGAGCTTTATGAAGGCCTCCTCGCACTCTGGGGTCCACTCGAATTTCTGGTTCCCCCGAAGGGCTTTGAAGAATGGGGAACACTTCTCTCCGGCCTTGGAGAGAAACCGGCTAAGACCTGCCAGCCTTCCGGTCAACCTTTGAACTTCCTTGGAATCCCTCGGGGACGCCATCTCCACGATGGCTTTCACCTTATCGGGGTTAGGCTCCACCCCTAGGGGAGTAAGGAGGTGCCCTAGAAACTTCCCCCTTCCCGCGCTGAAAACACACTTGGCCGGGTTGAGTCGCATCTTGTACCTCCTCAGGGTGGCGAAGGTCTCTGTCAGATCCGCTACGTGCTCCGCGGCGCTCTTACTCTTAACGAGCAGGTCATCCACGTAGACTTCCAGATTCCGCCCCTTTTGCTCTCTAAAGACGTGATCCATCATTCTTTGATATGTCGCGCCGGCGTTCTTGAGCCCGAAGGGCATCATCTTGTAGCTATAACATCCGTCGCTGGTGATGAAGGAAACGTTGCGACAATCGGGGGGATGCATCCGGATCTGGTGATACCCTGAAAAAGCATCAAGGAAGCTCATTACGGGAAACCCGACGGCGGAATCAACCAGCGCGTCGATTTGAGGCAAGGGGTAACAATCCTTGGGGCAAGCTTTATTGAGCATAGAGAAATTGATACATAGTCTCCAACCTCCTCCCGACTTCTTCACCATTACAACATTGGAGACCCAGCCTGGATACTGGATCTCCGAAACAAAACCTGCTTCTAGCAGCTTCCCTACTTCCTCCCGGATTGGTCCCGCCAGAGTGGTGGCGCTCTTCCTCTGCTTCTGTCGGACTGGGGCCGTTGCTGGATTCAGGTTGAGGCGATGACAGGCAACATCAGCATCAATCCCTGGCATCTCGGCGGCGCTCCATGCGAAGACGTCCGCGTTTTTCTGCAGGCAGGCAGCTATCTCCGCCTTCCCTTCCGGGGGCAAGGCTCCTCCGATCTTCAGCAGCTCCGGCTCTCCTCTCAGGGAGGTCACCTCTACTTCCTCCAGCTCCTCAGCAGCTTGCAGGCCCTCCTCCTGCTCCATCATCTTCTCCAACCTTTCTGCGTCACCCATCCAGCTGATGGTGCTGACCGCATTTAGGTAGCATTCCCTGGAAGCCTTGGGATCTCCTCTGATCCTGACTTGGACATCGTCCCTGCAGTACTTCAGGCATTGATGATATGACGAGGGGACGGCCTTGAAGTAGTTGATGAGGGGCCGTCCGAAGATGGCGTTGTAGCCGCTGGGTGCGTCGACGATGACGAAGCGGCATCGGATCGAAGTTCCCCCGAGGGTGACCAGCAACTCAACTCCTCCTTCCACCTCTTTCTTCTCCCCGGAGAAACCGAAGAGAGGCCCATCTGCTGCCTGAACCCGGGACGCTTCCACCTGAAGGCCGACGAAGGTTCTCTTGAAGATGACATTCACCGAGCTCCCGTTATCCGCGAGGATTCGGTCGACGGTGAAGTCCTCGATTGCTGCCTGAATCACCAGGGCGTCATGGAAAGGGTTCTCGTTCCAGAGCATGTCTTCATCCGAGAAAGTGATCTCGTTCAAGGGAGGGGGGGTCTGAGACGTCGAGGCGACGCTCCTTTTGTAGATTTGGTGGAGACTTCCCTTACGGGAAGCTCCTAGCCCAGCCCCTCCGTTGATTACTCCGACGTGTCCGCCTCCTGGACCGGGAATGACATTCCCCCTTCCTCCTTGGTCGATCCTGTCCTCGTTTCTCCTCCTCTGCGGTACCTGGTAAGCCACCTGTCCAACCTGGGCCTCCTGCTGCGGCTGCTCCCTTTCGGCCGCCGTTGCTTCCATCCTCCTCCTTGTTTCCCAGAACTCAGGGCAAGCCAAGGTTCCGTGCCCCTCCACTCGATGGATATCGCAGTAGAGGGGAATCGCCGCTTCCTGCTGCCTTTCCTGCCTCCTCTCCTGCTGCCTCTCCTTCCGCCGGCGCTTAGCGGCTCGCTGCGTGATGGCCATGGTCTCCCTTCTTCCTCCTCCCTGCTCCCGAGGGTTGTAAGTCCTCCTCTCCTCCTGATGGGTGGGCCGCCTCCACTGGGGGCGATCCCTCAGGTACTGGAATCTTCTCTCCTCGCTCCTCGTCTCTCGACCTCCGACGGGCCTCCTATCCTCCTGCCTTCGAGGCTTCTCCCGCCTCTCCTGCCTCTCCGCCTTTCTGATCTCCCTTCCCCTTTCTCCCTTCTCCTCTTTCCCCTGCGGCCTCTCCTGCTTCCTGCCGTTGCGCCCCTCCGGCGCCCTCTCCCTCTTCAGCAGTCTTCCTCTGTCTTGCCCAAGCGGTCGGTCTCCATCGAGCCGTGCCAAAAATTCCTTGTTCCTCTCCTCTCCCTGGATGAACACATTGGCTCTCTCCACCATCTCCTCGAACGATTTGGGCGGCCTGTGCCCCAACTCCATGTTGAACAGGCCCTGCTTCAGCCCGAACTTGAGGGCCACCATCAAGGTGAACCCGTCTACCTCTTCCACCTCCAGCACTTCCTCCTGGAATCGATCGATGTATCGGCCCAAACTCTCGTGCTGCCCCTGCACGATCTTGAAGAGGGTGGTTGCCTCTTTCTTCCTCCGCTTGGACGTCGCAAACCTTGCTAAAAGGCCCCTTCGAAGATCTGAGAAGCAGTAGACTGACCCGGCTGGCAGCTGGTGGAACCAATCTCTCGCGCTACCCTTGAAGGTAATGGAGAAGAGCCGGCACTTGAGAGCATCGGACATGTTGCGAATGGAGACCACATCCTCAAACCACTGAAGATGTCCCACCGGGTCGTCCTTGCCGGAGTAGTACGAGAGGACCGGCTCTCTGAAGTTGTCGGGGACGGGGGCTGCGAGGATCTCGTCGCAAAAGGGGCTCCTCCCTTCCTGGCGGCGGCGAGTATCCTCCCCGCTCGAGCAGTCATACTCGCTCCATCGGCGAGTATCTCCATACCTCGCCAAGAGTTCCGGATCTCGAAATCGGATTCCATGACTACTCGCCGGGTGATGTCGCGGCGGGGTCACCTGTTCTCCACTCGCCCAAGCGGGCTCCTTCCCTGCTCGCCGAGTTGGTATCTCCTCGCCCGGGGGTGTCCGGCGGTGGGGGGAAGTCGCCGTCACCTCAGGCGGATTGGATAACCCGTCGAGTATCGCCTTCTCCACTCTCCTTGCGAACTCTGCGAAAGCCGCCACTGTCACAGACTCGCTTCCTTGCCCCGGGATTCCAGCTCCCCCCGAGTTACCTCCCAACTCGCCCCGGTCTCCACCATCGGCCATCTTCCAACTACGACTTTCTTCTTCGGTCGCTATCCACGCTCACCGCACCAAGTGTTGAAGCCGAGAAATTTCTCAACCTCAGAAATCGGACTAGGCAACCTGAAGTTACTGGTCGGCCAGTCGGGAAGATGATCTCTGGTCAGGAAACAGGAACGAATTGCGCAAACAAGACCCCAGGTTGCTACGGCGGGAAGGTCCCACCACGTACCCAGTTGCTTAGGAGAAGCAACCCCTTCTCAACTAGATTGGCCGAGCTAGGTACGAAGGAGGCGAGCTTGAGCAATAACGAGTCAAGGGCAGTTGCTGGAACTCGCGAGGGCTCAGGCCGAGAATTGCTTGTCTCTCCTTCGTACCCCTGGGGTCCTATTTATAGGGTAAACCAGAGAGAGGGGGGGGGTCTTACTTATACCCCACCCTGGCGAGTTGGCGACTTCCTTGGGGGGCTCGCCTGGAAGAGGCGAGTATCTGGTCATAGTCGCCACCTGGCGAGTTGGCCTGGGGAGCTCGCCATACTCGCCCGAACATTCCGCGGCCTGGGGTGCTGGTCTGGATCCCCACCTTGTCTTGTTGACTTTGACTTTTGATGACCTGGCGGTGGTAGGGCCCTCCCTCGTCGAATATGGGTTGTACAGCGGTGTCGAACACCGATGTCTTTGACAGAGGCGGGAGACACCAAGCTTTTGGGGAAAGAAGTGGTAGCCGATGCTAGTGAGCTAGTGCGGACCATCCAAGAGCGCATGAAGGTAGCTCAAGATCGGCAGTCGAAGTATTTCAATGCTCGCCACAGGCATGTGGAATTCGCTGTGGGCGACTGGGTGTATCTTAAGATCAAGCCGTTCAAAGGCGTTTCACGAATTCGCCGACTCAAGAAGCTGAGTCCGAGATTTTTGAGACCATTCAAGGTCATCGAGCTAGTGGGAGAGGCAGCATACCGGTTGGCGTTGTCCACGGAGTTAAGTGGATTGCATGATGTTTTTCACGTCTCCGTTTTGAGGAAAGCTCTGTTAGAAGCCAGCGTGGTGATTGAGCCGACGGCGGTGCCGGTAGAGGTAGACTTGAGGACGAGAGTTCGTCCAATCGGGAAAGAAGATTCAGAGGTTCGGCAATTGCGGAACAAGGAAGTCAGACTCGTAAAGATCCGTTGGGACAACTGTGGCTGCGAGGAACTCTCATGGGAGCGAGAGCAGGCCATGCTGGAGGTGTACCCCGAGCTTTTCCCCTCAGGTACCGTTTAGAATTTGTGTACTTTCCATGTTTTAAATTTCGGGACGAAATTCTTTGAAGGGGGGAGATTTGTAACACCCCAAACTTGGAAGGGGAAACGATGGCGTCGTTTCAGCCAAATTTGGGTTTTGGGGGTAGGCACATGGCCTGTGACACGGCCGTGTCACAAGCTGTGTTGCGCCTGGGTCATCAAACCGTGTTGATCGGCGATCGGCGAGAAATCACACGGCCTTGGACACGGGCGTGTCCCTGGCCGTGTCCTTCTCGGGCTATTAGCGGGATTTATTCTGCTAGGCGTGACACGGGTCACGACACGGCCGTGTCGAGGATGACACGGGCGTGTCGAAGGCCGTGTCCATGGCCGTGTTTTTGGCCGTGTCTTTCTCTGACTGGGAAAATTGGTCGGTAGGGGGCGTGGCACGGGTCTCGACTCGGGCGTGTCAATGGCGACACGGCCATGTCGGAGACCGTGTCAAAGGCCGTGTCGAAGGCCGTGTGCTGGTTTTCGAATCGGTCGAGACGGCGAATGGCTAACACGGCCATGCACACGGCCGTGTTGCAACCCGTGTTCAGCCCAGATTTTCTATTTTGGGTTCCGATCGTGGCCGTTCGTTCTTTTCTTTGGAAGATCCAACGGTGGGGAGCCTCCCTGGGCGGTTTAAGGCCGGGAATAGGGTTCCAAACCCTCATTCCCCACTTTCTTTTATCTCTCTAAGTTCTAGAGAGAAGGGAGAGCAAGGAGGCCAAGTTCCGGCCGCCGGCGAAGCTTCGGAGGTCCGTTTCGCGAGCGGAGTTCAGATTCGCGAAGGTGGGAGCGTTGCGGTGGTGTTCGACCGAGCAAATCTTCTCTATGGCTAGGAAGAGGGGACGAAAGGTAACGACACTTCTCCTCTCGGTTTTTAGGATTTAGGATGCATGAATAGCATCCTCTTCCTTTCGTATTTTGAGCACTGAATCTCTCAAATGAGAGGGATTCGTGTAGCCTAGGTTCAAGAGGAACCTCCGGGTTGAGTATGTTCATCCCGGCATGCTTTGCATTAGAGATCCGCTCCGTTAGCGGATTAGGCATTATGGGTGAAGCCGTGGTCGCGACCGTTAGTCCGACCCGGTGATGTTGCATAGCGAGATGTGAGGTTTCGGTAGAAATCCGTTGCGGCGTTGCGTCGTTGTGTATGCGTTTCCCTCTTATATTTAAGTGAGTACTCGTGGTCGGAACCGGACAAGGTTAGCTCCGTGTTGTGCGGTAGATGATTTCCTTGGAGCGCGGGAAAGACACGGTGCGAATGGTGATTGGGTGGGAACCTTGGTTTGTGTTGTGCAAAGGCGCGGCTATGTCTCCGTGGTCGGCTGGCTATCCCGTGACGCGCAAGTCATGTGGGGGAAATGCCCCGGCGAGACTAGCCCCTTGTGTGGACTGACGAGAATGTCGAGCGGAGGGTAAGCCCGGGCAATGTGGCCATGAGCGGGTGGGGTCCAGCAAGACTTCTTAGAATCGGTCGGTGTGAGACGAAACCCTGACGTGCGAAGTCAGAATGTGCGGGCAAGCCCCGGGGCATATGACCCTTGTGCGGGTGGGGCCTTTGCAAGGTTCCGTGTGACGGCGTGTGTGCCGTTAGGGACATGGTGGTTCCCTTGTGTTTGCGGTTTTAAGCCAATGGGGAAACGGAAGTACCCAGTGTTTGATGTTGTGCTAGATGCATACGAACTAGGGTGCCTTGGGTGAAACCCGGGCTGCATTCATGCTGCATAGTAGGCCCTTTCACTTTGTACAAAACATAGAGAACATGTATGTTATATGTGACATCCAAGCCTGTTTTACCGCTTTATTATATATACTCTGTTGGTATACGAAGTGCTAACTTGCAGGTGGAGTGGTACCCCGGGGTCCGTTAGGGACGGCCGGGAGGAGATGTGTTTGTTACACAGTAGAGGTCAGCCTTTGCTGACCCACGTTACTTCAAATCCTTACAGGGCAAGGATCGCATGCAGGAGCTAGCGCGCTGGGCGAAAAGCCCTAAGCCTCATGAAGTGTTTCTGTGCTTGGTTTCTCCTTGTGTGTTTGCTACTTTTGTTATGTTTTTGTCCGGCTTGCATGCCGAGGTAGCCTAGGAGTGCTTGACATATTTATATTTTTGGACTATTATTGTGTAAGGCCTTAAGGTCATTTGATACTCTATCGCTAGTGGATAACTTCTGTCGGTTTGTTCTGTTTCCGCTGTGTTTGTCTGGAGTTTTGAGATTGGATAGTTTTCATATCATCTTTTAATACTAAAGCTGTGGCGTCCGTATGTTGTGGGGCCCCGGCCGGACCCATATTATATGGTCTTTATAGGGGAGGTGTTACAAAATGTAATGGCAGTATGTGATTTTAACATGTGTTTTACATTTGCCCTGGCTGGATGGGAGGGATATGCTCATGATAGTCGCATCTTCGCGCGCGCATTGACGATAGACGATAGATTGCATTTTCCGCATCCCCCACAAGTATACTAATCAATATGTTTACATTCATTCAATTTTTTTGTATTTCATAATGTTTACCTGTTTAACAAACCAAATAAGAGAAGGTAAATATTACTTAGTGGATGTTGGATACCCGTTAAAGATGAGTTATTTGAAGTCATATCCAGAAACAAGATATCACTTGGCAGACTTTGCCCGTAGGAGTTGGCCTGTACAAGGAAGGCAAGAACATTTCAATAAAGCGCATTCATCTCTTCACAGTGTGATCGAGCGAACGTTTGGAGTGTGGAAAAAAAGTGGCACATTTTGAGCAAAATGTCACTGTACAACTTCAATAAACAACGTTCCATAGTGCTAGCGACAATGACCTTACATAACTTCATTTGGAGACATCCGTCTCGCTGGGACCCTGAGTTTAATGCTTGTGATGCTGATGAGTCTTCTTTCGTTCCCTCAGAGGATGAAGACCCTGCGACAGAGGATGATATTGAAGGCGATATGTGTGATGCTGCTGGAGCAGAACATAAGTCTACAGTACGAGATAGCATTGCCGAAGAAATATACAGTGCGCGTAGGTAAAAATTTGATCCATCTTTTATTAAAAATTTAAAGAATTTAAATTATCAAAAGTTTGATTCATATCAATTTATTTTCGAACAGGTGATCGGAAGGATTGGAAAAAGCAGTTGCCGGATGTTGGAAGACCTTTTTTTCTATTTTCTAGAACTATGTAAAAGACTCATGTTATCAGTTATTTTTATATATTTATATATTTTAGTTTTTTAAAAAACAACTTCCAAAAGTTGTTTCTCCAAACAGCTAAAAATAGAAAATCGCTATTCAAAGCGCACTTCTGCACAGAACACTCAAACACTCTGCAGTTTTTCAAAACTGCTCCCCAGAGATCTATTTTAAAACAGCTCTATCCGAACAGCAGCTTTTCAATCCGCCAGAGCTGTCCCAAACAGACCCTATGTCTTCTTGTTAAACATAACATGCAGAATAGGATACTGATTGCAAATTGTGGAGCAATACCCCTATAATTGACTGCAACACTTTTTAGCCTTTCGGTCATCAAAGAAAACAAGATTAGAATTGGGCGTTCTCGTGCCATCAATCCATCGGTTGAATTGTTAGGGAATGGGGCACACCGTGGAAAAAAAGACGCCACTACAGCTCTAGGCGTTTGCGGGCGACATTTGGCCGCCATCGACCTAGGCGTTTGCACGGGAGACGGGATCAGGAGGGGTATCGCGAGAGCAAGTGGAGAGCGACTAGGGCTGAAATGAGCTTTGATATTTTTTTTGGAGGGGGGGAAGGGTGGTATTAAATTGATTTGTATATAGCATAAAAAAGTTCAAAAAAATGAAATTTTTGGTTTATATAGCTAACCAAACAAAGTCTACATTCTATATATAACAATGCCCTACTTAAAATACACATCCAACCTTACACGTGTCCCCTTAATTTTTCATCACCAGACTAAGGCCAGGTTATAGGCGAAATTTTAGAAATCGAGCGCTGTTTCTAAATGTAGGTCTGGATTAAAACAGAACGCGACAAGTGTCAAAATTTCATAAAATTGATTTTTTGCTTTTCTTAAACGCGCACGTCTATCTCCTAGGAGATCATGTCAGATCTCTCAAAAGATCAAAAATTTATCAAAACTTTTTGGATAAAAATGATCTTCCGGGAGTTCATTTTTGATCTCTCAAAATCTCTCGAGAGATCAAAAATGATATCCAGAGAAAACAAAATGATCACCTGGGAAGATCAAAATGATTTCCTGATGTTGACTAGGCTTTGAAAAAATTTTGATTTCCTGAGAGATCAAAAATGATCTCCTGAGAAATCAGAAATAATCTTCTGAGAGATAAAAATGATCTCCTGGGGGATTGCGCACACACTTAAGAGAAGAAATAACATTTTTATGAGATTCCGACATGTTTCACGCTCTGCTTTAATCCGGACCTTGATTTGAAAACGAAGTCCGATTTCAAAAAATTTGCCCGTTTGAGAAGGCTGAAGGCATCAAGCCTTCGCTCCGCTCATGCCAAAAGCAACGTTTATAGGAAAAAATCACATAGAAATAGAGAAGAGGATAGGGGAAAGTAAACAGTACTACTAGTTTTCATTTCATAGCTGAGTAGATATACCCCAAGTGAGCTAGCTGAGTAGATATACCCCAAGCAAGCTCACTTCATACATCAATACACTGTTGGAATTTTGAGAAAAAAAATAACAAAATAGCTGACTGAAATTAAAACAGAAAGAAAGAAGAAGAGGGGTAGAGGAAGAGGTGAAACGAAAAATTTCTTAAGGGATCACATTGCTTGAAACTATTTCACTTGAGTTCTTCAAATTGGGATCCATAAGCCTTGTCAAAATGGCTTTATATAGCCTTACAAATCATTAAAAACTGAGAATATTAAACTAGATATGGCAGCCCACCATCCCTATTAATTAACCTGTGGTAATGCCCATGCTTTTTTCATTATTGATGATACCAAAGTGTAACGACCCGGGTTTAGGCCCAAAGGGCCGCCCCACGACATCGCCTGGCCCACTACGACGACCAAGGCAAGGCCCACCGGGTGGTACAGCCGGAATCTACAAGACCTGCAGGCCGTACACCCCAACACAAATCTCTGCGCCTGTTTCTCAGCAGCGGTAGGTTGTTGCCACGGGGTTTCGAACTCGATACCTTGATAAGGCTCTCATCCGTTCAGTTGGTTGTTGCAGCTCAGTTGGTGATGAGCTCTGGTGGAAGAGAGCCTTATCAAGGTCTCTGGTTCGAAACCCCGTGGCAACAACCTAGCGCTGCTGAGAAACAGGCGCGAAGATTTGTGTTGGGGTGTACGGCCTGCAGACTTTGTAGATTCCGGCTGTACCACCCGGTGGGCCTTGCCTTGGTTTCCGTGGTGGGCCGGGCGACGCCCAGCTGTACCACCCAGTGGGCCTTGCCTTGGTCGCCGTGGTGGGTCGGGCGATGCCGTGGGGCGGCCCTTTGGGCCTAAACCCAGGTCGTTACAAAAAAGTGCAAGTAGTAGCATAATTAAATTATGACATCAACAACTGGGTCACATTCATTGAAGAGCCATAAAAATAATGAGTCAAAAGCAAATTGTGAAGGCGCTACCTAACATTAAAGAAGAAGATGTTTAATGTGACAGTTGCATGAGGAGTAAAGCTCATATTCACTCCTTTCCACAGAAAGCTTCCTGGAGAAGTACTCACCTCCTTGAATTGATTCATGTCAAACTTTGGGGATCAACATAAGATTCCTGGGAGGTAAAACTACGAATCACAGATACTTAAAAATGGTTTACGTATCGACTCGAATGCGTACCGGATACGGGAAAAGCCCGGAAACGCGTTTACGAAACTCCAGGGAACGCATTTTTAAAAATATATATTTTTTATTTTCAGAAACACATTTCCGAAACTCGAGGAAACGCGTTTCCGAAACTCCAGGAAACGCGTTTCCGAAACTCCAGGAAACGCGTTTCCGAAACTGTTATTAGTACAACCATCATCTTCTTCATGCACCGAGAGAAATTGGAGTACTTACTCCTTTATCAATTTAATGAAAATGAATAGAATGACACCGCAACGTGCAGAAAATTTAATCAATATCCATAGAAATCTTTGTCTTCTTTCTAGAAGAGATCAAAAATACAATGAAGGAGAGTCTACATTGTGAGATATTGCGGGCGATGGCTTCGAGTCATTCGAAAACGTAGGTACACTTGAGATAGTTAATCTATCGCTCTATGAACCAAGGTTGGAGCTTTCGATTATTGAAGAAGATGATGAAGTTGATACTTTTGGAGAGAATGTTTAGTTTTTATACTTGATATTTTGCATGTGAATGTAACAAAATAATGCTCTCAATTGATGTAATGATGTATTGATGTGAACATGTGATAGATTGTTCTTTATGGTACTTGTTTTCTTGTATGTTATTTATAACATTATATAAAATGTCAATGATATATAATATAGTCTTATTAATTTTTTTCGTTACAATTCAAGATATGTACAAATAGTTTGCTAGTTGTTTTATTCTTATATTAATTAATACTTATATTAAAATAATTAAAAACGTTTCTCATATCCTATTTTTTAAAAAAAATCATGTTTACCGTATCCGTTTCGTATCCCGATCCCGTTTCCATCCCCGTGCTACATAGCTTCTTTGTATAATAAAAGATAAGACGAACATATATTACTAATATGTATGTATGTTGATGATCTACTTATTATTAGAAATTCACCATAACAAATTAATGAATTTAAAGCAAATATGCAAAATCAATACGAGATTACTGATCTAGGCCTCCTACATTGCTGTCTTCGTATTCAGGTAAAATAGAGCCAAAATTTCATTTTTTTTTTCCTCTCTCGACTCTCACGAACAGTTTGTAACGGAGCTATTAAAGCAGATTTGTATGGAAAACTGCAATGCAACTCTCTCCCCTCTCAGTTGCAGTGAAAAATAACACAAGAGACAAGAAAATGAAGAACAAGAAGGTGCATAATAGTATATAGATCCTTAATTGGCTCAATGTTATATCTTACACACACAATACCAGACATCGAAATGGTTGTAAATCTTGTGTCTCGCTTGTGTCTCAGATCCCAACAAAGAGCATACAACTGCTGTTAAATGAATATTACGATACCTTCAAGGTACAAAAGCGTATGGCTTAATTTATCAGAAAGGAGGTGATGACAAATTACAAGACTACTCAGATTCAAATTGGGCAGGAGACACAAAAGACCTGAAAAGTACTACCGATTGTGTTTTACCTGGAAGAAAAACCAATCTCCTAGAGTGCTCGCAAACAAGCGCCTATTTTCCCTATCATCATTGGAAGCAGAATATATTGCTATGAGTAGTGCAACTTGTGAGGCTATTTGGCCCCAACCAACTTCAAGAAAGGATAGAACCTAGCAAAATTGCAATCCAATGCGCTAACACCTCTGCAATCACATTGGCTAAAAATCAAGTCTTTCATAAACGAAGCAAACATATAAAAATCCGCCACCATTTTGTGAGAGAACCTGTGGAATATAAATGAACATAGAATTAATCTTCTTTAAATTAGAAGATCAAGTGGCGGACATCTTAACAAAACCGCTACCTACACGTCGATTTCTAGAGCTGCGAGAACACTTAAAAGTTGGGGCATCTCCAGATTAAAGCTGTGTTTGGAACAGCTTATCACGGCTTATTTACTCCGATGAGGTTGGTCAAAAATGTCATATTGTCATACTAAAATCTTATGCTTCAAACTACTTTCTTTTTTGTAACATTTGTCATACTAAACATACATTTTATGACAATAACGTTTTTATCCAATCTCACCGGAGCAAATAAGTTACGATAAGCTGTGCCAAACGCAGCCTAAGAGGAATGCCCGTGACAAAGCTATTCTACAAAAACCCCTAGCCCAAGCAACTTCTAGCTAGAAGAGGAAATTCAGAAGAAGACAAAGTCGAGTTAGTAAGTAAAGTCTATATAATAAATAATGTGTAACAAGGGTAAAGATGCACTATGCCCTTTATCTAGAATGTTCAGTCTATCAATCTGTTGTAATATATTAAATTGAAGATAAGAATAAAAACTAAGTATCAATAGTTTCGGTTGACATCCTTGTTCACCTCATCTTCTTGTACTGCTGAATTGCAGGGAACTTTTGACATCAAAGAGTTGTGGCCTCGTCCCCCAGCTCTGGCCTCAAGCGCAATAAACAATGCAACCATCTTCCCCAGTGCTGCCCTGAAATTAGGGTTCACAATTGTAGCCGCCTCCTGTAGGCGTTCCTCGTCATTAATTAGTTCTCTTGGATGGCCGGAGACAGCTTGATATTTTTAGTTCTGGGCTCATCGTGCCTTGTTGGATCTTCAGGGATGCCGGCGGGAGCTGCAAACCCCTTTTCAGCTTCATCATCCGCCATGGCGCGACTACGTTTCTTCACATTAATATTGTCATCATGCGCCTCATGCGCCGCCGCCGCCGCCGCCATTAATCTCTCGACATCATGGCTTGAAACTCTTGCACCACAGCTTTCTTCCTTAATTGGTTAAATTGGGCGAAAAGAAAAACATATATTAATTAATTTATTAATTTAATTTAATTATTATGAGAGAATCAAATAAGTGAGCTTAATTTCATTAATCCTTACTTCAACATTTTCATTATTGTTCTGCAGCTGGTTTGGCAACAAACCATTTTCCACGGTAGAATTGTGACGGCTTCCTGAAAGCTGTACCCTTAACTGCAAAAAACCCACGCAACAATAAAAAAAGTAAAAATAATTTTCAAAACCCTAAATTAATTTCCAAAACCCTAAATTAATTTCCAAAATTAATTTACAAGGTGCACTTATTACAGTAGTAGTAGAGTCGGGGTTGGGTGATTCAAGAACGGGACCCGCCTCCCCGCTGCTCTCCTCCGGCAACAAAAAATTGATCTGTCCGGCGGCAACATTCCGGCGATCGCAGGGCTCCAAATTGAGATAATGGTCCTCCTCGCCCAACAAAAATCTCCACATATCTCCTCCTCCACTTCCTCGGTTCAAGATTCCCATGTTCAGGTCGAGGTTGGGTGATTCGGGACTCGCCTCCCTGCTTCTCTCCTCCGGCAACAAAAAATTAATCTCGCCGGCGGCGACATTCCGACGATCATCAGAAGGCTCCAAACTGAGGCGCAGGGACAAATCTAAGGAGTCATTGGCGACGACCGCCGGATAATGGTCGTCGATAATGTGCTCTTCGCCGCCCAACAAAAATCCCGACATATCTCCTACTTGTATTTCTTCGTTCAGGATGCCGGTGTTCAAGTCGAGGTTGGGTGATTCAGGAGAGGGGCTCTCCTCCGGCAAGAATATAAGAATAATCTGGCCGGCAACATTCCGGCGATCACAAGGCTCCAAATTGAGGCGCAAGGACAAATCTAAGAAGTCAATATGGGCTTCTACAGGATAATGGTAGAGCAAAAATCCCAACATATCTCCTCCTCCTCCTCCTTCGGTTCCTTCCATGAAAATATAATGTAAGAGAACTGGGAAAGGGGAAATTGGGGATGAAGATGGAAACAGTGAATTAATTAAGCTTCGGTGGTGGTGTGGTAATTAATATAACTAGCCAGGAGTAACTACTGAAGGCTTTGATCCGAAGGCGGCGGCGGGGGTGCGAGAAAGAGGAACCTGGCAGCCGGCGTTAACGATCTCCTCTCCTTTTCGCGAAGATGCCGCAACCGCCAAATGCCCAGGACAAACGAGCCCCGCTCCTTCCATATTAAGAAGAGAGAGAAGCTTATGAGATAGAGAGAGAAGCTAGAGAGAGAGAGAAGTGTCCGGGAGTATAGGAAGGGCAGCTTGGGAATTAAGGGCAGCTTAGTATTAGCTTCTTATAATTTCAAGTGGAAGAGAGAGAGTGAGAGGTAGAGAGGCGATGGGAGAGAATGAGAGATGTGTGGTGGAGGAGAGAGAGATGAGGAGTGGGACCCAAGCAGCTTTTTCTATCCGTTAAGGAAGAAAAAAAATAAGACTATTGTTATCTCCACTACAGTTTTGGCTAGTCGGACATATTTTTTCCAAATTTTTCATGTCTTTTGAAAATATGTCTTGTCCATGCATTTTTAGGAAAAGTGTTCAACACCAAAGTTGTAGATCTCGCGAGATCTACAACTTTGGTGTTGAACACTTTTCCTAAAAATGCATGAACAAGGTGTATTTCTAAAAGGCGCGAAATCTGGGTGTATTTCCAAAGTACGTCTTGTACATGCATTTTTAGGAAAAGTGTTCAACACGAAAGTCGTGATCTACAACTTTCGTGTTGAACACTTTTCCTAAAAATGCATGTACAAGGCGTATTTTCAAAATGCGCGAAGAGAAAACGTAGTGCGAATAACCATAACTGTAGTGTGAATAACAGTCGCCAAAAATAATTCTCTAAAATATATATACATTTATGACAAAACAACAAAGATCAGGGAACATTTAGGCTTTAGTTTGGAAGGGCGGTGGGACTTTTGCGAAAATCACGCACCGCCCGACCGTCATAGCGGTTCCCGCGGTGCGGTTGATTTCTGTGAAAATTCCACGGCGGGGCGGAGCCCCACCGCTCGACCGCGCTCATTCCAGCTCTTGACTCTTGAGCGGAGGCGGCCGGACAATGAGATATCAGCGACTGACACGTATCTATCCCGTCAAACGACGCCTTAAACAAAGAATTCGTAAGGAACTATATTGGTGCAGACAAACCTGGACGAACATGCATTTTTTTTTAGTAAAATCCAAGAGTCTCATTAATGCATTTCATGTAAAATTTGGTTATAGGCTTTCAAAATGCAAATTTGTCATGATAACATATTTGTGCTCTATATGCAGATATATAGTCACTAATCTGAGAAATTTCATAATTATGTGGTAATAAATTAATATTCTCAAGAGTATATGATCTTGACTTATGTAGGTGTTAACCCTTAATGATAACTTGGTCATGATAGCAATTAAAAGTGTGAACTAAAAGAGAATACAATAGAAGACAATCTAGAGGGAGTGAAAAGAGTATTAGAATTTTCACTCAATAAAACACAATCACAATCACAAATTAATGCCGTGAAATATGTAGTAAGTAATAGCACAAAAATTAAACCTAAATTATCGAGAGAAGATCCAAAGAATTAGAGGTACTCAAAATTGAGTACATCCTATCTTCTATCATAGTAGAAATCACTACCTTCACAAGGCTCAAGTCCTTTCACAAGAAAACTCATAGAATCACTTAATATATTAGGGTCCGTTCGTTTCACAGACATTGATATTGAAGTATTGACTTTCAATCCAATATCAATACACATGAGAAATGACATTGAATTTAAAACCAATATTTTTGTTCGGCGGCACAATGACTTTCTGTCATAGGAATTGACATTGATATTTTGTTGTTGTTCGTTTGTAGAAAGACATTCTGTCATAGGAATTGACATTGATCAATGCTATTAATGATCACAATTAAAAATCACAAATACGATTTTTTAGCCCGAACGTGATTTTTTCTTAGGGCGTGATTTTTTCGACCAAACACAAGTTTTTCGACCCCAACTCAAATTTTTTGACCGGACGTGAAATTTTCGCCCAAAAGTGTTCTTTTCGTGCAGACGTGTTTTTTTCGCCAGGGCGTGATTTTTTCACTCTGATTTGATTTTTAGGGTCCGAATGTGAAATTTTCATATGAACGCGAATTTTTCGCCCGAACGCGATTTTTTCGTCCGCACGCGAATTTTATCGTCCAGACGCGATTTTTTCGCCCGGACGTGAATTTTTCGCCCGGACGCGATTTTTTCGCCCGGACGCGATTTTTTCGCCCGGACATGATTTTTTCGCCCGGACGCGATATTTTCGCCCGGACGCGATATTTTCGCCCGGTCGCGATTTTTTTGCCCGGAGGCGAATTTTTCGCCCCGACGCGATTTTTTTGCCCGGACACGAATTTTTGCCCTGACGCGTTTTTTTCGTTCAGACGCGATATTTTCGCCCGGTCGTATTTTTTTCGTTCGGACGCGATATTAACGCCCAGACGCGATATTTTTGCCCGGACGCGAAATTTTCGCCCGGGCGCGAATTCGTGTCCGGGCGAAAAACTCCTGTCCGGGCGAAAAATTCGCATCCGGGCGAAAAATTCGCGTTCGGGCGAAAAATTCGCGTCTGGGCGAAAAATTTGCGTCGGGGCGAAAATATTTGCGTCGGTGCGAAAATATTGCGTCCGGGCGAAAAAATCGCGTACGGGCGAAAAAATCGCGTCCGGGTGAAAAATATCGCGTTCGGGCGAAAATATCGCATCCGGTCCAAAATATCGCGTCCGGACGAAAAATTCGCGTCTGGGCAAAAATATCGCGTCCGGGCGAAAAAACCGCGTTCGGGCCAAAAAATTGCGTTCGGGCGAAAATATCTCGCCCGGGCGAAAAAATCGCGCCCGGGCGAAAAAATCGCGTCCAGGCGGAAAAAAACGCTTTCGGGCGAAAAAACCGCGTTTGGCCGAATAATTTATGTTCGGGCGAAAAAAATTGTGTCTGAGCGAAAAAATTACGTCTGGATGAATAATTCGGGCCAGACGACCAAAAATTGAGTCGCGGCGAAAAATTTCCGTACGGGCGAAAAAAACACATTCGGGCAAAAAAATTGCGTCCTGTCGAAAAAATTACGTCATAGAGACAAAAACTGCATTCGTGCAGAAATATCGCATTCGGGAGAAAGGAACCTGCCCGGGCAAAAAAAATGCGTCAAGACAAAAAATTACGTCATTACGTTCGGCCGAAAAAAATCACGTTCAGGCTAAAAAAATGGTCTCATTTTGGAAAACCGGATTTGGTGATCTCAATATCCGCCACTAGAGATAGATATTGAATCTATGAGTTTTTAGATTACGGTGAATATCGACGAGTTTCCATCAGAAAGCCAATTCCATTTTAAAATCTTTGATACGAACAAGAGAATTGACATTCATATTCTCAAAGTCAATACTTCAATATCAATGTCTGTGAAACGAACGGACCCTTAGAGATATTCTCAAAATTCTTAATATTTGTGATTAATGAACTTTTCTATGTTGAAAAATCTAACCGAAATCCCTTTTATGTGAGTTTGGTGTGGATTCAATTAGGACAATTTCTCTATCTTATCTTTGGGAAGAGCACAAGAAAATTTATGATTAGGAGAGAATGAGAATGAAAGATGAATCCGGCTGAGAATCAAAGAAGAATCCGGCTGAGAGTCAAACAGACAAGTCTTTGTGGTTGCAACAAGAGTGACCAATAGCTCTTCTCCGCCCTTAACTTCTTTCCTTCGCTGGAGAAACTACACAATGGGTCACCAAATGCCCTTAACTTGCAGGCTCTACCGACATCGAGCTGAAAGTCTTCTTGAAAATCACATTCGCTGAACTCATGTTATCCTCCAGGATTACTGAAATGATGCAGTACATGATCGCAACAATGATTACTATGTTATCATGAAATGGATTGTCATGCACCGGCAATGATGTCCTCAACAGAGAAAACTAACTTGGCAACATGAGTGGCGACTCGTGATGTAGGGGTGACCTCCCTCCTATAAACAGAATGCAAGATCGCCCTTTGTTAGGCCTCAGAAAAACCCCGTCATGGATCCTACATATGCCTCCTTGTATGTTGATGTCCACTCGGTCCTCCCAATAAGGCCTTGTAAGAGTTGCGTACGAGTACTTCTCTAACGATAGCCTCTCGCAGGTTGACCTCATGCCTAGTTGTGGAGAAATCCTCCTACTCATTCCATTCTCTCCATGAGATCCACAAAAAACTTGATAGTTTGTTGTCTCATGACCCTCCTCATGTGAAAGTTGTAATACAACTCCAAAACTCATTGTAGTTGTGGACATCTAGCTTAATTGCCCTTGAAATCTCTGGGGAGCCGAACTCTCTATAGCCTCTCTTGGTTGATAGAAATTGTGTTCCCTTCAATCATCACCTCGGAAGCGTTCTAGCGAGTTGTGTTACTGCTGCCTAAAGTTGTGATGACCGCCTTGCGGCCTCCATGGTGCCCTTGCTAGGAACATCTGGTGTTGCTAATCGACTCATGCTGGACCTTGATGATGACCTTGTTGCGCTCTACGGCGATGTTCGTCTAGTATTCTTGCACCAATTTATGCTTGAGCCGAGATCTTAGCTCACAAAATTCAGAGCAAGCAACGTCCAAAGTTACCATGTCACCAAAGAAATAACCACACCCAACAGGAAACAGGAAGAAAATAATAAGAAATCATTGTTACTAAAATTACATAAGAATTTAGAGTGTAATACATCCTGCAGTTACTCAGGAGTGTATATGAACACCCCTCTCAAACCAAATAGTATGCTAGGTATAAGGGGGGTCGGCAAGCTCGACTAGAAAGAAGCAAGTTCAATAGCTTCCGGAAAGTACCTAGGCAAGGGATACACCCTGTTATCAAAGGGTGAGTCCCGCCCTAATGTGAAATTCATCAGCTCGCCCACATGGTCTTGCGAGTTGTACAAGCGTCTTGGTGAGTTGGATGAGGGAGACTCAAGGCAGTAGTGCGTTCTTGGCGAGTTGAGCATGGATCCCCCTGTGACCGTTTAGCTTGTCTTTGGCCTTTGACAATCTCCTCTACACTCGATGAAGACCGATCATGGAATAGCTGGCGAGCCCGAAAGGGAACTTGAATTGCTTGCCAAACATCATATTAACACTAGCTATGCAAAAAAAATGAAATGAAATGGGTGTAAGAAATAAGAAACTACTCTCCATATAACACACTTGAATCTTAACTGAATAGGGAATGTGAGTTTTATCATCCGAATTATTACATAATTATCTGAATCCAAATATTTTTTTTTCAATGTATATATATTTGATGCAACACAGAATCCAAACGGGTTAGTTGAAGTGGAGAGGTGCGTCGGGGATCTTATGTGATCGAAAAATATCACTAAAACTTAAGGACAAGTTTTACCGTACTTCAATTAGACCCGCGATGCTCTATGATTCGGAGTGTTGGGCAGTGAATTGTGTATATGAGCAAAAAATGGGAGTTGCGGAGATGAGAATGCTTAGGTGGATGTGTGGACACACGAGATTGGATAAAATTAGGAATGAAAGTATCAGGGATAAGATAGGAGTAGCACCAATTGCAAAGAAGATCCGAGAAGCTCATCTAAGATGGCTTGGACATGTACAAAGAAGACCATTAGAGGCACATGTTAGGCATTGTGAGAGTCTAGTCACTAGGCATGTTAAACAAAAGAGGGGTAAACCAATAAATACTTGAAATGAAACTGTAAGAAAAGACGGGATGTAGTGATGTACTAAGGCTTGAATGATGTTGGTGTATATATATTTTATACTCGAGAATAAATAAATAAAATATTCAGTTTTTTTCCATTTTTTATTATCTGCAATATAATCCGCAAAAAATATCTACCATGTTTAAATTATTTTTTAAATTTATATAAAAAACTTCGAATCTCACGTAGCATAATACTAATTGTTTTATAATATTAAATAATTTCATCATTAAATAGAGATTTAGGGTACATTTTAAACAGCATTTTATTCCCGTGAGTTGGGCAAAACAGTTACAATAATAAAATGTTGAAAACAATCAATTAACATAAATTGACTATAAAAATTTAGTTTATTTGTTCTGATGAGGTTGGACAAAAATGTCAGTCATAAAATATATGTTTGGTATCACAAATGTTACAAAAAAACTAATTTGAGACATAAGATTTTGATATGTCAATACCATTTTTGTCCAACCACACTAGAGCAAATAAATTGTGATAAGCCACGCCAACCGCAGCCTTAGGGTACAGTTGACACAGGTGGAGTAAGCATCGAAAAAATGATTCCAAGTAAATACAAAGAACAAGTCTTTCTCTAAACTAGAGTAAATATATATATGTATACTAAAACAATTACATTACTAGGAATTACCACTACTAGTGCTCTTCCAAATAAATAAATAAAATAAAATAAAATTAGTAAAGCAAATAACATATAATAAACTAAATTTAGTTCTCTGTCTATAATTACTTCATGTCTTCATTCCCATAATCATTGTGTGGGATATTAAACTAAAAATCATCTACTATTTCACCACCTTCACATAACACACTAGTATACAGCATTTGAGCTTCCGAAACAAAAAGATCCATCCACAGACGTTCTCTGTTCGCATGCATTTTAACTGCCCCGCATGCATTCAAGTGTCCTTGTGTTCTCTAAAAGAACCTGTCAGCAAGAGGCAGAGTAAAACTTGTCAAGAGCCACAGCCTCCAACGGACATGGAAGACCGTGTCCGTTTGACGCGGCAATTTTGCTCCAGTGTGTTTGGGACAAAAATGCCACCGTCATAAGGCACCTGTTTGGTTGTGATGGCCACCACAAAAATCTCATTTAAACCAAGGCTTCGTTTGGCGCGGTGGTGACGGTCGTGAACGCGGTGGGCCGATGGCCATGAACTGTCTAGTTTCTTTTCTTGATAATGGTCATAACTATTGTCATGCCAAACATACATTCTATGATGATGACATTTTTGTCCAAACTCACCGGAGCAAATAATAAAGCTGTGTCAAACGAAGTCCAAGTGGGGACACGGTTCCAAAGATGAGGCCTGACATTTACTAACAACAGCCCGGGACCGCTGCATTCACAACCGTTGCCACCGCACCAAACGGAGAAAGGCGCTCGAATAGAAAACTCGGGATTGAGATGGTGATTAACAACAATGTCTGTAATCAACGACAAAGTAGAGAACAAAAAAGGAGATGAATAGAAAGAAAAAAATACAAAAGAAAAGCTAATAAAGACACGTACTTCCCGAATATAACTTGCTATAGCTTTGCATCCTTCAATTGCAAGTTGCATC
Organism: Platanthera zijinensis; assembly: GCA_039513925.1. Taxonomy (NCBI): domain Eukaryota; kingdom Viridiplantae; phylum Streptophyta; class Magnoliopsida; order Asparagales; family Orchidaceae; genus Platanthera; species Platanthera zijinensis. Next base: position 152,643,312 of record CM077094.1, on the reverse strand, counting down.
ACATCAGTAAAAATTTCTGCTGGTAACTTGGCATCCATCTGTCATTTAAGCATGCAGCAGAAGCATCCATCACTCACAAGTATCGTGAATAAACTACGCACAAGCATATGGAAAAGAAAATAAACACCAATGAGAACACTACTAACTGCAACATATAGTTGAATATACGCGTTGGACGAGGTTTTGAATTCAAGTTTTTATTTTTTCCCGCTTCCTATTTCACGTGATATGTCACGTGAATGTTGTCATATATATATATATATATGTATGATTGGCCCGGTTTAGGGCAATGAATTAATTTTCTCCTTCCACTTGGTATCAGAGCGCAGGGAATACCGCCGCACTCCCGATCCCGTCCGACCTAGACGACCACCCCGGTCCCGCACGCGTTCGCCTTCAGCACACCGCCCACCGCTTCTTGCCTACAGCGCGTTTCACAGCCCGACCGCGCGCCGCCTCACACCTCCCGCGCGTTTCTCCCGCCCGACCACGCATCTCCCTCCCGACCGCGCGTCTCTCTCCGACACGTTTCTCCCGCCCAGTTCCTTCTTCAAGTGTCGTTTCTCTTCTCTCTTCAGCGGCTCTCTCCGTCCGATTTTTCGGGCAGCCCTTTGTCTCCGGCCATTTTGTCCTCCATGGGGGCTGTTGGAGACATCGCAGTCAAATCCTTCAGCGTCCCCTCCGACGCTCCTCTTGCATTACAATAATCCAGTGTGGATCTTGCTCAGCATCTTCAATGGATTGGGGCTCAATTTGAGATAAGAAGCAGGCATGCATCAAGTTTTGATTGAGTTGATGCCTTGTCTGCACACCAGCTGATATGTCTCCAATCACTTGAGAGATAGGGTGATCTCTAAGTGTGACAAGTTCAGTTGGTGGAGTTGGTTCAGCAACAGCTTGGGGAAATAATTCCTCTTGTGGAATTATATTAGCTGTTGGAGGAAGTTCAGCCACTTCCAAATTTTCTTCTTCACTTTCTTCATCAACTTGTGAGGAGGAATGAGATGTAACCTTTTGAGTAAGGTTGTGATCATCCAATTTTTCACAAAGTTGGGGTACCTGCAAAGACTTACTGGTAGAAGCTTCCTTCTCCTTGTAAAACATATTAGCTTCATCAAAATAAATATGAACTGACTCTTCCATTTTCAAGATTGATTTATTAAATACCTTATATGTCTTGTTGACTTGTGAATATCTTAGAAAAATTCTCATTGCAGCTTTGGCTTCAAACATTCTAAAATATTTCTTGTTATTGTTGTGAATATAACAAATGCAACCAAATACTCTAAAGTAATCTATTTTAGGTTTCTTCCCTTTGAGCAACTCATAGGGAGTCTTGCCCTTAAGTTTGTGTATCAAACTTCTGTTCATGATATAGTTTGTTGTGCTCACAGCCTCTGTCCAAAAAGTTCCATCCCGACCGTGCGTCTCTCTCCGGCACGTTTCTCCCGCCCAGTTCCTTCTTCAAGTGTCGTTTCTCTTCTCTCTTCAGCGGCTCTCTCCGTCCGATTTTCCGGGCGGCCCTTTGTCTTCGGCCATTTTGTCCTCCATGGGGGCTGTCGGAGACATCGCAGTCAAATCCTCCAGCGTCCCCTCCGACGATACAATCTAGGGACACTCGTAAGATATGATTTCTTCAAAGTTGAGACCTTCGTTTTGCTCATTTTTCTTCCTCCGGCCTGTTATCGATAAATGATTCCTCTGAAATTACATTGTCTCCTCATACTGGTGCTCTTAGTGGTCCCTCTACAGATCCTCCTCGGAGCCACGGCCAGACTGGCTCTTTGAAGATCACTATTGTTGCCTTGGATGACACAAATTATCTGGAATGGTCCAGGGCCGCGCAACATGCTAATCAAAGTCACCAGCTATACGAGCATATTGATGGTAGCACTGTTGAGCCATCACGTACCGATCCCTCATGGAAAAAATGGGATACGGACAATTCATTGGTTGTCTCGTGGTAACTTCACTCTATGTCCCCTCAGGTGTACCGTAGCTACATGCTTCTGGATTCGGCTTATGACATTTGGACAAGGGCCCGTGACACCTACTCTCAGGCAGGCAGTTTGATGCAGATTTATGAGCTCGGGCGTCGTGTTTTGGAGCTGAAGCAGGGCACCATGACCGTTTCTGCCTATTATTCTGAGTTTGAACGCCTGTATCAAAAACTTGATTACTTCAACACATTTACCGCTCCTTGCATTGCCGATGCACGGGCTCTTCAGAAGGATAAAGATCGCTTCCGAGTTCATGTCTTTCTTATGAGACTCAATATGAAATTTGATGTTATTCACATGCATGTCCTCTACCATGAGTCTCTTCCCTCTCTTCGGGAAGCTCTCAGTATGCTCCTCAGTGATGAGAATCATCGCCGCACACTTGGTTCCTCTACTGATTACTCTGCTCTGGTTGGGATTACTCGAGCACCTCTACCTCTATGCAGCCACTATGGGAAGAAAGGACATACTAAGGACGTATGCTTTTAAAGACGTCTGCTTTTGTCTTCATCCTCACCTTGCTCCCTCTGGCTGGGGTGTTGGTGCTCGATGGAGAGGTGGTCACCGTGGTGGGGGTCATCAAGCTGGTGCTCGTACTCAGTCTTCTGCACATTCTACTGAGGTTTATGAGGACAACTCTGGGGCCTTTCTTCTATGGAGTTAAAGACCTTTCGTTGTATGTTGCGTTTCCATTCTGAACCTTCCTCTAATTCCACTGTTGTGTTTGCTACTTCAGGTATCTCTAGTGCTCATGCTGTGACTTCTTCCCCTTTTGAGTGGATCAACGACTCACGTGTGACGGATCACATGACCGACTCTGCCTCAGGTTGTACCTCTTATACTCCTCTCTCTGGTCGTAATAAATTCATTGCCGCTAATGGTTCCCTTTCTTCTATTGCGGGCAAAGGCATTGTTGCGTGTTCTCCTGATCTCTCTCTCTCTCTCTCTTCGGTTTTACATGCCCCTTCGTTCACTCAAAATCTTCTCTCCATAAGCCACTTAACTGCTTCTTTAAATTGCTCTGTAACCCATTTTCTTGATGTTTGTGTGTTTCAGGATCTGGATACGAAGCGGATGCTTGGCAGTGGTAGGAGTGTTGACGGGCTGTACTTGCTGAACCAGTCGTCTTCTCCCCGTACTCTTTCCACCACCAGTACTCCGACTCTTCAAGACATCAGGCGTTGGCATCTACGCCTTGGCCATCCTTTTGCCCTCTATCTTACAAAATGTTTCCTACTTTCAGTAGTTTAATTAAATTGTTTTCTTGTGACACATGTGAACGCTCAAAACATGTTCGTCAGAGTATCGGTCATGTTTCTTTTCCTAGTTCATGTCCTTTTGATGTTATACATTCTGATGTCTGGGGTCCCTCCTCCGTGTTATCTTTATCTGGCTCTAAATGGTATGTTACATTTATTGATTGTCATTCTCGTACTACTTGGCTTTATTTATTAAAAAGGATGTGTTTTCTTGCTTTCAATGCTTTCATCGCATGGTTGTGAATCAGTTCAACGACACCATTCGTGTGCTCCGTGGTGATAATGGGGGGAATATGATGACTGAGGAGCGTTTGGTTCCTATCATACTGAACATGGAATTATCCACCAAACTACATGTGTCCACACTTTCACGCAAAATGGTGTAGCCAAACGAAAGAATAGACACTTACTGGAGGTTACTCGGTGCTTGTTAATTGCAATGAATCTTCTTAAGTCCTATTGGGAGGATGCGGTTCTTACGACCACTCATCTCATTAATCGTCTTCCGCCTCGCCCCATTTCCTACGATACGCTGCTATCCCGTTTAGCCAAGAAACACAGTCCACACCTCTAACATCGCTCCTCGCATCTTTGACTCTGTCTGCTTTGTTCATGTCCATACTCCGCATCACGACAAATTGGATGATCGCTCTCTCTGATGTGTTTTTGTTGGATACACTCCCACCACCAAAGGGTATAGGTGTTATCACCCCCTACACGTCGTTATTATTGCATTGTTGATGTTACCTTTCGTGAGCGGGAGTCGTACTTTGGCCCAAGTCAAGGGGAGACAAATAGTAAAAGTGACGGGACCATCGACTCTCCTCTTCCGATTATGGTATCTCCTCATATTCCTTTTACACATATTCCTAGTACTGCTTTTGGTCCTACCACCTCCATTCCTCCTATATTATATACATACTCTCGCAGACCTCGAACTATTGAGAAAGTGCAGACCGTGGACATTTCACCGGTGCTGGTGCCTGTCTCCGCTCCAATTCAGATGATGATCTTCATGTTCCCCTTGCTCGTCTTAAAGGTAAAACTAGTGGCACCAAACACCTCATTGCTAGCTACATCTCTTACACTCATCTCTCTCAGGGTCACAAAACTTTTATCACATCTCGTTCCTCTATCGTGGTTCCTAAGATCGAGCAGTAGGCTGTTCAGATACCTGAGTGGAAACAGGCTATGGAAGAAGAGATGTGTGCCTTGGAAAAAATGAAATTTGGTGGCTTGCTCGTTTTCCTCCTAGGAAGCGAACGGTTGGATCACGCTGGATCTTCTCTGTGAAGAAAAAATCAAGATGGGGTGGTGGAGCGGTATAAAGGTCGTCTCATCGCTCAAGGGTATACCCAGGCCCAAGAAATTGACTACCAAGAAACTTTTGCCCCAGTTGCAAAGATGAATTCCATTCAGGTGATCCTCTCTTGTGCTGCTTGTCATGGGTGGAAGTTACAACAGCTTGATGTAAAAAATGTATTCTTGCATGCTGATCCGGAAGAAGTCTGCATGACTATCTCTCATGGCTTTACCAAAGAATGGTCTAATGGAAAGGTCAATCGTATGCAAAAATCCATTTATGGCCTGAAACAGTCCCCTAGGGCTTGGTTTGGTCGGTTTAACAAGACCATGCTTCGACTAGGCTATACTCAAGGACAGGTTGATCATACTCTCTTCATCAAGAGGAGAGGAGCTCAAGTATCGATTCTAATTGTGTACGTGGATGACATCATCATTACAGAAGATGATCTTGAGGAGATCAGACATTTGAAAGATCAGTTGGGCAAAAAATTTGAAATTAAAGATCTGCGGAAGCTGAAATACTTCTTGGGAATTGAAGTTGTGATCTCTTTGGGGGATCTTCATCTCATAGAGAAAGTATACACTTGATCTTCTGGAGGAAAATGGGATGTTTGGGTGTGCTCCCGTGGATACACCTATTGAGATGAATCACAAGATTCATGCTGATACTAGTGGAGAGAAAGTGGATGCTTCTAGGTACCAACGATTGGTTGAGAAACTCATATATTTATCTCATACTCGTCCTGACATTACGTACTTTGTGGGTGTCCTAATTAGATTCATGCACTCTCCCACAATTCGTCATTAGCAGGTAGCGTATCGGGTATAGATGTAACACCACATGAATAAAGGTGTATAAAGGTATAAAATTTCATTTTGTGTGCCAATAACATCTTGTGTGCCAATAACAAGATGAATTGAAGTGCAAATATCCCATTGAATAAGAGAGGAACCGGTTGGGAATGGTGAAAACCGGGTGAGGGGCTTGAGTTGAACCGGAAATAGGCGGTTCAAGTATGTGCGTCCTCCGCTAATTAAGCGGTGCCGATCTCCCGATGGTAAAGGCCGCAATCTTTATTCTTCCCTTCAGATTTCACGCCCGACGGAAGAAAGCCCGACGGAAGCCGCAGGAGCCGCACGCCACCGATCGGTCCCGGGAGCTCAAATCTCCTCCGTTTCGCGTGATTCCTCCTCTGATAGCAAGGTAATCTCCTCCTCTACACTCCTTTTGATTTCGATACGACGATGAAGTGAGTTAAATTTCTAGGGTTTAGGATTTTAGCGATTTCTTTCATGAAACTCATGGGGAAAGTTTCGGTAGCGCTTCCTCATGCCCTAATCCTCCATTTCTAGTCATTTGGAGAAACCCTAGGTGAAGTATTAGGGATTTCAACTTTGAGGCACATGTTTGAAGATGGGGAAAGGATTCGTGGCAAGTATGCCTCCTCCCCAAGATTTTCTAGTAAATGATTTGAGGGAAATGTCAGTCCCCTAACTCCAAATCCAAATAATTATTTGGAGGCTAGGAATGGCTGCCCCTTCACTCAAATGGTACAAATAAACTAAATTGCACTTGCACTTAGGGCAGCAAAGCCCTAATTGGAATATTATCCCTTGACCTAAGTAGGTCAAGTGGAACCTATAAACGTAATATGTAATATGTATGGATTAATTATAAATAATTTCACCTAGGTTATGGCTTCCTGAAATGCTGGGAATCGTAGACAAGATGGTGACAAGGACAAAGACATGGATAAAGGCAAGGGAAAAGCCACAGTGAGTTCTTACTTCTCATGTCTATTCATTTATTTCGTTAAAATGCTGCTAACGTAAGCTGATGTGAACGTAAGATGTTGAATAAGGTAGATTATAAAGAGATAAGTAGTTAACGGCGATTACGATACGTATATGATAAGAAAATAAGTTATGGGCTAATAAGAAGAGTAATATTAACGTGCGAGTCAAGGGCACGGATATGTGCGAGTCAAGGGCACAGATAGGAATGTGAACGTGCGAGACAAGGGCACGAGGAACACATTACCTTTAGGTGTGAGACAAGGACACCTAGTTACACTTCATATAGCCCATAATACAGGTGTGAGACAAGGACACCTAAACTTAAGACTAGTCATACGTAAGATTAAGTAAGATTAAGTAAAAGGGAAGGAGTGAAGTATCCAAAGAAAAGTGTAAGATCATAAAACAAAGACATCATACACTCATAAATATTTTTAAGGAAAAGTAACAATTCACTTAGTCCTTTGACTAATTAGAAACTGAAACTAAACAGGTCAAGGAAGAGGCAGTTCCAGCCACCAGTAGTCAGCGTCGACCATGCACTCCTCGGCAAGAGAAGAAGTATCTCCTTTGGGTAGAGGTCTACTCAGCAGTCCTTGGAGTACTTGAGGATCACAGAGAGAGGTGCCGAGACCCAGAGTGTCCCCATGAGAACTTTCAGTTTTATTTTATGTAGTTTTATATGAGTCAGTCTGTATAGTATCCATGTCGGTAAGCCCCTTTTTGTATAGATATAGGGCTACCGTTTTGTCTGTGCAGGAATGGTAAGCCTTGATAGAGTTGTCTAAGGCTGCCTTTTGACCATATTGTACGTTGATATCAGTTATATAATGAAATGGATGGTTATAGTTTGTCATAACATTTACTTATTTTACTCTTTCACATATATGTTGTACTATGATGGTTCTTACCCTGCTTAAAAGAAATGATTATGTTAATTTGTAGCGGTAGCCATAAGGGGGCCGTTACAAATAATTGGTATCTGAGGGAGGTTATGAACTTTGGGGTAATATGAGTACGTTAAGGAAATGCTGAGATGATGACAACGAATACCACCCGTGATATTATCAGACTGTTCCCGATTCCTGACATGCCTTTCTTATTTCAGGAAGTTCCCCGAACGTATATAAGTAGACGACAGAGGGAAGAGCAGCCTGAAATGACATCAGAGAGTGGTAGCTCTGGAAGGTCAAACCCTCCTTTGGCAGAAGTTATGCAAGCTTTAGCGGAGGCCATCCGGGCAGGTAATGTTGCACCCCTACCTGCTTAGGAAGCGGCTGATGTACAGTTGAAGCAGTTCTTGGAGATGAGATCACCAATCTTTCGTGGTGGTGTCACACCAATGGAGACTGAAGACTGGCTCAAGAGGATCGAGCTGATTTTCAAGGCAATGCGGTGTCCAGAGAATCGAAAAGTTGAGTTGGTTACGTTTCTTTTTGAAGGCGAGGCGAATAGATGGTGGGATAGTCTAACTCAAGGGAAATTCTACGGACGCACGGATATTCGGTGGAATGACTTTCTGCATGAATTCCTTGATTGGTTCGTGCCGCCATCGGAGAAACGAATCCTGCAAGAAAGATTCCTTCGTTTAACTCAGGGGAATCGATCAGTGATGCAGTTTGAAGCAGAATTCACTCAACTCGTGTATTATGCGAGTGATATGGTCCCTAACGAAAGAGAACGTTGTTTCCGCTTTCAGTTAGGTTTACGGGAGGACGTTCGAGTACATTTGATCTCTCAGAGGATCCAACGCTATAATGAACTGGTGGAGACGGCAAAACTGATTGAAAAAGATGTGGATGTGTCTCAAAGGAAGAATGAAGTCCAACAAAAGAGGCCGCCAGAAGAGCAAAACAAGACCTTCTCGGGGAAAAGTGGAGGGTCTAAATGGAAGAAGTTTAAAAAGGGTGCGCCAATGCCAGCCCCTGCAACAGGTAGTACTACCAGCCATCCCATCTGTGGGAAATGCGGAAAAGCTCATCCAGGGGAATGCTTAAAAGGAACAGGGGTTTGTTTTAAATGTTTTCGCCCCGGGCATATGAAACAAGAATGCCCCCTGTGGAAAACAGAAGCTGGAAAGAAGACTACTGGAGGCCCAGGTCAAACATCGACGATACACAATTTGGACAAAGGAAAGACGATCGAATTAGTGGCATCTGGTCCATTTATACAATCTAGGGAGGAAAGACAGGTGATGTCCCAAGTCTTCAACCTTAATCAGCAGGAGGTAAAAGCTCATGATGTAGTAATAACAGGTATGATTTCTGTCCACAATCATATTATGAAAGTCTTGTTCGACACTGGAGCGAGCCATTCCTTCATAGCTGCAGCGGCAGTAAAAGATTTAAGTATGGAACCTTATCGATCCCATGAAGATATAACAGTCAAAATGCCCAACAATACAGAAATGAATACAAAGCTTAGATGTTCGGTGTGGCTGACAATTGATAATACACTAGTCGAAGCAGATGTTGCAGTCCTGCCTCTATCTGAATTCGATATTATTTTGGGAATGGATTGGTTGTCGAGTCATGAGGCCGTCATCAATTGCAAGAAGAAAGAATTATATTTAGGTTACATGATCGGACACAGTGTACGTTTAAAGGAATGAGTGAAGTTTCAAAAATTCTAATATCTTCACTAAAGGCGATAAAGAAAGTGCGCAAAGGGTGTGAGGCGATATTAGTCGTGTTAAAGAAAAGTGATACTGCTATGAAAGATGAACCGACCGTGGTTCCCGTGGTTCGTGATTTTCTGGATGTATTTCCGGAAGACTTACTAGGGGTACCCCCGCCAAGAGAAGTGGAATTTACCATTAACTTGGTGCCTGGAGCGGCACCTGTCGCAAAAGCACCGTATCGAATGGCTCCTAAAGAATTGGCGGAATTGAAAAGCCAAATCCAAGAGTTAGTGGATAAGAATTTTATACGCCCAAGTACATCACCGTGGGGAGACCCAATCCTGTTTGTAAAGAAGAAAGACGGTTCGCTACGATTGTGTATTGATTACCGCGAACTTAATAAGTTGACCATCCGAAATCAATATTCATTACCTCGCATTGACGATTTGTTCGATCAATTAGTCCATGCAAAGGTATTTTCGAAAATTGATTTGAGATCAGGATATCACCAACTGCAAATCAAGGAAAAAGATATATATAAAACAGCTTTTAGTACGCGATATGGATATTTTGAATTCATCGTTATGCCGTTTGGATTAACAAACGCACCAGCAGTCTTTATGGATTTAATGAACCGTGTGTTCAACGACTTCTTAGATAAATTCTTCATTGTGTTTATTGACGATATTTTGATATATTCCAAAGATCGGGAGGAACACGCGGAACACATAAAACTTGTGTTACAAACACTAAGCAATCATGCTTTATACGCGAAGTTTTCAAAATGTGAATTTTGGCTGAATGAAGTCTCTTTCTTGGGTCATGTGGTTACAGAACATGGATTATCTGTCGACCCAGCAAAGATCGAAGCAATTATGACCTGGTTAAGACCAACGACTGTCACGGAAATTCGGAGTTTCCTAGGGTTGGCAGGCTACTACAGTAAATTTGTAAAGAACTTTTAAGCAATCGCTTTACCACTGACCAAATTAATGCGAAAGAATGTTCCATTCCTTTGGACTGATGACTGTCAGGAAGCATTTGAAGAGTTAAAGGAAAAGTTAACAACAACACCGGTATTGGTCATGCCGTGTGGTAGTGAAGGTTTCCAAATCTATAGTGACGCATCTGTAAAAGGGTTGGGATGCGTATTAATGCAAAATGGGAAAGTTATCGCTTATGCTTCGCGACAATTGAAAGATGCAGAGCATAATTACCCGACTCATGATTTGGAACTGGCAGCAGTTGTGTTTGCGCTAAAAATTTGGCGTCACTACCTTTATGGTATTTCCTGTGAAATTTTTACAGATCACAAGAGCTTGAAATATATTTTCTCCCAGAAGGAGATCAATATGCGACAAAGACGTTGGTTGGAACTGATTAAAGACTATGATGTTGATATAAAATATCATCCCAGCAAAGCAAATGTTGTAGCTGATGCACTCAGCAGGAAGAATGTAACGTCCATGATTGTGCCAATAACAGAACAAAAAGAGTTATTGCAAGATCTGCAGAAGTTAGAACTACTTACGTGTATCCCGGACTCCAGGCGTACTCTTTCAATTGACGAGTGAACAGTCATTAAAGGAAAGAGTACGGAAGGTGATGAATCAGGATCCTATCTTCGTAAAATTCCTTGAAAAAGTTAAAAGTGGTCAAGCAACTGTTTTGCGAGAAGACGATGGGTTGTTATTTCTCAATGGACGGTTATGTATTCCTGATGTCGATATGCTGCGATCAGAAATACTTTATGAGGCGCATAATACAACATATTCAATTCATCTTGGAAGAATCAAAATGTACCAGGATTTGAAGCAAGACTTTTGGTGGCCAGGTATGAAGACCGACATTGTCAAATATATTAGTAAATGTCATACATGTCAGCTTGTCAAGGCAGAACATCAGAAGCCCGGCGGATACCTACAATCCTTACCCATCCCTGAATGGAAATGGGAAGATATCACCATGGATTTTGTCATGGGATTGCCACGAAGTAAAGCTGGAAATAATGGAATATGGGTGATTGTTGATCGACTTACAAAGGTTGCACACTTTATTCCTATGAAGAACGACAGTCGAGTGCAAAAATTGGTCGACCAATACATAGATGGTATCGTGAAATACCATGGAATTCCCCGATCAATCGTGTCCGACAGAGATGAAAGGTTTACATCGAATACCTGGAAGTTAGTGCAAAAACGGTTGGGAACCAAATTACGTTACAGTACTGCATTTCACCTGCAAACTGATGGTCAATCTGAACGAACCATCCAGCTATTAGAAGATCTCCTACGCATGGTTGTTCTTGATCTACGAGGATCATGGGAAAAATACCTATCCTTGGTAGAATTTTCGTATAATAATAGCTATCAATCAAGCATTCAGATGACACCATTTGAAGCCTTCTATGGACGGAGGTGTCGCACCCCGTTAAACTGGGCAGAGGATGGTGAGCAGAAACTTTTCAGAAAGGAACGAGTAGACAAGATGAACGAAAAGCTTGGACTCATACGGAAAAGGTTGAAAGTAGCGCAAGATAGGCAGCAGAAATATTTTAACGCCAAACATCGAAAGAGAGTTTAAAGTAGGTGATCTGGTATGCCTGAAAATCAAGCCTTTCAAAGGAGTTTCACGAATTCGACGACTTGGCAAACTGAGTCCCCGACATGTAGGCCCTTTCCCAATCACTGAAAGGATTGGCGAAGTAGCCTACCGCTTAGCATTATCTGATTCTCTCCAAAATCTTCATGATGTATTTCATATATCTTCTTTGCGGAAGTATATAGCAGATCCAAAAATGATAGTTCCTTCTAACCAGATTCACATCGAAGCTGACTTATCAAGTCCAACTGAGCCATACAGGATTATAGATCGGCAGAACAAGCAACTTCGAAATCGAGAGGTTCGATTCGTTAAAGTCTGGTGGAAAGGGCAGAATGTATATGAGGCTACTTGGGAAAAAGAAGAAGTAATGCGAAGTCTTTTTCCCTTTTTATTTGATGAAGATACAGAATGAAGATTTCCGAGGATGAAAATCCATTAAGGAGGGGAGAATTGTAACACCACATGAATAAAGGTGTATAAAGGTACAAAATTTCATTTTGTGTGCCAATAACATCTTCTGTGCCAATAACAAGATGAATTGAAGTGCAAATATCCCATTGAATAAGAGAGGAACCGGTTGGGAATGGTGAAAATCGGGTGGGGGGCTTGAGTTGAACCGGCAATAGGCGGTTCAAGTATGCATGTCCTCCGCTAATTAAGCGGTGCCGATCTCCCGATGGTAAAGGCCGCAATCTTTATTCTTCCCTTCAGATTTCACACCCGACGAAAGAAAGCCCGACGGAAGCCGCAGGAGCCGCACGCCGCCGATCGGTCCCGGGAGCTCAAATCTCCTCTGTTTCGCGTGATTCCTCCTCTGATAGCAAGGTAATCTCCTCCTCTACACTCCTTTTGATTTCGATACGACGTTGGAGTGAGTTAAATTTCTAGGGTTTAGGATTTTAGCGATTTCTTTCATGAAACTCATGGGGAAAGTTTCTGTAGCGCTTCCTCATGCCCTAATCCTCCATTTCTAGTCATTTGGAGAAACCCTAGGTGAAGTATTAGAGATTTCAACTTTGAGGCACATGTTTGAAGATGGGGAAAGGATTCGTGGCAAGTATGCCTCCTCCCCAAGATTTTCTAGTAAATGATTTGAGGGAAATGTCGGTCCCCTAACTCCAAATCCAAATAATTATTTGGAGGCTAGGAATGGCTGCCCCTTCACTCAAATGGTACAAATAAACTAAATTGCACTTGCATTTAGGGCAGCAAAGCCCTAATTGGAATATTATCCCTTGACCTAAGTAGGTCAAGTGGAACCTATAAACGTAATATGTAATATGTATGGATTAATTATAAATAATGTCACCTAGGTTATGGCTTCCCGAAATGCTGGGAATCGTAGACAAGATGGTGAGAAGGACAAAGACATGGATAAAGGCAAGGGAAAAGCCCCAGTGAGTTCTTACTTCTCATGTCTATTCATTTATTTCGTTATTATGCTGCTAACGTAAGCTGATGTGAACGTAAGATGTTGAATAAGGTAGGTTATAAAGAGATAAGTAGTTAACGGCGATTAAGATATGTATATGATAAGAAAATAAGTTATGGGCTAATAAGAAGAGTAATATTAACGTGCGAGTCAAGAGCACGAATATGTGCGAGTCAAGGGCACGGATATGTGCGAGTCAAGGGCACGGATATGTGCGAGTCAAGGGCACAGATAGGAATGTGAACGTGCGAGACAAGGGCACGAGGAACACATTACCTTTAGGTGTGAGACAAGGACACCTAGTTACACTTCATATAGCCCATAATACAGGTGTGAGACAAGGACACCTAAACTTAAGACTAGGCATACGTAAGATTAAGTAAGATTAAGTAAAAGGGAAGGAGTGAAGTATCCAAAGAAAAGTGTAAGATCATAAATCAAAGACATCATACACTCATAAATATTTAAGGAAAAGTAACAATTCACTAGTCCTTTGACTAATTAGAAACTGAAACTAAACAGGTCAAGGAAGAGGCGGTTCCAGCCACCAGTAGTCAGCGTCGACCATGCACTCCTCGGCAAGAGAAGAAGTATCGCCTTTGGGTAGAGGTCTACTCAGCAGTCCTTGGAGTACTGGAGGAGCACAGAGAGAGGTGTCGAGACCCAGAGTGTCCCCATGAGGACTTTCAGTTTTATTTTATGTAGTTTTATATGAGTCAGTCTGTATAGTATCCATGTCGGTAAGCCCCTTTTTGTATAGATATAAGGCTACCGTTTTGTCTGTGCAGGAATGGTAGGTCTTGATAGAGTTGTCTAAGGCTATCTTTTGACCATATTGTACGTTGATATCAGTTATATAATGAAATGGATGGTTATAGTTTGTCATAACATTTACTTATTTTACTCTTTCACATATATGTTGTACTCTGATAGTTCTTACCTTGCTTAAAAGAAATGATTATGTTAATTTGTAGCGGTAACCGTAAGGGGGCCGTTACAATTGAGATACCTCAAGAAGTATCCTGGTCGTGATATTCTGTTTTCTGCAAGTCAACCTTTAGAGATTGAAGTGTTTACAGATGCCGATTGGGTCGGTAATCAAGACGATAGAAAGTCAACTACCTGGTATTGCTCATTTGTGAGTGGCAACCTTGTTTCATGGAAGAGCAAGAAACAGAATGTTGTAGTTCGCTCAAGTGCTGAAGTAGAATATAGGGCAATGACACATGGAGTTTGTGAGGGATTGTGGTTAAAGACAATCCTCCAAGATATGAGTCTCCAGGTGAACAGACCAGTTACTCTCTACTGTGACAATAAAGCGTCCATCAATATTACACACAATCCGGTTCAACATGATAGGACAAAGCATGTTGAAGTTAACAAACACTTCAACAAAGATCACCTAGATAAGAGAAATATATGTACTCCGTTCATGAACTCACATGACCAACTAGCCGACGTCTTCACCAAGAGATTAAGCAGTGACAACTTCATGAACAATACAATCAAGTTGAAAATGATCGATATATAATCTCAACTTGTGGGGGAGAGTGGAATATACGTGTTGCACACGGTTTTTAATTCAAGTTTTTATTTTTTTCCCGCTTCCTATTTCACGTGATATGTCACGTGAATGTTGTCATATATATATGTACGCTTGGCCCGGTTTAGGGCAATGAATTAATTTTCTCCTTTCCACTCATATTTGACACTTCTTAGATCGTAATGCAACACTCACTTATGTTTTTGCTTGTTTTTCAAAGAAACAACAAGGGCTTGAAAATTTCAGCATTATCTTTTAGAGACTGTTAATCACTGCATGAGTGATGGAGATTTCTGGCGCCTCCTTTGATTGTTTTCTGGATTGAGATTTTTGGATAATGAGAAGGATGGTCAGGAGACCATCATCGTGTTCACTATAATTTTTCATATTTTTATTCTTTTCATATTTTTCTTGAAAATAAGATAAATCATGTGATCTGTGGTGTCGAACAATATAACTTACCCTCCCATTTATATATATCTTATTGCTTAATGCATGAGATTTTTCTTGATGGCCGCTCAGTCTAGGCCAGTGAGAATCCGAGCTACCCACTCCCTGGGTGATGAAAAACCTAGTGCAGCCGGGGGTGGTGAGATCAGCTTCCTCTGCTTTGTAACTTGTAACAACCTCCCTGCCACCCCTTCCCTATTGTAGAAGCCTCACCGCCAATAGTCGACAACATCCTCCCCGCATTTCCTCTTACATTTCCTCACAATTACATGAGTAATTTCTCTTACATTTCCTCACATTGCACGGATGCACCATTTATTAATTATTACTAGTGATATTTTTCTCCAATTATTTGCCAATATTTTTAAATAGAATTGTACTTCTTATTCGCCTAATATTCAACATTTTAGCCTTTAAAGTGTGTGTGGTTGTTACAGTAGAATAGAATAATCCAAAACTAGATTACATGAGACTAGTCCTTACACTTGACATATACATGAGTAAAAGACACCATATGACGGAATTACCATTACTGGGTATTACACACATGACTTGCTAATATTGAGATAATGATCTAATAATTACAATTTCTCCCTCAAGCCGGACGAAAGATATCAATCATCCCTAGCTTGTGAATATCATTGGCAAACACATCGCATCCCAGAATTTTGGTAAGAACATCTGTCAGTTGATCTTTGAAGTGACCAAATGGGCAATATGCATAGTCATGCCATGTTGTATTGCGTTATGACCTATATTAATGGTTGTCTTGTTGACACACTATAAGGAGAGTGAGATATGCTCCTACAATCCCAGATCTTGCAACATAAAATGCAATCACGATCCTTCACAGAGATCTTGATATATTGCCCGGTATTCAACCTACGCGCTTAATATGGCTACCACAATGACACATCCTGCTTCTTGCTTCGTCAGGTAACCAAATTTCTCCAACAAAGATACAATACCCCGTTGTGGATCTCATGTCATCGCGACTCTCAGCCCAATCTACGTCTGTGAAGATTTAGATCGTCAAGTGGTTGTTATTAGAGAGCAGGAGATCGGGACCAAGTGCTTCTTCAAGTACACGATATGCGTCATCTTGATGTCTGATCCTGAGAGCATGCATATATCTACTCAAGATACCTATTGCATACATAACATCCAAACCTTTGTCGAATAAGTATATGAGTCTCCCAACCAATCTCTGATAACACGAAGTATCCATTCGGTCACCATTCTTGTCTTCATCAATCTAATGACTCTACTCCATAGGAGTGTTTACTGGGACACAACTGAGCATCCCGATTTCCTTTAACAGGTCCAAAACATATTTCATTGGGATGTGAAGATACCTTTATTCGACCTGGTCACTTCAATTCCCAGAAAGTATCGTAGTCTTCCTAAATCCTTCACTTCAAACTTTACAGACAACAGTACCTTGAAATTTGCAATTTTCTCTAGGTCAGCATCTGTGATCACAATGTCATCCACGTAGACAGTGAGTACCACGATTTTTTGATCACGTCACTGTCCCTGCTTGTAGCTAAACCAAAGCATGGCCTTGTGAAACCTGCCAAGCCATGCCAAGGGTGACTTTACCAAGCCATATAATGACTTCTTTAAGTGACAGGCAAGCCCTTCTAGTCCATTTTTCAAAAAAAGGGAGGGAACTTCAAGTACACTTCTTCATCCAACTCGCTGTGGAGAAAGACATTTTTCACATTAACTTGATGAAGATCTTAGCCCAAGCAAGCAACACAAGATAAGAGAACCCGAATAGAGTCCATCTTTGCCACCAGAGCAAAGGTCTCATGGTAATCTACTACTTGAGTCTGGGCCTATCCTTGAGCCACCAGTTGTGCATTGTAACGTTCAACTATACCATCCTGGTTTTATTTAACAGAGAACACTCAACTCGAACCAATGACTTTCTTTCCAAGAGAAGGGAGTGATGTCTCATTTGTGATTCTTTTTCAAGGCAGACATTTCCTCCTTCATAGCATGTATCTATTCAGGGATACCCAAAGCTTCATGTCACGACTTGGGAATGGTAATCAAGGATAAAAATGTAACAAATGTCTAATGCACATGAGGAAGATGATGATAAGAAACATGGTTGGAAATAGGGTACTACGTGCAGATCGCTTTAGCTTTCAGCAATGCAAAAAAGAGATGTATGTCATCACAAGAATATGAGTCTAAAGCAAGCAGTGGTGGAGGTGGAACGATAGTGGCTTATTTACCTTTCTGTCGGTGGTGATATACAAGGGGAAGTGAAGGAATTGGAGACGAAGGAGGAAACTGGGTAAAAAGCGATGATTGGATGGAAGATATAGTATGAGTATGAGAACTGAAAGGGAGAGGAATAGGAGTATCAAATGCATTGTCATTAGTCTCCTCATGACGAATGTAATGAGTCGGATCTAGAAAACATGATTTCTCCTCGCGGAAGGTAACATCCATGGTACAAATGTATGTCATGACGGAGGGTGGTAACACTGATATCCTTTTGTGGTGATGGAATATCTAATAAAAACAAAACGTTGAGCACGAGAGTCAAATTTGTCATGATGAGGATGATGTACATAAACAAGACACCCAAACACACTGGGTGGCAAATGAGAGGTATGAACAACAAAAGTGGTGGAGAGACTGGTGAGTGATACGACTATTTTATATGGTGATTTAACCCTACATTTTGCACTGAATTAATTGGCATCTACTTTGCATTTGTTTGGTTTAATGTGGTTTTCAGTCGTATATTGTGTTGCATGAATTCTGAGTAAACATTGTTATTTGAAGTAGGTGTGGACTTTTTATAAGTTTTGGAAAGGTTATTCACAATCTCCCTCAAGCAAGAACATGCATCCTCTGGCGCACGAGCGTGCTTGATCATTCCTTCATTGAGTATTCATTTATGGGAATGAGCACGCGCGTGAGCTCCCTTCAAGAACGCACGTGCGCGTACTATTCATGTTTTATGGCTCAAAATTAGTTCTTCGAGAGAGCTCGTGTGCCTTCTTCGCAGGCATGTGTGACCTCTATGCGGCGTATGCTCGTTTCCCTAAATTTGATGATCATGTCCTATCGTTTTTCGTGCACGCCTTGTGCGCCCTTATGAGCATGGGCGTTATTTATTAAAGGCACACCAAGGCGCAAAGGAGTTTTGAATCCTAGGCGCAAGGCTCAAGGCGCAGGCGCGCGCCTGACAAAGGCAAAGCGCAACCACTATCATTTAAAAAAATAAGCATCAAACATCAGTTCATCTTCTTGATCAGATTTTTCATTTATTTTACTCATTAATCATTCATTACTATCACTTATATCTCTTAAAAAAAATACAATTAATGTGGTCTCTTGCATCATATCTAAGTCTTAACATTCCATTATGTTTCACAAACACTAAATCATGCAAAAATTATTGAGTTCTTACATTATTTTTTCTTCCTTTTGGGAAAAAGGGTTTGAAACAGAAATCACACCCAAACATGTTTTTTATGCTCCAAAGGCGCATGAAGGTGCACGCCTCTGAACCTGTTGAGCCGGGAGCCTTAAGCGCGCCTTTAATAACATAGGCATGGGCATGAATGGTCATTTCCCTTTATCTATAAATATCAAATTTTAGGTAGAATGGAGGATCCAAGTTGATTTTTATCGTTGTTTTCTCACTCCTTGCAGGTCGCTAGCCCCTTTTTCAAGGGAAAATCATCCTCCAAAGCTTTGTATCTTGGATTGCTAAGTGAAGAGAAAGCCATTAGAAAATTCTGGTGCCAATAACGTGAAGATTTGAACAAACATGGAGAGAAGACGGGTCATTAAGAGGTTGGTGACAACTCCTCCCTTACCTCGAATGGTAGCCGAGGTTTGCTTGAGGAGCGAGATTGACTACCAGTGATTTTCCACCCATTCTGAGGAATAGACTCCGTATTCATTATGTTGTCTTCACCTTCACTTTATTCTTTTTTTGATTTTCTTCATTTTTCAAGGTTGAATGCTTGTAACTGGATATTATTTGGAATCTTAATCATATCTTGTGTTTAATTCAAATATGAATTTGCCATAAATTCCCAATAATGTGAAATGGTGTTTTTTTTTACCCTTGAAAGTTTGTATTTGTTTGTTTTGGTAATTTTAGGGTTAATTTATAGATTTAAGCTCGGTTTGGCACGGCTTATCGCGGCTTATTTGCTCCGGTGAGGTTGGACAAAAATGTCATTGTCATACCAAAATCTTATGCCCCAAACTAATTTTTTTGATAATGGTAGTAACATTTGTAATACCAAACATACATTCTATGACAATAACATTTTTGTCCAACCTTATCGGAGCAAATAAGCTGCGATAAGCCGCGCCAAACGTAGTCTTAGAGAAACCCTCAATTAATTGTTCGCTTAGAGCTCAAGGCGTAAGAAGTCCTCGTATCTTCACTTGCGCTCCATGTGACTCGATACTTAGTGATAATTCCTCGTTTTATATTACTTTGATCAGTGCACTGCCGACGTTAATCCTCTTGAATAACGGCGTTGTAGTTTAGCCGTCAAGTTTTTGGCGTCATTTCTGGGGAGCGCAGTGGACTTAGTAAGAAGCTCAAGGAAAGATTACACCTAGGCTAATCTAAGCATTTCTTATTTCATTTACAATTTCATTTTTTTTATTCTATTTGTGTTTCATTTACAATTTCATTCTTTTGTTTTCTATTTGTGTTCACCTACATGCTTACACTAGTGTCTCTTTCTATTTGTGTAATGAATCAAGTAATTTATTTATTTTGAATCCATCTTCATGCTACCAAAGGTGATTATCAACCATATCAGTAGTGGGAAGCGTTTACTCATTATAGACATGATTGTCTTGAGGGAAACTATGGTTATAATTCATATGGCTCTTCCTATGGAAAATCTACATCATATGGTCCTTCATATAATGAACCTACTTATTATAACTATGCGCCTCCAATGCGAGCATCACCTTTGTCGGTTGGTTCAGCTTCTTTGAAGTCGAAGCCTACCGGGAAGTGATGTTTGTTTTGTCAAAGTCAGGATCATGCATTGAAGGGTGGTTCTAAATTTAAAGCGATGGTAGAGGAGGATGAGCCAAAGATTGCTTTCCCGTCAACCTACGCCCAAAACCTCGTACCTTCTTGTGTTGATGAGATATCTTCAGTGTCTTCGTGTTTTCTTGACAGCATTATAGATACCTCGATCAGTATAGTCGTTGATACAGATGACGATTTAGAAATGCTCATTTCTTCCCTTATTACATCATCACCTCCTTTGGATTTGACCTTGGAGGATTGTTCATATAATATCTCTGAATCTGTTGATATTTTCCCCCTATTTTTTTGACTCTGCTACATTTGTACATTTGATCATGTCATCGTTGTTATTTCTTTGCAGTAGGAGCTCCATGAGCCCGATGTTGTATTATGTTGTGTTGAGGATACTCCTTAGTCCTTAGTGAGGAGGTTTCTATCTCCACACAAGAAGAGGAAGTCCAAATCGTCACCAATGCAACATCCTACTCATTCGCCCCTGCGAGGAGGAACAAAATGACGATAATGATCGGTGCACTGAGCTTGATGGGAGTGACTCCGGGATCACTCCCTCCGTGAGTTATTCTTGGTACCCTTAGCAATCATGAGCAAGTACATGCGTTAATTAGTCATGGCAGGTGGGAGGAATTGCTAAGCATTGTGGACCTGGCTACTCGGAGTTGACGGTGGAGTTTCTTTCCACTTTCCGTGTTGCTCCATCTACGGCGGAGCGCCTGCACCACCAGACCATGCCATTTCGCATTATGGGTATTTCGCACAGCTTGAGCTTCGTTGAATTCTGGATTCATCTAGGGCTATACTCGTGTGAGTTTGTTCACATGCAAGCATTTACTGATCCTCCTGATGAGTTCCATAGGGATTTTCCTCCATAGAGCTACTGGTTAGAGATTATCGATAAGAGGACCACCTATGTGGTCTGCAAGGCCAAGGCTACCCTCATGCTGGGACCTGAACTTTGATATATGCACCATGTCATTAGCCACAGTCTCGCTTTACACGGCATAAGTACCCATGTTGTGGGGTGATGGGATTTACTATATTTTTATAATATGGATCGTCATTCCCCCCTCAACCTAGGACGTATGGTTGCTCAGTTACTCTTCCAACAGGTTGAAGGCATGCATGTAAAAAAGATCTCGGGTGCGCAATACATTACTCGGGCAGTTTGCTCTATGGGTCTGTGGGACATTCTCCTGTCCATGCAGGTTGTATGCTCTCCTATCTTGGTGGTCTTCACTATTGTTTTTGACTGGGCGTCCGACACAACCCTCCGAGGCCAAGGCCTGAATATTCCCTGATTGGACCAGATGGTGGAGGTGGTCAGGATGTGAGGAGAGGTGATGCAGGGATACAAAGAGTGATCGATGGAGATGATGAGGAGATGGATGATCGGGAGCAGCACGAGGAGGTCGATACTGAGGCAGCGAGAGCAGAGTGGGAAGAAACATTCTTTGGTCATAAGTCTATTGAGGTCTTTCCTGATGCATCCAGTCACGTTGACCATCTGCGCACGTAAATGAACTTTGTGACAGATTATTTACGATGACTTGGAACGCATATGAGTTTAGATCCTGCGGGACCTTCGGGTCGACCTGCCCCTCCAAAGGATCCAACAGGGGATCCATCTTCTGGATGACCTTTCTACTTATACTGTCATTCTTATTTTCTTTTGATTTGCTCATGACATTTTTGGCAGATATTTATTTGTGTGATGAGTCGGGATACTGGTGATTATCTTTATGTGGTGATGACACGCTTTGAACTATTTACTTTATTTTTCCTGTAGTGTCATCTTTGTTAGAACAATATGCGCACTTTGGTTTGGGTCCAGCTCAAGGACGTTAAACAAAGTGCTTCTTAGAAGGTACTCTAAGGAATTTTTATATTATAGTCTAGTTTGCTTAATATTATATATACTGTGTATTATGCTAATAAATTTTGTATGTGTTTTACTTGGTGGAAGTGGGTTTCTCCGTACTTCTCATCTCATCTTGTTTGGGTGTTATGCTTCAAAACTTGGTAACCTCTACCCTTATTGCTCCTTGTTCTTTATAAATAATACATGAATTAAGTTTGGGGTGCTTTGGATAGTTGTATGCCTTTTTCTCTTGTTGGCATCCATATTTTATTTTAATATTTAATTTCATGTATAATAGTTGTATTTGAATACACCGGGATTTTGTTTGGTTGTTTTTCTTCCAAGTAGAATTAGCTTTAGCTTGGTGGATGGTGTGTTTATTCAGTACCAATAATCATTCGTTCTTGTAGTATCTATTTCATTCTTTGTTTGCATCTGATGTTCATTTTAAGTTAATCTAAATCAATGTAGTGTGAGCTAATCTTTTATTATGCAAGGACTTCAATTCCAAATTTCTTGCCTATGCTAAGTGTAAATTTCCTGATTAGTGTAGTGTGGTGGATCCCATAGAGAAGAATTCCTCACTCACTTGAAATCGGGATAGCCTATCGTAATTCCTTGACCATGCTCCGATAAGATTCTTGAGAAACTACATCGATGATTTTAGGTTGAGACTAGGATCTATGCCATTCTTTGGATCGTCTGAGCATTGCACCAATTCATATGTCAACTACCTTTGCCTTGCCACTTTGAGCTTAAACCTTGTTTCTTTGTTTAACACCAATCAAGCTCGCCAAAGCCAAAATTGCTTCACATTGTCACAATCAATCATTGAGCTCGTTATCATTCTAATTGTGTTATGAAAAATGTTGTGGAGTTTTGATTTGGAGATTTGTATATCTGTAGAGAAATACGCAAGAGAGAAAATCACCCAGAATTTTATTATATGTCTAAATACAAGAGTACATACACTTATATAGAGAGAAAGAGATGGGGAGTCATCTACATTTATAATGTGGGACTAAATAGAATATACATAGGCTTCTATATGGGCTCCTCCTAATGGGCTTTTTCATTACATCTTAACACTCCCCCACAAGCTGGAGCGTACAAGTCGTAGGCACCAAGCTTGGATAAGAACTGATGATATAATGTCCGAGAGAGAGTTTTTGTGAATATATCAGCAACTTGTCCTGACGCAGAGACATGCTCTAACTCCAATTTCTTCGATTGAACTTTTTTCCGAATGAAGTGACAGTCAATTTTAATATGCTTTGTTCGCTCATGGAATACAAGATTCTTGGCAATATGTATGGCTATTTGACTGTCACAGAACATGGTGGCCGGAGAGGAGAGTTTGAGGCCCAAATCACTGAGAAGACTCTCAAGTCAGGTGAGCTAAGAGACAGCCGTTGTCATAGCACGGTACTCGGCCTCAACAGATGAGCGAGCAACAACCGACTGTTTCTTGCTACGCCAGGTAATAAGGAGTCCATCAAGGTAGGTGCAAAAACCAGTCGTGGAACGCCTATCATCAAGAGAACAGGCGTAGTCAGCATCAGAGTACGCAACAAGGGGCAGAAAGGAGGACGGTTTGTAAACAAATCATTGTTTTGGAGCAGTCTTTAAGTATCTGAGAATCCGCTCGACGGCTTGGAGATGAGATGTCCGAGGAGTATGCATAAATCGGCTCACAACCCCAATGGCAAATGAGATATCAGGTCGTGTAACAGTAAGATAAATTAGTTTCCCTACCAAGCGCCGGTAGTACTCTAGATTTGTAAGAACAGGGTCAGTTCCAGATCTATGTGCAGACAGCTTGTGCTTCACATTCATAGGAGTGTCTCCAGGTTTGCATCTTGAGTAGCCCGCATCTTGCAATAGATCAGTGCAGTACTACCATTGGGATAAGACAAGTCCATCGGGTCTCCTTGCAACCTCAAGCCCAAGGAAATATCGAAGATTGCCCGGGTCTTTTGTCTGAAAAGCTGAGATTAAAAGTTGTTTTATGTTTCAAATCCCGATGGTGTCGTCTCCTGTTATTAGAATGTCATCAACATACACAAGGAGGATTACAGTGTCAGTTGGTTGATGACAAGTGAAGAGAGAGAAATCAGCAGAGCTTCGTGTGAAACCAACTTCGTGAACCACGTTAATGAATTGGTATAAGCAAGCACGAGGAGACTGTTTGAGACCATATATAGACTTCCGAAGATGACAGACACGAGACTCCCCCGTGGTCTCAACTCGGGCGGTTGGTGTATATAAACAGTCTCTTGGAGATCGCCATTGAGAAAGGAATTTTTGATGTTCAGTTGATGTAGGGCCCGCTGTCGATGCACAGTGAGAGAGATCAGGACGCGAACAGTATTCAACTTGGCGACCGGGGAGAAGCTTTTGTCGTAATCAAGGTCATATTGTTGGGTGAAACCTCTGGCGACAAGGCGGGCTTTGAGACGTTCAACGGTGCCATCTAAAGCATGCTTGGCAGCAAAGACTCATTTGCAGCTAACACGGGTATGGCCTGGACAGAGAGGAAACAGGTCCCAAGTCCGATTAGCCCACAGGGCCGTCATTTCTTCATTCATGTCCGCACGCTACCCCGGGTGTTGGAGAGCTTCCTGCAGAGAGGGGGGAATAGAAATGGTGAAGAAAGAGAGGGCAAATTTGAGAAGAGGCGGAGATAGGCGATGCATCGAGACATATTTCGACATTGGATGAGCCGTAGAGGATGATGTTGGATCGTCAGACCGCGGGATAGCATCGGTAGAAGATAGCTGTTGTAGGGCATTTGTCTGGGATGAAAGAAGAGTATAGACACAAAGAAGTGGAGGTGGTGGAGGTAATGCTGGCACTGAGAGTGGAGGAGGAGCTGTGTGAGGCAAATTCATGACGGGGACTGTCGGGCAAGCAACAGTGGAAGGTGGGGGTAGTGTGGAAGAGGTGGAAGAAAAGGGTTGATCCTCAAGAAAGGTGACATCAGCAGAGACGAGAACTTTTTCTTATGCAGGAGAGTAGCAGAGATATCCTTTCTAAGTCCGGGAGTAGCCAACAAACATACATTTTGTGGCTCGAGTAGCAAGTTTGTCATTCGGTGGTCCAAGACAGTGGACATAGCAGATACAACCAAAGACACGGGGCGTAAGGGAGAATGGAGACTTGGAAGGAAAGAGAAGACCGAACGGAGAAGCGAAGTTATGCACAGCGGATGGCATGCGATTGATGAGATGACAAACAGTAGAGACAGCAAAATTACAATATTTGGTGGGCACCTGCATTTGCAACATAAGTGACTGAGTGACATCCAGAAGATGTCGATTCTTCCACTCGGCCATACCGTTTTGCTGGGGGGTATAAGCACACGAGCTCTGATGAACAATCCCAAATTCGGTGCATAAATTTGAGAAGGTGCGGCTAGTATATTCACGAGAATTATCAGTGTGAATTGTTTTTAAGGTAACAGAGAATTGCGAACGTGTCTCAACAATAAAGGCTCGGAAGACAGAGATTAGTTCAGTACGATCACGAAATAGATAAAGCCATGTGAAACGAGAATAATCATCAATAAAGGTAACAAAATATCGATAATCAAAAAAATTGGGTTCTTTATAGGGCTCCAGATATCAGAATGTACTAAAGAGAACGGAATATCACTCTGATTACATGTAGGTGAGAAAGAAACACGGCGCTGCTTGCCAAAGATATATGATTCATAAGAAAACTCATGCAAAGAAACACCAGAAAGAGCCTTCTTTAGAATCGGGAGAGGAGCATGGCCAAGACGATGATGTCAATCAATGGAGGGAACTGCAAAGAAGATGGTAGGAGAAACATACAAGAGATAAAGCTCATTTGACAGCCGTCCTTTACCAATGATATTTCATGTTCGACGTCCTGCACAACAAAAGATGAAGGAGAGAAGCTTAGGGAGCAATCAAGGTCCTGAGCAAACCTATTAACAGAGAGTAGATTGAAGAGAGATCCCAGAACATGAAGGACCGAGGATAAGGAGAGAGTAGGAGTGATTCGCAGGTCAGCCACTCCAGAAACTAGAGTTGTGTCGCCATTTGCCACAGTGATGTACTTGGGATAATCATAGCGCATGTATTGAGGTGGCTTCTGGGAGGTAATGTGGTGAATAGCACCGGAGTCCACGGTTCGGTGAGAGCTATGAGAGAGACAGGATATACCTTCGGTGGATAAAGAAGCAACCGAGCCAGATGAGCGATTAATAACGCCTTGGAGTTGCTGAAACTGCAGGCGAAGGTCATTGATATCTTGCTGGGTAGACGAGTGTGACTCAGTTGAAGTAGAGCCTGGGTGATGAGGTGCGACAGCAGTTGTAGTAGTAAGATGAGGAGACAGTCCATGCTTGTGGTAGCAAGTGGCTTCAAGATGACCATCCCGAGCATAGTGAATACACTTCAGAGTAGTTTGCCCCGTACGTCCTCGACCTCGGTACGTGAAGCGACCTCCTCGGTTAGAATAGCCACGAGCTGGAGGAGCATAAGTAGGTAAGAGGGGCTGTTGGAGCAGAGCCGGAGAGAAGTTGGGAGGCACCTTGGATGGTGGTGTAACCTTGAGTAGCATAGAGCAAACATTAGATAAAGAGGGAGTAGTGAAAGAGGAAAGAATCTGAGCCCAGACGTTGTGAAGATGACTGGGAACACGGGCCATCATCATAGCGATCCCAACAGCTTCCTTTTGTTCTCGTTGAGTTGCAAGATCGGTGGAGGGTGGTTGATGTTATATCCAGGCTTCCACCAGAGTTTTAGCCTTCTCAACAAAGGAGGTTAAGTCGTCTGTGGTTCCAGGGTCTAGTGATTGAAGTGCAAAGATAATGTCAAACAGGTGTTGTAGGCTGTCCTTACCAGATTAGAGAGAGTACAGCTCATCCCGCATTTCCTTGGCCGTTTCATAATGCATGGCCATTCGGTACGGCTCGGCGTCCATGGAATTAAGTATCTAGGATTGGACCCATCCGTAATCACGGAGCCAATCATCGATAGGGTCAGTAGGTTTAGCCCGAGTAAGATGATGGAGAAGACCCTTTGTCTGCAAAACACGACGGACCGAATGCACCCATTCAACAAAGTTGGTCTTCCCGTTGAGAGAGATGGTGGTTATGCGAAGCTCATCATGAACTACAGAAGGTGGGGCAGCAGCACGTACGGGAAGGGAGGGAGCTGTCGTAGAGGACATGACAGCTAGAGAGAAGGCGGCCTGAGAACCCGCAACAACTAAAGAAGAAGTCGGCAGCGACTAGAAGGGCAGCGGCTAGAAGAAGCTGGCAACAACTAGAAGTACAGCGGCTAGAAGATGGCGAGCTGGCGGTTAGAAGCAGGTAAACCGCAGACAAGAGTTGTCAGAGAGAAAACGGTGACCTGGCGGTTAGAAGCTAGAAGATGGCGACCTGGCGCCTGGCGGGTAGAAGCAGGCAAACCGCAGACAAGTGGCCAGAGAGAAGACCGCAAGGTCCCGGGAAAGACTATCCAGCAGCAAGAGCCGCGGTTAACAGCAGCAAGGACCGCACCGAGCGGCAAGGACAAGCCGTCCGCGGCGGTGAAAGGAAGGGCAGACCGCGGTGAGAAGATCGGGCCGACCGCAACAGTAAGGAAGAGCAGGTCGCAGCGGCACAAAAGAGCAGAGGAAAGCGGCAAAGGAAAGACGCAACGGTTTTAGCTGATGGCAGACAGGTTGTGACTAGCTGAGGGCAACCGCGCGGTTAGAAAAGAGAACATGTGGTGGTTAGAAGGCAGAGAGCGGCTAGCGAACAAGACAAGTGACTAGCCGACAAGGCCGATGCGAGTAAAGAGGGTTGCGGTTAGAAGACTATGCAACAAGAAGATTCTGCGGGAGAGCAATCCGCAGTTAGAGGAGAGGACGTAGCGGCTAGATGAATCTGCAACGGCTAGAGGCAGTGACTAGCGAGAAAAAGGGAGGGTGGGTCCCACTAGGTAGAGAGGAGAAGTTATAAAAGCCAACAGCGAGGAAAAGAAGAAGTGATGTGGAGCCACAAAAAAAGAGAAGCGGGTAGGAGAAGAGAAACCACGGGTTGCGGATAAAGGAGAGACCGACAGTTAGAAGGAGCTTAACCGCGAATAGCAGAGAAGACCCGGTAGGACGGAGGCAGGAGTCCGCCCGGAAGAAACAAGGAAAGCGGTTAGAAAAGTTCTATCCGCTCAAATGGATCAGAGCTTTGATACCATGTAGAGAAATACGCAAGAGAGAGAAAATCACCCAAAATTTATTATATGTCTAAATACAGGAGTGCATACACTTATATATAGAGAGAGGGGGGGAGTCATCTACATCTACAATGTGGGCCTAAATAGAATATACATGGGCTCCTCCTAATAGGTTTTTTCATTATATCTTAACAATATCACTCTTTTGGTGAAGAAAAGGATTTTGAAGGATTTGTTGAAAAGAAAAAATTTGGGGGTGAGGAAAAAATTCATGACCCCCTTCTTAAAAAAACAAGATGAAAAAAAAATAGTGAAGTTAATATTGGTATGTGTAGCTCTTTTGTGATTTAGGCCCATGTAGTTTATTGCAAGTATGGGGGGTCTTTTTCAGTTATATTGTGGTGATTATCTTTTGTACAAGCTCAATTTATTTTGCTTAAATGTGATCGAGCCGCCAATTTTATCATTTGTTTACATTCCCTTAAGCCTAAGCCTATGGAGTTTCAATATGAATTTTCACTTGTGCTTGTGGAGATAGTGTAGAAGGGCAAGCTTATGGGTGTTATCAATGATGGATTCCATTGCGGGCGCCTCGGGTGCTTGTGAGCTAGGAATCCTGATCTGATGTTGATTTGCTTTTCTCAATGCACTACGTTAGGAATGATACACTTATACATGGCTTGAATTGAAAATTATGCTTGTCTTGCTTTTGTAAAGAAATTCTAGCACACACCAACTTGATTTGCCTGACTTGATTGTATTTTTAGTGTACTCATCGATTGTGAATTATGATGTTATTTGAATTGACTGTAAGAATGTTGAATGATATATTTTATCCCTTACATTGAGTAAGGTTTGCTTCGGAAAATTAAATAAGTTTGCGGGTATTTGATATGTCTAGTGAATTCACCCTGCATTTTGCATTGATTCCATTGACAATTACCCTGCATTTGCTTGGTTTTATGTGATTTTCATTTGTATATTGTGTTGCCGACCCCACTATAGTGGGATAAAGGCGTGAATGTTGTTGTATTTGTATACTGTGTTGCATGAATTCTGGACAAACATTGTTGCTTGATGCAGGTGTAGACGTTTTATAAGTTTGGGGAAGGTTGGTTATTCACAATTTCCTACAAACATGCGCGTGCATCCTATGGTCGCGTGCTTAATCATTCCTTGATTGAGTATTCATTTCTAGGAATGAGCACGCACGAGAGTGAGGGTTAGGCGGGGAGGGAAGAGAGCGGCAAGAGCGAGGGTTAGGAGAGAAGGGAAGAGAACAGCAAGAGCAAGGGTTAGGAGAGAAGGGAAGAGAACAGCAAGAGCAAGGGTTAGGACGTTGTGCACTCTGATACCAAGTAGAATAGAATAATCCAAATGGACACTATATGATGGAATTACCCTTAGTGGGTATGACACATACAACTTGCTAATATAGAGATAATGGTCTAATTACAACTATTACTTGTGGCCTAATTAAAATTGATCGTAATCAATTGTCATTGATTGTGTATCGGAATCATTCGTGTGGTGAATCATTTGCATTGCAGTAGGGTTAGGTTTAGTTTGTCATCTACCTCATTCACTAATTTCGCATATGCATGCATTTGCATCTTGAAGTGGAAAACCAAACTAAAGATGTGGCTAATATTCATATTTTTAGCATCACTATTCATTATTTAATGAACATATTTTGATTATCTTCATTAAATTAAGACTCAATTTGATATATTTGTGTATTTTCAGTGCAGAGGGAGGTGCTATAGAAAAAATGAAATGCATCACCAATAGTTGGGGAGCAAATAGAATTTAAGGTCACAATCGGGTAACACATTGTGTTCCTTGGGTGTGTACTCCAAAGAATTGAAGGCTAAGAAGATCAGTCACTATGGATGACATTTGCTGAAGCATATCATACGCCCCGAGCACACACCGAGTGTAAAGGGCGTGTGCTCCCTCATAATGTACAGTTGCCTCCCTCTGTAACTCCGGATGAGTATTGAGCTTTATTTTGGTCATTCCCTGATTACACGCCCTAGGCACACAATGTGTACTCTGCAAGTTACACATTTTGCCTCTATAAATACAATATAATACAGGGAAGATATATTATTCTTGGAGACTAGTGCATACAGAAAAAAGAGAGAAAGAGTTGCATGCACTTTAGAGATACAACAACAACAAACAACACTCAAGCATTTATCCCACTATAGTAGGGTCGGCTATATGGATCCTTTGTTGCCATTGTGCCTTATCTTTAGTCATAATGTCACTAATGAGTAAGTACATCATGTCTTTCATTATAATTTCATTTCAAGTCATTATTGGTCTACCTCTCCCCCGCTTAACATGCCTAGTGATTAAACTCTCACAAAGCCTAACAGGTGCCTCTAATGTCTCCTTTGTACGTGTCCAAATCACCTTAGTCGAGCTTCGCGCATCTTCTCTGCAAATGGTGTCACTCATGTCCTATCTTGATACACACATTCCTCTAGAGCTATGTTGTCAAAAGCACGTTTCAGGCGCGCCTAAGGCTCAAAACTCACCAGGAAAAGGCTTTCACGCACCTAAGTGAGATTTTTGTTGTAATTTTTATCAAAAATAAATAAATAAATATTGAAAGAACTCAACAAATTTTGATTGATTTAGTGTTTGTGAAAGATAATTTGTGTATTGAGACTTAGATATGATGCAAGAGACCACATTGATTTTATTTGTTAAGAGAAATATACAATAGTAATAAATGATTATTTAGTAGACTGGATGAAAATTTTGATCAAGAAACTGAAATAATGTTTGATGTTGATTATTTAAAATGGATGTGGTTGTGTCTTGCTTTTGTCATATGCGTGTCTGCGCCTTCAGCCTTGCGCCAAGGCTCCAAAAACTTTTTGCGCCTTGGTGCGCCTTGCGCCTCTAATAACTAAGATCTAGAGATAAAGTGGCATAAATCTCTTGTATTTGAGTAAAATCCAATAACGTGGTGCACAAGTCGATGAAACAAGATTATGGTCCATTTGACAAGCAGGAATTGGCTTTCTGGAATTGGCTTTGAGTTCCAGAAAGCCAATTCTGCTATTCGGCCCGTGAGAATTGCGCAGGAATTGGTTTTCAAATCAAAACCAACGGGTTTTCCTTTTAACCTAAAATCAAAACCACCAAAATGTATCCCTTGATGCAGGTTTTTCACAGTTTTGCTCCTGATATCGCGCCCAACCCATCCCGTGATGCCTCCCGCTGCTCGTACGACGGAAAGCTCCATCTTCTTCACAATCGTTGTCCGCACTGCAATCTTCCGGATTGCCAGCGTCCCTGAGTTCACCACATCCCCCAGCCTCTCCACTCCACCCGATTCATTGGATTTTCCTGTGCATCGAAGCCCCAACTCGTCGTGACTGGAAAGAATGATCTTGGCAACTCGATACCAGTTGTTTTCCCCTTTCAATACGATATTTGATTTTGAGCTTCATCTTCTTGGAGTTCTGGTGTGAGATATGAGAGCGAGATTCATTTTCTTCAAGTCCCAATGCGAGATCCGAGATCGAGCTTCATCTTCTTCGAGTACCAGAGCATTTACAGTCCTTGTTTTGATTTTTCTCGTGGTTGGCAGCTGTGTTTCCAGCTCAATTCTTATTTGATTTTCACTTGAGAACATAAAATTACTTAATCCTTCATATACCTCCATAGATTTTACTGGTGGTTGGCAAGCCTCTGGTACCTGCATAAGCTTCAGCATCAATATTAAACAATAAAGATGTCGGTATCTCAACTGTTCATTTTTTCTTTGCTACCTGCATAAGTTCCAGTGCACAATTATTTCATGTTAATAGCACTTTGCACGCTCTTTACAATCATTGTACTGGGATTTTGTTTTATGTATTTCTATGTTGATTTGGATCTCTTGGCTTTTCACCACTTCATGGTGGAGCAAGGCCGGATTTTTAATTTCATTTTATCTCTAGAGTTCAGATAATAATATTCTTGTAGTAATATTCGAAATACCCTCGTTATGCTCGGAATTAAGAATTTTTAAAATTTCAATTCCAGAAAGTCAATTTAGATTTGCAGCCGAACAACTTTTATGTATCAATTCTAATTCCGTTCACTGAATTCCATATTGCATCCGAACAGCAAAATTGATTTTTGCACAAAACCAAATCTTGAAGATATTGGTTTTCTGATCAAATTCCAGAAAGCCAATTCCAAAAGCCAATTCATGCGCGTCAAACGGACCCTTAGGGATTTCAATTAGAAAAAGATAACTGAAGTTAGATGTTAATTATCTCAAGAAAGAAATTATCATTATCGAAGAACCCTCGCCGTATATAATTATTACTTAGGTATTATGACAGGCAAAACCTAGAAGATCATTATGATCATAAAGACACTCCTTCATTACCTTATATAAGAGAGAGTAGGCTTATAACAATATTACAGAGATGTCAAGGAGACACATGTGAAATGAAGGAGGCGGCGTTTGGCAAGGCAGCAGTGGGTTCACGTGGTCGTATTGTAATAGACTTTAAGAAAAAAGAAAACGCTACACCATAAAAGGTTCTAGAAAAAAATACTGCGATATTCGAAAAGGCATTCTAGATTTCAAAATACATTTAAAGGGGGGATACATCATTCTAGAGGATTCGCAAGAGCCTTCACGATCGCTATCCCTTCCAGTATCCGCCTGAGTGGATGGGAGGCCTTAGCCACGGTCCCTCCAGATACGAAAAATTGCCTCTCCACGTTGTCTATAGCATAAGTAACTTTGTGATAAATTCGCAGGGTGCACACCCCCCCCCCCAAAGAGAGGAGACCTCGCCGAACTTACCAATCATCATCAGGATTCCCATCAATGCATGATCATCAACACCGGTTGAGCTCGAGGGCACGTCAATCACAAGAGGTGGCGCCCTCGCAGCCCTCAACTACAAAATATATGCAAGAATGTTTTTCATGGATTGAACCAGCACAATGGTTCTCATTGTGATCTTCCAGCGTGTCTCGCGCTCCGCGTGATCTTTGACGATGAGGTGAAGAGTGCCCTCACGTCGGACGAACTCGCTTTATGTTCCACCGCTTTCGCAAGATCTCTTTTTTGCGATCTCCAGCGATTCCTGAAAATCCATTACCTTCTCGTTCACTACAAGCACAACCTACTCGTACTTATTTATGTGAAGCATGGTGGATTCCAGTGAAATTGATATGACCGCGAGTTGCTTCTCCATGTGAGGTAAAGAACCCTTGGGAGGCGAACTGGAGGGGTACCTATGAGGGTCACATCGGAGCTTATTCTAGTCAAATTACAATTGTGAATACAAAACACTAACCTTTCCTGATTTTGGAGAACTATGAACTCCTTGCAGCCCCGATTCTGGGAGCGACGATTATCATAGTAGTCGTCATCATCGAAGGGGCAGCAGTCATCACCATAGATGAGGAAACTGCCTCCACCTTCAGTAATGTTATTATTGTCTACCTCATTCCCTGAGTTGTCGAGGGAGAGCAAACCACTCCTGCTGGAAGAGTACAAACTCTCTAAGTCAACCCCAGGCCTCTCCCAGGTAGGCACTTCAATCGTAGCCCAAGACTAGTGGAAGATGATTGTGGCGAAACCGTACGGCGACCCTTAATCCTCATCTTCATTGGTGGCATTGCTTGTAAACCAAGGATCTCAGTAAATGAAAGAGGAAATGAGTAAATATATCCCATTTGTAAAAAGATTCATCAAAAAGCCATTGCTCACATGATGAAGCTACCTTTTGGTGGTGGTGTATCAGATATCAAAGATTCGATATGGGGCAACTTCTTCTCCTTCGAAAAAATGCCCTCCCGTGGGGTAGGGGAAAGGAGAAGAAGTTTTTGCCTTGACAGGGAAGGAACGTTTCAGGCCAGTCTTAACACGATCTCCATAACAGGGATTATGTCAACAGGCCAGTCTTAACACGATCTCCATAACAGGGATTATGTCAACGCTCAACTTATCTTCCTTCTAGTTCTAGATGTTCCATGACCGACAATAGAGAAAAGGATGAACAGAGGTGGAAGCAAAAACTCAGAGAAACAAGTAACTAGAAGAGGCGCCTTGGATTTCCGAACATTCATAGGTTTTGAATGCAAGGGAAGTGCGGATAATCATTTGGTGTAATAGTTAGGTCTTCACCGCACTCTTGGCTGTACCTTGTGTCACACTCTTTCAACTCACTTTGTTCTTTTTATCTCTCTATTGTCAATTTTTTTAATTAGACTCTTCTCCAAGAATGAATGTGTTTCCACACAAAGTATCAGGTCGCTTCCATGACTCTAACATGTGCCTCCCTAGTACAGTAACCATTTTACCAACTCAAAAACAGCTTCTTCGTTTACAGTAACATTTTCTTAAGTTAAAGTGCAAAAAAATGAGTGTAAAGGCATAACCAGGTCCAAACCTTTTCCGGCCCTTCCCTAATTGGGGCTAAAATTAAACATTAAACAAAAAGTAGAATGAAGCAAATGCAGCAATCTAATGGGGGCTAAAATTAAACATTAAACAAAAAGTAGAACGAAGCAAATGCAGCAACAAAAGAAAAAAAATGTTGGCATCAATGCAATAACCTGAAGAAGAGTCATTTTATCCATCTTAACTAATAAGCCCACTGTGACATCTGGTCCTCCAGCACTATCTTCAACATAGTTTAAATCTGATAATTGAAATTTATGTTTGAAATGTAAGATATCATATATTATTGTTGATTGTATTGTTCAAAAGTAACAGAACAGTCAGACCAAGCAAAGGAGTGCTGCAGAGATATCCAGCACTACAAGAGGTGACAATATCCCGCATTGGAATCCCAGCATCAGCTAATGCTAAAGTTGCAGCATTAATGCACGCCGACCTAGTTCCTGAAAAGGAGGTAGTTGTGCATAACCAACTTAAACTTCAAGGATATTAATAATTTACTTACAACTTCAAATATGTGATTAAAAAATTTAAAAAAATAATAATAAGCAATTCTTTAACAGGATATGAATCAAAAGATAAACAATAACAAGCCTTGCCTAAAAACCTAATTGTTTGCAAACAACTTGAATCCTTCACTATTCATTATAATACTGTTGGCAACTACTATTGCTTTGAGGGACAGCAGGAAAGTTGATGCAGAAAAGAATTTCCTTTAGATTTATTTGGAATTATTTTGATTTTAAAAAATGAATAGGATACTTCATTTAGTATTGAAAGGATCAGATTAATGGTTATTGGTGAAAAGAATGGTTCATATTTAGTCTTTATTAGTTGTTCAAGAACTACTATAAAAAATATTAATAGTTCACCCGGGATGTATTATATCATTGAATGATGAATTAAAAATTGAAATCTTTTAGGATCTGTTCGTTTGGAAAATTGGTATTCTGGAATTGGCAATGGCGATTAGAAATTCAATTCTAATGTTCAGCGCGACGAAATTTATCCGGATATTGGCTTTTATGTGAAAACCCATGACTTTGAACAAAAATAAAATAAAATTGTCAATTCTTACCTCCCCCCAAGGGTTTTCCGCATAATCTAGTATTTTCACCCGAATTTTTTGACGTGGTCGCGCGTCTACCGCCTCACGCCTGTACGTGCATTTTCCGACCAGATGTGTGTTTTCCGGTCGGACGCTTATTTTTCTGCAGGGTAGGCGTTTTTTGCCCGAGTGAGAATTTTTTAGCTCGGGCACGCATTTTTCATCTGAGTGCGTTCTTCGCCCGAGCACGCGTTTTTTGCCTAGGCGCGCGTTTTTACACCTGGGCGCGCGTTTTTCTGGTCCTTATTCAGCCTGGCGCGCCTTTTTCGCCTGGGCACACCATTTTTGCCCGGGCAAGTGTTTTCTTCCTGGGCACGCATTTTTCGCTCGGGCACGCATATTTTGCCCGGTCGCACATTTTTTTCCAGGGAGTAGGGCTTTCGCCCAGGCGCGCATTTCTCGTCCGGTCACACATTTTTCGCCCGACCACTTTTATTTTGTGTCGGGCGTGCGTTTTTTGCTCGGGCGCGCATTTTTCGGCGGGGCTCTTGTTTTTCGCCCCGCCACGCGTTTTTGCCCGGGCTGCAAAACGCATGTCTGGGTCGAAAAACACGCGCTCGGGCGAAAAGTGGGCACCCGGGAAAAAATGGGCGTCCGGGCAAAAAATGCACGCACTGACAAAAAACACGCTCTGGTGCCAAAAATTGTACTCTCAGTGATCGGGTGAAGAACGCGGTCCTGGGCCAAAAAACACACCATGGCGATAAACACGCGCCCTGGAGAAAAACGCGTACCTGGGCAAAAAACGCGCACCCTGGCAAAAAATGTGTGCATCTTAAAACATATTATGCAATTTAACGGGTTTGACGTTGTCACCTATTTCGGATTTTATAAAATTATTGTATAACGTCAATTCCAATACCAATTTCATCATTCAGCCGAACAGCTTTTGTGTTTCAATTCCAATTCTGTTGACTAAATTCAACCCTACAGCCAAACAACATAAAATTTTGTACAAAGCCAATTCCTGTGTATATTGATTTTTGTCGAAAACCCAATTCTAGAA
Source organism: Platanthera zijinensis (assembly GCA_039513925.1). Classification (NCBI taxonomy): domain Eukaryota; kingdom Viridiplantae; phylum Streptophyta; class Magnoliopsida; order Asparagales; family Orchidaceae; genus Platanthera; species Platanthera zijinensis. The sequence continues at coordinate 152,606,653 of CM077094.1, read as the reverse complement.
AGTCAATTCTTTCCAAATGAATGAACCCTTATTGTATTTTCTCACTCTCCATTGATAGTATATCTCCTTTCTCCATAATTCAGTTTTCTCTCCCTATCCTATTCCTCATAACCTCTACCCTCATATTCCAAATTGCATCAATGGCTCCTCTTATTCTTGAACTCGTAATAAGGATCGAATATTAAGAGCTAATCTCTACATATTCTCCTTATTAAATACAAATCTAAATTGATCTTGTTAGAATAATAATAATGTCCTATTAATATAAATGGAGAGGTCTAAATACAAAATATAACCTAACACGCAAAGGCAGCTCCATGAGTGCACAGAGCCACTGACTCATCTTCACAAGTTCGCAAAGGTGTTAATTGGATCTTTGGGGACAACACGTGAGAAAAATACTCACATTCAAGGTATCACAGTGAGGCATTTCTCTTGTCTTAGAGTTGCATTGAGTTTGAGTTTCCTTCAACTAGCCTTCCGTCAATATCTCATAAGTTTGTTGTCTCCACTCATTGGCAATTGTTGAAGGAACGCTTCATAGTAGCATCTCTGCAATCTTTGTCGATCAATCTCGGCATTCATCTTCCTCAGTTTATCATGGTGCTCTTATTGATCAACTGCCACTTTTTTCTTCCTCAATCTACCACAATCTTCTTCCATGCACATAGACCATATTTGTCCAAGTGTATTAGTTATTTGGACTGACATTTAAATTCAGACTGTCATTTGAATTTTTGGGTAATTTTTCCAATGGTTTTGTTTCTAAAAAACACATAATATTTGCCTTCTTTTAGCGGGGATCATTTTGGTGTATCCTATGACAGCAGGTTGTCAATTTTTCTTCGGGTTGGTGCTTATTTGTGTGATGATCTTTCGCTGTAAAATTATTGCATTAGAACTGATTATGCATGGTATAAAAGGGAGTTTCCCAGTATTCATGTGTCATAATTGTCAAATATAATGTAAGTGGGTAGAAAATAGTACTTTATAATTCCTTGGGGTCAAACTCACCTAGTAGTTACTTATATTATTTCTGGTAATCCCTTGCCTTTGTTTTGTCTACCTCAAAACTTACATCATCTACTCATATACTAACACCATATGATTAATATCCTAAAAATTTGCTAAAAAATATCAAACAATGTTTTTTTCAACTACTTCGACTCGCTCAGGATAAAATATTTTGAAATTATTACCATGAGATGAAGAACAAGAAACAGTTGTCTACAAGGACCGATTGGATAGCCAAAACTCAAACAGCCACGTCAAGAAAATTAAGCGCAGAGTGTTGCGTTCCTACCGCCGCAATTTTGGCTCTGTAACGAGTTACAGAACACATAATACCATTTCAGAAAGGTCATCTGCTATGAATCCTCATAACGGCCAAGTTCGAGGGACAGACATACCAGAGACGGCGAAAGGATGCGGCATCAAGCAGGGCGGAACCATCCGATTCAGCCCTCCCCAATTAAAACAAGAAGGCAATTGGGGGCTGAACTAGACGGGTTCAGCCCCTATGGGGAGGGCCGGCTGGCCCCTCCTTAACCCGAGGGGTATAAACACCCCTAGGGTTTCATGGCGGTGTACAAGCGAGTATTCTCAGATATTTCGTTCTCCTTCTCTCAAACCCTAGCTTCTCTTTTCTCTCTCCAATCCATTCCCATTCTTAACACTTGGTATCAAAGGATCTTTTCTCCTAATTCAGTCGTTGCTTCCTTCCCCGCCGATCGTCGAACGCAGCAACCCTGCCGATCGACTGCACCGACTTCCGTCCCAAATCGTCGAACGCAGCAACCCGCTGATCGTCAAACACAGCAACCTGTCGATCGGCTGCTTTGACTTCTCTGGTCGTCGACTTCGACGTCCATCCCGATCGTCTTTGTATTGCGATGAGTTCTTGACCGTCTCCTTGCACTTGAAGAAGGTCAGCAGCGAGCAGCATCTTCCCAAAGCATTCTACTACTTTGATCGCAAATCCTCAAGATCCACCATGGTGACTCGCTCACAGAAAGAGTAAACGAGGCTAGTAACTCAAGAAGAGAACAACACCGGGCAGTCAGATACGGTGACGGCCATCGAAGAAAAATAAGGGCGTCAGAGAAACATCTGGAAGAGCGACTGGAAGCTCGAATGGAGGAGATCAAAAGATTGTTGTCTTAAAGTATCAAGGGCAAAGTAATTGTGAACCAGGAAGCGAGCACTCACCAGGGGCCGATCCAGTAATCATGGGGCCTCGGCAGGGGACGAGAGGACCTGATTGAACAACAACCTAGGGATACAATATACCCTACCCTGGATGGGCTTCTGCCAAACCCTAAGGGATCGGTACATGCCGACAACAGCAGGACAGGTGACGGCTAGGAGTACAGACCCCCTCCGACAGCTACAAGGCTCGGATATCAACACAAAGAGGAAGAAGGATACCTGAATTGGCCAACAGAGAATCGACGGCCCCTTGGCCTCGACCAAGAGTATGCAGCACACGGCTGCAGAATTCGAGAGCCTACATGCTACCAAAAATGACCTGCATGAATTACCGAAATTCAAAGGAGGTGACGCGTTGAAATGGGTTCAAAAGGCAGAAATATTTTACAACTACCAGGAGATTCAAGAAGAGCAGTTGGTGCAACTAGCGTCCTTTAACCTGGAAGAGGATGCATTCCAGTGAACCCAGTGGTTCCTCCAAGGGTGTGACTATGCCCCTTGGGCCAATTTCATTGACGATTTCACAGCCAGATTCGGGCCCCTAGAGTACGAAGATTTTGAGTCTCTTCTTCAGAAACTGAGGCAGAAAGGGGCGGTGATGGAATACCGAGCAGAGTTCAAAAGATTAGCCAACATGGTACAGTGGGAAAAGAAGACATTAATGAGTTGCTTTATTTCGGGGTTGAAGGAGCACATCAAGGATGAGGTGCATTCCTACATGCCGCGAAGTTCGACACATGCTATCATCCTGGCCCGGATTCAAGAGGAGCGGTTCAACCAACAAAACTCCAGATGGGGGAATACGAATTACACTACGACCCCCCACCCCCCGGACACCACGAAAGATCAAGGAGCTACTGGGAGGGCGATTATGAAGAAATTGACATTGTCCGAGCTACAGGCAAGAAAGGAGAAGGGATTATGATACAACTGTGATGAGAAATTCACTACATGCCACAAATGTCAGATGATCCAGGTGTACATGTTACGGGAGGAAGACGGGGTGTCGGATGAATAAGGAGAGGAACAGGAGCTTCCCCCGGATATACCCAAGTTCGGGGTATCTATCCAGGGCATGGAGGGAGGATCTACACCGCTCACTATGCGAATTGCAGGGCAGATATGCCAATAGAAGGTGATGGTTTTGGTTGATAGCGGGAATACTCATAAATTCATCAACCTCGTCATGACACAAAAGCTAGGACAGAGGATCACCAAGGATGTCTCTTTCCAGGTCATGTTGGCAGACGAAAATAAGCTACGGTGTGAAGGGGTGCTGAAAGGAGTGGGGCTCAGTGTGCAAGGTTACACATGCAGGATAGATGTTTACTTGTTGCCCATCCGGGGATCAGATATGGTTTTGGGGGTCCAGTGGTTGCGATAGCTGGGTAAAGTGATCTTGGATTGGGATATCTTGACCATGGAATTCGCTCAGAGTGGGAGAGAGTATTGCCTGCACGAGATCAGAACCTCGCCGGTGAAGGAGATATCCTTGCGCTGCTTAGAGCAGTTGTGGGAGCAGGAGAACGGCATGGCTTTGATTATGTAGATCGTGTCCCAGGAAAAACCAACGCAAGAAGTCTCGTAGCAGATGAATTCATTACTTCTCCAGTACCCTGAAGTCTTCCAAGAGCCCCAATCTTTACCGCCTCGGCGATTCCGAGATCACCAGATTAACATGAAGGATGGGACTGAGCCTACCAACATTCGACCATACCATTACCCGTACATACAGAAGGCCGAGATAGAACGGGGCGTGAAGGATATGTTATATGCAGGGGTCATTCGACCCAGTACCAGCTCGTTTTCCTCACCCATCATCCTGGTGAAGAAAAAGGACGAGACATGGAGACTGGAGATTTTGTGTCGACTATCGCGATCTGAACAGCTCTACTATCAAAGACAAGTTTCTTATCCCCATGATCGAGGAACTTATGAACGGGCTACACAGAGCACACCTATTCACCAAGCTGGAATTGCGGTCGGGGTACCACCAAATCAGGATGAAGGATGAGGATATCTTCAAAACAATTTTTCAGACACATGATGCTCACTACAAGTTCGTTGTAATGTCGTTCGGACTCTCCAACGCACCTTCGACATTTCAGGTAGTGATGAACGGGATCTTTAGGCCCCTCCTCCGCAGGTCTGTATTAATTTTTTTTGATGACATCCTAATCTACAGTGTCAACTGGGAAGAGCATCTCTGACATGTGGAACAAGTGTTTGTGATACTTCGACAGCACCAGCTCTATGTCAAGCGCCCCAAATGCTCATTTGGTCAAGCAGAGGCGAAATATCTGGGTCATATTGTCTCGGTACAAGGAGTTAAGGCCGGCCCCCGGAAGGTGGAGAGCATGCATACGTGGCCTAGGTCGCGCAAGGTCCGAGCACTCCGAGGTTTCCTCGGGTTGACGGGCTACTATCGGTGATTCGTGAAAGATTGCGGGAAGATAGCACGGCGGTTGACCCAGGTGCTACGCAAGGATGCCTTCTGCTGGCAAGAGGAGGCGGAGGATGCATTATAAGCTCCCAAGACGGCCATGACGACGACACTAGTGTTGGATCTTCTAGAATTCACAAAGGAATTCATATTGGAGACTGATGCTTTACGCGTAGGGATCAGGGTCGTGCTCATGCAAGAAGGTCGGTCGATAACATTTTTCAGCAAGGCGTTGACACCACGAACGCTGAGCTTGTCGACTTACGAGAAGAAAATGTTAGTCAACATACATATCGTGGCCATGTGGAGGCCCTACCTTCTGGGCAGACACTTTAAGTTCCGGACCAATCACCAGAGTTTGAAATATTTTTTAGAGCAAAGGGTGGCCTCTCCTCTACAACAAAAATGGGTGACGAGATTGTTGGGCTACTACTACGAGATAGTCTATAAGCAGGTGAAAGAGATTATTGCGCAAGATACAATATCCCGCATACCGGAGGGGGCACTCCAGCACATCTCAGGCCCCTGATCAGCGCCTAGGACGATATATAGGAGGATCTACAAGACCCTGAGTTGCGTCCTATCGTGGAGGCACTTCAGCAGGGACAAGATGCTTCGCACGGGTTTCGACTGCAAAACGAACACTTATACTTTCAAGAGCGGGCGGTCATACCCTCGTCGTCGTCGTCGTGGAAGAACACTATGCTACAAGAGTTTCACTTCTCCCGGTGGGCGGGCATGCAGGAATTCTAAGTACCTTACAGCGGGTCAAAGTCAATGTTTTTTGAAAAAGCCAACGAAGGGATGTCAAGAGGTTTGTGTAGCAATGCGACATTTGTCAACGTCAGAAATACGAAACCACCTCAGCAGCGGGCCTTCTAACTCCTCTAGAGATACCGCGACAGATTTGGGACGCAGTGTCTTTGGACTTCATCGACGGGCTGCCGAAGTCCCCCAAGGGAAGACAGTCATCTTGGTAGTGGTGGATAAGTTATCTAAGTATAGGCACTTCCTGGCCCCAAGCCATCTTAACACAGATGAATCAGTAGCAGACTTGTTCATGCGGGAGATAGTCAGACTTCACGGAATACTACGGTCAATCATATCTGATCGGGATACAGTCTTTGTGAGCAAATTCTGGAAGGAACTATTCAAGCAGCAGGATACGCGCCTATGTATGAGCACCGCAAACCATTCACAAACAGATGGTCAGGCCGAGCTACTCAATCGGGGAATTAAGAGATACTTACGGTGCTTCGTTATGGATGAGCCCCACATATGGATGCACTAGGCAGAGTACTGCTATAATATCTCCTACCACAGGGCCAGTAAGTTTACTCCTTTTGAAATTGTCTATGGGCGCTCCGCACCGAGTCTGGGCACAAATGAGCCAGGGGGAACGATGTTACCGACTGTTGATCGTGAGTTACGCGACCGCGACCAAACCCTCTCCATATTATGAGAAAATCTCCTTCCCAAAACAAGATGAAACTACAAGCAGGTAAACACCGGTCAGAACGGCAATTTGCAGTCGGTGATGAAGTCTTCTTAAAATTCCAACCCTACAGAAAAACCTCAGTGTCCCGGAGGACAAATCAGAAGTTGGCACGTTGACATTATGGTCCCTTCAAAATCATTCAGCGGGTGGGATCTGTTGCTTATATCTTGGACCTCCCCGTGGGCTTGCGTATTCATAGCACATTTCATGTCTCCTTGCTAAGAAGAAAATTGGGGAAACAACTCGTGTATTCTACCCTCCCGGAAGCAACCAACGACGGGGGGATTACAATTACTCCTTGAGGAGGTGCTGCTCACCAAATGGAAGAAACGTGAAACGGAATACCGTTAGGAGATTCATGTCAAATGGAATAATTTATCAACAGCCCATAACACCTGGGTCGACCTGCTCGAGTTCCAGGAACTATATCCAGAATTCCACCTTGGGGACATGCCGGTTCTTGAAGGGAAAAGGAATGTTATGAATCATCATAAGGGCCGGTTCACGGGACAGACATACCAGAGACGGCTAAAGGATGTGGCATCAAGCGGGGTTGAACCATACAGTTCAGCCCTCCCTAATTAAACCAAGAAAGCGGTTGGGAGCTAAACCGGACGGGTTCAGCCCCTATGGGGGGCCGGCCGACCCCTCCTTAACCCGAGGGGTATAAATACCCTTAGGGTTTCCCGGTAGTGTACAAGCGAGTATTCTCAAGTATTTTGTTCTCCTCCTCTCAAACTCTAGCTTCTCTTTTCTCTCCCCAATCCCTTCCCGTTCTTAACACAATCCAGAAATCCACAAGCTACCAATTAATGGCAGTTCATTGGACCCAGTTTGCAGGCCCAAATTTTGATCTGTTTGGGAGATATGGTCTCAGGAAGTTAATTGAGCATTTGAACTAATATTTTCATTACTAGTTTACTTATGTTTTAATGGCTGTCTGTATTCTCAATACTAGCTAAATATGGGTTGGCATGTTCTTTGTTAAAGATATTTTCATCTTTATAAAACCTATGAAAATGTGAATATAAAAATAATAAAATTTATTACTATTATATTAAGTAAATACAAATACATGTATAAATATGTATAGGTATGAGAAGTGACATCACAATTCCAAACCACAATGTGGGACTAAGCTATATAAAATAAACAACACTCCCAATGGGTCATAGAAGTGGTCATTTAACATTTAGGTTTCTTATACAACATTTCTTCTATATTCCCACGCAAATTGTAGCCAACATATCATAGCCTCCAAGCTTGAAAACAAATTGACAATAAAGTGGTCGAGGTAAAGTCTTTGTGAGGACATTAGAAAATTGATAGAAAGTGGGAACATGTCAGAGATCAATTTTATGGAACTAGATTTTTTCCTGACAAAATGACAGTCTACTTTAATGTGCTTGGTTTGTTCTTGAGAAAACAATTTTTTAGATATATGGGTAGCAGTTTTACTATCGCAATAGAGGATTGCATAAGATAAGAGAAACACCAAAATCAATGAGAAGACTCTCCAATCAAGTAAACTCGGGAGCGGCGGAAGTCAACAAATGATACTCAGTTTCAGTAGATAAGCAAGCATGCCACAACAGCTTTTTTTTTGCTCCACCAAGTGACCAGATACCCTTCAAAATACATGCAGTCTCACATGTACATTGACAATAATCAATGGAGCATGCATAGTCCGCATTAGAGTGGGAAAACAATGAGAGAAGATGAGGGCTTATATACAAGCCACTGAGCAGGAGCCTTCTTTAGATGTTGAAGATGCGCTCAACTGCATCAAGGTGGGATGCACGGAAAGCATGCATGTATCGACAAACCATGTCAACGGGAAATAAAATATTTGACTGAGTTACAGTCAGATAGATAAGTTTGTCAACCAGTCGACAATAGTACTCTGGATTTGCTAGCAGAAGAATAGAAGCAGACTCGCGAGCACAGAGCATGTGATTTACATCCATGGATGACTCAGTTGGCTTACACTCTATGTAGTTGGCATCTTATAAAAGATCAGTGTAATACATATGCTGAGATTATACTGGCTCATTATGTTGTCGAGCAACATCGATACCTAAGAAATATCTGAGACGCTCTGAATCTTTGGTATGGGAGTGAGAGGTCAAGTGCTTCTTAATCATGAAGATAACTATCAAATAATCGTCTGATTATGATATCATCAACATACATAAGGAGGATCATAGCACCTCTTTGCAACAATGTGTAAACAAGAAGTCCACAAATCTTCTAGTGAAGTCAAATTTTTGAACCACGTTACTAAAATTTTCAAATTATGTTTGAGGAGGCTATTTCAGGCTATAAATATTTTTTTATTAGGCGGCATACAAGAGACTCCTCTGTGATCACATATCCAGGAGGTTGCTGCATATAGAAAATCTGAATCAGATTGCTATTAAGCAATGCATTCTTAATGTCAAGTTGATGCGAGTACTGGGTACGATATGTACCTTGTACGATGATACGTCAAAATAAAAAAATAATAGTGTGTTCGGGGTACGGCGTAATTAAAATTGATATATACACACATAGACCTACGTTATCAAGGTGCGCACCCAGGCGTGCCTGAGGCGTCAGGCGCATGTGCGGTCTCTTTTACAAGGCCGAAGCGGGTGAGATGGGTCAGGAGCGCTTGAGGCGCGCCTAGCTAGCGCTCCAGGCTCGCCTCAAGCAATAGCCGGTCTAAATAAAATACCAGGCTCGGTTTAAGTACTTATTTAGGGTTTTGATTTTTTTACATTCTCCATAAGCGAGTCAGTACCCATTCGCAGTGTTCAGCCGCTCGTCTTTCTCACCATTTCCGTTCGTCTCTCTCGTCGTTTCAACACAATAGCACAGTCGTCGCTCCTCTTGTCGCCGGATAAAGGCTTCTTATTATTGCTTCTTACTCCATCTAGCATTCTCTCTTTTCTTCCTGCTTCTTACTCCACCTGGCATTCTCTCTTTTCTTCCTTGGACTCCATCGTTCTCAAAGGACTAGTCTTGTTAAAAACCTCAAACGCTTGCAGAATATGGCCCTGTTATTATTTATAACACCTGCTTTTCTTTTGTATGAGTATACTAAACGATGATATTTGTTAGAAGACATAAGGATAAATGATGTAAAGGCCCATTTATAGGCCATTTTCTTCTTTCTCCTTTAGTCCCACATCTATTGTATAGGATTCTTCCTCCCTCTCTTCTCCTATATATTTGTACTCTCTCTTGTCTTTGAGATATGAAAGAAGGATATACAAGGTTTGCCTATTGTTTCCTACATGGTATCAGAGGGAACCGGTCCGGCCTGTTTCTTACCGATCGGCTCTCTTCTTCCCTAACCGCTCGGTATATCCTTTTGACCGGGCGACTTGGTATTTCGGTTTACCGCTCGTTTTTGCGGTTTCTTTCTTCTCTCCCGTGGATCCACCTCCTAACCGCCTGTGCATGTCTAACCGCCTGGTCCTCCTGTTAACCGGGCGGCTTGTTCTCCTGCTTATCCGCTCTGGCTTGCGTTCTCCGCTCTTTCAAACCGCGACTTCCTGCGCGGTTAAGTTTTCTTGCCCGCTCCTCTTGCTCTCTATCGTGGCTTCCACCTCCCCCCCCCATTCCCTTTTATAAACTCGCTGTCAGGTGGGACCTTCCCCCTTATTTCCCTCTGCCCGCCCGGCTTCATCCGTGTCTACCCGTCGGGTTCAGTCTTCTCGCTGCTCCTCTCTCTTCTCTTCTCGCCTCGACTTCTCTTAGTCGCTACTCGCTGCGGTCTCCTTTTCTACCCACCGAGTTGGTCTTCTCTTCGCTTCTCGCCGCGACTTTTCTGTCGCTGCGAATTCCCTAACCACTACGATCTCCGCTCTTGGTCGTGGCATCGTTCCTTGTTGCTGGTGTGCTCACCGTGGCCGTGCGGACTTCTCGTGCGGTTCCTTCTCTGCTTAGTCGCTGCGACTTGTCTTGTCGCTAGCGGCTTCTCCTCTCTGCTGCAGGCTCTGCATATTGGTCGCGGCATCCTCCTTGCCGCTGGTGTGTTATCACTGTGACCGTGTGGCTTCTCCTCGTGTCTAGGTGTGGAGGCTTATCCCAGCTAACCGCTTCGCATCTTGGTCGCGGCCTCTTGCCGCTGGTGTGTTGACATTGAGACTGTGCGGCTTCTCTTGCTCTCTAGTCTTGGCGGCTTCTCTTCTCTTACCGCTCCAGATCTTGGTGTGATCTGTCTCTACCCGCCCGGTCTAGTGTCTGTTCGCTGTCATATGTTCCTTCTAACAGCTGCCGCTCAAGGTACTTTCCTCCTTGCCTTTGTTTTCTTGGCCGCTTCGAGGTCTCTCCTTACCGTCGCGGCCTGTTTCTTTCCGCTACAGGCTCCCTTCTACTCTTTGCTTCTCACGTGATCTCCTCTAGTCACGTGCGACCTCGTCATACCGCTGGTGCCCACCCGGCTTCGTCTCTCGATACCCTCATCGTTCTTCTGTAGTAGCCGTTGGTTCTATCCGGCAAGTTGCGTGCCTTCTTGCCGCCCGGTCTCTGTGCTTATTCGCAGCTCAGAATTATGGCATCCGATTCCACCACTGCTGATGATATTGATGCGTTGCGTGCTCAACTCCATCAGCTTCAAGAGATGGTTAGTCGCTCCTCTGGCTCCGTGACCTCGATCTTCAAGGAAGGTACATCATGTCTCCCACACAGCTCTCACTGGATTGTGGACTCAGGTGCTACACATCATCTCTCCCCGCGGCAACCGCCCAAATACTTAGATATTGCTTACCCCAAGCACATCACTGTGGCCAATGGTGACAGGATCCCGATTTCTGGCACTACACATCTGCCTCTTACTCCTTCCCTCTCCTTATCCTCGGTTCTTCATGTTCCGGGCTCTCCTTTTAATTACCTTTTTGTTAGCCGTCTTACGCAAGACTTTGATTGTTGTGTTACTTTCTCACGCTCTTTCTTTGTGGTGCAGGATCGGCTAACGCAGAATATACTTGGTAGAGGACGACTGTCTAACGGGCTATATCTTCTTGATGTTCCACCCACTACTCTCACCACTCTCCACCATTGATTGGCATCGTCGTCTTGGGCATGCCCCTTTTCAATTCTCAAGAAAGTTCTTCTTACTGTCTCTCTTCAAGAGTTTTTTTGTGAATCTTGTATTTTTGGCAAACAACATCGTGTCTCCTTTTCTCCTTCATGTACTCGGAGTGATGCTCCTTTATCCTTTGTAAATTCTGATATCTAGGGGTCCTATAAGGTCCCTAGTATTTTTGGGTATTGGTACTTTGTTACCTTTATCGATTATTACTTGCGGGTTACCAGGTTGTATTTACTTCGTGATCGTATCGAACTCTCAACCACGTTCCGTACGTTTCTTACGGAAACTCACACTCAGTTCTCTACCTGTATCAAAACTTTTAGTACAAATAATGCTCGAGAATATACTGGTCGCACCTTCTCATATCTATGCGCTGAGTTCGGTATTATCCATCAGACTTCATGTGCCTACACCCCTCAACAAAATGACATAGCGGAACGGAAAAATCGCCACCTCCTTGATGTGCCTAGATCTCTCATGATGAAGGTTCCTCCCCTCTATTGAAACTTTGTTGTCTCTATTGCTTGTCACCTCATCAATTGCATGCCTTCGTCTGTCCTCAACTTTGTGGCAACCATTACTCTCCTTTACCCATCCACGACTCTCTTCTCTCTCACACCTCGTGTATTTGGGTGTACCTGTTATGTCCACCATCTTGGTCCTTCCACTGACAAGCTAGCCCCTCGTGCTACCAAAGCTATGTTTGTTGGGTACTCCCGCACTCAGAAGGGGTATGTCTATTTTTATCCTATCACTGGTAAGGTGGTTGTGTCTGCTGATGTCTCCTTTCATGAAGACCAACCATATCACGTCAGTCCTTCTGATCCCCTTTTTCCTCCTCCGCTACCTCGACCCATCATTCCTATAACGTCTCTGCTTCCACCACTTCTCCCTACTCCTCATCTGCTTCTGATTCCTACACCACCACCAGTATCCTCCAAACCAGTCCCCTCCAAACCCCTATCATTGAAGTATACACTCATCGTCATCAACGTTCGGATGCTCAGCAGCAACTTTCCTCTATCGGTGTGATCTCGCGGCCTGTTGATCTGGCATCCTCCTCGACGGCTCATCCCTTGGAAAATTCTGTCTCTCTACATCAGCTCTCTCCACCTCTTATTACCTTTGCTCTTTCTCTCTCTCCTCTATATTTATACCTAACTCTATGCAGGAAGCTCTCCAGCATCCGGCGTGGTGCGTCTCCATGAATGAAGAAATGACTGCTCTGTGGGGTAATCATATTTGGGATCTTGTGTCTCCTCCTCCTGGCCACAGTTGTGTTAGCTGAAAGTGGATATTTACAATCAAACATCTCGCGGATGGGACAGTTGATCGCTTAAAAGCCCGGCTTGTGGCACGGGGTTTTACTCAACAGTACGGTCTTGATTATGAGGAAGCGTTCTCCCCAGTCGCAAAATTAAATACGGTTCGGGTCTTGCTCTCCTTAACTGTTCATCGTCGTTGGCCCCTCCATCAACTGGATGTCAAGAATGCTTTTTTGAATGACGATCTTCTTGAAACTGTTTATATGCAACAGCCGCCCAGGTTTGAGACCACAGGGGAGTCTCGTGTATGTTTACTTCGCAAATCTATTTATGGTCTCAAACAGTCTCCACGGGCGTGGTTTGACAAATTCAGCAAGGTTGTTTGTGAGGTTGGTTTCAAACAAAGCTCGGCAGATTCCTCTCTCTTCACTCGTCACCAATCAACTGGCTTATAATACTTTTGGTTTATGTGGATGATATTCTGATCACTGGTGATGACTCAGCTGGGATACAACATATTAAGCAGCATTTAAATTCTATCTTTCAAATCAAAGATCTGGGAAATCTTCGATGTTTTCTTGGACTAGAGGTAGCACGGCGATCTGATGGTCTTGTCTTATCCCAGCGTAAGTATTGCATTGACCTTCTGAAAGATGTTGGTCTCTCGGGTTGCAAACATGCAGAAACCCCGATGGAAGTCAATCATAGGTTGTGTGCTCGGGGATCTAAGTCTGATTCTCTACTTCCAAATCCGAAATACTATCGTCGTCTTGTGGGAAAACTGATATACCTAACCGTTACGAGACCAGATATAGCATTTGCGGTTGGAGTGGTCAGTCGGTTTATGCATACCCCACGTTTTTCTCACCTTCAGGCAGTGGAACGCATTCTCAGATATCTGAAGAATGCCCCTGGACAAGGACTTGTGTATAAGCCATCTTCCTCCCTTTCTCTTATTGCATACTCTGATGTGGATTATGTGGGCTCGTTGGATGTTCTACTACTGGTTTTTGTACATACTTTGGAGGAAATCTTATCGCATGGCGGAGTAAGAAGCAGACGATAGTTGCTCGCTCGTCTGCTGAGGCTGAGTACCGTGCGATGGTAGCTGTTACATCAGAACTAACCTGTCTGGAAAGTCTTCTAATAGATTTGGGAGTAAGGTTGTCCTCACCATCAACGTTGTTTTGTGACAGTCAAGCTGCAATACATATTGCAAAGAATCCTGTGTTCCATGAGCGGACTAAACATATTGAGGTTGATTGTCACTTTGTTCAAGAAAAGGTTCAATCAAAGGTGCTAAAGCTTGAACATGTTTCTGCTTCTGGGCAAGTTGCTGACATCCTTACCAAGGCATTACCTCGCAAATTGTATTACCAGTTCTTGTCCAAGCTTGGTGCCTACGACTTGTACGCTCCAGCTTGTGGGGGAGTGTTAGAAGACAAAAGGATAAATGATGTAAAGGCCCATTTATTGGCCCTTTTCTTCTTTCTCTTTTAGTCCCACATCTATTGTATAGGATTCTTCCTCCCTCTATTCTCCTATATATTTGTACTCTCTCTTGTATTTGAGATATGAAAGAAGGATATACAAGGTTTGCCTATTGTTTCCTACAATATTGAATAACCAGATTACTGTTGGAAGCTGTTTGAACTTGATTAAAGAAGATTCTGATTATATTTAATATCATATAGCGGAGGACAATGCAACCAATTGTTGAGCACTGTAGTCCTTTTGTTGCTTTATTTGCTAACTTCATACTTTGCCCAAGTTGTCCTGTTACAAGTTCTTATATTTGTAATTGTTAATTAAAGTTCTCATTCACTTAATTCCCTTGTGCTGCTGTGTCTGACTGCTTGCACCACTTAGTTTTCATTTTTTTGGCCACGTTATGCAGTTGCAGAATTACCAATTAAGAAAATATTAGTTTAACTGGGGTGTAGTTAGCATCGGACTTGGTAGTTGATGTGTTTGCCTTTGTTAGGGTACAGTTTCTCAAAGTAAATTGGTCATTCTTCAATTATGATTGTATATAAATTGTGATTTCATTTAAATATTGAATGATATGATTTGATTAGTTGGTGGCTGACGTAGAATTTGATTTAAATAAAATAAAGTCGTGTTTCAAATGTTTAGTGCAAGTCACAGTTTGGTCTTTTGTTTTCTAAATGATCAAATATCTCGCTCTTTTACCTAGAAAGAAACTATATGACTTTTTTGTGCCTCACATGCGTCGGGCGCACGCTAGCGCCTTGTTCCTCGGTGCGTCTTGCACCTTTAATAACTTAGACACAGACGCATAATATATAGGTATATTTCATGCATATATATATATATATATATATATATATATATATATATATATCAGCGAGGAGGTCCTGCCACTCACCCGGAAGCACGTATCGCGTCTTCCCCTCCCAAAGTCAAAGGCTGGGCTCGACACCTTGAATGGAAGGGAGCAAGAGCTCTCTAAAAATCCGGAGCTCGAGGAGGTTGAGTCTGCCTCTCCAAGGTGCTTTGAGGGTCTATTTATAGGCAAACCTCGAACCAGGAGTAAAATCGTATTTTTAGCCTGCTAATAGCGGTCTCCGCCTTTTGATTTTTTTTATCGGCACCCCCGATTAGTCTGCAGATAGCGGAATCCCGTTGTTTGTGATGGCTATGGGCAGGCCTGGCTGGCCGGCGAGTAGGTGAAAGGGCGTACTGACTTTCATGCCGAGGCGAGTTCACGAAGAGAGCGGACTCGACTGACTTGCATGCGACTTGACGTGAGGTCGCCCCTGCCCGGGGCTAGCTGGACGAGTTGGCGCTTGGATGATGAGGCCGGCTCGCGGTCGCCCATGAACAGGGGTCACCTAGCCAGGCTCGGCTCGCCTGAACTAATTTTTCTTGAAGGTCTTGCCTTGCTCTGCTTGGGTGCTGTCTGCACCGGGGTCACTAAATTAGGGGTTGTACACAATCTCCGCTTCTTTGCGAGTTCACCAGAGGTCGGAAAGAAATCAGACAACCCCGATTTGGCGAGCCCGGGATGTTTCTTATCAGAGCGCATCGCAACACCTACCTGCTCTATAAAAACGGGGAGAAGGGCACGGCCTTCTCCAACAAGTTTCCTGGTCGACCTGCTGTCCCTCTGATCTTGATGGGCTCGCCCGACCGGGACAACGCCGAGGTAGCGGCTTTGTTCGGCCTGATCGGCGGTCCTCCCCCAAGGGCTCGACGGGGAACTTGGGTCGATGGATCTGAGCGCGGTCGAGAACAACAAGTCGGCGCGAAGTTGCCCGCTCCGACTAATCTGATTTCCTCGGTGGCTTCCTTGCAGCGCGCGCCATCCTTAGGAATGACGGTACAGGTCAGCGACGCGGGCTAGCTTCCCCTGAATAGTCAACCCGCCGTCATCCTGGTATGCAACTTCGTTGCTCCATACTTCGCTGGTCTAGCCCCTGATCGCGCCTACCTCCCATTCCAAAGATTGACGATGATGCCTCCGTCGTGATGGCCCTGGCGACTTCGAAAGATGGCGGCGGTGGGAAGACGGAGAAGATAAAACTTTCTAAAGGACAGAAGCGGCCTCGCCCACCTGCGCCTAGTGAAGGATTCTCCCCTTCCCGGGTTCGCGGGGAACCTGCGGGCCATCCTCCCTCTTCCGTGGCGTATTCCCTTAGGAGCTCGCTAAGCGAGCCTGCTACGAGCCACCGTGCCGATCCCGCGCATCCCGGGATTCAACCGGCACCACCCCCGCTCGAAATCGTGAGCTCACCTCGACAGCTTGAAGCGGGGGAGTCGAGTCATCCCTATACTGGTGGGAAGTCGTTTAAGATGAAGCTGCCTCGCCTCGCTGATGGTGACGTTGAATCTCCCAAACGGTACTTCCTGAGTCCTTCTATTCCTTTTTTGGATTTACCCTAACCTGTCTTCTGTAGGTACTGAGTCCCCCCCTTCTCGTGAGGCTTCGTCGTTGGGGATCCCTCTTGAGTCGACTCCTCCCCGAATATCCAGTCCGCTTCGCGAGCTAATGGCCGACCCCCGAGTGGAAAGCGTTGATTTCAGTACGCGCCTACTCAGGGTAATTTCGATTTATGACTCGGCTCTCGCCACCGCGCCTCGGAAGGAGACTGTGCAGGGACTTGGCGAGCTCCAAGGCCGCGTGGATGCCTTGGAAGATTACAAGGCGCGGCTGGAGGGCAACGACGGGCGCTTTTTGTGAATGTTCGATGCCGAAGAGAGGTTGTATGAACTGGAAATTAGCCAGAACGCCACCGAGGATCACCTATACAAGTTTGGCCAGGTCGCGGGCACAGTTGGCGAGGCGAATAGGCTAGAAGAACATATGCGGAAAGGGCTTGATCTTCTTCAGCGAGCCCAGGATCACTTCCACAAGGACAGAGGCATCGCTTGGACAGCGCATCATCCTGCCCGCCCGCGCGTGAGCGGTCGAGGTGTGTCGCGAAGCGAGTAGGAGGGAAAAGTCGCGCTTCACTCTGGATTCCTTTTTGCCTTCCTTTCCTGGCCCATTTTGTAGAGTTCTCTTATTACCTATTTTTGGTACTCGCACGGAACCGCGTTGTATTGCCTTTGTGGTGCTTGAGTTTTGTATTCGTGCAAAATTGTCGAGTAAAGAGACTTTATGTATATGGAAAGGATGTTTTTTGTCTGATGCTCGTTGCTTATAATTTTATTTTTAATGTTTTCTTAATTTTCGGCGCGGATAACGACGCGAGTACACCAACCGGCGAGTTCATGGTTCCGTTGATGGAGGGGGAGAGCTCACAAACTAGGGGTTGGCCTATTTCGTTGTGGAAAATCTATAAATAGGTGGGGGGGTCGGGACTGGGAGTTCGATTCTCCCCTCTCCAGCTTCTTTATTCAGTCTTTTTCCAGGAACCCCTTCTCGCCTCGCTCGACATGGTTCGTGTAAAAGGAGAGGAAAGTCGTGCGCACTGCGTCGCGGACTTTGACCATTACTTCCCACAAGCAAAAACCACTTCCATAGAACTCGACAACTTCAGGGCGCAGTTCCTTCCCGAGGGCTTCTCGGCGAAGAAATCCTTGCCCGATGAAGGAATCAACGCATTCTTCAAGGACGAGCTCGCACTTCCCCTTGCCCACTTCGAGGCGGGACTGCGACTTCTCCTGTGGCCAGAGGTGGTCCAGATGATCAAGTACTTTGGGCTCGTTCCCGCACAGATGAACTCCAACGACATCAGCGTGTTGGTCGTCTTCGCGTGCTATATGCGGGCGGGCGGAGGGGATTGAGTTCGACCTCGTCGCCTTCCGAAAGATCCTGAATCTCAAGGCGACCAGCGACGGCGTCGTCTTCTTCTTCGGCGCCTGCGTCAAGTTGGTGGAGACACTGAACAAGGTCCATCATTTGACTGATATTTTCGCGTCCGTGCGAGGCACGTTCGGGTTCCTGTCATTGGCACCAGTACAGCGAAGTGAGAACACGTTCAAACCGCCCAAGGTAGGGGGTGATGCGCTTTCTCTCTACGAGAAGGGGCGGGAATTCGACGTTCTGTACCTGCGGCGACCAGGATCAACTCGCCTACGTCATGCCTAGAACCAGTACGTACTCGCCCATTGGTTTTTTGAGCCTGCTCACATTGCATGTTGTTTGACTTGTTCTTACAGGTTTGCGAACTCTCCCCCTGAACCTGCCCTCTGTGGCTGTCAGGCCGCAGCCCGGCCTCCAACTCGTCCCGCAACCCGACGGGACAACGTCAAAGCCAGCTGGCGCCTCCTCTCCTTCTCTGAAGGATAAAGTCAAGACGCATATCACTGATTCCCCCTCCGTCGAGCCCAAGACAAAGAAGCTCAAAACCGGCGAGGCGGGCCTGAAATCTTTAGCAAAGAAGATTTCACCGGAGGAAGCTCACCGCGCCCATGCCAATTTCATGTTGGGGATGTGTGCTAAGTACCTGGAGGGTGATGCTCTCCTTCAGTGGTACGAGGGCGAGCACAGGTTAAGCCTGAGCTCGTGGCTCCCTTCCTGGATGGAAGATGAGGACGTCGATGACGATGTGTTCAACATCATGTTCGGCCTTTACGGACAGGAAGACGCGGCGGTGCTGGCAAGGTCTTCCATCCGCGAGTTGGCGAACCGCAGGAGCAGATCCGTTCTGTGCTCTGTCGAACTCTTCCATCAGACAGCGAGGCGGGCTCTCAGCCTGAATCGCAAGTTGGCGGAAAGCATGGCCACTATTGACACCACCCGGGAAGGAGCTTACAACAACCAAAGTCGAGCTCGCGACCGCCCGTAGTGTAGTCTCGCAGGCTCCAAGTGAGGTATGCGTTCCCATTTTGGCTTTGCCACTTGCCACTTTACTTAGACCAATGCCCTTTGCAGGCCACCGAGCTCGTATGGGCTGAGCGAATCTCAAAGCTGAAGGAGGGGCTGAGGGAATCCCGCTCCAACGACTACCTCGCCAGTCGCCTGGGCGAGGCAGAGTCGAATCTATTGGAGTGTCGGCTCCAAGCCGAAGAGAAACCTGTTGAGGCCGCGCTGGGGCCCATTACCGCGGAGGAGTTCGTCGAGCCCTCGTTGTGACCGCAACTCGACTCGCCGAGAAGCGCCCAGTTGCGGGGTGGCCTGAACGACGTAGGCCTGGCCCTCACCCCGAAGTTGCTGGTCCCGGATCTCTTTCCCTCAGATTCACCTACGGTGAGCCCGCGGGCTGGCGAGGAGAAATGACAAAAGTAATTGGCGTCGTGCGCTCCTCCCATTTTAGTTTACTTAGTAATACATGTATTCATGTATTAAATATAATTTGGACATTCAAGCCCTCGTGAGTTCGCTCGCGTCTGGCGCGTATATATTCTTTTTCCTTGTGCTTTAACGTTTTCCTTGCTGAGCTCGTTGCTAATTTCTTCCGCAAGTTTGCTTATTTCCACTCGTGTAATCATAGCTAGGATCTCGCCCTTCATCCCGCTCCTTCTCACCCGGAGACAGACCTTTCTCATCATGCCTCGCCACCCGGAACCATCGCTCTCCTCGCCTCGCGAATTGCTGCATTCACTTTCAATCAGGCGAGGCGAGTTCGACAAATCTCCATGCTCTATCCTTTCTTGCTTCCCCTCTTCTCCCTGAATCCTATAATCCTGGGGGGGAAGGACATGTCGCCATAGGGGGCAAGTAGCCGGTATGCGGGAGAGAAGCTCGCGCAGGGACCCGGACTACGTCAACATCGCAGCTCAAGGATTTGAACTCACTCGAGGGGGCAAGTAGCCGGTATGCGGAAGAGAAGCTCGCGCAGGGACCCGGACTACGACAACATCACAGCTTGAGGAATTGAACTCACTCGAGGGGGCAAGTAGTCAGTATGCGAGAGAGAAGCTCGCGCAAGGACCCGGACTACGACAACATCACAGCTCGTGGACTTGAACTTACTCGAGGGGGCAAGTAGCCGGTATGCGGGAAAAAAGCTCGCGCAGGGACCTGTACTACGACAACATCAAAGCTCGAGAACTTGAACTCACTCGAGTGGGCAAGTAGCCGGTAAGCGGGAGAGAAGCTCGCGATGGGACCCGGACTACGGCAACATCACAGCACGAGGACTTATTTCTTCCCTGCTAGCGTTTCTGCTTAGAGGGCGTTCATCGGGCATACCCTTTTGTGGAACCTTTTCTATTGCAGAAAGAGTAATACACAAACATTCACAGGCCATTATATTGATATAACAAGAAACAAAGTATAATGCAAGGCTATTGCTAGCTGAAGAGGGGAGGGGAAGGGGGTTCAGGAAAAGAAGCGTTTCAAGTTATCGCCGCTCCACGTGTTGCTAAGGAGCTCCCCTTCACAATCTTGGAGTCGGTACCCTCCGTATGTCAATGCTTCCGCCACCACAAAGGGTCCCTCCTAGTTGGGCTGGAGCTTCCCTACTGTCGTACCCCTGCCCGTGACATTCACCTTTTTGAGAATCAGATCCCCTTTGGCAAATTGTTTAATTCTTATGTGCTTGTCGAAGTATTTTTCCATCATGCGCTTCACCTCTTCCTGTCGGATTGTCACGAGGTCTCGGATCTCTTCCACCAAGTCGAGAGAGAGCATTTGCTCTTCATCATTTTCTTCTCTCCACACCTCTCCCCCTTCCTCCGCGGCCACCACCCTTGGACTCCTGACGTCGAACTCCATCGGGATCACATCTTCCGAACCGTGGGACAGTTTGAATGGGGTATCTCCCGTGGAGGTGTTAGGGGTAGTTATGAGGGCCTATAGGACGGAGGATAGTTGCTCAACCCAATTTCCCTTCAAGTATTCTACCTTCTTACTCAGCAAGTTGACGATTACTTTGTTGGCAGCCTCGACATGTCCATTACTCCAAAGGTGGTGAACGGATGTGAAGCGGAGATCAATTCCTAGTTCTCCAAAGAACTTGATGAGCTCCTCGCCTTCAAACTGCGGCCCGTTGTCCGTGACGATCGCAAGTGGTGGTCCGTGTCTGCAGATGACCTCTCCACATATAAATTCTTCACAATTTGAGAGACGGTCTTCGCCAATGCCTTCACCTCGATCCACTTGGAAAAATAATCAATCATCACAAAAATGAATCTTCTTTGTCCACTCGCTTGAGGGAACGGCCTGATGAGGTCCATTCCCCAGATAGCGAAGGGCCAAGGGGCCGTGAATCCGTGATTGATCGGAGTCGCTGCGCCGGTTGTAACTGAAGGGGGGTGCATGAAGTTGACATCTCGAACACCTCTGTGCGAATTGCTTTGTATCCTTCTGAATGGACGGCCAGAAGTACCTTTGCCTCAGCACCCTTTTCTCTAAGGTCCTTCCACCAAAATGGCTTCCGCATTCCCTTGAGTGAATCTCATCCAATACCCGAGGAATTTCCGATTCGGATACGCATCGCGCTAGAGTACCCGACAAGGTTTTTCTAAAGAGGCTTCCTCTGTGGAGAAGGTAATAGGCCGACTTGTATCTGAACCGCCCTTTGTCCTGGACCCCTGGGGGGAACTTTCCCGTGGTTAAGAATTCCACGAACGGGTCCATCCATGATGGGTGTTGGTCGATCTCTATGAGTTCTCCTTCCTCGATGGAAGATCGAAATAATTCGGTTGCCACTCCTCCCACCGGATGGCCATACTTGGTCAAACGATCCGCGGACGCATTCTCCTCTCTTAGAATAGGTTAGATGATGAATGACCGAAAGGCGCTCACCAGCTCCTTTACCTTAAACAGATATCGCATCAACACCGGCTCTCGAGCTTTGAATTCCCCCCGGATCTGCGAGGCCATCACTAAAGAGTCGAAATAAACATTGAGATCTTGGATTCCCAACTCGCGAGCAAGGCGGAGGCCGACGATCAGGGCCTCATATTCCGTCTGGTTGTTTGTGACGGGAAAACGAATGTCTACCGCCTGCTCTATCTTGGCTCCTTGTGGGCTCGTTAGGATAACCCCGGCCTCAAACGAGTATTTACCGGATGCTCCATCCACAAACATCTCTCAAGCCTTCCACCCTTGCGACTCCAACCCTTCCGCCTCCGCCGTGTAGTCGGCCAGAAACTCGACCACCACTTGAGCCTTCAACGCCACTCGAGGGACAAAAGAGAGATCGAATTCGCTGAGCTCCACCGGAATGCTCAACCCCATCCAAGATGCCTCGGAGCGGATGGTCTGTCACTACCTTGATTGAATGGGCCTGGAAGTCGGACCTAAGTTTTCGAGCTGAGATGACGAGCGCAAAGGCTATTTTTTCGAAGATGGGGTAGCGTGACGCAGGGTTTCGGAGAACCCGACTCGCATAATAAATGGAAAGCTGCTTCTTTCCTTCCTCTCGAACTAAGGACCGAACTTACCGCCTCGGCTCCTACTCCCAAGTAAAGATAAAGGTCATCTCCCTTCTTGGGCCCTTGCAGTAGGGGGGCTTGTATTAGCTGCCGCTTCAACTTCTGGAACGCTTCTTTGCACTCGGCCGACCACTCGAAACTCGTATTATCAACATGATGGTGCAACGCCCGAAAGAAGAGGGAGCATTTCTCTTCGGCCCTTCAGAGGAACCCGCTTAGTCCCGTGAGCCTACCTGTTAAGCGTTGGATCTCCTTCACATTCTTTGGGGCCTCCATCTCCATAATCGCTTTCACCTTATCCAGATTTGGCTCTACTCCTTCCGGGGTCAGGAGGTGCCCCAAAAAATTTCCCTTCCTTGCCCCGAAAATGCATTTGGCAGGGTTGAACCCCATCTTGTGTTTTTGGAGAGCAGCAAAGATTTCTACCAAGTCTCCCAGATGGTCCTCCACATTCTTACTTTTTATCGAGAAATCGTCTACATACACCTCGAGGTTTCACACATTTTGTTCTTTAAACACTGTCTATCATGCGCTGGTAGGTCGCCCCTGCATTTTTTAGCCTGAATGACATCATTTGATAATAGTAGCTTTCGTCGTTTGTGATAAAAAAATCATGTTTTACGTCGGGTGGGTGCATGCGTATTTGATTAAAACCAGAAAAGACATCTAGAAACTAATAACTAGGAATCCGACGGCCGAGTCTACGAGTGCGTCGATTCTAGGCAGAGGGTAGTAATCTTTGGGGGAGTGTTTATTAAACATTGAAAAATCGATACACATTCTCTACTTTTCGTCTCTCTTCTTCATCATTATAACATTAGAGACTCAGTCTGGGTACTGGATCACCTCAACAAATCCCGCATCCAACAATTTTTGCACCTCCACCCGAATGGGCTCGGCCAAGTTGGTAGATGTCTTCCTCTTTTTCTGGCGAATGGGTCGGGTCCCTGGATCCAAGTTGAGAAGGTGGCACGCGACGTCCGCGTCGACCCCCGGCATGCCTTCCGAGCTCCAGGCGAAGATCTATGTGTTCTCCTGGATGCATGTTAGGCTCCTTTCTTTGTCTTCCTCCATCAGCTCGTCGCTGGCCTTCACTTTTTTGGGCCTCCCATCGTTGGCCTCGATCTCCTCCTCCACTTCTTTTGCGGCCTCCAACCTTGCGATTTCCTCCATCACCTTCTCGACCATCTTGGCCTCCTTCTCCCAGCTGATTGTATTCACCGCGCTGAGGTAGCATTCCCACACCACCTTTGGATCGCTTCTAATCCGAATCTGCAATCCTCCAATGTTGTACTTTAAGCACTGGTGGAATGACAAGAGTACGCACTAGAATGCGTTAATGAGGGGTCTCCCAAAGATGGCATTATAGCTGCTAGGCGCGTTCACAATCACGAAACGACACACCTTCATTGTTCCCCCCAGGGTGACAAGGAGCTCTACTACTCCTTCGACCTCCTTCCTTTCCCCTGCAAAACCGAAAAGTGGGTCGTCAGTTGAATTAACCCTCTTCTCTTCCACCGCCATGGCCTCAAACGCCTTTTTGAACACCACATTGACGAAACTCCTGTTATCGACGAGGATGCGGGAGACCGTGAAATTCTCCGCCGCTGCTTAGATCACCAGGGCGTCATGGAAGGGGTTTTCATGTTCGAACATGTCCTCCGCCGAAAACGTAATTTCCCTGATTGAGGACGGGGCCTGCAAGGTAGACGGCACGCTCCTTCGGAAGACCGCGTGCAGGCTCCTCTTTAGGGTCGCTTCTATTCCTTCCCCTCCATGGATCGCTCTGATCCCCCCGCGGGATCCTTGGTCGACTCGATCCTCGCGCCCTCTCGGCGCTCTCCCTCCGGCTCCCTGATTCCTTCATGCCTCTCCTGCTACAAGCTCCCTCCACCCCTCCTGGACTCCTTCCTCTGCACCTCTCCTCAGCTCTAAGAATTCTGGACAAGTAGCGGTGGCATGGCCCTCGGACTGGTAGAAGTCACAATAGAGGACCACCCTCCGACCTTCTCCCCTCCTTTGTTGTTGGGGGTCTTCCCTCTTGTGTCGCCCCCTTCTAACTGTGTGGGCTTCTTGCTGAGGCACTTGATCACGCCCCCACTGTCCCTGTCTTCTCTCGGGTGAGTATTGTCGCCCCCGTCTCTCGGGCGAGAACCTACTTCCCAAATGCCCGTGATACCCTCCCCCTGCCACTCTTCGTGGTGGTACGGCGGGTGGCCCCTGGAATCTCCTCTTCGGGCCCCGTTGATCTCCTCCTTCTCGCGCCCTCGTCTCCTCTTGCTTCCTCGGTTCCTCCTTAGCTCCTTTCTCTCCATCTGTCGCTTCTTCTACCTCTTTTCCCGTCAGCTTCGCCAGCTTGGTCACAAACCCTTTTCTTGAAGAATTTCGTTCAATGTAACGTGTCGCCTGATCGATAGGGTCCTTAAATGACACGGGGGATTCGCTTTAAATCCATCTTGAACAGCCCACCCTGCAAGCCTAAAGTAAAAGCAATCATCAAAGTGTGTCCGGGTACTTCTTGGACATGTAAAATCTCCTCGTGGAAGAGATCCACATATGACCCCAACAGTTCTTGCAGGCCCTGCTTAATGAGGAAGAGTGTCTCTGGCTCCTTCCCTTTCTTCGAAGTGGAAAATCGGAGTAGAAATCCCTGGCTAAGGTCTTCAAAACTGTAGATCGAACCCGCCGGCAACTGATGAAAGCAATCCCTTGTCTTTCCCCTAAAGGTAATAGCGAACGACCGACACTTGAAAGGGTTGGACATCGGTCGGATTGATACCATGTACTCAAACCACTACAGGTGTTGCAGGGGGGCATCTCTTCCGGCATAAAAATTCATGGCCGACTCCACAAACCCGGTCGGAACCGGCGTCGTCAGCACCAGCTCGCAGAACGGACTCGCCGGTGTGAAATGATGACATGGGCAAGCTCGCCCATGCTCTTCCTCTGCACCGCAGCTCGCAGTCCCCGCACCATACCCTCCATGGACCTCATCATCCCGGCGAGCTTGGTAAACTGACTCTGCATCACGAACTCGCAAGCAGGGTGCGAGTTCCCCTGGTCGTCTTCTTGCTCTCCATGTCCTATTATGGCACCGTCAGACGAGTTTTTTTCTTCAAGAACTGTCAATCCACACTCACCGCACCATAAATGTTGAAACCCGGATACCGGATCAACGGAGTTCGGACTGGGATGGAACAGTTCAAGTTACTTGGCCTATCGTCGGATGCGCAAGGCAGCTCAATTCAAACTCGGAGTCGGCCCTCACGAGTTGTGGGTGGTTGCCTACACAAAGACCCATCGAGCTACAGCGAGGAGGTCCCGCCACTCACCCGGAAGCGCAAATCGCGTCTTCCCCTCCCAAAGCCAAAGGCAGAGCTCGGCACCTTGGATGGCACGAAGCAAGAGGCAAGAGCTCTCTAAAAATCTGGAGCTCGAGGAGGCTGAGTCTGCCTCTCCAAGGTGCTTTGAGGGTCTATTTATAGGCAAACCCCGAACCAAGGGTAAAATCGTCTTTTTGGCCTGCTAATAGCGGCCTCCGCCTTTTGTTTTTTTATCGAAACCCCTGATTGGTCTGCAGATAGCGTAATCCCACTGTTTGTGATGGCCATGGGCAGACCCGGCTGGCCGGCGAGAAGGCAAAAGGGCGTGCTGGCTTTCCTGTCGAGGTAAGTTCACGAAGTGGGCGGACTCGACTGACTTGTATGCGGCTTGGCGCGAGGTTGCCCCTGCCCGGGGCTAGTTGGACAAGTTGGCGCTTGGATGATGAGGCCGGCTCGCGGTCGCCCATGATCGGCAAGTCAGGGGGTCACCTAGCCAGGCTCGGCTTGCCTGAACTAATTTTTCTTAACGGTCTTACCTTGCTCTGCTTGGGTGCGGTCTAGACTGGGGTCGCTAAATTGGGGGTTATACAATATGTGCACGTGTATAAATGTATATATATATATGCCGTTTTTTTTATAAAGAGAATATAAAACATAGAAGAATCCAAATTGAACAAGTATAAACACTATTATTTTCAAACATCTAATCCTCAAATGTATAATTATTAAAATAAGTTGTATAAAAAAGCTCATATTTGGGTCATTCCTTTATGTAATGTTTAGTCTCACATCATAGGATGAAGTTAGGTCTCCACTCATCCTCCTTATAAATAGTTATGTTTACTCTTGTTGCAATTAACTTGACAAGGATTAATAAATCAATATTTATTACTTTTGCTTTCATTTATTATGTCTCTCCACATGGTATTAGACCCAAGTTCTGATCCGGGTACCCATCTCTGAAGTTTATCACGGTGGCTAACGGTGATACCACCCATATTTGTGGCTACAGTGATGTGCCTCTTACTCCCACTCTTCCTCTCCGCTCTGTCTTTCATGTTCTACGCTCTCAGCTTCATCTTTTTGTCAGACGTTTAACTCAAGATCATGATTGTCTAACAACGTTTTCTTCATCTTCCTTTGTCATGCAAAGATCGAGGGACTCGGAATATCATTGGTAGGGTTGTATACTCTAAATCTTCCATCCCGGCACCCACCTCTGTCATTTCCATTGAATGGCATTGATGTCTTAGGCATGCTCCTCTTCCTATCCTCAAGTGAGCTCTCTTTGATGTTCTTTTTTCTTCTTTTTAATGTGAATCAAGTATTTACGAGAAACATCATTGTTCTACTTTTTCTCCGCATTGTACTTGGAGTGATGCTCCTTTTGATTTAGTGCATTCTGATTTTACAGGAAACTCGTCACCTCCGTTGATGTCACCTTCCATGATCATCAACCTTTCCACCAATTGGATACTTCGCTGCCTCCCACCCCTGGCCTGCCACGTCCTCACGTGCCTACCACCACCGACCCTCCTCTTCTTCCTGCTCCTCCAATTGTGCCTCTCCCCTCGCTACCTCCTCCTCTTCATTTCTACTCGCATCACCTTCCACGATTTACTTCCTCATGGGAGCCACACCTATCTACTGATACTCCGTCGACAGTTGATCCGACATCAGCATCCAATGATCACCCTATTTCAAATTATGTCTCGTTGCATCGCTTATCTCCGTAGCTCCAAAGGTTTGCAACCTCCTTGTCCTTTATTTCTACCCCTTCTTCTCTACATAAGGCTCTTCAGCATCCGGGGTGGCAGGCCTCCGTGGATGAGGAAATGGATGCACTTTGGGTCAATCACATGTTGGACATTGTTTCTCTTCCTTCTGGCCACAATCCTGTTGGTTGTAAGTGGGTATTCACTGTGAAGCATCACCCTGATGAGACGGTTGACCGGCTGAAAGTTCGTCTGATTGCTCGAGGATTCACTTAGCAACACGACCTCGACTATGAGGAGACATTCTCACCCGTTGCAAAGTTGAATACAGTTCGGGTCTTGATATCCTTGGTTGTTCATTGGCATTGGTCGCTGCATCAACTGGACATCAAAAATGTTTTCCTAAATGGCGATCTCGTTGAGACTGTTTACATGCAGCAACCTCCTGGTTATGAGACCACGAGAGAGTCTCTTGTTGGTTACCAAAATAAATCTTTTTATGGTTTCAAATAGTCTTCGCGGTCCTGATTTGATAAGTTCAGTCGGGTCATTTGCAATGTTGGCTTCACTCAAAGCTCGACTGACTTCTCTCTATTCACCCGTCATTGCTCAACCGACACGGTGATACTTTAGTGTATGTCGATGATATCCTCATCACAGGCGATGATCTTGATGGTATCGCAACAGTCAAGAAGCACCTGGAATCCTTATTTCATACGAAGGATTTGGGGTCCCTCTGATACTTTCTTGGCATCGAGGTGGCCCGTCGGCCTAATGGCCTCATTTTGTCTCAACGAAAGTATTGTCTTGACCTCCTTCACGACGATGGCTACTTTGGATGCAAGCCTGCTAACACACCCATGGATGCCAACCATAAGCTTTGCACTCATGCTTTTGACTCTGATTTTCCCCTCCATAACCCAGAGTACTATCGTCGACTGTTG
This sequence comes from Platanthera zijinensis, assembly GCA_039513925.1. Taxonomy (NCBI): domain Eukaryota; kingdom Viridiplantae; phylum Streptophyta; class Magnoliopsida; order Asparagales; family Orchidaceae; genus Platanthera; species Platanthera zijinensis. Next base: position 152,578,385 of record CM077094.1, on the reverse strand, counting down.
AGCAAGATAATTTATCTTACAATTACAAGACCTGATATATCATTTGTTGTTGGGGCGGCTAGTTGTTTCATGCATGCACCACGGATTTCCCATCTCCAGGCAGTTGAGCGTATCCTTTGGTGCCTGAAGACTGCTCCGGGACAAGCGCTTGTGTATAAGCCTTCTCCCTCCTTATCTCTTGTTGTTTACTCTGATACTGATTATGTTGGCTCCATTGATGATTGTCGATCGACGAGTGGTGGTTGTGCATACTTCGGTGGACATCTTGTCACCTGACGGAGCAAGAAGCAAACTGTGGTTGCACGTTCATCTGTCGAAGTTGAGTACCGTTCTATGGCTTCTGTCGCTGAACTTACATGGTTGGATAGTCTTCTGAGTAATTTGGGTGTAAAACTATCCTCTTCGGTCATTCTCTTTTGTGACTGTCGGGCGGCTATTTACATTGCCAAAAATCACGTATTTCATGAACATACCATGCACATCGAGGTTGATTGTCAATTTGTTCGGAAAAAAAATGCAACTTAAGAAATTAGACTTGTGTGTCACTGGGCAAGTTGCTGACATCCTCACAAAGGCTTTACCCCGACCTCTATATCATCAGTTTTTATCCAAGCTTAGCTCCTATGATTTGTACGGTTAAGCTTGTGGGCGAGTGTTAAAATAAGTTGTATAAAAAGACCTATTCTAGGGCTCATTTCTTTATGTGGTGTTTAGTACCACATCATAGGATGGAGCTGGGTCTCCACTCATCCTCCTTATAAATAGTTATGTTTACTCTTATTATAATTAACTTGACAAGGAATAATAAATAAATATTTATTATTTTTTCTTTCATTTATTATGTCTCTCAACAATAATAAATAAATAAAATAATCAAATTTAAATTAAATTCTCCGTAGTTCTAACTAAAAAAACTTACATCTAGAGCAAATTTTATTATTATAATAAGCAAACATCACTAGTTGCATTTATGAATCACAATGTTTTCTTTTCTAAAAGATATGGAGAAGTATTTTGTTTACTTTAGAAAAGCAAATTCTTATCACAATATGTAGAAGGATCGGCCAAGTCTAATTGTATCCACAAACTAGAGTATCGGGTACATGTCGGTACCGAAAACGTATATGATATGGCCCTCAGAGAAATATTAGTTAGTGGGGCATTAATCATTGGCACTTATGAGAACGATGACACCTCAAATGAAATCAGCTTAAATGAATTGCCTTTATTCAAACCAAGCCATTAGTGATAATGATGGTGTGGGTTGACATTAGTGCCAAACAAAACAGGCATGGAGTTCAACTACAATTCTTGATGCAATGAAAACACCAACCTTCGTTAGATAATTTGTGGGGTCAAAACAATGCACTATTGAGTCATGAACTGAAAGCATTTTGGTGTTATTAAACCTGCTTGAATCCGTAAGTTTGAAAGGAGGGAATTTAACAAAAAACTTGTAACGTTGCTTGAGTTGCCGACGGCCCAAGTTTCTTTCTGAAAAACTTGAAGTTTCTATACTCCTCTCCAACCTCCACATTATCTCCAATTACTGTACCTATTTTTCCCTCCACAACTTTCACTCGGCGATTTTCACGCCACCTTACATCATTTAATGTTAGAACTAACGATTTTTTCATATTTTTTGTTTCCTCTTGTATTACCTTCTATATATATAGAGGGGGTTTTTATTATTCAATGTAATGAAAATCATTTTGAGTCACGTTTGACATGATATCAGAGTTAGGTTCGCCCTAGACGCCGGATCGCGCGTTCCCCTCTCCACTCAATTTTGTAGTTCAGCAAACACCGTCGGCGGCCACCCTTCTCTCCCTACACCTCCCTTCTCTCCCCGCAGCCCCGCTTCCTCTGACTGTTGTTGAGGGTAACATAGTTTGACATGGTATCAAAGCTACGATGTCTCTTCCAAAATACTATTGTTGATGTGGCTTACCTCATCAATCATAAGCCGTCTCGTCATCTAGACAATCGCACTCCTCTTCATACCCTAGATATCCCTCCTACTACTCTTGTACCTCGTGTGTTTGGGTGTTTATGTTTTTTTTCATAACATTACTCGAACAAAACTTGATTCTTGTGCCCTTTGTTGTGTGTTCATTGGTTATTCTGCTACACAGAAAGGATACAAATGCTATCATCCTCCAAGCAGAAAAATATTTGTCTTCATGAATGTTGCATTTCATGAAAGTACCTCCTATTATGAGTCGGATTCATCACTTCAGGGGGATTCTTCATACTTGGAAGTGACTAAGTGAGTGCTCCTACTCTTACTCTTCTTATTCCTCCTCCATACATTACCACTCAGGGGAGAGTGAGGATATTCCCAAATATGTTCCCAAAGAAAAGGAGTAGCAGGTGTACACTTGGAGAAGCAAAAGATCAAACACTCAATCGCATCCCATAATACCAGAGCCGCTACCGGATTTGTCTACAGCATCCCTGGAGTTACCTATTGCCCTCCGAAAAGGTATACGCCCAGCCACTCAACATATGTTATCTAACTATGTGTCATATGCCTCTTTATCCTCTTCCCATAAAGCCTTTGTCGCTTCTCTTTCTTCTGTGTTAGTTCCTGGCACATGGCATAAAGCACTTGGTTACCCAAAATGCACAAAGGCGATGATGGAGAAAATGCGGGCTCTAGAAAAGAGTCATACATGAGACCTGGTCGATCTCCCTCTTGGCAAGAGGACAGTTAGTTGTCGATGGATTTTTACAGTAAAGCAGAACTTTGAAGGTATTGTGGAGAGATTCAAGGCACGATTGGTGGCAAGAGGGAACACCCAAACTAATGATATTGACTACCAAGGGACTTTTGCTCCCGTGGCAAAAATGAATACAATACGGGTCCTATTATCTTGTGTCGCCTATAAAGGGTGGGGTATTCAATAGCTAGATGTAAAAAAAAGTTTTCCTTCACGGCGAGTTGGAAGAGGAAGTCTATATGTCGATACCTCCAAATCTTGTCTCTATCGGCTCTGAAGGGAAAGTGTGTAAATTGAAGAAGGCTCTATATGGGTTAAAACAATCTCTGAGAGCTTGGTTTGGGAGACTTCAAAAAGTCATGATCTCATTGGGGTATAACCAAAGTCAGATTGATCACACTCTATTTATCAGATGGAAAGAGATGAAGGTGGCTCTCCTGATTGTATATGCAGGTGATGACATGGATGAGATTTGTGCCTTAAAACTCAAACTTGCTAGTAAATTTGAAGTGAAAAACTTGGATAAATTGAAATATTTTCTAGAGATTGAGCAGCAAGATCAAAATATGGTATTCATATCTCACGGCGGAAGAATGTCATTGATTTATTAAAACAAACAGGAATGAGTGGTTGCAAGCCTACTGATATTTCTATTGAAGTGAACCACAAACTTGGACGTGATGATGGGGGGTTAGTGAAAGATATTTTTGATTATCAGAAGTTGGTAGGTAAACTGATTTATCTATCTCATACCGTCCTGACATTTCATATGCAGTAGGAGTTGTAAGTCGATAAATGTATTCTCCTAAAGTCGGACATCTTGATGTTGTGCACAGACTTTTGAGATATTTGAAGACCTCGCCTGGTAGGGGAATTCTATTCTCCTAGTGATCACTTAAAAATTGAAATAGATACTGATACCGACTAGGCCAGATCAGTTGATGATAGGAGATCTAATACAGGATGTAGTTCTTTTGTTGGGGCTAATCTAGTCACTTGGAGAAGCAAGAAAAAACATGTAGTGGCTCGCTCTAGTGTGGAGGCTGAGTTTGAAGACATGGCTCAGAGTATATGTGAGGGGATATGGCTTTGTTCCCTCTTGAATGATATTGATTTATTAGAAACCTTTTCAATTTGCATTATGACAATAAGGCTGCAATCAGTATTACTCAGAACCCTGTCTAGCATGATCGCATCAAGCATGTTGAAGTAAGAGAGGACTGGTAATGATTTCCATGTGCATTGTCATTGTCACTAAGATACTTACGAGAGGAGTTTCCAATCCTCCCTCCAAGCCTCAAGAGACTACTTATCCATTGTTTTGCCTAACTATACACTTACTCTATCTGTTTAGATTGTTCCACCTTTCTAGTTCAGATCAGTTATCATAATTGTTTCTCAAGAGAGATTTAATTTGTGATAGTGTTTATTTTAGTAGAGTTAGCATGTCTTTAGTGCATCTATATTATGTTTGAAGTACTTTGCCAAATTAAAATGAATACCCAATTAGTGTAGAAGAACGCCTAAACTTGAAGCCACTAGGTTGAAAGTTATTTAAGGAGACATGCAACATTTGACTTAAGCGAATGGGAAATAATGATTAAGAAAGCGATTGCAAATAATTGAGATAAGACTACTTATGATAATGATGATTCATAAAGGCCAACAACAGCAAAGTGTTCACTAAACATCTAATATGCTCTTAATCTTTTGAACCACGTCAAAATATATGCTAGCAAAAATCAACCGGAATCCTTCAGAAATCTCCAAGTCTAAATAAATATATTTTCTAGAATTACAGTTTTTAGAGTATTTATTTTTTTGCCACTAAATCAAGCTTTTTTCCAATAATTTATTGCAAAATCATTAGTTATGTTTATTTTGTTTTTTTTCTAAAAGCACACTACCTTTTAGTTATTAATGTCTCAAAACAGCAGTTCAGTTATCGTTCCTAGTAAAGAATGTATTATCTTTATTCAGAATAGTTAATACATCATGGGAAATAATTTTGAGAAATAATAATAAAATCAAACCAGAAGAGACTCGCTTTTGTTTCTACTAACAAATATTACCTTTTTATAATCCTCTTCAAGTTAGATATAAGTAAACATGCTCTAGGTCCCTTTAAACCGTTCAACAATATGCTCCAGCTAGCTACCTTTTCTTTAAGCCATATAATATATCATGTAAGGGAAAAAAATTTCAATAAACTTGCATCCTGACAGCTTTCATGACAAAACTCTATATACCTTTTTAAAATGTACTTGTCTACTTTATGTCCATCTTCCCCTTTTGGTAACAAGCAAATGTTAGATATAGCTTACACTCACCTCAAGTGTTGGGATCACCCTCTCATGTATATATATGTACACACTATTGTTGAGAAATACAGAGATTCACTTTTCCTATCATGGTATCAAAGCCCTAAAGCCCTAGGGTTTTCCACGAACGTCCTCCATCGTGCTCGGATACGCTTCCATTGCTGATTCGTGGATCGCGCTCGCTAGCCGACCCGTCGCCGTTGCTGCTGTCGCTGATTCGCGGATCCCTGGCACTTCTCCAGTCGCATCTATCCCATCCTGTCGTTGCTCCCCCATCTCTGTTTTCAACTGGAGCTTCTCCTGCCGCAGCTTCCGCTCCCTGGTCTGATCTGGTCCGGCAACTTCCGGAGCTTCTCCCGTCGCAACTTCAGAATTGCATCCTCGACTCACTCGCATATTTCTCTAGCCGAGACAGACTCCTTTTGCTGCCCTCGACGCAGTTAGAAATCTCTTTCAACCTACCGAGTCTTGCAGAAAGATGCAAAATGAAGCGGGACAGCTGGTGGATCTCTACATACCCCAGAAATACTCTACTACAAACAGATTGATTAGCTCCAAGGATCATGTTGCAGTACAAATTAACATTGGCCATTTAGATAAGCATGGTGTTTATACTAGGGATTTCACCACCTTTGCTCTTTCTAGATTTGTCCAAGCTCAACCTCCTTCAACCGTTGCCAGTGTCTCTCTCCTGCTCGTCTCGCCGATCCTGTCTGCTGCCTCCCGCAGCCAAAATAACACTATCAGCATGCTGTCTCCTGCAGCCCGCCGGACCCCACCAGCCTCCTCCATCCTCCATTGGTTCGATGAAATCGCTTCCATCACAACTTTTCCTTGTGAGTGCTCTAGTGCGTCATGTTCCTCGTGCTCCTCCGACGCCCTCTGCCGCTCAGTCTAGTGCTCCTCGTCGTCTGCATGTCCGCTGCCACTACTGTCAGTGTCTTGGTCATATCAAATTTGAGTGTCGCAAGCTTCAGAGGGCTCAGCAGTCAGGTCAGCAGCATGCTCCGGGTGCACCTTCCGCTCATTTTTTAGCTCCGACGCAGTCTCTCTTTGTATCTGAGCTTGCTCAGCTAATTGCCCAGAAGTTCTCCCAGGGTTTACTGTCTCGCTCCTCTGCCTCCGTACTTCCCCCGGATGCTTCTAACAGCTCTGCCTCTCAGCTAGGTGCCTCCGCCCCTACAGGTATTTCTCTCTTTGACTGGTTGCTTGACTCTGGAGCTTCCTTCCACATGACCTATAATGTCACTCACCTCTTGTCCTGTCAGCACGTCTCTTCTGACCTTCGCATCATGGTAGCAGATGGCACTACTCACATCCCATGGTTGTCTTGTTATTTTTGATGAGTTTGTGTGTCGCGTGCAAGATTGTTTGATAGGGACACTCCTTGGAGCTGGTCGTCGTCGTAGCGGGGTGTACGTCCTTGATCGTCTCCATCTTCCATCCACTTCCTCATTTCATACAGCTTCTACCCTTTGTCTTCCTTCGGCGGGCTTCTCTCAGTGACATCGTCTTGATCATCCCAATGGTTCGCGTCTTGCTTCTCTCATCAGTCATGACTTTCTTGGTCGTGTTTCTGTTGATCGATCTCACTCTTGTACGGGTTGTAAGCTTGGTAAACAACTACAACTCTCATATCCATCTAGTGAGTCGAGGTCCCAACGTCCTTTTGATTCAGTCCTTTTTGATGTATAGGGTCTTGCACCTTTTATATCCAAGGGCGTACATTGGTACTATATTCTCTTTATTGATGACTATTTTTGTTATTATTGGGTCTACTTTATGCATTCTCATTCTGATTTTTTTCAGATTTATGTTACCTTTTATACTATGTGCGCACCCAGTTTTTTACTTCCATACGTATTTTTTGTTCCAACTCAGGGGGAGTATTTCTCTCATGCTTTTTGTGATCTATTAGGTTGTTAGAAAACCATGACACTCTTCCTCAACTTGTCTGCCACGGTGCTCACGCTCAGAATGGCACCGCCAAAAGGAAGCATCGCCACATTATAGAGACAGATTGCATTGTCCTCATATCCTCTCATGTTCCTCCTCATTTTGGGCTAAGCTTGTTTCCATTGCTGTCTACCTTATAAACCTGCAGCCTTCCACTTTTCTTCAGAGCAGAGTCTTGGTGCGTGTATGTACTCTTGACTCCCCCCCCCCCGTTACACTCATCTTCGTTTTTTGGTTGTTGGTGCTATGTTTTAGTTTTACTCCCTCCACGTGAGCGTACCAAGCTCTCTGCTCAGTCTGTTCTCTGTGTCTTTCTTGGATACAGTCCTGAGTATAAGGGTTATCGATGTTATGACCATGTTGCACGTCGACTTTGCATCTCACGTGATGTCACCTTTGACGAGTCTCACCCCTTCTTTGTTTCCTCTGTCCTATCGACCTCGTACTCATCAGTTACTCCCTCTGATGTGCAGTTTCTCACCATTTTCATCTCACCACCTCATGTCTCCTCTCCTCCTGTATATTCCCCTCTTCTTCCCTTGCATCCTACCTCTCCAATCTCACCACATACAACCTCTTCAGTCTCACCTCCTCACTCCTCCCCGTCGCCACCCACTTCCTCCTCTGACGAGCTCATCGTCCCCTTCCATAGCACTACACTCGTCGTCCACCTTCTGTTCCCTCACCTCCAGTGCCCCCGTACTCGGCGTCTGTCTTCTCAACGAGTGTCTTATGGATGATCCTCCTGCGTGCCACTACCCACTTCGTGAGAGACATCCTCCCGATCTCCTTAGCCTTGCAACTATACCGTTGGACCTGTCTGCCCTTCCTGCTACTGTCTATGGTACTCTAGAGCCGACTTCCTGTCGTGAGGCTACCGAGATACCTAAGTGGCATGTTGTTATATTTGATGAGTTGGCAGAACTCGAGCACACTCGTACCTGGTAGTTTGTTCCTATTCCATTCAGTGTTGTGTCTATTACTTGCAAGTGGGTCTTCAAGGTCAAGACTCACTCGAAAGGTTCTGTGAAGAGGTACAAGGCTCCACTTGTGGCTCGTAGTTTTCAAAAGAAGCAGGGACGAGACTATGACGAGACCTTCGCTCTGATCGCCCACATGACTACGATTCGTACTCTTATTGTGGTTGCAATTGTTCGTTGTTGGTCTCTATTCCAGCTCGACGTGAAAAATGTCTTTCTTCACAACGACCTTCGGCAAGAGGTGTGCTTCTTTCTCCCGGTCTCTCTTCTCCTCCAGGCTTTGTCTGCTGCTTACGACGAGCTCTTTACGGGCTCAAGCAGGCGCCCCGCACGTGGTTTACACGTTTTAGCTCCGTCATTACAGCAGCTGGTTTTTTGTCGAGTCTACATGATCCAGCCCTGTTTGTGTGCTCCTCTCGTGGTCGGACTCTTCTGTTACTTTATATGGATGATATGATTATTATTGGTGATGATCCTTCTCATGTGGCCTTCGTCAAACATCACCTTCAGCAGTAATTTCAGATGACTGACCTTGCACAGTTGAGCTACTTCTTGGGCCTTGAGGTCACCTCTACATACAGAGCTTTCAGCTCTCTCAGCGGCGTTAGACATCAGATCTCTTAGCTCGGGATGCTCTCTCTGACTCTCGCACCGTGGAAACCCCTATGAAGCTTCACCTTCAACTACGTCTGAATGATGGTTCCACTTTTTGATCCTACTCGCTATCATCACCTTGTTGGGAGTCTCGCCTACCTCACTATTACTCAGCCCGACATTGCCCATGTTGTTCATGTGTTGAGCTAGTTTGTTGGTGCGCCTACCTTTGTGCATTATGGTTGTCTACTGCGGCTCCTGCGCTATCTCTGGGAGACGACTTCACGAGGTCTTTTCTTCTCCAGCAGCAGTTCCCTACAGCTCCGTGCTTATTCGGATGTTGTCTGGGTCAGTGATCATGTTGACCATCGATCTATCATGGGTTTCTGTCTATTCTTAGGTTATTCACTTATTGCATCGAAGTTCAAGAAACAATCAGGTGTTTCTCATTCCAGCACTGAGGATGAGCTTCGGGTAATGGCTACCACCACTGAGGACATTATTTGGCTTCGCTGGCTTATTGAGAACCTTGGTATCGCTTCTCCAGATCTCACTCCACTCCACTGTGATAACACTGGTTCCATTCAGATTATTCTGAACCCGGTGACGTACTTTTTACCAAGCATATCAGGGTGGATGCTTTCTTCCTACGAGAGCAGTATGGTCGTTGTATTTTTGCTCCTCACTTTGTTCCTTCTGAGCAGCAGCTTGCAGATTTAATGACTAAGCCACAGACGCGGAATAAGCATACATATCTATTGTCCAAACTCTCGTAGAATGATCCCCTTTGAGTTTGAGGGGGTTGTTAGATACTGTATATGGTAGATATAGCTTAGACTCATCTCGGGTGTTGGGATCACCCTCTCAAGTATATATATGTACACAGTATTATTGAGAAATACAGAGATTCACTTTTTCTGCCATACAAATCATTAAAAGTTTATTTTGCCTCCGCTTACATTCTAATTTCAATGAAATTACATAGCAAACAAATTTATTTTGCCTGCGATTACATTTTAATTTCAATGAAATTACATGGCAAACCGAAAATTATGTAAAAAACTCTGATAACTAGGAGAAATACAGAGATTCACTTTTCCTTTCATACAAATCATTAAAAGTTTATTTTGCCTCCGGTAACATTCTAATTTCAATGAAATTACATAGCAAACAAATTTATTTTGCCTGCGATTACATTTTAATTTCAATGAAATTACATGGCAAACCGAAAATTATGTAAAAAACTCTGATAACTAGGAGAAAATAGATACCGCCATCAGCTTGAAGCACTTGAAGAAATATATCAATCTGCTAACCATATGAAACAGTTAATATTGAGAATAGAGATCGCAGTTAAGGAGAAATGCTAGGAAATTTCAGATTCTTGCCTGAGAACGAGGCATCAAATGTGTTAATATACTTGCTTCCATGGTCTGCCGAATAACTAATGATATTTCTGTGGATCTCCTATAATGCATAGCAAACTTTTTCTATCCATTAATTAGGCAAAGTGTCTATACAATGACAACAGTGATAATATTTCAAGCAATTTAAACCTGTCACCCTTCGGTTTTCTGGCACGATCACCAGTGCTGAAGTTAGCCATGCTATACTCACAACGCACCTGCAAGCAACATTCAACACATTATACAGATTTTATTCCAATGCCAACATGAAACAGTACAGAGCTAATCTTTGATAACATGATTGTAGACATAATACCAATGCTTGATTATCAATTTGCTGGCTCTTATTTTGCACCTGAAAAAGGGCATTTAATCAGCTCAAATAATTTAAAAATTAGTTCGCGAACAGAAAAGACAAATATTTAGAGAGAATGATAGTAACATGGGCTTTGATATATAGAAGCCACAATATATCTTGAGTTGCAACAAGAATGAAAAATGAAAGCAATCAGTAAAATATAAAAAGAAAAAAAACAAGAGAAACCTCTCTTGGCCCGAACACAGCGGCGATAACCTTGGTATTTCCCATTTCAAAGAGTGCGGAGCTGCGATCAAAATGAAATGACGTGAGAACTTCAAATATCGAACGCGGGAGAGACAGTGAACAAGAATGAAAGGAAGAAGAAAAATAAATATTACCCGTCTGCTTTCGCAAGAACACCGATTTCTCCACGGATTTGCCTCATCTGGAAATCAAAGTAAAAAAAGATTTATGGCTAAGCTCGCAATTGTAAAAGCAAACAGCTGTGGGTAGAGAAGAACAGCATGGAGCTTACTTCGTTGGGACGGCGACCATCAAAGCGAAATCCGGTGAGAGAACTGACGTACTCCATGGCCGGAGAGAGAGGGGGTGTGGACCTAATAAATCCGTAAATCTTGCACAATAGACAACAGTTTATTCTCATGTTTTTGAAATGTATATCTTGATTAATGATATATTTGTGTAATTAATGGGACATACTAATAATAAATATATAATTACAATTTTGATTTCTGTTATATATATCTTCTATACCTATACTTCCATCTTGGCCGTCCATTTTTTAATCAAAACTGATCATATTCAAGGGAAAACAATCTTGGTCATTGATTCAAAATAAAAATTACTGACACTTTTTTAGGGTGTTATGATGTAATGGCGGAGAGTTCATTAGAGACATTTGTGTTTGATCATCTTCATATCTGAATGTGGCCAATCATGATACGTCCCCTCAAGAATGAAAGGAGGAAGGAAAATAAATATTACCCATCTGCTTTTGCAAAAACATCGATTTCTCCACAGATGAGGCAAATCCGTGGAGAAATCGGTGTCCTTGCAAAACAGACTTTTCCTTCCTCCTTTCATTCTTGAGGGACCGTATCAAGGTTGGCAACATTCAGATATGAAGATCAAACACAGATTTCTCTTATGGACCCTCCGCCATTACACCAAACACCCTAAAAATAAGAGTGTTAGAAATTTTTATTTTACATCAATGACCAAGATTGTTTTTCCATGAAGATGATCGATTGTGTATCATTCGCAGGTGCCTCTAAATCAATGGAGTACATTTTCGCATGCGGCTTGGGATATGAGGTTGCGGGAACTTTGTGTGTTGGGGAGGAATCGTGTGTTAACAATAAAAGGAATAGAGAAATCAGCAGAGTACGTTTTCATACCTTGCTTCCCCTTTCCTCTGTTATTCACGTAAAACATTGAGGAGAATCCCATTAGTTATCCGATGAGAGGAACATACCTTAGAGCGGAAATGTAGAAGGAAGGGGCAATACCTAAGCAGGGGATTATCACAGTTGAAGTGACGTTGAAGAATGGAGGTGATTCTTCGAAGATAGGTTGGATGTCATCGTTGAATCAGCCTCAGGAGTGCTCTAAGAAATGGAAACAAAATAGTGGTAAGATTCAGTGGGGATTGATGTCGCCAATGCAATTGCATGTCGTCGATGGAACCGCCCCAGGAGGGATGGAAAGATCGAAAACTGTAGAGGGGCAAACGCTAGTAGAGGCTGTCGGGGTGAGAGCCGTGGGAGGCAGAGACAAAATCAGGTTTTCTTAAGCGTGGAGTGAGCGATGTGAGGAGTTAAAATGAAGATGGATGGTCGGTATTAAGATGGATGGAGAGGATTCGATGATCGACAGCATTACACCATAATTCTGTATTCTCTCACGAAATGACAATCGATTTTGATGTGTTTGCATGTCGGGTTTCCTACAATATGTATTGTTAACTGGCTATTGCAATGAAGCATGACTGTTCCACGTTGTATGACTCCCAACGACGTCAATAAGTATTCCAACCAAACGAGTTCCCTAGTAGTGATAGTCATGTCATGTATTCTTATTCGGTAGAATAAACTGAAGCGGTAGTTTGTTTTAGGCTTCCAAAAGATCGGAGATGAACCAAACACGATGCAGTCGATCACAGTGCAAAGCGTGATGGGTCAACTTGCCCAATCCGCACAGAAAGCACGGAGGCGTAAATCACAATCAGACCAAAATAAGATCTCTTATCCTATATGACCTTTGATGTATCTAACTAAGTGTAAGATTGCATTAAAGTATTCTCTGTGGTGCATGGTCAAACTTGGACAAGACATCTATATGCGTAGGAAATCTCTGGCATGGTTATGGTGAGATAGATGAGTCATCCGATAAGACATCGATATGTGTTGTCATTGGCACAATACTTCATGTCGACTACGCACAACCGGTGCCCCTAATCCATGGGGGTATCGGACGGCTGACATCCAATTAAGTAAGCTGGGTTAGGATATCCAAGGCGTATTTGTGCTGGCATAGAAACAAATAATTGGGTGAGCAGGCTACCTCAATGTCAAATAAATACTTTTAACTCCACCAAATCACTAATATTGAAGCATTGGTGCAAGCAATCCTTGAAATGCGAACAAGCTGCTCGATTATTTCCCATGAGAATGGTATCGTCAATGTAAACTAAGAGGCTCAAAAACACATCCTTTTGGTGGAAAGCATCCATGCGGAATTGCATAAAACCATACCGCCAAAGTGCACTGCTCAACTTTGTAAACCAATTGCGAGAGGCTTGTCACAGTCCATGAAGAGACTTGTGCAAACGACAGAAAATCCCATCATTGCTTGAGTAGAAACCCGGGGGTTGCATCATGTAGATTTTCTCATCTAAATCTCCATGAGGAATGCATTATTGACATCTATTTGGTGTAATTCACATCCTCGATCAATAGCAATAGAGAAGAAAGCATGGACAAACACCAAATGCATCTTCCATCGTTTGATGATGTCGTCAAACTTGTATTTAATATTGTAAACTCATTTGCAATCAATATGTGTCTTCCCGGGTGGCAGAGCTTCCAATGTCCAAGTATAATTTGCCTCCTCAAGTACCATGATTTCTTTAGTCATGGTGTTTCGCCATTCCTAACTCTTCAAAGCTTCTGCATAGATTTTGAGTTCGACGGCATAGTTAATTGCTTTTAGGAGCACTTAGTTCCCCTGAGAAAAATTAGCAATGACATTCACGAAGGTATTCCATGTACCTGAGGAGCTTTCAAAGAGTGGTGAGCTGGGGGTGGATATGCTAATCAGACATTATTTGTGACAATCTGATTTGCCTCAGCTCCCATAGGCCGCTTTGATGATGTCTTTGTATGGGTTGATTTGAGCCTTACAGAAGGTAGGTGAGATGAGTTGAATGCAGTGTCAACATCGAGAGTTCTTGCCCAAGCAATGCATTTGGAAGGGATGTGGCCTGATGTTCTATTGACAGCTGAGAAGACCATGTAGTTGTCCAGTATAGCGGGGTGTTTACTCATGTGACATGATCGGTCACCATCATTTATGCTGACATTCTCCTGGGTCGAGTTCACATGTTCGCTTGAGTTTGGAGTTGCAGGTTCCAGCAGCTCTAAGGTGCATGTGTTTTTAGCGATGTTTGTTGATTCTTTGTTGGGATTGGTTTTTGAACTTCCCCTCTGAGCTCTCCACCACCTTCCTCAGTGTGGCGCTCAAAACACATTCCGTGCATTAAAGGGGAATTCCCCTTCATGAAATGATACATCCTACGAAACAAGGAAAACATTTCATTCATGAACATAGAGTTTACATCTGTTCTTGTTATGTGGGTATCCAGTGAAAAATGCAAAGCTTTTAGACCCAAATTTATCCTTTATACAGGGATTATAGTGGACATAACAGAGCATCAAAACACCTTAACGTGGTCGTGTGAAAGTTTATGATTGACAAAATTTCATGAGGTGATTTTTCTCTCTAGATTAACCATGTTCGACTAATTAAGGCTCCACTTGGTTCGGCGGTGGCGGGTCGATCCGGCGGGTGGAAACGGAGTGTTCGAACCGGAGGGGGGAGGTGACTGCTCCAAACGGAGCATTTTGGGGAGTTTCTCAAGGCAGGCGGGTGGAAACGGAGCAAACGCCGCCGGAGGTTCATTTGTTTACCCTCCTTCTAGCGGCGTTTGCCCAAAACGGAGCAGCGAAACGCCCAAACAAATAGAGCCTAAATATGCAGTCCAGACACATTCTCCCCAAAAATAGATAAACAATGTTAGATGAAATCTTAAAATCGGAGCCATCTCTACAATATTTCTATGTTGTCGTTCGATTCTCCCATCTTGTTGTGGAGTGCCAGCACAACTAGATTCATGAAGGATAACATTGTCCCTATAAAATTCTTGAAGAGCTAATTCTAAACCATTATCATTGAAAATCTGTTTGACTTTTTTATTGAATTGTGCTGCCACAATTTGGAAAAAAAAATCCTTGAGGTATTTGTTGGCATTGTGTTTCCCTCTTATCAAGTAAACCGAGATTGCACAACTTTTATCATCCACAATGGATAGAAAGTAATGTGCACCACAAGAGGATGCAATTTTGTAAGGTCCCCATAAATCACAGTGAATAAGTTCGAAACAATTCATAGCATTATTGTGACTTAAGGAAAAGAGGAATGAGACTGTTTGGCTCGAAAACAAGCATCACATATTTCATTATTCCAAAATTAAAATAATGAACATTTGAAATAAACAAAAAGTGATGACTAGATTGATGCCCAAGTCTTCGATGTCAAATCGTGTATAACTCTGTCATTGTGGTTTGTATTGCTGAATGTATTGGAGTTGACCGGAAAAAATATATCGCACCCAAAAGATCACACATTCCAATCGGAATCCTCAAAGCACTATCTTCTATCACACAAAGTTCATAGTGAAAACAATTTGGCAATTTGTCCCAAAGATAAGTTGTCGGGTGGAAATTAAATTGCATGTTAAATTTGACACACATAAAACATTGGTTAAGATCATTTAGGGCTTAACATCACCCAACCCATCATTGTCACAGTTGTCTGGGCCCCATCGGGCAAAAATATCGGTAATGATGCAACCCACAGGGTTTCAACATTAAGCCTAGGCGCCCCAGTATGTGATTTGATGCTCCACTCTCTAAGATCCATAAGAAATTATCATGAACCTTACTAAACGTTTCTCTGTGTTATCACAATCCAAGAGACCCAATAATTATTGGATTGGTTCATCTAATAAACCGTAACTCCTTCGTGTAAGGCTTCGTTTGATTGAGCGGTGGCGGGAGGAGCAAGCGGGTCCAAACAGAGCTTTCGAGACGGAGCTTCGTTTGGTTAACCGCCGTCCGGTGGCGTTTGCTCCAAACACTGCCTGAAAACGCTAAACCAAATGAAGCCTAAGTGGGATGACCTTAGTATGAAAAGCTTGAGCCCAAGTATGTGATTTGATGCTATACTCGTGAATTTCTAGTCCTTCAGTCTAGGTTAGATATTCAAGAGGACAATATGATGATCGTATCTTGTTACCTGCATGGATTACACTATTTCATTGGGGATCAACTAGAGTTGCACAACTATATGCAATTTAGAAGAAGTTTCTAGTCTGACTCGTAGGGTGGAGTCTGAGTTTCGGTTTATTGATAGACCTCTCGCTAATTTCATCGTTAACCCCACTTTTAAGGACATAGATTTCCCTAGTGTTACCACCCGCATGAGTACTTTATCCCCGCTTATCTTCACTATAGCACTCCCTCCGGTCACAAAGCTTCTTCCCGAGCCCCAGCTTCAGGATGGAGAGCGTCTTGATTATCATCCTCTCATCACGACTAAGAGTGTGACTCCACTTGCCTCTATTGTATCACAACCTGTAGTCACCGAGTTTCTTCCTGAGCTTCTGCTCCAAGAAGAAGAACGTACTAGCAACCTATCACTCATCATAGATGACAGATTCAATCTCAGTATTTGTTAAGTCACCTAGTCTACTACAATTTCCTATCCTTGATCCTGAAGAATATTGTCTAATGATCACTTGTCATTCACACTAGAATCATCACCTTGTATTGACTTTGTCTTTTGTGACTGCACACTTAGTCCACTTCACTATCCTTTTAGGTGGTGTTTGGTTAGGCTTTTAGGTTGCGGTACGGCTGAAACACACCGAAATTTTGGGAAGTTGCGTTTGGCGCTACTTATTTTGAAAATGCTGGTTAATAACATCTGATGTTTACTGTATATTCACATCTGCAATTATTTTTTGCATTCAGCCGCAGAGGCCCCGCTTTTTCCTTCTCTCCCGAAACCCTATCGTGAGCGCAGCAATTTTCCGATCCCATCTCGCGAGCGGCGGCTTCTCCCGATCCCCTGTTCCCTGCCTGTGTCGGCGGAAAACCACCGCTCGATGTCCTCATCGTCGATCTCCCTGGTATGTGTCACTCCCTCTTTTCTTCGAAAAGCACAACCCGATCTTCCTCTCAGCGTTTTGGATTTCCGCAAGCTTGCGTCCCTGATTTTTTATTTCTCCTTTCTTTTTTCAGGTAGCATTGAGCCATTATTATCTCTTTTATGAGGTATCCTCCTTCCTGTAAAATCATTTTCATTCCATTCTTCCAACAGGAAATCAAAGCATCAGCTTACTGTTTTTATTCAATGAAATATAACCAGTTTATTGAGAGTCGACGTGAAATCAAAGCATCCATTTTGGGATCTAGGTTATCATCGCTGACATCTTTTGACAGAACAATCATTTTTTGAATAATCTCTTGCATATCTGGAAATAAACATTAACAGAACAATCATTAATAGCTATGATCATGCTCTCTACCAAAATGTGCAATTATGTTGGTTTGCTGCATTAGGATAACTTAAGTTTGCACTATGTGGATAGTAGATTTTGCAATCAAAGCTTCAATTCTCTCATGGCATACTCTCCGAACTCACTGATCTGGAGCCTGCAAGAATGGTTGGAGGCCTTTAATAAGGACGTTGTTAATAGCAAACCACATTATGCTATTAGCAAACCATGGTTATTAGCAACCCATCTATTTTGAAAATGATTATTAGCAAACTTTTTTGGTATTAGCAAACCATCCAAAAAAAACATTTCTAGCATTGTTGAAGCATTTTCAAACATTGTTAAGCAACATTATCCAAAAAATATATATATTGTTTAGAGTCCAAAAAATAAATTCTCCATAATGCCAACATTAAAACTCTTCTCCATTAAAAAATTGTTGAAAAACTTGCATAAAATTCATTCAAAGTTTTATCAAAATGAAGAAAATTGAAGTACTTAATATAAACCAGAACTATTAGTCCCTCTCAATATTCAAGACACAGTGCAGGCTAAAGTGTTTGGAGATTCTACATGTTGTTATCCCATGCAGATGTTATGATGCGGAATGTTGGAGGAAACCCTAAATCCTTGGCCATCACCATACTCCAGAGCAAGTGCCTTTCTTGGATTTAAGCTTCCTAATGGTGGAGTTTCTGGAGGAGGAAGGGGCAAAGGAAGGGGGTCAAAGGAAGGGAAGTCTACATTCAAGCACCCTACATCAGATCAGGTAAAAGCTAAACCCAGGTATGCCATTACCTAATCCAAGTCGCAAGCGGAGGTGGCACGGCGGCTTCGCGGCATAGGTGGCCTCAGTGGCGCGGTAAGCGGTGAGTAAGTCATGGTAGTCAGAGAGATGGAGAGGAACCAAGAGTCGGGAAGCGAGGGTTTGAGTACACGGATGGGAAATAGAGGGTTTGCTAATAGAATGATTTTAGGATTGAATTAATGGAGCTGAAAATCTTGAACCTGGTTTATTTTGGTTTGCTAATAACTAAAGGAGGTTTGCTAATAACAATGTCCATTAATAAACCGAAGAAGGATTCAATTATGAACAGTGCCTCCACATTCGCAGTAAGGTCATTAATTCATTTAAGTGAAAGTAATCTCTTTTCCGATTCACTAGCAATTCAACTTTTCATATAACTGGAAATTTTTGATAATCTCTTGCATTTATATACAAGTTTATTTTTTATAACTTCTATCTCAGTTTTCTTATTCTTGATGAATGTTAATCAAGATGAAGATATGTTCATGAAGCCTGTATCAAAACCCAAGAATGCTTTTAATTACTATTGTCTGATCCAATCCCTACGTGCAACTGGCGTGTATACCAGTATTGTGTGTTTATAAATGTGTATGTGTGTTTTGTTCATAAATATGTATGTGTGTTTATTAATGTGTATGTGTGTGTCCATAAAAAGAATAACTTGTTTTGTTTTCTAAGGATGGGAAAAACTAAAGATGGTGGCCGTTATGTGGGACACTAATGTCATGCTCTTATGTGATATATGTATTAAAAAGATAGAGTTTGAAAATCGACCTACCACACATTTTAATAAACAGGATTGGAGTAATGTTATGAAAAAAATTGAACAACAAACTAGAAAAAAATATGATAGTCCAACTTAAAAATGAATGGAATCATTTGAAGAATGAGTGGAAATTATGGACAAAGCTAAAACAGGGTGAGACTAGATTGGGTTGGAATGCATCACGCAATACTATAGACGTCTTAGATGAGTGGTGGGACGAAAGGTTGAAGGTATTCATTTATTAAAGTAAAATGATTTTTTATTATTATTTTTCAATGTGTAATTTTTAGGTTGTCACGGCGGCAAAGAACTTTCGGTATGCAGGAATTCCTCTAGAGTTAGAGAATAAACTGAACAAGATATTTAGTTCGGTCATCGCTACAGTACATCATGCTTGCACCCCTCACTCTAAGAGTCTTACCCCAAAGTCTATTGATGAAAAAACAATGTCAGAGGGAGGACATGATGATATTGAGGTTACTGGAGTTCCTCCTCCACCTGAGACCACAGCTACATCTGAAGCAAGCAAAATAAGGAAGGAAAGAAGAAAGCAGTTAGCCCGGTGTTAGAAGATTTGGTCAAGTCTTCTAAGACCATTAGTCGATGCATCCAGGAGCGACCCAAGAATTCTTCTTATTCTTTTAGCATTGGACAAACAC
Organism: Platanthera zijinensis; assembly: GCA_039513925.1. Taxonomy (NCBI): domain Eukaryota; kingdom Viridiplantae; phylum Streptophyta; class Magnoliopsida; order Asparagales; family Orchidaceae; genus Platanthera; species Platanthera zijinensis. The sequence continues at coordinate 152,559,012 of CM077094.1, read as the reverse complement.
TTGAAAATTTAGGCACATACTCTTAAGTGAAGTCTAGTGAGGACTTCTATGATTTTGCCATCACCTATTTGATGGACACAAATGTCTTTTTCATGAAGTAAACATTATTTTTTGTGTTGGTTGTTATATTATGGAAAAAATATATCATGTTGATATATTTTGTTGTTGGTAATTATTTTATATATACAAATTCAGTGACAAGGGTGAGGACATCTGGAGGATTAACACAGGAATTTCCAATCATTGTTGGCTTACATCAAGGTTCAGCTTTAAGCCCGTATCTCTTTACCCTTATCTTAGATGAGCTTACCGGACATATCCAACAAGCAATACTTTGGTGTTTGTTGTTTGCGGATGATATCGTTTTGGTTGATGAGACGTGCAAGGGTGTAAACGCAAAACTTGAATCTTGGCGGACACTTTAGAAAAGAAGGATTTTAGGTTGAGCAGGGCAAAGACAGAGTATATGGAGCTTAAATTTAGTAGTACAAGAAGGGCGGATGGCGTCGTTATTAAGTTGGGTGATCAAGATATTTCCCGCAGTGAATGTTTTAATTATCTTGGATCAATAATTCAAAAAGACGGAGGTATTGATAAAGATGTGACACATAGAATCCAAGCGGGCTGGTTGAAGTGGAGAGGCGCGTCAGGGATATTATGTGATCGTAAAGTACCATTAAAACTCAAGGGAAAGTTTTACTGTACTGCAATTAGACCAGCGATGCTCTATGGTTCTGAGTGTTGGGAAGTGAATTGTGTACATGAGCAAAAATGGGAGTTGCGGAGATGAGAATGCTTAGGTGGATGTGCGGACACACGAGACTGGATAAAATTAGGAATGAATGTATCAGTTTTAAGACAGGAGTAGCACCAATTGCAGAGAAGATGAGAGAAGCTCGACTAAGATGGTTTGGACACGTACAAAGGAGACCATTAGAGGCACCTGTTAGGTGTTGTGAGAGTCTAGTCACTAGGCATGTTAAACGAGGGAGAGGTAGACCAATAAAGACTTGGAATGAAACTATACGAAAAGATATAATGTACTTAGGCATTAGTGAGATTATGACAAAAGATAGGGCACAATGGCGACAAAGGATCCATATAGCCGACCCCACTATAGTCGGATAAAGGCTTGAGTGTTGTTGTTGTGGTAATTATTTTATGTGAGAAAAAAATTGCACTCAAAATTCCGTTTTATTTCCAAACAACTTTTCCAAAACTCCGTTTAAGAAACTCCATTCACCCAAACGGTTTTTTAACAAAACTCTGTTTTACAGAAACAACACTTTTCCTATCAGTAGCATTCCATCAGCAACAACCAAACCAAACAGAGCATAAGTCTAGTCTTACACACTGAAAATTATTGTCACCTCATATATCTGTTTAGGAAGATTGATGTTAGGAGGCTATTAAAGATTCCTAGAGTTTTCACTCCTAGTAGAAACACGTGTTTTAAAGGATTTCTCTGAAAAAATTTAAATGATAAATTTGGAGATCGTGCTTTTAGATCACCACTCTATCATTTGGATATAAGCAAACATGTAAAGTGTCATCCAAATATTAAAATTTTAAAAATATATCTCTGGAAAACTCTTTAGGTACGAATTGAAGTTACACTCGAGTTTTGTAGCGTTTATCACTCTAAGGCGGATGAACATACTAAGATTATTAATTGAACCTTGGGAAAGTTTCGCGAGAGTTTGACTAGGGAAAATCCAATTATGGGATCTCGCATTTCCACGTATTGAAATTGCATTTAATAATTCTAAAATTTGTGCAACCACTAAAATTCCATCTGAAATTGCTTTTGGTCTTTTTATATCATATAAGTGTCACCGTCTTTTTTCATCATTCTATGATCACATTGTCTTTGACGCTTGGTCTCATATTAATTATAAAAAGGGAAGTAGATAAAATATTTGCTAATGATTCACTAGCGATCTCTGAAAATTATAAACCTTTGATGGGTCGTTATCGCCAAGAGTATACTTTTCGAAGGGAATTGGGTTTTTTGCTTATCTCGGCAAGCGGCGATCTACTCCTAAAACGCACTATAAGCTACAACAGTGGAAGCCGGACTCACTCCAAGTTCAAAAACGACTCGCATCCCCGCAGATGTCACCCGACTTGGAGTCACTAAAAATGCCAACCACTGCCATTCTTTTCGAGTTCTTGACGGGGTCGAGCTCGTTCAACCTCGAGAGAATTGATGCATCCTTCATTGCACTTGGAGATCAGTCGTAGTGGCTATTTACCCTTGTTACTTTTTTGCATTTATATGTATTTCCTGCATGTTTATGTGTTTGAAGACGAATTATTGGATTGACATACCAGCAATACCATGAATAAAAAGGTCTGGTAATTTAGGATAGTTTAGGAGAAGAAGGCGGGCTCAAATTATTTAAGATAACAAATAAATTATAAAAGGAGAAATATATCAATTTTAAATAAGGAAAAGAAAAGATAAGGAAGTGTATTAAGAGAAAATAATGTGAATCCTGCTAAGGTGGGAAGTAAAAGAAAGAAATAATTTACCTCCCAATCAAAATTTCAAGATTTACCGTCTTAAAAAACCAACTTAAGGAGAAAGAGGAAGGAGGCAAAAATTCAGAGGAATGAAATTTCTTTTCGCTCCCTCTGACAAGCCCTAATTGTGGCTTCCCCTTTGTTGATCGTTGTTGACATCCCTGCCAAAGCCGCCAAAATTCAGAGGAACAAAATTTCTTTTTGCTCCCTCTGACAGACCCTAATCACGCCTTCCCCTGTGCTGATCATTGTTGACGCCCCTGCCAAAGCCGCCACCTCCAGCCCTAGTCGCTCGCGCCTTTCAGTCACTCTCATCATCGACCACCGCCAATGCCTCTACTAAGGGTCTACCACCTCCATCCTCATGTCGACACCCAGAACTCTCGACGACTTCCTACCTGGCATTCCCTGTTGCAGGTTCCATCATCTTCCTCGATTCCTACTTCCTGTGCAAAGCTCGGGTCCCTGTCGACGTCAACGCCCTCTCCAGAGATCCAACCAACTGGCTCGACTCCTCCCAGGATCGACTCGTTTCGCTCAATCTTGCTCCCAACCAACGAATCAAACGGAGTGGATCAACTCTTACTGTGCTGGGTGAAATCCGAAAGTCATTGTTTAAAATCATTCCTATATTTTTATTAGTTCTCTTAAATAAATTTGAGCTTGCCCAAGTCTCCTCAATTATTCGCAATTATCATTAATTTCCATAAATTATTGCATGCATTTCTCTCTATTGAATCGAAGAACCGTAATAGGAGTCAAGTCGTACGCACTCGGGATTCCCACTCTCGAGTTTGATTAATAGTTTTTAATCATAATCTGCTCTGAAATTCAAAATGTAATGAATTTTGAAGCGGAACTCCGCCGTCGCATTGATTTTGGAATTGGATTTACATCAAAAAAGTATATTGACTTTCAATTTTGTATTTTTTCCATTTAATGAAAAATTTTTGGCAAAAACATATGAATTATCACAAGCATTACAAAAAAACAATCAATGTATGAAATTGTTATTCAATTTGAGAAATATTGAATTTGAATGGGAGTCATTTGTAATTAAAGCAGGGGCAGCCCTAGGTGGCAGTATACCCAGGCTGTCGGGCACGTGCCCGGATCAGATTATTGGAAAAGAAATTAAAGCATAGCGTTGTTGTCCATCTAATCTAGTTAAAAAGTTGTTTTTTCCTGTAAATGGTAGTAAAAAGCTCGCTAAATGACTGTTATAAAAAGCTATTTTTTCTGAAATTCTGCCCTTCCTCCTACAGTCCTACTCTTCTCTTTTCATTTTTGAAATCATGCCCTCCCTCTCAATCGTCGACACAGGTATGAGGTAACTCCTCTTTTTCTTCTCTTTTCAACTTTCTGATTTCAGATCTACAGGGTCACTTATCTCTCAGTCATCGGCACAGCTAGCTGCTCGTCACCTCTTCTTCTATTCATTTTTCTTATTTTAGATCAACATGACCACTCCCTTTCAGCCGTCGGAACAGATTTCACTTTTTTCCCGAGTCTTCCTACTGTTGTCTGTTCTTCTTTTCCTTCTTGTTCCATCTTTTTATTTTCTTAATTTTGGTTCTTTTTTTTCTATAAGGTGACCCCTCTTTTTATAGAATATGATAAAGTTTATAAAACGAAAACAAGTTTATAATCATTTATTTGCCTCATTTTTTTCTCCGTTATCAGATTTGAAGAACTTAAAAAACCCTATGATGAGATTTTTTTGCTACTTGTGTGCAGCTCTGTTGATCTTTTTATTTGGTACCTATCATGTTATTCTTGATTTATTTGTAAAAGCTTCTTTTTGCATGTGACTTCAATAGAACTTTCAGTTAATTTTTTAGTGTTTGATGGGCACTCGACTTTTCTCTTTGCAAGATACGACTTGGCCGAAGTTTTACTTTTTTTCTCCTACCTCTAAAAGGGTGATGTGGGGTTCAAACCTGTTATTAGAATTATAAACAATAATATTTTTGAATTTTTGAATTAAAAAATTAACAAATATCTTAATCTTTACTGTGTGCCCAGGTTTGAAGAACATCCTGGGTCCACCGCTAACTTAAAGCAACTACTTTTTGTTGTAAAGATATTATTGAAGTTTCTAATATTAAAAGTGATGTAGTGGTAGGTCGACTCAGGGTGGACTCACTAAATGCAACTCTATATGCGAAGAAGTGTAATGTCAATGCAGAAAGTAAGCCGCTCAAAATTACAACTGTAATTAATTATATTAAAAATTAACAGGGGCAAAAATGTTCACAAATTTTAATTAAAGAAAACAAGTTTAAATTCATCAAATGATAGAGGCACAATTATTTTAAGCACGCGTGAAATAAACCTTGCAAATCATACGATCGCAAATACTAATAGCATACAAAATAAACATCCACTATAGGTAGGGTGCCAAAATAAAATAAAAAACTGGAACTACAACTTGCGCGTGCAAGAGGCGGCAATAACGGTTGTTTGCAGACATCCAAGGTCGTAGCAAGTGGGAAAGGCGTCAGAAGTGGAGTTCTGAACTGGTCGTGGCTTGGGTGGGGCTGTGGAAGGAAGGCTTGGGCAAATGATGGATTGATTTTCAACTATGGGTTGAAGAGGGAGGTGGTACGTGTAGTTGAAGTAGTGGCAGTAAATGAATAGCCATGTACAGCAGGAAAAAAACAATGTCAGTGTGTTGGGAATAGGGGAGACAAACAGGTGCGGGGAGGGTGACGATATTTTAGTCGCCAGAATGTAGGGGTTGGAAGGAGGGAGGGGAAGCGTCGACGGGATGCCGGACGTGGCTATTTGAAGAGGGACCCGACGGTGTACTGTTGGGGGAGGCGTCGTTGACGGTTGTTTGAGAGACGAATAGGGCAGACGGTTGTCGACAGAAGGGGTAACTCGCGTGGAAGAGTGAAACCGTGGAACCTGAGGCTTCGGGAAAGGAATACAAGCAGATGGAGAAGTCAGAGGGGGATTTTTCCTTGGAGTCGCACCAAGGAGATTTTTCGGCGTCGCACCGGGATGAGGGGAGACCGACAGTTGTCCAGTAACTACAACAAGCCTTCGATCCCTGCAATGAACCGTTGCATGCGTATTTATAAACCTAAAACAACTTGGAGCACTCGAATCGGCCGGCTCATATTGTTCGGGCTGATCGGGCGTCAAATACAACTAAAAACATACAAAGTAATATATAAAATTGACACGAATCTATCGTCTGAAAGCAACCACGGACTCTGATCGTACAATAGGATAGAAGATCACCCCCTCCTGGGGGAATACACGTGTCAAAAGTTGCGCGCCATCAGATAGCAAGTTCATTCAAGCAGGAAAATTAAGAAGAAATGTAAGACATTATAAATTATCATTACTATTGAGTTGATATATTCAATACAGTAATTGATTGGAAAATGCATGTGTGAGCTGAATGATCATTTTGACGAAGTAAACATGCATTGGGCTGCTTCTTTATGTTTCTTGACCCAACTAATCAATTTGTTTCTTTTGATAAGAAAAAATTGATTCGTCATGCAGAGCCTTATATATCCTTATGATTTTGGTCCATTAGATTTGATGTTGCTTGAAGGACAGCATGATATGTACATTTTTGATATGTGATCAACTAACACATTTTCTTATGTTGAAGGACTTGATTGACTTGTTCAGAAAATTATGGAGCTAAAAAACATGATCATTTTCAGTTGGTTTATCGATTTCTGAAATTAGCATGTCTTTTACCTGTTGCAACTGCTACTGTTGAGAGAATGGTCTCGACAATTAAGATAATAAAGAATCGTTTGCGGAACACCATTAGCAATGAGACAACATTAGCAATGAGATGATTGAATGAACGATTGCTTAATCACTTTTATCGAGAAGGATATTGTGAAAACCATTAGCAATGAGACAACATTGCCCCCTTCCAAAATGTCCCAACGGAAAGTAGTTTGGTAATTAGTATACTTTGATCATTAATATTTTCCTAAATTTTTGTAATGGTTAAAATTTTTATTTATTGCAATGATTTTTCTTGGTGCCAGACACGAACTAAAATCTTAGTTTCGCCACTAAGCAAAACATATACATTAAAAATGATTTGTTTAGATTAAAATAATATGAAAACTTTTCAAATGATAACATGCATGCATTATTTAGTCATAATAATATCATACGAGAGATCATTTTTAGAAGATTTTTTATGCGGATTATTAGTTAGTCATGTTCAATATTCGGATGGGTAAATCGAAATGGTACCGAAAACTTCGGATTGGTAAAAAATCGGTTCGGCCCAAGTATTTTGGGGCGATTTGTCTGTTTTGTTATTTTTTTATGCTCACGCCTACACAACTCTAAACTCATGTTTAATGATATTTTTTTAGGCCTACCACCAAACCTTATATATTCATTTTTCTCATATCACGTGTTGCTACATGTATCTCTCATCCCACCATTTTTTTATTTGCGACCATCAATTGTGAATAATTTTGATTGTGCACGATAAAATGATCTTGCACTATAATTTTGATCTCACGCAATCATGATGATGGTGCGAGATCAAAAATATTTGTCCATGGTCCAAAGTGATTAATTCGATTTATTTAATCTTGTCGTATTTTTGTGTGGCATCGGGAATATTTTAGAGAAATATTAAGGTCATATCATTTATGGTTAGGTGTAATATCAAAATAAAATATAAAGATTTTATTCATGTGTTTTAGTTTTATTCGGAAAAACAACGAGGTGGCCTCCGCCCCTATATCCTATTTTGCGATCATGTCCTGTTTTTTCATGCCACCAAAGATACTCACTAGACCGTTGTCGATATATACCGAAGGATGTTTTGCCACAGCTTGTCAATTGATCCCCCATCAACCTCCAATCGAAATGTGGACACAAGTACGCAATACCTGAAGCCCCCATCATTTGCCCACTTTGGTTGCTAAATACATCTTCCATCGTTGAAGGCATATGTGCCACCAAGGGAGCTCTCCCCTCCAAGAGAACTCTTGTCGATTGTTGAATCCCCCATCATCTTCATACTGGAATGTGGAAGCAGTCAAAGTCGGTCCCATATCTTGCGGAGCCCACCGTCTTAGATGGACAAAACTTAAAACAATCCAGGCATTGGATCAAAGAGATCACACCATTTATAGATTGTCGGGTCATTATATATATATATATATATATATATATATATATATATATATATGTATGTATGTATATAGATATATATATATATATATGTATGTATATATAATATATGTATGTATGTATATATATATATATGTATGTATATGTATGTATGTATATATATGTATGTATGTATATGTATGTATATATATACACGAGCATCTGCGCACGGGCTACGTTCGTGCTCGATGCTCTCGGGCGGGCTTCGGCCACATCCAGGCAGGCTTCGCCCGTGCTTGATGCTCCGGGAGGCCTTCGGCCGCATAGAAGCGGGTTTCGCCCGCTTCCACGCAAGCCACTAGCTCGGCGTCGCACCCGCCATTCGCGGCCCCCGGAGCGCGCATGCAAAATAAAACAACAAAGTGCTTCTATGCGGCCGAAGGCCACCCGGAGCATCAAGCACGGGCGAAGCCCGTGCGCAGGCGCGCGAAGCCAGTGCGCAGGCGCGCGAAGCCCGTGCGCAGGCGCGCGAAGCCCGTGCGCAGGCGGACGAAGCCCGCCTAGATGCAGTCGAAGGCCGCTCGAGAGCATCGATCACGGGCGTAGCCCATGCGAAGATGCTCATATATATATATATATATATATATATATATATATATATATATATATATATATATACACACACACAAAAAAAATTACAAAAACTTCCTCTGGAAGATAACATAATTACAGCTTGCACCCCTCTTATTTTGGAAATTACAAAAATCTCCCCTCAATGTTACCAAATATAACTTTCACCTCCCCTGAAGCTTACATTTCAGAACATTCATGCAAAAAATCCCCCCTGGAAAATACAATCTGAGAGGGGTATTTTTGTGCATGGATGTTATGAAATGTGTATTTCATGGGAGGTAAATGTTATGTTTTGTAACATTGAGGGGAGGTTTTTGTAATTTCAATAATAAGAGAGGTGCAGTCTATAATTTTTCAAACTTAGAGGGGAGGTCCCGGTAAACGCCCCTATATATATATATATATATATATATATATATATATATATATATATATATATATATATATACGAGTGACAGGCACGGGCCTCCGGCCCTCGTGCCCCGCGCGACATTATCCGGGCAATGGCGGCGGACTTCGCCGGCCCCCGACGTTTTTTACTCATGTATTTTTTAAATTTAAAATAATATATATATAATTTATGTTAATTATTTTTTTAACTAAACACATATTTTTTTATTATTATTATTATAAAATATTAAAAATTAATATATTCGCAGATCTAACTATATTGATCCAACGGTGGAGATTGATTCAATGTCTTATTTACCTTGTCACCATACTTCTTTTTAATAGAGTATAGATGATGGGGTTCCCCTGAACTGGTTTAAGAAAAGATGAAGGTTCCCAGCATCCACAATGAGGATTCATTAATAATAATAATAATGATAATGAACTTTGGGCGCCGGAACAGTAAATTGATTTACGGGAGGAGGAGAGGACGGCGAAACGTAATAATTATTATTATTATAAAAATGATAATGAACTTTGGGCGCCGGAACAGTAAATTGATTTACGGGAGGAGGAGCGGGCGGCGGAACAGGAGGATTTCTCAATGCGTTCATGGGCGGCAGAGGGCGACGCATGTTGGAGACGCCGACGAAGGCCACCGTTCTGGGTGGTGGATATGGAGTTAACGGCGAGGAACCAGAACGCCGCCCGGGATAGCGGGGCGCCGGGCCGCCTCCGCCCTACCCACGCAGGGGTCATCGGCGTCCGGCGACCCCGTCTTCCCTACCGAACTACAAACATCGTCGGTGGCTTCCTAGGCGGAGAACAGGAGGCGAAATTTTTTTAAATGCCATCACGCTTCTGCAACTCGTACCGGCTTGGCGGCCCCGCCAGAGTGGAAGCTGTTGTTGGTAGATTTTGCCGAGATGGCGGCGACTAGTCCGACACGGGGTTTGCCGGAGAGGAGGACCACCACGCCGACCCCAACGTCCAGACCGTCGACGGCATTACCCCCCTTGACATCCTCCGCCGCCTCTCCTCCGACTCTGTTCAAAGGCGCAGGCTCAATTTTTAAAAAAAAAAAAGAGACCATCACGCACGCAACGGACAACCTGCACTGTAGAAGGGGTAAATATCTTTATATGGATAGATAGATTGATATCTTTATTATTATATAAGCAAACACCAAATGATGCTTGGTTTAACATTTTATGGTCTAAAATATCCTCGAAAATCAGATTTTTTAAGCTCTCATTTAAGGCTTTTTGTTCTTTTTCTCATTCTCTTGCCAACTTTTTGGGTTTCTTTGGACATTCCGCCTCCTCCCACCAGCAAAGAGGAAAAAGACAAATTGTATACCATCGGTCAACTCCTCGTGTCACCTCCTCCCGCCATCTTTTTCAATCCTACCGCCTCTCCTCGCACGTCTCTCAGTTCCTCGACTGCCGCCCCCACCGAAAGCACAGAAGTCCCCTCCCACGTCTCCGGTCGAAAGCACCTTTATACCTCTTCGACGATGCCTCAACACTCATCCTCCATCGCTATACTGAAGCCTCAGCCCTCAAGCCTCCTGGAGCCTCCTGGACTAAGTGATGGGGAACGGGCCCCGTCCGTTGATCGTATTGCCGATCCGACTCCGTGGTTGCGTCCGGAGGGTCGCCGCGAGTCGAAATGATATATTAGTTTATATATTTTGAGTATATTTAAGGGTTTGATGCAGCCCCCATCCGGGCAAATCTAGACCATTGGATGCGATGAATTTTATTATAAATAAGAGATTAGGGCTGCAGCAATGGGATCGAGATTTTGGGAAAGAAAAGGTCGCCGGTCGCTTCTCCCGTGCCCTTCGGTCACACCGCCGGTGCCGACGCCTGTAGCTCCCCTTGGTGCCGACGCCAAGGGTCTCCTCCGCCTTCATCTCCATCAACCCTCCTTGGTGCCGATTCCAAGGAAGCGTGTATCTCCAGCCTCCACAACAGCAGATCCAGCCTCCTCCTCCAGTTCTGCGAACCAGAGCCCGTCGCCGCTCCTTCCTGAAGCCGCCTCCGTCTCTAGTTTTGCGAACCAGAGCCGCCGGCCGCTCCCTGCTCCCGCAGCCACCAACCCCCACCTCTGACAGCCGCCTGCAACCCTACAGTCCCCTGCCGCCCAGCCATCTGCATGCAGCAACCCCCCCCCCCATCAAGATTTTGCTGCTCGAAGTTTCAGCTCTCTCATTTCATGGTAAATTCAGAAATTGTCGGCACTTTGCCCCTATTGTCGTTGTGTTTTCTTTTAATATATATGTGATTGGGACTGTTATATAGTTCCTTGCTACCATTTTCTCGTTTCTTTTGGTGGGGGATTTGGAAACCCTAACCCTAGTGTTTCTCACCCTACATCAAATTGGTATCAGAGGGAGGTGAAAAGTTTTCTCAAACTTTTCAATCCTTCTCCTGTTCTCGAAAATCTTACATACACCCACAACGCTCTCCTATTATTATGATTCTGATAATTCCGAGGATTATGATTCCTATGCTCCCCCCTTCCCTCCACTCAAATATCAATTCCTCGCGTGCTACTTATTATTTGCAAAAATCATCATATGTCCCCTCCATTGCATACCCCTCCTATGAATCGAGGCGAGTCTCTCGTCAAGCCTACGATTCATATTCCCCTTCTTCCACCACTTATTCCCATGAATCGAGGCGAGTCCCCTCCCATGTCTACGATTCATATTCTCCGTCATCTACTACATATACTTCAGTCTGTCATTCCTCCTACTCGTATGATCTTCCGCCACCTTCCCCAAGAAAGAGACATTGGGTTGCGCTTGAAAGAAACAAGCAAGCTAGAGTGGAAGAGAGTAAGCAGAGGAGGGAAAGGGAAGAGAAAGAAGATGCCATTTGGGCAGGTTATGTGAAGAATTGGCGTGATTGGGGCCCAGGTGATACTGAGACACATATCGATATATCTTTTTTCACACCGCCGATCAATATGATCATTTGCAGTGCAGGATTAGAGAGCGCTGCCCCCTTACCAGTTGCTACAGTTTTCCGTCATATTCTGAGATTGAGGCTGCCGCCCAAGCCTCCCAAAGACAGTGATTACATTAATTGCATCATCGCGAGACCAGCATCTGGGATTGGAAGCTTTTATCTGATGATTGGTGACAGTGGGAAACAGTGCAGACCACCTGCAAAGCCTCCTTGGAAGCCCTAAAGATTTGAGAGCAAATCTTCTCCAACAAGGGGAAAATGATGGGGAACGGGCCCCGCCCGTTGATCGTATTGCCGATCCGACTCCGCGATTGCGTCCGGAGGGTCTCCGCGAGTCGAAATGATATATTAGTTTATATATTTTGAGTATATTTAAGGGTTTGATGTAGCCCCCATCCGGGCAAATCTGGACCATTGGATGCGATGAAGTTTATTATAAATAAGAGATTAGGGCTGCAGCAATGGGATCGAGATTTTGGGAAAGAAAAGGCCGACGGTCGCTTCTCCCGTGCCCTTCGGTCACGCCGCCGGTGCCGACGCCTGCAGCTCCCCTTGGTGCCGACGCCAAGGGTCTCCTCCGCCTTCATCTCCATCAGCCCTCCTTAGTGCCGATTCCAAGGAAGCTTATATCTCCAGCCTCCACAACAGCAGATCCAGCCTCCTCCTCAAGTTCTGCGAACCAGAGCCCGCTGCCGCTCCTTCCTGAAGCCGCCACCATCTCCAGTTTTGCGAACCAGAGCCGCCGGCCGCTCCCTGCTCCCGCAGCCACCAACCCCCACCTCCGACAGCCGCATGCAGCCCTGCAATCCCCTGCCGCCCAGCCATCTGCACGCAGCAACCCCCCCCCCCCATCAAGATTTTGCTGCTCGAAGTTTAAGCTCTCTCATTTCATGGTAAATTCAGAAATTGTCGGCACTTTGCCCCTATTGTCGTTGTGTTTTCTTTTAATATATATGTGATTGGGACTGTTATATAGTTCCTTGCTACCATTTTCTCGTTTCTTTTGGCGGGGGATTTGGAAACCCTAACCCTAGTGTTTCTCACCCTACATCACTAAGCCTCGCCAGCTCCTCCTCAACAGCCTCTCCACCGTTATTGCGAGCTCCTCCTCTCTTCACGGTACCATTCCGCGTTCTCTGATTTTTTTCACATCTCCTCCTCAACAGCTTCTCCTCCCACGTCTCCTCACTTCTCTGATTTTTTCAACAGCTTCTCCTCCTCGCCAGATTAATCCAAGCCTCCTCGAGAGAGCCTCCTGAACAGAGCCTCCTCTTTGTATCGTTGCTCCTCTCTTCGTTGTACCATTCTGCGTTTGCTATTCAGATTACCTATATTTACTCTTTTGTGCATTTTGCTCTAATGTTCAGTTCTCGGTTTCCAGTTCTCAATTTTCCCCTCTCCAATTTTTTTCCTCTAATTTTTCCAACAAGTCTTTCAATTGTTTGATCTCTTACCTATTCTCGAGTTTTTGCTCTCAAGAGAAGAATGTAGCTACTGTTGCACATCTGCAAATTTTTTAACTACTTAGTTACTGAACACCATATATGAATGTGCAGTAGATTTTTTCAGTTGTTCAATCTCTTACCTATTCTCGAGTTTTTGCTCTCAAGAGAAGAATGTAGCCATTGTTGCACATTTGCAAATTTTTCAGCTACTTTTTACTGAACACCATAATATATGAATGTGCAGTAGATTATATGAATGTGCAGTATTTTTTTCAGCTACTTTCTAGAACCTATTTGGGTGCTGGGATTTCCAAACATCAGTTTCACATTTGGCATTTGTATGTTATAAAATTCCCTATTCAAACCATGTTACTATTTGGCATGCGCTCAGTGGTAGGAGAATAATAAACATGTGAGTTGATGATTCCCCACCTTATTAGATATTACAAAAAGTACATGTTTGCACTCTAATTTCGTGTATTAGTTCCTCCATGAAGTGTTTAACAATTCTTTATAAAATAGTGTTTCATTATGCTCAAGTGCGTATGTGATAAGTTTCTTTCATTTCATCACCATTGTTGTTTGCTTCCAATCATTTACACTTTGAAGGAGTAAAAGAGATTATGTTGATTGTCACATGTTTCAATGAGTTTGCGCTTTGCTCCCCATTGCTGTCGTGATGAAGGCAAGTAGGGCTGACATATGACCTTTATATTTTTCTTTTCCTGGGATTCCATGTTTCCCAACTTCTTTCGTCTTTGTTTTGAAGTTTTAAATCAAGTCATTGAGCTCGTTGAAATTTTTTGTGTTGGTTGTCCTCTTTATCTTCAAAAAATAAAACTAATGATGTTGCCACATCTGATTTTTCGTAAATTTGTAAAGCAAAAAATAAAATTAAGGATGCCTCACACAACAATCATTCATTCATGTTTTTACTAAGAGTAAGAGTAGTCAACATTCAATAACTTAGTGAATGTGCCCACGACCGATGTCGCCGCCCACGACCGATGTCGCCGCCCACGACCGATGTCGCCGCCCACGACCGATGTCTCCACCCACGACCAATGTTGCCGCCCACGACCGATGTCGCCCCCCACAACCGGTGTCGCCCCCAACGACCGATGTCGTCCGCCCCTGACCAATGTCGCCGCCCCCGACCAATGTCGCCGCCCCCGACCAATGCCGCCGCCCCCGACCAATGTCCCCCCCCCCACGAGAAATGTCGCCCTCATTACAATTGTCGCCCCCATGACCAATGTCGCCTCCACGACAAATGTCGTCACACGACAAAAGTCCCCCGTGTACAATTGTTTGTGTGTGTATATATATACGAGTGACGGTGCACGGGGGTCCCATATCCTGCGAAGCCCATCGTCCTAGATAGACAAAACTTAAAACAATACAGGCATCAGATCAAAGAGATCACACCATTTATAGATTGTCGGGTCATTATAAATATATATATATATATAGGCGCGGAATCAAATAGGAAGAAAACCCTGTGTGAAGATGCGAAAAAAACTCGCTCGTCGTCCGATTGCATCCCGCCTCCGCTGCATCACATGACTAGCTGCATCACACTGCCACCGCCGGCGGCTGCGGGCTCGCCGGAAACCGGCCGCCCGGGGTTCGTCAGCAGTCACGCCGACGAACCCCGGGCGACCGGTGACCGGCGAGCCCACAGCCGACGGCTGGCCATGTGATGCAGCGGTGGCGCCGGCGGCGGTGGGCTCGCCGGCCACCGGCCGGCCGGAGTTCGTTGGTCGGCCGGTGGCTGGCGAGCCCACCGCCGCTGCATATGTATATCTTCGCACAGGATCCCGCCCATATATATATATATATATATACATATATATATATATACGAGTGACAGTGCACGGAAGGCCCCGTGCCCCACGCGATAGTACCCCGTCACGACAATACTCCTGCTTCACCCGCACTGAAAGCGGGTTGCACCCACGTGAGAGCGGGTTGTGCCCGCTTGAAAGTGACAGTGCACAGGGGGCGGGCGGCAATCATTTAACAAACACTGCGGCGAACTATCCCCACATGTGCATTGGGGCTCCTTAACCACAAAAGAAAGTTGTTCTTAACTCCCCCGGTTGTCTCTATTTAACTTTTTCAAATGCCCTAAAATCCATTGTATAGATTAATGATTTGGCAATAAAAATAAATCAAACTACATATTCATGCTAAATGTACAAAAACCTCATGGAGTTAATGCTTTCAAAATTTGGTGGTACAATTTCACTCAATTAACAACTCTGATTAACGATATCATTAAAACTAATATGTAGTATGGCAATAGATAAGAACTACTATGTGAGACAAATATTAATTGGACATTCAATAAAATAATAATGCAGAACTCCATAAAGAATTAGAAATATTACCCAAAATTTCAAGCAGAAGAACAGTACATTTATCAAGCAGAAGAACAATGCATTTAAGTACTCAAAGAAGCAATTGTAAGTTAAAATTATGGATATAGAAATACATGTGTAAAGAGTACCTAAGAAGAAACTTGGATAAACCCAAATTTGATGTAGCACATAGAACTGGCTTCCTTTGTTAAGCCACAGTCCTGCAGTAAACAGTATACAAACCAAAAAGTAAAACCGGTCCAAACAAATTAAAGAAATCCCTAATCAATACCCTGATAGCATGAACCTCAGTCTGAATGCAGGAAAGTGTAAGAAAAAATAGCTCAGGAAAATGATCAGATTGCAGGGCAATACAGTTAAGAGATTAGAAATCACAGCTCTTTACATTACTAAGGAGAAGATGGAGTGCAGGGAGGGGAAGATGGGGCGCAGGGAGGGGAAGACTGAATACTAAGGAGAAGATGGAGTGCAGGGAGGGGAGGATGGAGCGCAGGGAGGGAAAGACTGAATTTACATTGTCTTCTTCACGAACTGGAACTCTGAAGCAAAAAAATGAAATCTTGGGAGACTTACACTTGAAGGAAAGGGTGTTGGGGTAGCTGCCAGGGAAATACAATTCGTCAAACGACCTTAGAAGGAAGTACAGGCTGGGGAAAACTGAGCTAATGTGCATGCCCTAATAATGTCTTTGAGGTAAACGAATGTACCTGGGTAGATTGACCGATGATGCCCTGGATTCTGTAGAGGATGACAATGCCCACGCAAACTTTCGCAGGGCAGCAGCGACCCCCTGGAGCGGAGCTCGTCGAGGAGGAGTTGGGACTCGCCGGTCACTGTGACTCGATCAAAAAAAGTATCGTGTGATTTGGAGCTGCGATCAGGCTATCCGACGTGAATGCTGCGTGGCCTGTGATCGGTGGGAAGAAAGATATAGGGCACCACAGGAAGAGGAAGAGGGAGGGGAGAGCAACAGCGGTAATGTCGGGATCTCCGCGAAGAGGAAAATCGCGGAGGAGCGTCGAAGAGGAGCGGCGTCGGCTTTCTGTAGGAGGCGGACCGGGAGCAATTCCTTCGAAGGAGGCGCGGTGGATGGGGAGAATGAGATCGGCGATGGCAGCTCTGGGTGAGGATTCCAAGCGGTGCCTCGGGCACGGGAGGAGAGAGCAAAAGCGAGAGTGAGACGTTGTGGGTTCAGAAGCTGATAGAGACTAGGGAGGTAATTGGGAGGTATGCTTGAGGAATTTGTGAGATTGGTTATTCGCAGTTCACTCATTCCTTTGAGCTGAAAAATCAAGATGTCGGATCAGTGTCAAGCAAATTGCATTATTTTTTGAGTGTTACAAGTAGTAGAATGCTCAAGGGTGACAGATTACCAGTCCATGCCAGAAAAATATGAAAGAGAAATCTTCAAGTCCCAAAGAAAGAGTCTTCAGAGGGGAAGAAGGAGATCTTTGAAGGCCAAGAGAAATCTTTGAGATGCCTTCGAAGGAGATCTTTAAAGGCAAAGGAGATCTTCCTAGGCCGAAGCAGATTTTTGAGTCCAAAAAGAGATATTTGGAGGATTCTTTAAACGTCGAAGGAGAACTCCGAAGGCTCTTCGAAAGAGCTCTCTCTGACGCTAAAAACAGTATATTTCCAAATGAGGACTCTAGATATTTGGAGGATAATTTTTCACTCAGACAGTTTGGGCAATTTGGGTAGGACTAGCGGCGACAGCGGTGAATGCGAACAATCTCGCAATCTTTACATACACAGGATGCAAAAAAAGGTAAATTGTAGCGCACTCAGAGAGTAGAAGTGTTATGAGCACGAGTGAGAGTGAAAGTGTTGTGAGTGTGATGTGAGCGGGAAGACGTTGTGAGTGCGCCGTGAGTGCGGAGGCGGTGAGAGCGCGAAAGAGCTGTGAGCGCGGAGGCACCGTGAGCGCGGAGGCGTTGTGAGAACGTTGTGAGCGCGGAGGCACTGTATGCGCGTCGTGAGTGCGGAGGTGTTGTGAGTGTGTCGTGAGTGTGGAGGTGATGTGAGAGCGGAGGCGTTATGAGCACGGAGGCATTATGAGCGCATTGTGAGCGCGGAGGCGTTGTGAGCGCACCGTGAGCTCATAGGCACTGTGAGCGCGGAGGCATTATGGGCACGAGAGTGTGTTAGACATGGTGACGAATGCACAACAGTAAGCACCGAGAACTACACCCAGGGAAGGGGGCGGGACGAGCGATAATTGGGGGAGCCATATCTAAATGTTGACCGGATCAGCGCCCAATCTGGGCATTGACTTTGTTTGCGCCCATTTATCCATGCGATAATTGTCGCACGTCATATGTGGCAATTGCCATGCAGGTGGAGAGACAATTGTCGCACAACAATTAACGTGCGATAGTGCCGGATAGCACTATGTTGCGAGGCATTTTGTGGCTTGCGCACAGCGCTCACGCATTGATGCATGCAGTATCGCCAGCGGCGCTTACGAGCATGTATGGTGCTTGTGTGCAATGCAAGTGTTGCGCACTACGTGCATGGTGCTTGGGTGTACTGTGGAGCGTAGCTTGCTCGCATGGGAGCACCGACATTCCAACATCCAATTGGGAGACAAATCAGACTCAAAATTGTGCGTCAATGAGCCCGATGGAATTGTATCAGCGAGTCGAGCGAGGCCGCGACAAACAAATTATGGTTCGGTTGAACTGTTTTTGGGGAACCTCATCTAATCCCCCCCCCCCATTTCGGAGGTCACTTTTTCTTGAAAATGAGCTCGGAATTTCTTCCCGACGATTTTATATCTTGGATCCACGAGTTTGTTTGAACAAATTGCCCTACTTTTTGCGGTTGTGTGTTGCATTTTAACGTGCATGTAGTCTTCTTCTGTCTTCGACATTTGTTAGTGGATTTTTATTGTCTATGCACATCGCTTTGTATGATGGCTCGTTGTTGCTTTTTATTCAGCTTGTTGTGCTAGTGTTGCCTACGAGGGGTAGCTCCTTATGATGATGATGATGACGGAGGCTAGTACCGGTTGGGGGCACTTCCCTTAAAACATCGTGAGTGTGGGCAAGCTTATCTGTGGTATTTTGGCAATTGCGGGTATCTGCTTGTTGTGCTGGTGAAGAGCTTTCCTGTTTGAAACAATAACATAGCCTTAACCGAGGAGCGAACCTACTATGACGGTGAATAACTTTCTTGTTTGATTTGATAGTTGCGATCGTAGAGCAAGCCTACAATGACAATGAAAAGCTTTTCGGTTCAAACCAATATTGTGGTCTTACCTGAGGAGCAGACCTATTAGGTGAATAGCTTACTCATTTGGACTGATTGTTGTAGTCGCAAAGCAGACCTACTATGACGGTGAAGTGCTTTCTCGTTTGAATAGATAGTTGCATTCAGGGTGCAGACCTACTATGATGGTGAAGAGATTTCTTGTTTGAACTGAATGTTATGGTCGCATAACAAACATACTATGATGGTGAAGAGCTTTCTTGTTCGAATCGATTGTTACGATCAGGTTGTGGACCTACTATAATAGTGAAGTGCTTTCTTGTTCAAACTGATAGATGTAGTCAGGGAGCGTATCCCCAATGGAAGTGAAGAACTTTCTCGTTTGAACCAATACCTACCGTGAGGAGGAAGTCCCTGGCAGTGGCACGAACCTACTATGACAGTGAAGAGATTTCTCGTTCGAATCGAAAGCTACGATCAGGGAGCGTACCTATTATGACGTCGAAGATCTCTCTCGTTTAAACTGATATGTGTTGGCAGAGAGCGGATTCCCTATGCCGATGAAGAGCTTTCTCATTTGAACCGAAGCCGACCGAGAGGGGGCAGGCCCTGAAAGTGGTGCGTACCTATTATGATGGTGAATAGTTTTCTCGTTCGAACTGATAGTTGCAGTCGCAAAGCTGGCCTACTATAGCAGTGAAGAGATTTCTTATTCGAACCAATAGATGCAATCAAGAAGCATGCCTACTATGATGGTGAAGAGCTTTCTAGTTCGAACCAATAGCTGCGGTTGCGGAGCTCAATCATGTTGAGACAAAATGATGTTAGAAGCAGTTACATTATAATTTGAATTAAAGCAGATACATACGCACAAGTGCATACTTGTGGCTTATTGTTCTAAGGAAAGTTCAAAACAAAAAAATAAAATATAGAAAAAAATGGGGTAGGCTTTCCTGCCTTATTCATAGTCCTTTTAGATTAGGCTTGTGTGAGGACCTTTGGCGGATCGATGTAGTGTGCAGCAGCTACGTTCCGGGGGATGTCTACGTTGAAGGCTTGAGTCGTGCCCTGTCTAAGTGTGCATGTTGCATATAGCATAATCAAGTTGCTTCCTAGTTGCCTCATATAACGCACACTCCTCTGGGGTGATAAACTTCATCGTTAGGTGTGATATGGAGGGTATGGCCTCTAATAATGCCTGGAGAGGACGATCGAAGATGGAATTTTATACGGAGTCGGACTCCACAATGAACTGGGCATCGTGTGTGACTTGCTTTAAAAACTAGCATAGGGTGACAAGTAGAGTGATGGTTCCTTATACAAGGATGGGGTTGTCGTTGAAGCTGTATACCAAACCCATTGATGGCTTGAGTTGTTCTTTCGGTATCATCATACTATGGAGGGCGGACATAAATAGGACATCAACATAACTTCCATTGTCGACCAGGATCCTTTTAATGCGAAGCATGGATTGTCGATTCTTGCATTAATGATGAGGGTGTCTTGGTGTGACAGGAGCAACCCTTTAAGTCTCCATATCCTAAGTTGATAATAGTGGTCTTTGCGTCTTCTGAACTTTCTGATCCTCCTTGCATTGGGCAATGGATCTGACAAAGCTGATAGAGAAGGGAGACCCAATTGTGGTCTCCACTTCTACTACTACTTGGTTGCCCTAGTGCCCGGGTGGCTGATCTCTTCTAAGTTTGGGTGGTGTTGGTTGATTAGGCACCTAGCCTTGCAGGAATATTCTGAGAAGCCCTTGTCGAACAAGGCGCTCAATTTACTCCTTCAGCTTGATGCACTCCTCCTTATTATACCTATTTTCACGGTGGAACTCACAATACTTTGATAGATCCCCCCCCTGTATTGAGGAGTGATATCGACCTCTAGAATGCTGGATTGTATTGGATGGCTTGGAGCACATTGGTCCGAGATATGTTGAGAGGAGTGTAATCTCGAGGTGGTCGAGGACCCTGATCCTCCGGGGGGGGCTCGACAATGCTCGTTGTCAGGGCACTCTTCCTACCTTTTGGTAACCTATTCCTCTCCCTTCTTTCTCTTCTATCTTCCTTTGATTGTTAACAGTATCCTTCGATGGCTTCATCGGCAGCGATCTATGCTTCAACCTGATGCACTATGTTGGAATAGCTAGAAGCAATTTCTTTCATTAGTGCGGAATAAAAACTGATGGGATGGAGCCTCACTAGCAAAATGCTTTGCAAAAGCTCATCACACCTTATAAGTGAAGCGGCAGAAAAAGTCCTCAAGGATCTCTCCCTAGTTATAGTGGATACCTAAAAGATCAGAGGGGTCTCTCCATCTTCTAAATCTTTTTTCCAGAAGATTAAACATCTCGTGTTCTGAAACAGATGGTTCATCTTTAGTAACTTGAAAGCAACCAATTTTTCTTTTAGTGTAATGACAATTTCCTCAGCTTCTGTCACAGCTCTACTTCTTAGAAGTTGTTCATATGACTTCAGTTTTCCTAGTAATGCATTTGTTATAATTTCTCTATGACACATTGCTTCTCTAATTACCCATATCCTTAAATCACATGTACTTGGGAAACGCGTAAGTAACTTATCATTTATCTTAGTAAGAGATATATCTTTATCTAACTCTTTCAGCTCATTTATGATCATACTAAACATATCACACATTTCAGTTACTGACTCATCAACTTTCATTTGGAAATTTTTATATTGAGAGATTAAGAGTGATCTTTTATCTTTTCTCTCATCTGCACTTCCATCAATAATTTTTGAAAGTGATTCTCATATTTCTTTTGTTGACTGACAATTTGTAACTTTTTGAAACATATCATCAGCCATAGTTGAGGCTAGTATGTACATAGCTTTTGCATCCCGATCTTTTATCCTCTTTTCTATATCTGTCCATTCACTCTTTGGTACAGGTTCTGCAGTTGTATCTCTCTGCATCCTTCCTGTATGACATCGGTGGTCCTGTCAAAATTGATTCAAATATACCTTCATCAATAGAGTTCATGTATAATCTAATTTTTGTTTTCCATAGTGTAAACTTTTCAAGATTACAAACTGGTGGCCTAATAGATGCAAATCATTTGAATGTATTTGAATACATCTTTGAAAATATATATATGAAAATATACCGATGCAACTGAAATAATCTTTTGATCAATGTGTTAACCTTTTATTGATTAATCTCCTCTTGATTAACCTTTTAAATGATCAACATCTCTTTGATACTAATTGAAATGGGAGAACAATTGCTAAATAACTCAGAGTTTTCTCTAGAGGGGGTGAATATAGATTGAAATTTTGTTTCAAATGCTAAGATTAATTCAT
Organism: Platanthera zijinensis; assembly: GCA_039513925.1. NCBI lineage: Eukaryota > Viridiplantae > Streptophyta > Magnoliopsida > Asparagales > Orchidaceae > Platanthera > Platanthera zijinensis. Next base: position 152,537,005 of record CM077094.1, on the reverse strand, counting down.
AGAATTTGCATGTACATCAATTATCAACCAGAAATAAGTACAGATAAATATAATCACAGCTTAACAACAAGATAACATAGATAAATGCCAAAATCACAGAAGACACAAAAATTATAGTAGCTCTCCAAAATCTAAGTACATCTACTCTTCTACCCCCTTGGTAGGAATTCACTATCACAATGTCTGAGTCTTTTGATCAGGAGACTCTTAGAACCAAACACCAGATCATTTAATAAGGATATCTTGAACCAATATAATCTGAGTCTTTTCTTAAGGAGACTCTCAAAATCTCTTACTGAATCCTTTGAAAAGGGTTTCTCAAAAATCTGTTCACAAACTGAGAATGGTAATAAAATCAGAAAAATTATTAAATATCTGAGGATATAATGATTTTCTTGATTAGTCCTCTCAATTGAATCCCAAGAACTGTATGACACTTATTGAATCTGAAATTTGTTATATGATGACTCTTTGAATAAGATAATCTCAAAAATTATAAGCCCTTAATCCAGATTTCTCTTTTATCTCCACTGAATCTGATGCAGCAAATGATTTACTCTTGAGAAGAAGAAGAACTGATTCTCTGCAGATTCGACAACAAAATGATCGACTGATTCAAAGAAGAACTTCGATGATGATCTTCCTATCTTTCTCTATTGGAAATCTATCCTCCAAAAACACAATCTCATTGAAGTTGAAATGATTGTTCCAAAATATTCTTCTTATTGATTCCCTCCTTACTTCCTTTCTTGCTTCTTTTTTATTCATATGTATCTCTGTATTTATATAGCTGAGAAACCATATCATCTAACGTCTTCGAAAATCAGTTATAACAACCAAACATTTCTTGAAGTAGTTCTAATTTGATGCTCAAAATAATTCTTGTTTAGAAGATTAATCGACGTAGCGTCGAGTTCATATAGATGTAGCATCGAATTCTGACTTCATTTTGTCAATTGAGTTCTGTTATCGACACTGCGCCAATTTCATATCAGAATATGTGTCTACTTATTATATTTAGTTTCTTTGACTTATTCTTGAAGTAGCGTCAACTTTTAATCAAAGTTACATCAACCTTTATTCGAAGTTGCTTCTACTTCTAGTTGAAGTTGTGTCGTCTTCTAGTCGGTGCATGTTAGCATTTTATAACTCCCCTCCTTAATCTAGTGTGCCTTTCTCATGTCCTTTATACTAATGACATCTTAGGACTTCTAAGATCATATTACCCTCACAATACATCATGGTTAATAAACCTAGGATGTAAAATCACTTCAAGTAATTTGTTAAGATAAATCATAAGGGTTTTTCCCAACACGCCATTAATGTAGATCTTTGAAGGGGAATGCAATCTTCAAAGGTCGAAGAAGATCATTGAGTCCCTAGAAGATCTTCAAAGGATTCTTCAAACATCGAAGGAGAACTCGAAAGGATCTTCGAAGGAGCTATCTTTAGCGCTGAAGGCAGTATATCTTCAAATGAGCGCTCCTAGCTCCTTTTACAGCTTTTGGCAAGGGGCAGCTTAGTAATTGCATCGTTGTAACCACAATAACTACCGGACGAACGAATCATGTTCTTCTATTTGGTGCACAAATATCGTCATTTTTGCAAATATGATGACTGTAATACCCCTATCCGTCACATAACATATAGCAGTAGGTCCGGCCGGGGCCCGACGCCATATACTACGGACAGACCGGATGGTTACGCGTTGAAACCATTCAACCAATCATGTCGTCCTACACAACACCTAGCGGAAGCAAATTATTAAGTTGCAAAAGGAATAAGAACCCTGCTACAAAGCATGAATGTCCACTACCGACTCAGGAATGTAATCATACACAAAAGAGAACTGGCCTTAAGGCCTTATATTGTTCACTTAACAAAATAGTGCTTTCATACTTCGGCTCGCAGGCCGGCCATACATGAAAAACGGGAAAGAAACATAAGCAATAAGGCCTTCGAGGGCCGGCACAGCTACAAGGGCTTTAGCCCGCTATTTCCCGCTCTGCTCCGCAGCACCTGCAAGCCACAAACCACCGCCCGGTGGCAAACAAAAGAAACGGTCAGCTATGCTGACCAAATTATAACGATCCCGCCCCCAAAATCGGGGCGGCGATGCTCTTTCCCTGCACTTTATTAGTATATGCAATATATTAATGTGAACACACATCAACACAGGCGTAGGCTCGCACGGCCACACACCCCGTGCACTTAGGGCACATTCTCGGCGAACCGGCCAACGTCACGTCAATTCAAGCCATAGACGCTCCCAATCCACCACCGCCTCTTGGACGGTCGTCCATATGAGCATTTTGCCTTCCTGGCCTTGGTCACGGCAATTTAAGCCATAGACCGCCGAAGACCCTCATCCATGCCAACGGTCCTACCGAACGACATAGACCGGGTACGGTTCCGCCTGACCCGTGCTCATATCGCAACGGCAATTTAAGCCATATGCGCAGGTCAAGACTCACCGAGTCCCGTTTCCGCCACAACAATCACATAACCCGGTTATGTTCACGTTGGCTCCCCGGCCATCGTGTTGGCAAAACTCGCTTTTGCCCAGTTTTCCGGGTGCACCTTGGAGTTAATCTCGAAGGCTCCCTGATGCAATCTACCACGTAGAAAACCCGAAAAAAACACCCAAACACCCGGAGTTTTCCCCGGTTCATATGCAATGCAACATCACCGATCCGGACCAACATGTCCGAATAGACTTCACACACAATGCCTATGTCCGTTTACGCTTACGGACTCTACACAAGGGGGACTTCACATATCTACCCCAAGGAACGCTCCAACTCTTCGCTCACTCGCGAGAGCGGGCTTCCTATGCAAAGGAAAAGAGGGCTTCACATGCCCAAGGATGAGAAATCGTTACCCTTGCATTCTTCCGCGGCGCCATCGAAAACTATACGGTTGGAAAGCACCGCAACGGCGTCGCCTCCGCGGATCTGGACTCGGATCGCGATTCGGAACTCCGAAGCTCCTCCGGCGGCCGGATCTTGGACTCCTCCTTCCTCCTTGCTCTCCCTTCTCTCTAACTTTTAGAGAGAGATGGGCCAAAGAAAAATGGGTTTCTAAACCCTATTTCCCGGCCATAACCACCCAGGAGCAGCCCCCCACCGTCGGATCCAAAGCCAAGGAAACGAACGGCCCGGATTAAATCCAAAATCATAAAATCTGGGCCGAACACGGGTTGGCACACGGCCGTGTGCCTGGCCGTGTAGCTCATTCGCCGTCTCGACCCAAATTGAAAATCAGCACACGGCATGTGACACGGCCTCTGACACGCCCGTGTCGCCTGCGACACGCCCGTGTCGGGACCCGTGTCACGCCCCCCGTGTGCAATAAATCACCACTTTACAGTCAGAGGGGTACACGGCTTGGTGACACGGCATGGGACACGCCCGTATCAAACTAGACACGCCTGTGTTCGTGCCCGTGTCACTACCCGTGTACCCACCCGCACAGCACAGGTGTGACACGGCCTGGGACACGCACGTGTCCTAGGCCGTGTTCCACCACACGACCATCGTCGACCTGCGATGGTCGACGACACGGCCCGAGCTCTACACGCTAGACACGGCCTCCGACACGCCCGTGTCGGGGCCCGTGTCACCTGCACCAAAAACCCGATTTGGCCAAAATCGATCCCCGTCGCCCTTACAACAATTTGGGGTGTTACAATTCTACCCCCCTTAAAGAATTTCGTCCACGAAATTAATAAAGGAAAAACAGGACTTAACGTAAAACAGTACCTGAGCAGAATAATTCCGGGTACTCCTCGAGCATAGTCTGCTCCCGTTCCCAAGAGAGCTCCTCACGCCCGCAATTATCCCACCGGACCTTAACCATCCGGATCTCCTTGTTACGAAGCCTCTTGACCTCAACATCTTCGATGCGAATGGGCTTGACCCTAGTCGTCAACCCTTCGTCCACCGGCACTTGGTCAACCGCAATCACCTGCGAAGGCTCTTGCACCGCCTTCCGCAACACAGAAATGCGGAACACATCATGTAATCCACTCAACTCCACCGATAGCTTCAAACGGTATGCAGCTTCGCCGACTCGCTCCAGAACCTCAAAAGGTCCAAGGTATCTTGGGCTCAGCTTCTTCAAGCGTCTCACCCGCGAAACCCCCTTGAACAGCTTCACTTTCAGGTATACCCAATCGCCTACCGCGAACTCCACGTTCCGGTGCTTGGCATTGTAATACTTCGCCTGCCGGTCCTGAGCGATCAACAAGCGCTCCCGAATGATCCGCACTAACGAGGTAGCACTCTCCACCTCCTGCTTCTTGTACAACCTTGTCTCACCCGTTTCAAGCCACGATAACGGCGTGCGACACTTCCTACCATACAGGGCCTCGAAGGGCACCATTTGTATACTTGCTTGGTAGCTGTTGTTGTACGCGAACTCCACCAAATAAAGGTGGTCTTCCCATTGCTTACCAAAATCCAGAACACACATGCGTAGCATGTCCTCCATCGTTCTATTGACCCTCTCGGTCTGCCCATCCGTCTGCGGATGGAAAGCTGTGCTGAACTTTAACTTTGTTCCCAACATCTGCTGCACCAACCTCCAATCATTTGATGTGAACCGCCCATCGCGATCACTTACAATGCTACGGGGCACACCATGCAGCCTAACTATATTGTCGACATACAACTTTGCCAATTTCTCCACTGGATCATCCTTCCTATGCGGAATGAAATGCGACACCTTGGTTAGTCGATCTACGATCACCCAGATGGCATCGTTCCCCTTCTGCGACCTTGGCAACCCGTGCACAAAGTCCATAGATATATCGTCGAATTTCCACTCCGGTATAGGCAAGGACTTCAGAAATCCTCCCGGCTTTTTGCACTCCGCCTTCACCAAGGCGCACGTTTGGCACTTAGCCACGTACAACGCCACATCTTTCTTGAGCCCCAGCCACAAAAACAGCTTTTTGAGATCACGATACATCTTCGTGCTCCCTGGGTGGATTGAGTACTTGGTATGATGAGCCTCGTACATCAACTCTGCCCGGAGGTTACCCCCACTCGGGACGCACAACCGATGACTCTTCCTTAACAAACCATCTTCCACCGAGAACTGGGAATTTGACCCATCCAGAGCGGCCTCCATAAGCTCCTTCATGGAGTCATCTAACTCCAATGCCTGCCGAACCCGGTCAGCCAGGTCATACTGCACTTCTGTCCAGTTTAACATTGCTTTGGCGCTCGTCTGCCTGTCAACGCAACAGATCTCAAGCTCCTCCAACTCCCGTACTAGCCGCTCATCATGCACCGACAACCAGTTGGCTTGGGCGGGAGCCCTGCGGCTCAGCGCATCCGCAACTGCGTTGCCCTTCCCAGGTACATAATGTATTTTGAAGGTGTAGTCCCCCAGGAACTCCATCCACCTCCTCTGCCTCATATTAAGGTCCTTTTGATCCAACAAATATTTTAGGCTCTTGTGATCGGTGTATATATCGACCCTTACGCCGTATAGGTAGTGCATCCACAACTTGAGTGCAAATATCACGGCCGCCAACTCCAAGTCGTGCACCGGATAATTTCTTTCATGCACCTTCAGCTGACGCGATCCATACGCTATCACGCTCCCATGCTGCAACAACACGCAGCCCAAGCCACTACCCGAAGCGTCGCTATACACCTCAAAGCCCTCGGTCCCACTCGGCGAACTAAGCACTGGCGCCGTGGTCAACCGTCTCTTCAGCTCCTCAAAAGCTTGCACGCACTCTTGCGTCCACAAGAATTTCTGATCCTTCCTTGTCAACTTCGTGAGAGGTAATGCTAACCGCGAGAAGTTCTCTACGAAGCGCCTGTAATATCCGGCAAGCCCGAGAAAACTACGGACTTCCGCGACAGAAGATAACGCAGACCACTCCCGTATCGCAACAATCTTCGCCGGATCCACCGCTATACCTTCCCCACTCACTATATGACCAAGGAACCCTACCGAGGGTAGCCAGAACTCGCACTTGGAGAACTTTGCGTAAAGCTCATTCCTCCTCAAAGTCTCCAACACCAAATGCAAGTGCTTGAAGTGGTCTTCTTCGCACTGCGAGTACACCAAAATATTGTCAATGAAGACGATCATAAAGCGATCCAGGAAATCTCTGAACATCCTGTTCATCAAGTCCATAAATACTGATGGCGCATTCGTCAGTCCAAACGGCATGACCGTGAACTCGAAATGCCCATATCTTGTACTGAACGCCGTCTTCGGGATATCACACTCCCTGATCCTCAGCTGATAGTACCCCGACTTCAAGTCCAACTTGGAGTATACCGACGATCCGACTAACTGATCAAAGAGATCATCAATCCTCAGGATCGGGTACTTATTCTTCTCCGTTAGCTTGTTCAACTCTCTGTAGTCGATACACAGCCGCATACTCCCGTCCTTCTTCTTAACGAAGAGGACCGGTGCGCTCCAAGGCGACGAGCTTGGACGCACATACCCTTGCTCCATCAGCTCCTCTAGCTGAACTTTCAACTCTGCCATCTCCTTAGGCGCCAACCTATACGGAGCACGTGACACCAGTTTGGCCCCCGGTACGAGCTCGATGGTGAAATCAATCTCCCGCTGCGGTGGGGCCCTGGGAAGACTATCCGGGAACACACCGGGGTATTCGCAAACCACGGGGATGCTATCCAACGGAGACTTTGGCTCCACAGCCCCCACTATTGCGAAGAATAGCTCTGCACCAGCACGAACCGCTTTCACCACCTGAAGAGCAGACATCAGTGTCTTGCTCGACCCCTTTAGCCCCTCGAATGTAGTCTCCCGCCCTACACCCAGCTTGACCTCCTTTCGGTCACAGTCAATCCAAGCTTTCTGCTCTGACAGCCAATCCATCCCAAAGATCACGTCGAACTCTACTAGCGGCAGCAATGACGCTAGCAAGTCGAACTCTTGGCTCCCAATGTGAACCTTTACGGCGCACACCCTGTCCGCACGCATCAAGTACCCATTCGATAGCAGCACATCCAACTTGTCCTTCGCCATCGAAGAAGGGACTCCGATGCGCGATATAAAGCTTTTGGACAAGAAGGAGTGTGAAGCTCCCGTATCGAACAGTGCTCGTGCTGGACTATCACTAATCACAACAAAGCCTATACAAACAATATTAGGCTAACAAGCAATAGATAATGGTATTAAAGCTAACTTGCTATAAATTAACTCATACCTGTCACCACATCCGCTTGCTTGATGGCCTCCTGCTGGCCCAAGTTATAGACTCTAGGCTGAGTCGGAGCATAGTGGGACGCGGTCGACTCCACCGCTTTGCCCTTCTCCTCGTAGGTAGCTCCTTGTTTCCTTTCGGACTTTGAGCGTCCACTCCAGCAATCACGGGCAAAGTGCCCCGGCTTTCCACACGTGAAGCAGGCGCCTGGGGTTCGATTGGTAGTTGCCCCCGAGGCACCTGAAGCAGCTGGACCCGACGTCTTAGCTTTCTTATAGAATCTGCGGTAGCCCGACTTCGACGTAGTCGGTGCCTTGAACTCTGCTTTCTTACTACCGGATTCCTTCTTCGCTTGGACATTCTTCATGTCCTTCTCCAAGGACCGGGCCGAATTGACCAGGGTCATGAAACCCTGCGCCTTGGGCCCCGATAGTAGCAATCTTAAATCATCTCTTAGCCCTTCGTAGAAGCGGCTCGTCTTGCGCTCCTCGTCTGCGAAGGTAGCGCCGGCATATCTCCCCAACCGAGTAAACTCGTGGAGGTACTCATCAACGGTGCAATCCCCTTGCACTAACTTCTGAAATTCGCTTTCTAGTGCAATTCTCTGCGCCGAGGGGAGGTATCGAGCCATGAATAGTCTCGCAAACTCCTCCATCGAAACTTCGGCCAACGGCCTTCCCCGCAACTGATGTAGCTCTAGGCCTTCCCGCCATAACCTTGCGTCCCCATCCAAAAGGAACGTCGCTATAGTGGTCTTCTGCCACTCTTCCGTTTTCGTCGCAGTCATCACCCTGTTGACCCTTGAGAGCCAATCCTCTGCTTGGGTCGGGGTTTCTGCCCCCGTGAATACCGGTGGGTGAAAGCCCATCACGTGCTTCAGTTGTCTTTCTGTTGCTCTCCGAGGCAACTCTGGCTCCAACACTACTTGCTCAACCCTCCTTTGCTCTGCCGTCTGAAGCGGTACTTGCTCCATAGCAGGAGCAGGCTGCTGCACCTGCCTTGCAGGCTGCGCATTGATCATTTCCATGACCGCTTCTGCCACCAACCTAATGGTCTCGGCAGACGGAGGTGTTGCAGACGCATCGCTTGGCGCACTGCTCGCCTCAGAACCTGGCCGTTCAGACGGCCCAGCACCACTTCTGGTCACCTATAATCGTGCAAAACACCGATAAGCGACCCAAAAATTACTGCAAACAGCAATTATAGGAACACGCAGGTTCCTCAAACATGTATATTTTCATTCCTAAGTGGACATTCATGGGTTCTTTTCATGTTATAACGATGACGCACACATGTGCTCACCACCCCTTAAAGTGAATTCGTCCACGAATTCATTTAAGCTTGACCGAAACCAGTAGTCTGATACCAATTTGTAACACCCCTATCCGTCACATAGCATATAGCAGTAGGTCCGGCCGGGGCCCGACGCCATATACTACGGACAGACCGGTTGGTTACGCGTTGAAACCATTCAACTAATCATGTCGTCCTACACAACACCTAGCGAAAGCAAATTATTAAGTTGCAAAAGGAATAAGAACCCTGCTACAAAGCATGAATGTCCACTACCGACTCAGGAATGTAATCATACACAAAAGAGAACTGGCCTTAAGGCCTTACATTGTTCACTTAACAAAATAGTGCTTTCATACTTCGGCTCGCAGGCCGGCCATACATGAAAAACGGGAAAGAAACATAAGCAATAAGGCCTTCGAGGGCTGGCACAGCTACAAGGGCTTTAGCCCGCTATTTCCCGCTCTGCTCTGCAGCACCTGCAAGCCACAAACCACCGCCCGGTGGCAAACAAAAGCAACGGTCAGCTATGCTGACCAAATTATAACGATCCCGCCCCCAAAATCGGGGCGGCGATGCTCTTTCCCTGCACTTTATTAGTATAGGCAATATATTAATGTGAACACACATCAACACAGGCGTAGGCTCGCACGACCACACACCCCGTGCACTCAGGGCACATTCTCGGCGAACCGGCCAACGTCACGTCAATTCAAGCCATAGACGCTCCCAATCCACCACCGCCTCTTGGACGGTCGTCCATATGAGCATTTTGCCTTCCTGGCCTTGGTCACGGCAATTTAAGCCATAGACCGCCGAAGACCCTCATCCATGCCAACGGTCCTACCGAATGACATAGACCGGGTACGGTTCCGCCTGACCCGTGCTCATATCGCAGCGGCAATTTAAGCCATATGCGCAGGTCAAGACTCACCGAGTCCCGTTTCCGCCACAACAATCACATAACCCGGTTATGTTCACGTTGGCTCCCCGGCCATCGTGTTGGCAAAACTCGCTTTTGCCCAGTTTTCCGGGTGCACCTTGGAGTTAATCTCCAAGACTCCCTGATGCAATCTACCACGTAGAAAACCCAAAAAAAACACCCAAACACCCGGAGTTTTCCCCGGTTCATATGCAATGCAACATCACCGATCCGGACCAACATGTCCGAATAGGTTTCACACACAATGCATATGTCCGTTTACGCTTACGGACTCTACACAAGGGGGACTTCACATATCTACCCCAAGGAACGCTCCAACTCTTCGCTCACTCGCGAGAGCGGGCTTCCTATGCAAAGGAAAAGAGGGCTTCACATGCCCAAGGATGAGAAATCGTTACCCTTGCATTCTTCCGCGGCGCCATCGAAAACTATACGGTTGGAAAGCACCGCAACGGCGTCGCCTCCGCGGATCTGGACTCGGATCGCGATTCGGAACTCCGAAGCTCCTCCGGCGGCCGGATCTTGGACTCCTCCTTCCTCCTTGCTCTCCCTTCTCTCTAACTTTTAGAGAGAGATGGGCCAAAGAAAAATGGGTTTCTAAACCCTATTTCCCGGCCATAACCACCCAGGAGCAGCCCCCCACCGTCGAATCCAAAGCCAAGGAAACGAACGGCCCGGATTAAATCCAAAATCATAAAATTTGGGCCGAACACGGGTTGGCACACGGCCGTGTGCCTGGCCGTGTAGCTCATTCGCCGTCTCGACCCAAATTGAAAACCAGCACACGGCATGTGACACGGCCTGCGACACGCCCGTGTCGCCTGCGACACGCCCGTGTCGGGACCCGTGTCACGCCCCCCGTGTGCAATAAATCACCACTTTGCAGTCAGAGGGGTACACGGCTTGGTGACACGGCATGGGACACGCCCGTTTCAAACTAGACACGCCCGTGTTCGTGCCCGTGTCACTACCCGTGTACCCACCCGCACAGCACAGGTGTGACACGGCTTGGGACACGCCCGTGTCCTAGGCCGTGTTCCACCACACGACCATCGTCGACCTGCAATGGTCGACGACACGGCCCGAGCTCGACACGCCAGACACGGCCTCTGACACACCCGTGTCGGGGCCCGTGTCACCTGCACCAAAAACCCGATTTGGCCAAAATCGATCCCCGTCGCCCTTACAACAATTTGGGGTGTTACAATGACCCCCCCCCCCCCCCCCCGCAGTTTTGACATTTTTGACAGTTCGGGCAAGATCCACGACAGTGAACGTGAAGTGTCTTGCAATCTTTGTGGACACAAGAGGCAAAGAAGGTAATTTGTAGTGTGCGGCTAGAGAGAATTCTGCACGCTCGCATTGTGAGTGCAAAGGAAATGTGAGTGCGTCATGTGCGTGTATGCACTACGCACGCAAGAGTGTGTTGGACACGGTGACGAAGACGTGGCGGTAATTAGTGTTGCGACGAGAGGCACCGATAATGACACCCAAGGAAGGGGGAGGGACGCGTTGTAAATCCCTATTATTATTATTATTTTTATTAAACTCCTTAAAAAACATAAACAAAAGTTGTCGCTCTCCTGTATGCGTGCCACCGCACATAGCACCTCACCCTCTCCCCCTTATCTTTATCGCTCAGGCCACGAAAGTCAGAAACCCATTCTTGATCTCTCTCTTTTGAGCTCTCTCTCCCATTTTTTATCTCGACCTCTCCTCTCTAGTGTGTGTGCTGCCTGGACGAAGATGATCCATTCTCGCTCATTTTCATGAGTAGCCCCTCCAGGTCACGCAAGGGGAAACTGCAAGATGCCCCCTCCCCCCCCCCCTCACGATCTTTCCCTCTTTGTAAGAACCCTCACAGAGAGCTTCTGTTCTGTTGGCTTGAAGGAGGAGGAGGGCATACCCTCTTCGATTCGTCCCTCCCACTCCCTTACCGACATGTGTGAAGGTTTTTGTCGAGTTGTATAAGGTGAACTGTCGCAAACCCGTAGGGGTAAGGCCACTGCTAACACCTACGCCACCGTTTAGTAGAAGCTAATCCTTATGTCTCCTTGGTAGCTGGTGGATAGTGGGAGGTCCTGTTGTGTTGTGCCAATCTTGGTGTCCGAGGCGGGAGTTGCTGAAATTATTGTGGAACGTCGATTTGGAGCTCAAATCGGTGTGTAGAAAGCAGATCTATGCGTGGACAACCACTACGATCGCTAGTCGTTAATTTTCAGGAAAGCCAAAATGTCTCTGCAAGGGTTCCCAGGTCTTAAGACCATTATTTTGATATATTTGAGCTTATAGTTATTTTTCATGCAATGAGTGTCCCCTCACGTCGTTTCTGTTGAGGACGGGGACTTGGCCGGGGCATAGGATTGCGACCCTGACATATGTTTATTTCGAACTGCACGTAGAGTCTCTCTTTCGCTACGAGGTAGAGAGTGGAGCGGAGACTCCGTCAGGGCGTGGAATTGCGACCCCAGTGTAGTTTCTCTGATTTTACTTAGGATGGCCACCCGCCTCCAATTGAACGTGGTGTGTGTTTCCCTCGGTTCATTGTGAACCTTCGAGTTAATTGTGTCCATGCTCAGCATAAACGTGCTTTTAGTGATCCGACGTGTGAGTCAGTATTTAGGCATGTTGTGTGAAGCCTACTTGTGACATTATGCCCAGATGTGTGATGTTTCTGTGATATGCATTGCGATTAGGCCTAGGTGTGCCAATGGGAATGTCCCGTGTTATTCGTCATAGTGATGGTAGGAATTTGTGGGCTTTATTTGTGAATTCCTCATGCCTAGGCAGGCCTGTACTGGGCCCGGTAGAATGATATTCTTGTGGACTTCCATAGGACGAGTGGATTCTTCATCACTTGGTAGTTGCGTTCATTTTACGTCACGTCATCTGGTTGAGAGCTCGTTAAGCTACATTTAGAGACGAGTCTGTTTCTCCCGTCACGATGTTTCGGGACTAGGAGTAATATCATACTCTCTATCACGCTCTTTTAGATAGTTGTGGTGTGTTTTCCCCCTCTATCACACTCATTTGGACAGTAGTGGACTGTTTTCCTTCTTGTCGCGCTCTTAAGGATAGATATGGACTTTGAGCCTCTTTATCGCGCTCTTTATTGCGAGATCTGAGTGAAAAAGGCGAACACATGCCTCTCGTCGTGGGTCGTACTGTTTTGGGCATTTTACCCTGTATGTGCCTCTTTATTCGTTGTCTTTTATGTTTTGGTTTTTGTGAGTACTTGTAGTAGAGCGATACACTCGCTCCGGAGTGAGCTAGGATGATCGAGGGGGAGGGGTTGTTATGTTGTGTTGGTCATCCCCATGTTGACCACCATTTTTCCGCTCATTTGTTTTTGGTTTCAGGTAGCATAGCTCGTAGCAGTGTGTAGAGGGCCAGAGCCCAAGGGTTGTTGAGGAGCTGGAGATCGTTCCTTCTATCATGTGTTGTACTTTAGTACTTTATGAAGTGTTAAAACTATGTAATGTCTTAAGGCCAGACTGCCTTGTAAATGTTGTGGACTTTTATTTGTACGTTTCCGACGAAGTCGAACTTTGGTGTGGAATGTTAGTTATTTCTAATATCAATTATTAGTATTTTGGGCATTATGGATTTTATATGTTATGGGGGCCCGACTGGATCCATGTTATATACCGTTTGTAGGTCAGGGATATTACAAATTGGTATTTGAGCAATAGATTTCGTAATCCGCTCCCTTTAGGTTTTGGGACAAACCCTTTTTAATGGGTGGTGAGCACATATAGTGCAAGAACCTAAACGACTGATTTTATGTCCACGTAGGAATGACAAACTATTTTGGGAAACTTGAACATTCCAAATTCACTACTTTGCCTATTTGCGCCCGCTAAATTATGTGTTTTTTTGTGTTTAGGCAATTAGAATTGGTGCAGGCCCTTCCTGCAACGCCGCCGACAACAGTACTTTTTGTGAGGACCCCATTTTGGACTCCACATAATTTTGTATTTAAGCTACTTTCAAGACAGTTGTCCCAGGATGAAGTAAGGCTAGTGAGTATCAAATAAAACACATAATAAGACGTATCTCAAATATTGCAGATGTCCATGTGTCTTTTCATTTTATCCATGATCAACTTCACTCTTCATTACGAACCCAAAGCTATGTCAAGTACTTGTACAAAATGGCGACGGGCTTAGTCATAAAAATATGACTAAGTGAGGTGAATACCTCTTTAGCTGTTGTACATATAAATAAATATAAAAGCTATAACAATGTCATAAACATATATCTTTACTAACCATTTTACATACCTATCCTGAAACTGTGTATCAATGTTATCTATGTCATGTTAGTATTCATAAAAACTATATAAACAGTTATAGGGCAATATTAACAGTAGTAGTATCAGTGTAATCATGAAAACTATGTAAGCAATGTAACTGTAAAACTATGTAACTGTAAACCTATCTCAATTCTATCTGTATAATTATCATTCTTAAAATATCTTTTATTTTAGGTCATGATAAGGGTAACTGTCATAGTATCAATATAAATATCCGTATATCAGTATTTCATTCTTTGGGCCCAACCCTTCCGGGTCATCAGTATACCAAAACCAGTACATACAACAAGCGTCTTTGCCCTTAGGCCGACTGGTTTGGCAAATCATCAGTATTTTATATGCGCATTCGTGTTCAGTTATACCCTTATCAGTACCTTGCATCGATGCATTCTTATTTATGTTTGTCGTACATTTCATTTATATACTTATGGTTCATTTATTTCTTAATCCCCTCAAAAGCTAATCGTCTGTTTGCCTTTATAAAAAGTCATACATATGCGAGTAATCATTATCAGTGATCCAAAGTTATTCCATGCTAATAAGAAACAGGTAACCATGAGTTTGACATGCTAATCATAAGAGTGTACATATTGAAAAAGAGGGCAATAAAGCATAAACTTAAATAGGTAGCTCTCACCATCAGCCATTGTTTTTATTCACGTAACTCATGTCATTGTCACGTATATTTAGAGGTGTCATCCTTCACGATATCTGTGATTAGCAATCGTTTCATTAGACAAATTTTCTATCAGGATTGCACCTTTTTATAATTAAACATGTCATCATTTGGAAGCTACTTACTTATCCCTCTCATTTTTATAACTATAAAAGGGACACTTTTGCAAACCCAAATGAAATCACAACTACAGAATAAATTCTCTCAGTCAAAATCATGCAACAATACCCAATACAAAGAGGGAAAAACAACAGCCGATCTTCTCAATAGAACTTAAAGTAGGAGCAATAATAATCATGAATTTCCAAACTTAGATTCACATGAATAAAATGAGCAATACCCAAAAAGAGAAGAGGAGAAGCTCCAGTTGACCATAAAATCAGCAATATCCCTTGGCCTCTACATAAGGTAGCAACCCTAAACAACCCATAATAACAAGTCAAAGGCTACAAAATCCCAATACGTACTATCGGCCATCATGGTATTACTGTACAAAAAGGAAGAAGTGGAGGAAGAACTCCAATCACTATTTCACTTTTAAACCCTAACTGAAAAATATACTCAACGATGCTTCTGATTGGAATAAACCATCAGTCTTCCACATAATACGCATCATATAAAGACACATGTGATATATTAATTAGGATATATAGCAACAAAGCCTAAAGCCCAAATTTCAGTATAGAACTACTGATATTCAATCATGACCAGTGGAACAATAATAACACCCCTCAACATGAAAACAACCACATGTAAAGCACATATGATTTAAAACCCCAACTTGCGCATGATCATGAAGTCCAACAGGAAACATAGGAACAGTGAGAAATAAGGCTTACCGTGCATTAAAATAGCTCGAGGCACCGATTCAGTCCATAAAACACAAACTCGACTAAACCCAGCTCAATCAAAGCCTTGACAAACTCTGATCCCCATAACACTCACAAGATCCCATGATTTCGTGAACTGAAGAGTTGAAGATGAGAAGAAGAGAGGAGGAAGAACAGCTCCATTTCCGAGAGCCCTAGCTTTGAGTCCGTCCGACAACACATCAGGAGAGGAAATAAGATATGTATCAGGAAAATAGGATATGAGAATTTTATACTGGTAGCATTATTAAAGCCACCACCTTTACAATCCACCGCCTCAAATATCTAAAACCATTTATGTTAAGCTCCTCCTTAAACAAAGCCAATGCAAAGAGGAATCAAAGCATTTCCAAAATTCTTAGTCGGCCCACTTATCCCGTACAACCTCTTCCCAAGTGTCAATAAATATAACACAATTATATCCATATCACTCAATATTCCAACATTAAAAAAAGTAGTGAAACCAACATTCCCTCATGATGACTCGAGTGTCGCTAAAATATTGCAAAATTTCAAAGCGACGCCGAGTTGACACTGATTATTTCATTTTCATCATAGGGGATATTTACTGTTAAAGTTTTCTTATCTGTTTAGATCACTACATGTTTTGGGTCGGTACACTTTTGGGTCTACTATTAATAGTCGGTCGTCTGCAGAGATAGTTAGAATAATCACGGAGGCAGTACTTGCCGCTTTGAATGCAAAATAGGGCAGATTACCACCAAGTGATGCACCCACCATATTTGTCATGTTTGAAGTGGCCCCGATGCTTGTTGCTCTTGCGGAACCTGCTCTTGATGTACCTGCTCTTGCGGTACCTGCTCTTGCGGTACCTGCTCCTGTGTACCTGTTGCAGTTGTTGTATCCATTGTTATTAAACATGTTGCTACTGCAGTACCTGCTCTTGCAGTTCCCACTCCTACAGTACCTATTATTGTTGCGGTACCGCTTGTTGATCCACAAGGCCGAGATGACCCTTTAAAGCATTTCTTGAGCTTCAACCTACCATCTTTTTGGGGGAGCGAGACAACTACGACAGCCTAGGATTGGTTGTACAAAATTAGGAAAACTCTATCTGCCACTCAAAACTACCAAAGCGCAGATGGTAAATCTGGCAACCTTCCTACTCAATGGGGAAGCGAGACTTTGATGGGAAGAACAAGCAGAGATGAGTTTTCACGGGAGCTAGAGAGCTGATAGTGATATTGATGGAGGAATTCTCTGAGTACTTATTGAAGCACTTTAGACCTGAGGTGACTCGTCTATAGTTGCAGAACAAGTTCTCATGTTTACTATAGAGGGACATGAAGGTGGATGAGTATCTCTACGAGTTCACTCGCTTGGGTCGTTATTCTGGTGGATTATTAGCCAAGGAGATGACCAAAACTCTCAGGTTCTTTGATGGCTTACATGATAATCTGAGACTGAAACTGTCAGGACCTAAGTCCCTTGGGTTTAATGCCTTAGTAGAGAAGGCAAGAGCATTAGAGATAAACTTTGAGAGAGTCCAACACCGCAGTGAATTTTAATCAAAGAACACTTAGTTTAAGGCACTGAAGTCCTAGGGAAGGTCATACTTCAAGAGGTATAATAGGAGGCAAAAATATTACCCACTTGCTCAGTTTAACGGTTCAGGATTCATTATTAGCTCTGAGGTATAATTGCTCAATAGTGGATGCTTCGAGGGTGGCAGGGCCCAGCTATGCAGAAAAAGGGAAGTTCGTGGAGCCATCAACTTCCCAATACCCACCGATGCAGCCGAGGTTTTTCGCTCTCGGACACCAAGATGCCATTCAGCAAAATGATGTCGGGAGAGGTACATTTATTTGTAATTACTATCATGTTTATTGCTTATAATTCTTATGTCCACTTACTCCTCGTGTAGCCATTTGGATTCGTATTGGTCTTTAATCATTTGGCAAGAGCATTGTTTGACACTGGTGCATTGCACTCCTTATCAGAAGAATTTGTTGTGTGAGTCAAAGTGTCTTGTTTGTTTGCAGAATCGAAGGTGGAAGCGCTTTATCCCACTTGGGGATTAATGAGTATGAGACGAATGAGTCGCGTGAAGGTTCGTATTGGCAAACACGACTTTGACTTAGAGGTTGCATTGCTACCGCTATCAAAGATTGACATCATCTTTAACATGCATTGACTGACAAAACAAAGTGCGTGTATAGATTGCAAGTCTTGCTAGGCAGTGGAGGCGGGGGCGGAACTCGTTTTACTGGTCTATAAAGTGTGAGCAAAACCCTGATTACTTCTCTCCAAGTTGTGAGAAAGCAACTCAAAAAGGCGCAGAGCTATTTTTCGCCTCAGTAGAGGCTTCAGAGCAGAAGCCTAAGCTATGTGACGTGTTAGTTGTAGCGAAATTTGCCATTGTCTTTCCAGATGAGCTTCATAGGGCCCCGTCTTAGAGGGAAATCAACTTTTACATTGAGCTTGTGTCAGGTGCTAAACCCGTGTCGCGGACGCCCTATCGTATGGCGCCAAACGAAATGATGAAATTGAAGGTGCAACTGTAAGAATTGTTGGAGCAAGGATATATACATATGAGCTTGTCACTATGGGGTGCACCAGTCTTTTTCGTGAAAAAGGACGGTAGTTTACACCTGTGCATAGGTTACAGGGAGCTGAACAAGTTGATGGAAAAGAATAAATACTTGATTCCCCGCATTGACGATCTGTTTGATCAGTTGGTGGGATCCACAATATACTCAAAGTTGGATTTGAATTTTGGATACTATCATATCAGGATACGAGAGTCAGACATCCCAAAGACTGCTTTTAACATACACTACAGGCACTATGTATTCACTGTGACGCCCTTTGAGCTCATGAACACGCCATTTATCTTTATGGATATGATGCATAGAGCATTTCACGAGAACCTGAATCATTTTGTTATCGTCTTTATCGATGATATCCTGATATACTCGCAGTCCGAGGAAGAGCATGTCGAACACCTTCGTATAATATTGTCAATCCTAAGAAAGCATAAGTTATTTGCAAAATTTCCCAAGTGCTAATTCTTGCTACCGTCTGTGGCATTTCTGGGGCACATTGTCAGTGAAGAGGGTATTGTGGTAGATCCGACGA
This sequence comes from Platanthera zijinensis, assembly GCA_039513925.1. Classification (NCBI taxonomy): domain Eukaryota; kingdom Viridiplantae; phylum Streptophyta; class Magnoliopsida; order Asparagales; family Orchidaceae; genus Platanthera; species Platanthera zijinensis. The sequence continues at coordinate 152,518,609 of CM077094.1, read as the reverse complement.
TGGTTGTCGTGATTCGAGAGTGCCCTGAGCTTAAGAGTGTAGCGAAAGTCCAAAGCTTTTTTGGGCTTGTTGGTTATTACAGGTGGTTTGTGGAGAAATTTTTACGAATTGCACTTCCCCTCACCATATTGATTAGGAAAGATCAACGATTTGTCTAGATGCCAGCGTGCGCTCGAGCCTTTGAGGAGCTGAAGAGCCGACTTATGTCTGCCCCATTCTTATGTTCTCCTTTTGGGACTAAAGGGTACCAAGTATACAGTATCGCCTCAGGTAGTGGTTTGGGCTTCATTCTTTGTTAGTTTGGTAAAGTAACCACTTATGGTTCGTGTCAGCTGAAGGTGCATGAAAGAAACTACCCGGTCTACAATTTAGAGTTGGTGACCATGGTTTTTGCTCCGAAGCTGTGGAGACATTATTTGTATGGTGTGAAGATTGAAATCTTTACGGAACATAAGAGTTTGAAGTAATTGCTTAATCAAAAAGATCTAAATATGTACCAGAGGAGATGGATGGAGTTCTTGGTGAAGTACACATTTGATATACTTTATACCCCTGAGAAGGGGAATATGGTAGCAGACGCTTTGAGTCGTTGGGCACCTGCGCATTCAAGTTGGATTCTAGATCACGATGAGCATTTTACATGTGAGTTGGAGGCCTTAAAGATATCCTGTGTAGATCAAAGATCGTCTTTCGCTATTGTTCTGAACTAGATGGAAGTGCAGTATGACATCGGCGACCGTGAGGGATCTGTCTTAGAATTTGATCCGAGCATGCAATGCTATTTAGCAGAGTCCGCTGAGGGACCGAATACTGAGTTTCTCCTTGAGGATGGCTTACTATGACAGGATGACATGCTTTCTATTCCTAATTATAGGACTTTGCATGATGAATTGATGTACGAGGCCCATTTCACCAGGTACTCGATTCATCCGAGAAGTACCAAAATGTACAAAGACATGAAAACACTGTTCTAATGGCCAAACAAGAAGAAATATATATCACTTTTCATGGTAAAGTGTCAAACGTGCGCATTAGTGAGGGTCGAGTGTCAACGACCAGGAGGATTCTTGAAGTCATTGTCAATTTCATAGTGGAAATTTGAGGATATTTTCATGGACTTTGTGCACGGGTTGCCAAAGTCATTGCAGAAAAATGACTCGATATGGTGATCGTTGATCGGTTAACTAAGGTTGCACATTTCATTCTGAACCAGAAAAGTGAAACAGTGAAGAAGATGACTAAGCTATATGTAGAAAACATCGTTCGATTACATGTGTCCCTTGTAGTATTGTGAATGACCGTGATGAACAGTTTACGTCCGGTGATTGGAGGTATGCTCATCATTTGTTGGGCACTAAACTCAAGTTTAGCACAACCTTCCATCCACAAATGGATGGGCAGACCGAGAGAACACATCAAATGATGGAGGATATGTTTCGTATGTGCGTGTTGGATTTCAGGCAGCATTGGGAAGAACGCCTATATATGGTCGAGTTCACCTATAACAACAATTATCAGACGAGTATTCAGATGGCTCTATTTGAGGCATTATATGTTAGGAAGTGTCACACTCCTTTAGCATGGGTGGAGACCGGTGATACCAAGCTGCTGAAACGCAAAGAGGTTGACAAGACAAATGAGTCAATACGAACCATTCAAGAATGGTTGTTAACTGCTCAAGACTGACATACAGAGTATTATAATGTCAAACACCACAACCTTGAGTTCGTAGTTGGAGATTGAGTGTATTTGAAGATACAACTTTTCAAAAGGGCGTCAAAGGTTCAACAATTGAAGAAACTAAGTCCGAGATATTTAGGGCCATTTGAGATTACCGAGCGCATCGACGATGCAACATATTGACTTGCTTTGTCGATAGAGTTAAGTGGGTTGCACAACATCTTCCATATTTATGTGATGAGGAAGGCGGTGTGGGAACCTGAGTCTGTATTAGAGACCGATAGTGTGCTGGTTGATAGTGGTCGTGTATAACCCTATATTTGGCAAGTGGGTCCCTAAGATGGGGTCAGGACCTAGAAGGGTCGTTCAGGTCATTTTGGGCTAGGCAAGCCAAGTAGGAGGGTGGTTGGATCTCGCCCCAATTTGCGTGTGGCGTAGGCCAAAGGCTAATAAGGGGTGAGTGGCGTGCTTAGCCTGCACTCACCCCAGAGTCAAGGTTGGTGGCAAGTGTGAATCTCCTCGAGTACTTGCCACCTCTGGCGAGAGGTCAGTTCGCCCAACAGTTTTCTTCTAGAAAAAGCCCAGCTAGGTCTGCTAATAACCTCTTTAAACAACAGAGTTTCGTTGTTGGAAGACTACTTTGGGTTGCATATGGTAGAACTAAAAGACGGGATTCCACTATTTACAGGTCAGACTTGAAAAACTATAAATGGATCCTTAAGGGCCCCTTTGGAGGGGGTCTGATTCTTTGGCGTCTTCCTCCTCTAGTTAGCTTTGGTTGGCTTCCAGTGCCCTCCAAGGTGCCCAGCTCATCATTAGCTAGGGAGGGGAAGCTCTCTTAGATCTTCCAAGTGTGTGGAAGGACCTCGTCATTGCAGCTTAGGGTCTGTTTCATAGTTCTAAGTAACTGACCAAGTGCTCTAGCTCAGGTGAAGTAGGTGTGGGCTATCTTCTTTGGGTCCAAACTCATCTTGGGACCAGTTTCTAGTTTCAACCTTTTTGGTACGGTGAGCGTGAACCGTAGCCTGCACACGAAAATCTCAAGTTGGGACCCATGGCTGGAGATGAAGGACAAGGGGCTGACTAGGGCAACTCACTACCATTGGAGAGAGAAGTCATGGTTGGGATGTTCGTGTAATGCCTCCCCTGTAATGACCATATAATATGGGTCCGGTCGGGGCCCCACAACATACGGACTCCATAGTTTTAACATTAAAAGATGGTATTAACTACCAAACTCAAAACTTAGAATAAAGCAATAGCGGAAACATACCAACAAAACTAGAAGTTATCCACTACCGATCAGGAGTATCAAAATGGCCTTAAGGCCTTACACAAAATAAGTCCAACATTGAATGACAACAAGGTAAAACATCAACGTGCAAAAACACACCTAGGCTACCTCGGCATGCAAGCCGGAAATACCAATAATATGGAGCATCACAGTCAAGAAGAAAACAAGCTAGTAAGCATGGTAATCACTTCATGAGGCTTAGGCCTTTTCGGTCGGCGCACTTGCTCCCGCTTGCGATCCTTGCCCTGTAAAAATTTGTGGTAACGTGAGTCAGCAAAGACTGACCTCTACTGTGTAACCAACACATCTCCTCCCGGCCGCCCCTAACAGACCTCGGGGTACACCTCCAACCTGCAAGTCAGCACTTCGTATGTCATATACATAAACATGTAAAGCTTTAAAAACAGGTTTGAATATCTCAAACAACAAACATGTTTTCTATGTTGAACATATAATCAAAGGGGCCTACTATGTAGCATGTATGAAAACTCGGGCTTCACCTAAGGCACCATATCACGTATGCATCTAGCACATCATCATAACAACTGGGTACTTCCAATTTCCCCATCGGCGTTAATCCGCAAAAAAAAGGGTAATGCAATTCCCCTAACGACGTACAAGCCGCCACACAAAAATCTTGATAAGGCCCCACCCGCTCGTGGGTCTTATACCCAGGCTTGCCTGCAAACTCTGACTTCTCACGTCAGGATTCCGTCTCACACACAAACCGATTCTAAGAACCCTTGCTGGACCCCACCCGCTCGTGGGCTTTATTGCTCGAGCTTGTCCTATGCTTGGCATTCTCGTCAGTCTCACAAAAGGGGACTAGTCTTGCCGGGACACTCTCCCCACATGACTTACACGTCACGAGATAGCCAGCCGATCACGGTGACAAAGCTGCACCTTAGCACATCACAATTCATAACCTTTGCCACCCTAATCCATCACTCGTACTACAACATTCTCACGCACCAAGGAAACCATCTATCGCGAACGCGGAGCTAACCTTGTCCGGTTCTGGCTACAAGTACTCACTCAGAAAAATGGAAAATTACATACATCACAAATGACATCTTGCCGCAACGGATTTCTACAAAATCCTTAAGGCTCGTTATGCAACATCACCGAGTCGGACTAACGATCGCGACTACGGCTTCACCCATAATACCTAATCCACTAACGGAGCGGATCTCTAATGCAATATCATGTCGGGGACAGACACAATCGACCCGGTGGTTTCTCTTGAACCATGGCGACCCTAACCCCTCTCATTTGAGAGATTTGGTGCCCAAAAGCTATAAAAGCAAGAAAGAAAGAGATGATATGCATGTATCCTAGAAATCGAGAGGAGAAATGTCGTTACCTTACGAACCCTCTTCCTAGCCATGTAATCCTTGCTTTGAACGGATTGACATGAGCGCCTCCACGCCCTCTCCATGGATCTGGTCTCGGAACGACGATCAGAGCTCTGAAGCTCCGTCAATGGTGGAAGGAAGCTCTCTCCTTCCTCCTCCCTTATCTTCCTCTCCACCCTACTCTCACTCTAAAAGATGAGAAATGAGGGGAAAGACCCTCTAAGCTTTAATAAAACCGTTTGGGCGGAAGATCCTGGGCCCTTGGATCGATTTTGAGGAAGCATCGGACGGCCACAAAAGAAAATGACGGAACAGCACCCGCCCGCACGATCAGTGGCGCACGACCACTGATCGTGCGATCAATAATGGAAGAATTCCAGAAAGAATGGGATAAATGCACACGAGCAGTGGCGCACGACCAATGGTCGTGCGCACTAAGTCCAATGGTCGTGCGGTGCCCTAGGCAGAACTTAGAAAAACGGAGAATAGTGCACACGATCAGTGGCGCACGACCAGTGGTCGTGCACACTAGATCCAATTATCGTGCGCTATTCCAATTGTCAAGCTCATCGACCCATCGCCAGCGGTATCTCTACCGCCGGGCGTTAGCTTCCAGCGACTCCAAGTCAAAAAACTGGGGTGTTACACTTCGAAGATTTCAAGAGGGAGATCTTACAGACCCGACATCACACATTCGCTGCGAGAGGTGAGTGTTCGATGCCATCCATCCCAATGGTCATATCCTAGCTGCTAAGCGAGAGCGCCCCAGGTCAGCAACCTGTGAAGGATGTGACAGTAGAGGGGGGTGAGCGAGATTTCATCGGGCGAGAGCTCTTCTCTAGCCCGATGATTGCTGGAAGGACAGGTGAGCTAATGGCGCGAGACCAACTGACTCGCCCCGCAGGAAGAGGAAGTCCCTTTAGCCAGCTGATGGTCTCGGTCTAAGTTCTGGATGGGTTATTGTAGCCAAAGAAATCCTACTACACTGACAGAGATGATCCAATTCAACACATCCAGTGGTTTGAAGATGTAATTTCCATCAAGCAGATGTCAGACGCCTTCAAGTGCTGACTCTTTGCCATCACCTTCAAGAAAAAAAGCAAAAGACTAGTTCTGTAAGCTTCCCTCCAATTCGATATATTGTTTTGAGGACCTGCATCGAGGTTTCTTATTGAGATTCTCGGCGCCCAAGAAGAGAAAGAAGGGAACGGAGTTCTTGTTTTCAATAAAGCAGGGGGTGGAGGACACTTTGGGAAGTTATGTGGATAGGTTCCAAGAGGAGGTTCTTCTGGTCCAAGAGGTACTAGGGTACACCCAGATGCTAGCCTTTACGCTTGGACATCATCAGAGATTCTTTAGTATGGAATTGAAGTGGGGGGCTCCTCTATCGTTCAAGTTATTGAAGGAGAGGGCGGGAAAGGAAATAGAGGGAGAGTCAGCAAACTTGACATTTGCCAAAAAGTTGGTTACGTTGGCAAAGGATGAAGTGAGTGAGCAGGGAGTAATCAAGTAATAGGAAGTGATGAGGAAAGATGAGCCTAGAGGGCAAGGATTCCGTGAAGGGGGATTCCAGGGACATCAGAAGGGATGGGGTCATTAGGAACCAAACAACTGGTTGGTCTGAAGGTCACAAGGAGGCCCGTCTAGGGACATGGGAAAGAACATCAGGGAGGAGAAAACTTTTATGGAGGGCAAGGGTGGTTCAACCCCCAAGGATGGATGCTAGTCCAGAGGCCCCTCCTACGTCCTCCCCAGTAGGAAATGGCTATTGGAAGAGGAAGAGGGAGAGGGAACATAAGAGTAGTTTTGGTAGAGGGAGATGGAGGCGGGGTGGCATTGTCGTACTTAGGGGTGCAAACGAGTCGAGCTCAAGTCGAGCTTGGCAAAATTTCCAAGCTCGAGCTCGAGCTCGAGCTTTTCATTTCGAGCTCGAGCTCGAGCTCGAGCTCGACGAGCTCATTTATCCCAAATCGAGCTCGAGCTTAATGCCAAATTATCGAGCTCGAGCTCGAGCTCGAGCTCGAGCTCGCGAGCTTTTTAGCTCATGAGCTTTTTTTGTTATTTTTTTATATTTTTTTCATATTATATATATATATATTTTAAAAAATTAGGAATAAAAAGCTCGCGAGCCGGCTCGCGAGCTCATGAACATTAATATTTGAGCTCGAGCTCGACTCGTAATCAAGCTCGAGCTCGAGCTCCACAGGGTCGAGCTCGAGTCGAGCTTTTTTCGAGCCGGCTCATCGAGCTTTCGAGCCGGCTCAACTCAACTTGCACCCCTAGTCGTACTGTGACTGCCATCATGGGGAAGGACATACAACGGCCACCTGCCTGGAGTTCTTGAAAGTAAGGAGGGCGAGAGGCCCAATGCAACGACAACAGGCGAGGATTAAGGAAGTCGTAGCAGGAGCAGGAGTAGGAGAGGAGGATAGGTGCAAAGATCGGGTCGACATGGGGACCCGAGGGAGGATCAGAGTAATACATAAGGGAGTGGGGGTCAAGGCCACCCGCAAGGGGAGCTTCCAAACGATGTTTAGAAGGAGCGTTTCTTCGACCTCCCAGACCCCTCCCCCAAAGGAGAAGATTACTTTCTCATCAAAAGACATGTCAAACTATGAAGACCCATTCTATGATACCTTGGTGATTCAGATGGTTATAGAAAACTTCATGGTATCCGGAATCCTCGTCTATAACGAGAGCTCGGTGAATGTCATTTTCAAAAAGGCCTTCGATGAAATGAAGGTGGGAGTGCGAAGGGTGTTGTCTTCAGATGTGTCATTGTTTGGGTTTTCTGGAGAGAAGGAGGTAAAGGGTGGATTTGGACTATATGTAATGTTGGGGTGCACGTTGAGGAACTACAGGTTCGTCATTGTTGATGCACCAAGCAGTTACAATGTCATCATTGAGCGTCCCCTCATCAATGCTTTTTATTGTGTCCCTTCATCATTCTACCAGTGCCAGAAGTTCAATAGTGGAGGAGTTCAGGACTGGATCCAGGGAGACCCAAGGGTGGCAAGGCAATGTTATGTCGCAGCCATCAACATCATCTCTTGGATGACGAAAGTTGAGAAAGTGGAGAAGGTAATGGAGGAGCGGACAAGGAAGAAGGATGTGGTTGAAGTCGCTGAGGGGGATGATAGTGGATCAGGTGGGGATGGAGGAAGTACTGGAGATATATGAGAAAAGGTAAGAAGAGGAGGTCCTCGCCCGGGGAAGGAAGATGGAGGGTGAGCAGGAGGAGAAATATCGATTAGAGGTAGCAGAGGAGGTAGGGGATAAGGAGGTCCTGGACTAGGATAAGAGGACAAAGAAGGTGAAGATCAATAGAGGTTTGAGCTTGGAAGACCAGGAGAGGGCCTTGGGTTGCGTCTAGAGGAACATGGACATCTTTGCCTGGAGTGCCGCAAACATGTCAGACATTAATGTTAATGTGACATGTCATCGCCTCAATATTGATCCAAGAGCCTACCCCATCCGCCAGAAGAGGAGGTTTGTAGCTAACAAGCTTGAGGAACTAATCCGAGAGGAGGTGGATAAGCTCCTGAAGGCCGGGTTTGTATTGGAGATCCAGTACCCAGATTGGGTCTCCATTGTGGTAATGGTAAAAAAGGGAGACAGTAGATGAAGGATGTGTGTGGACTTTTCTCTTTTTATTAAAGCAGGCCTTAAGGATTATTATCCTTTGCTTAGGATCGACGTGTTGGTTGACTCAGTCGTTGATTTTTCTACGATGAGTTTTCTGAATGTTTTTTCAGGTTACCATCAGATCTGCATACACCCCCTTGACATCAAAGAATTTTCCTTCATCATATAGAAGAGTGCTACTACTACAGGATGACGCACTTCAGGTTGAAAAATGCAGGGGCAACAAAACAAAGATGATGGATCGAGTCTTCCGATAGTATAGAGGAAGGAACTTGGAGGTGTATGTATATGACCTAATGGTGAAGAGGGACGTATGCTCTCACCTCTGGGATCTGGAGGAAACCTTTTCCACGCTGCAAAAGTTAAAGATGAGACGGAATCCTCTGAAGTGCGTCTTCAGAGCCACTAGGGGTAAATTCTTGTGTCATCTCCTCACCCCGATAGGGGTGGAGCACAACCCCGATAAGGTGAAGGTAATATTAAAGTTGGAGTCACCACAGAATACTAAGGAGATTCAACACCTGACGGGAAAGCTTGCAGGTTTGAGCAGGTTCCTCTCCTGGGTAGGGGAGAAGTGCTCCCCTTTCTTCAAAGTGTTGTTGGGCAATCAGAAGTTTGAGTGGTCCAAGGAGTATGATAAGGCCTTTTGATCCCTGAAGGACCAACTCAATAAGGCTCCATTACTCTAAGGGTCGGAGGATGGGGAATATTTGACTCTGTATCTTGGGGTGGGGGAGGAGGTTGTGAGCTCTGTCTTGGTCCGAGAGGAGGGGAAGAAGCAACTGCTAATTTACTATATTAGCAGGGTCCTAAAGAAAGAAAAGCTTTGGTATCCGATCTTGGAGAAGCTGGTGTCTCCCTGGTCATTTTAGCCAGGAAACTAAGGCCTTACTTTCAGGCACACTCGATCCGCGCAGTAACCAACCACCCTCTACGCAACATCTTTGAGGGGGTAAAGCACTCAGGGAGACTTGTGAAGTTGTCAGTGAAGCTGAGTGAGTTCAACATCTTATTTTTCCCCCGTCTGTCGGTAAAGGATCAGGCAGTGGTAGACTTCTTAGCCGACTATATAGTCGAGATGGGGGAGTTAGGGTCTTCTCAGCAGGATGCTTGGAAAGTACTGGTGGACGGGGCTTATAGAAGACACTCTCTGGGGGGGGGGTAATGTTGGAAAGCCCCCAGGAGATGAAGATAGAACAAGCTATAGTGGTACACTTCCCCATCACTAATAATCAGGCCGAATATGAGGCCGTGATCGCGAGTTTGCACTTGGCCAAGGAACTATGGGTGCAAAATGTGAATGTGTTAACTGACTCGATGGTGGTGACATCCCATATCAGGGAGGAGTTTCAGGCAAGGGATTCTACACTCCAGCAATATTTAGTAAGGGTGAAAGGGCTCATCAGGATGTTCTGAACGTTCTCCATTCGACATGTGCCACAGGAAAAGAGTGCACTCGCTGACCATTTACCAAGTTTGGACATCGGGCAGGGGGGAATCATGATGAATTTGTTTCGCCCATCCATCAAGGAAGGGGAGTTGATGGAGATAGATCGACACCCATCATGGATGGATCCCTTCATGACTTTACTGGCCACAAACAAATTTCTAGAGGAGGTCCAAGATAAAAAGAGTTTCTGTCATAAGTCAACATATTACATATTACAAGAGGGGCTCTATATCGAAGACCCTCTCAGGTCTTTTGGTGCGATGTGTGTCGGAAGAGGAGGTCCCAAAAATTTTGGAGGAGATACACTCCGGGGAGTGCGACAGTCACTCCGGGAGTAGAACCCTGGAAGAGAGGATATTACAGCATGGGTACTTCTGACCCACCATAAGGATAGATGCAACAGAGTTCACGAAGAGATGTCAGAAGTGCCACCTGTTCGTACTACTCCAATTGTTGCTATCCTAGAGGCTTAGGAGCATTGTGACACCATATCCCTTCGTAATTTGGGGGATGGACTTAATATGACCCTTTCCTCAAGCAAGTAGGCAGAGGAGTTTCCTCCTGGTCATGATCAATTACTTCTCAAAGTGGTTAGAAGTCAAGTCATTGGTCGTGGTGACTTCTCAGCTAATCCGCAACTTTGTGTGGCCAACTGAGGATAGATCTCAGATTCGCCTCGGTCCACCACCCCAGAAGCAATGGGCAGGTGGAGGCAACAAACAAGATCATCATGAACATGTTAAAAAAGAAGGTGGAGAAGGCAACAAATAATATCATTGTGAACATGTTTAAAAAGAAGGTGGAGAACCTGAAGGGAAGCTGGGTGGAGTAGCTCCCTTCGGTCCTTTGGGCCCTGAGAACCACACCCAATACGGCCACATGGGAGACCCCTTCAAACTTTTCTACGGCTCCGAGGTCATGCTACCAGTGGAGTTTGAGGTAAAATTGCCACGGGTGGTCACCACAGGAGAAGGAGATGATGAGTGGAGGGTGGAGAATGAAAAAGAGATGAGACTCTTGCTGGACCTGGTGGAAGAACTCCACGACCTCTCCACCATCTGATAAGAAGAGGTTGAGCGCTAAATGGCCAAATACTTTGATAAGCACATTCAGGTTAAGCAATTCGTGAAGGGGGACCTCGTCCTAAAAAAGGTCGACGCTATCGGGAGGTCGATAATAGTCGAAAAGTCAACCCTAATTGGGAAGGCCCCTATGTGAGGAGGCCCTGAAGTCGGGGGGGATATCACCTCCAAAATATGGATGGAATCTCCCTCGACTGTGCATGGAGTGGTAATGACATGAAATGTTTCTTTCCACAAACCTGAGTAATAAAAGATGTTTATCTCCTTAACTCTTTATGTGTGCATTATTCTCTATGAACTGTAAGAGGTTATTGAAATGTTGGCCTCGAGCAAACCCGTAGACCAGGCTCTCACTAGTTGGTAGGTCTGAAGGCTCACTCGTGTGCAGGTAGAAATGAGAAAGGGGTTATTGAAATGTTGGCCCCGAGCAGACCCGTTGAATATGCTCTCACTAGCTGGTAGGTCTGAAGGCTCGCTCGGTGGTAGGTAAAAGTGAGAAATAGGTTATTGAAATGTTCCCCCAAGCAGACCCGCTAACTAGTCGCTTACTAGTTAGCAGCTCTGAAGGCTCACTTAGTGGCAGGTTGAAATGAGAAGGAGTTTATTGGAATAATGGCCTTGAGCAGACCCACTGGTCAGACTCTTACTAGTTGGAAAGTCTGGAGTCTCACTCGGTGATAGGTTGAGAAGAAAAATATTGATAAAAATGTTGGCCCCGAGCAGACCCGGTGACCAGGCTCTCACTAGCTGGCATGTCTGAAAGCTCACTCGGTGGCAGGTTGAGAAAAAAGATGTTAAAATATTGTCCCCGAGTAGACCCGTTGACCAGACTCTCACTAATTGGTAGGTCCAAAGGCTCACTCGGTGGCAGGTGGAGAAGAAAGATGTTAAAATGTTGGCCTCGAGCAGACCCGCTAACAAGACTCTCACTAGCTGGCAGGTTTGAAGGATCACTTGGGGGCAATTCAAGAAGAAAGATGTGGTTAAAATGTTGACCCCGAGCAGACCTTTTGACCAGGATCTCACTAGCTGACATGGCAGGGAGTTCCTCGGTGGCAAGCTGAAATGAAAAGTATTCTTGAAATGGCAATCCCAATGAGATCCCATCGATCGGGCTCTACCTAGTTAGCAGGTCTAGAGGTCACTCAGGGATGAGTTGTATATAAAAAGAATATCTCTATGTGTGGAGGGAATGAGTAAGGGGAGCGAGTGAAATCAGTCGCATCTTACTCGCTTGCCGAGATCCCACTCTTCCAGCCAAGTGAGTGTCACCTAAAAGGGTCAGGGACAAGTCGGACACTGATAGCCCTATTCACGCGGGTTTGCCCGTGTTCGAATAGGAAACAAAGAGAAAAACGTGTGAGACCTCTCAATGTCGCGAGTGGTCACAAACGACAGGCGTTGGTGCGGAAGGCTGGGTAAACTATGACAAAACGTATTTACGATGGGAGTATGTCACGATCGCGACCGGAACCCGAGGGGTAGGCAATGAACAAGTTTGCCTTCCTAAATGTGAGTGACAAATGAAAGGAGTTCAATACGAGTAAGAGTTGAATGACTGAGGCTGAAATGTAAGCTTCACCCACGGAGCAATAAAGAGTAGGGCAGAAGTCCCTCTCGCTGGCGCGTACTGGGGGCTCTCCATCGCAAAAAGAAAAAAAACTGAAAAAATGCTCCAGATCAACCAATCCCTAAGCAAGACGTGAGCGCGAGACTATCAACCTAAGAGTAGCAAAAAATCGTTTAGCTAAGGCTCTAATCACAATCGCCGTTGAAATATCAAGACCACGAGTCTTCCCTAAAGACCTCCGTGAGGCGCGAACAAGGATAAAATTCAGTATATGAAAGAAGCAACGAACTGCAAAACACATGTCCATAAATATAATAAATCACTTTCCTTTGCATGAATGACATAAACATGTGCATACAGGCTAATCAACAAAAGGTAAGAGGGCGAGAACCAAAAATGTTCTAAAAATCCTAACTTCTACGCCTCGCCTCCTTTCCCTCCGGGATCGCCATCTGAACCACTGTCGTCGTCCTCATAGTCCTTGTCATCTTCAAAAAGTGAATCGACATCTTCTTCTGACGAGTCGGTTGGGAGGTAGAGCTTGGGGACCAGGTCTTTGGCGATGATCTTCTCACAATCAGCTTTTAACATGCTGAGTGTCTGCATCATGAGGTGTGTGTGCTCGACAGCCTTGATGGTTGTGGCCCGCGTCATCTTTTTGACCTCTTTCTAAAAAAATTTCTTCACCTTAACAGCTTGTGGGACAACTCGTCATGTTCCATATGGAGGATGGAGGAGACAAATCGGGACACATCGGCTTTCAAACCCTTATTCTCCTCTTCTAGGCGGGCAACACATGTGCACACTCAGTCTGTGATGGCGAGATGCTGTGAAAAGGAGAGTGGAGATTGGTTAGAATAAAGAAAGATAATAGCAGTAGAAGTGCCCATATAGAATTGAAAACTTACCAACCCGCTAGAGCTCACGCTAGGAGTTTCTCGGTGGTCGCCAGCCACTGCGCTAGTTCTTTTGTCTCCTCGACAGCTGCTTCCCGCGTGGCTTTGACCCTCTACCAATCTCGTTGGAGATGCAGGCTACGATGCGAGTTAATATGAGCGAGCTTGAGTGCTCGCCGCTGAGCCCGCGCGCTCTCGCGGGCCAAAATTTAGGCAGACAGGTCGGCATACTTTGTCGCATCCTGTCGCCCATAGAGCCCAAAACAGAGGGCATATACATGACCAATGGGAGAGCTCTGGTCCTACCAGGAGGGGAAGAGGTTAGAGATAGAGGCCCGGTCAGACTTCCCATCCCAAAGGACCATCGACTCGCCAGAGATGTCCTTGACCTTTTTCCCCAGTTCGATGTAGGGGTGCGAGTCGGGTTGCCCTTCTTCCAGTTCTGGCAGTCCCGATTCGGCGAGGGTTTCAGGAGCCTCAGCCCCTGTCAGCCTTATTTTGGGGGCCTTATTTTGGGGGCCTTCTCACCCCCTTGCCTTTGGTCATCATAGTTTTCTTCATTCACTTGGGAAATACTGCTGGAGAGGGGGAGTCGTGGCCATCGGGTGTTGTCTTTTTCTTGCTTCCTGAAGGGGCGGAGGAGCCCGATATCTCGTTGTAGGCTGCCGCGGCCTTTTCAGATCGCGTAAGTTTAGCGGCAGGAGCTCAGGCACACGCGTATGGGGGTTCACAGAGATGAATCGCTCACCTTCAACACAAGGGTTCGATTGTCACTAGAAAGGAGAGGAAGCCACGAGAGGGTGGAGGTCAGAGGAATGTAAACTAGATTGTACCTTCACTAGGAAGCACCAGGAGAAGCGAGTCGACATTTTGCCTTAGATAGGCGACCTCAAAGTTCTTCTGAAGGAAGAACTGGTGTAATTTTGCACCCGTGCCACCCACCTACGGTGCACGGTAAGTCGCCTCATCCTGCTGGAGCGGCAAGTAGGGGATGTTCCCCAAATTTACCTTGATGAAAATAAATTTTGTAATCCAATTGTGGTGCTTGTTGGCGGTCTCGCATACCTTGAAGTGCGAGCTGGAGAAGAAGACAATGTCTTTGTTGGTCACCCGATAGATGAAGAGCTTGTGGAAGATAGTGAGGTTGAACTCGATCCGCTCCTCACGCATGAAACAAGTGAATGCTACCATCATCGCAATGGAGTTGGTGTTCAGTGGGGCGAGGACGACGCCAAAATACTTTAGGTCCTGACAAACTTCAGGCCAAACTTCAGGCCATAGAGGAAGATGGAGGCCCACCTCAAAATGCGAGATGGGGATCGCGAGTTCATCTTCGTAGATGTCATTGATTGCCTCACCTTTGTTTGATGTGCGTGCAGTGAACCCCGAAAGGACATACTCGACAACACAAGAAAGATATTCCTGCTCAGTCAAGCTGCCTTCTAAGAAAGAGTGGTCCATGAACTATTGCGCGCACTTTGACAAGCCATCTGCCAGCTCGTCATTGCCTCCCAACGCATCAGACCAATAAGAAATCAAAAAGAGTAACATCAAGTGCTAGAAGAAGGCAAGGGCGAGATCATATAAGAAATAAATACGGTGGTTGGGATGTGCGGTGAAAAATAAGGGGGGATATTCATAGATGGTGCCAGAAATGATTGATGAGAAAGGAGGGAGGGGAGGCATGAGTGCGGATAACCAACTTGCCACTCCCCGACCTCGCTTGTAGGACAACCCCATGGTGAAACCTTGGACCGAGCCCAAGGTGCGTCGCATCTCGCTTTAGAACTCGCAAAAGGATTTCAACACAAGGTCGCATAAAATCCAAACCACAAGCACTCGCTAAGCAAGTAGAAATTCAATAACAAGTTAATTAAGTTCAAAGAGAAAATATAGAAATTAATATAGAAATTGGCAATGTCCATAGGTGAAGAGGAAGAATGGAGAAAGGGAGGGTGCGGTGGGCGAGTGCCGATAGGCTCAGAATTGGAGCCATTTTCATCTTTCTTGGCCTCGCGCCCCCGCCCCGGGAGGACGGCGGAGATTGTTATACTCTTGAACTACGTCGAGTTCCAGTTGAAACACATATAAATGTTTCTCGATTCACCCGATATGTACCCCAAGAGAAGTCGCCTCGGCGCTTGCTCCCTGTCTCGCCTCCTCTGCTAGCTACACGTAGTCCCTCTCCAGGTTGCTCAGCCACTGTTTGTTGGCGACCCATTCCGCCTGCATCTCACAGAACATATGTACATACTTCCACATAACCTTTTCCACCCGGCTCTTCATCCCCTCAGGATCACTCATGTCACCAAGGAAATCCTCCAACGCTTCAGGGGAGGGAGGCAATGAGCAAGCACCCGTGTCTTAGGACTCGACCACCGAGACGTCCAGGCTATCTGCGAGGAGATGGAACAAATATCAAAATCACCACTATCATGAAGAGAGGGTGAGTGCTTTAACTAACAGTGAGAGGGACGAGCTTCTTTGCCGAGATGACGACGAGATGGGCTTGGTCGTCCCTGGAAGGGATTGTAGAAGGGGAGCGAAAGTGATGGAGGGGAAAGATCTGCTCGCGGATTTGGGCGATGGAGGGGATTTGAATGGCGAGAGTGCCCTGAGTCTGAGTAACAACAGTAGAGTCAGGATCATTCGCAGCCTTGCAGTTCGCTGACTTTGACGATGTTGCCCCTAGGCCGGTTGTCCCGAAGGGACGAGTTACATAATACAACTGACAATAAGCGTAAGAAATAAGGAAATGAGGTCAGCAACCCAACAACAAACAACTCACCTGGAACCTGTTGAAGTGTGCCAGGTGTTATAGTCAGGAAAATCTCTTACTCAAAAAATTCGGATCAATGCAGCCTATGGTTACCGGTTCAGCGGTCAGGCTCGACGGCTAACGGGCTAAGACACGAAAACTATCAGACAACTAAAAGGACCTCAGTCGCTACGGCATGGAGGTCCCACCACGTACTTGGAAGCTTAGAAGAAGCAACCCCTCCACAACTAAAAATATCCGAGCAACGTACGAGGTAGACTAGTTGATAACAAAGCCGCGGCGACTAAGATAGATAGTTGCAAACTTGCGATCTGTCTCTCTTTACAAAGGATCTAAAGGCTTAGCTTGTTGTCTATGAAAAAGGTGGTCAAGATCTTTTGCAAGATTTCGAAGTCCATCTCCTCATACCCCTAGGGTCCTATTTATAGGCAAATCCAAAGAGAAGGGGGGGGGGGTCTTATTTATAGCCCCACCCCTGGCGACTAAGCAACCTCTTGGGGGAAGCTCGCTCGGCTGGGCGAGTAACAAGCCCAGTTGCCTACCCTACAAGTGTGCGAGTGGAGCTCGCCATACTCGCCCTGGCCTTCTGCCGCCTTACGTGTTGACTCTGACTGCTGTCTCGACTTGCTGACTTTGACCCTTGCTGACCTGGCTCTAGTGGGGTCCACCCTCGACGAATATGGGTTGTACACCAGAGGAGGCCCAGGTTCTCTCCCCATTGGAAGGGTGGGTGTAACATCCTGACTTTTATTGGGCCACCAGAACCCTAGTGGACCCAATAAAAGTGACCCAAACCTCTACTCATGACCCACACCCGGGTGGGAGGTAACCGTAGACAGGGTATATAGAGCTAGAGAACTCCAATTCAAGTTCTGTCAGTTCCTATGGCTTTGTGTAACTATTACGGACACATTGGAACTCGTCCCGTTAAACTCCAAAGTCATATGGTGGGTATAACAATTTCTCGTAAAACGTCACAAAAACGAGATTTTTGGATAATGATATAGAGAGCTCCAATTTGAGTCATGTCAGTTCCTATGACTTTGTATAGTCAATACAAACGCATTTGAACTCATTATGTCGCAATTCAAAGTCTAACGACGAATATAAGTATTCTAACCATTTTAGCGCGCCGCGACGTGCAGATTTTTGGTATTTAGCAAACGAACTCCGATTCGACCCCGGTCAGTGGCATTGGACCTGTATAGTCAATGCAAAGTCAACCGAGTTCGTCCCGATCAATTTCAAAGACGAGTGGTCAACCAGTGGTCAAATCAAGCATAATTGTGCACCGAAAACCGTGCGCACACAAATTATGACACGATACCCCAACCTTGACCCGACTCCAAATGGCATGGTCCTATTTTGATTTTGACCAGCAAGGGGGACCCACCCTAGGGTTGACTTAGGTCAAACCCTCTAAAAATCCTTTTTTGGGAATTATTACAAAGGAGGTGCTCACCTCTTCATTAATGGTTAAGTCCCTACCCCCCCCCCCCTCACTCCTTGGGCCACCAAACCAACAAGCATAGTGGGAAATGGGCCTATGGGAAAATCCCACCACCCTCTTTCCCTTCCCCTCTTCTTCACTCCTAAGCCCAAGCCCACCAAGCCCTTCCCTTCTTCCCTTGAATGGCTGACACCTTGAGGCCCTAGGATGATGCCACTTGGCTAGGGTAAGTGGAGGAGAGGTGCTCCTCCTCTCATGGGAATAGTCCCACATCGGGTAGGGGTTGCCACCCTTCCTAAGCCTATAAAAGACACTACCCACCCTGCTCCCCTCAACACAAACCTACCCGAGCACCCGAGCCAAGCTCCAGGTCGGGTGATGGCTGCAGGTGGTTAGCTTTGCTCAGCACCGGTGGTGGCGCTTAGGAAGGGCTAAACCACATGGGACAACCTTCCCCGATGGTGGAAGGTTGAGGTGCCGCCGAAAATCGCCTCTCCGTCGGCACCCGAAAACAGAGTTTTTCTCTATCGTTTTCTGCGGCTGTGGCCGACAGTGCCAGGCCGCCGGACCACCAACGGAGGAGGGCTTAACCCCTGGCGCATCGATCAAGGGTGGTTTCGTGGCCGGGGTAGTCGCCGGAGAGGCGAGGTGGCACGGTGGCGCTGGGAGCAAAGCCACCTGCCACCCTGCTCTCGGTTTCATTTTTCCGCCGGTGTCCAGCGACGATAGGCCACCAGACCACCACCCAACAGGTTGCCGGCCCCCCGTTGATCCTATTGGGTGTGGCGTCGATGCCCAACAGTGGCTGGCCGGTGGTGGCAGAAGGCCACCGCCTTCTTCGCCGGTGGGGTGAATCACTGTCGTCCAATATCTATGATGAGATAGACGACGAAGATTACCTAATCCCCCATGCATCAACTTATGTTCCCCCCGCATCAGATCCGTGGCCGATCCAATGTAGAGTCAGGTTGGTTAGTTTACCTGTCTGGCTTAATATCAGCCACATGATAAAGCTTGGTCTACTATATGTAGACCAATTTTAAAGCAGAACTTTACTTTTTTTATAAAAAAATATAGGCTCATAGAGGAAAAGGGTTGTACGTGAAAATTGTTCCCCTTGATGAGGGCTTCCTCCACAAAAAATTGAGAATTTTTGAAATTGATTTGGTATTTTTAAAAATCCAAATAAATTTTATTTGACCAATTTAGAGGCTCAAAATTGTTCAAAAAATTTTGAAAAAATTTTACCAGACTCTTTTTAGACACACTTACAGGTTGTATCAAAATTTGGGAACCTTGGAATAAAAATTAAAGATTTTCTAATTTCTTAAAGTCTAGGGTCGCGCTAGGAAATTGATGCGCTCAGTTTTTTCGAAAGAGAAAATTGGAGCGCGCGACTACCTTTTAAATTGAATGATAAGTTCAATTGTTTTACTAACGAGAATGATCGAGGGAAATGCCCAAGCTCTGAGTGTCCTAAGATTTTTGTGAAACCACCGAGCGCCTCGTTTTTAAAGATGCAAATGAGTTACTAATTATTCTCGACGAATAATAAAGATGTAACTTCTATTAAGTCCCCCTGATCCGATTAAGCAGTGATTAAAAAGGGCGTAGCTGAATTAATATCGGATCTTAATAATTGGTGAAACTTAAAGAAGTCTCCTGAAAGCTGAAATAGAACTGAACATGCCTCCTGAGAACGAAGATGAAACTGAACATGTCTCCTGAGAAAGGAAGTGGAATTGAACATGCCTCTTGAGAACGGAGATGGAACTGAACTTGCCTCCTAAGAATGGAGATGGAACTGAAGCCTCATAAATGGAGTGATTGGACTACTGACCATTTTCTTTATGATTTATTCCTATCTTGCACTTGTCCAGTTCATTTATTTATTTCAGTTCAGTAATTTTTTTCAAGTACTTTAGTCTCGTACTGGTCCTACTTATTTAATTTCAGTTCAGTTCTTTTATATAAGTACTATTCTAGTCTCGTACTGATCAAGTTTCTTTCAGTACTTAGTTTCAGTTCTTTCAGTTCAGCACTACTCCAGTTTCATACTGGTCCTATTTAATTACAACATTTCAATTATGCAGCTTATATTAACAGCAGCTTCTATTAAAACACCTTTGTTTCTGCAATTTACTATTTTAAGCATAGGTCCTGCTCTGACGGACAGTTATTTGATAGGTTGAGCCTTAGTTGATAACATGAGTTGAGATATTCCTCCTAAATTAGCCCCAAATAGAGTGCTCACACGCTCCTTGTCGAAAGTCGAGGCAAGTGTCGCCTGCCCGAATTATTTAAAGCATAGTAGGACAATCCGCTGTAGATATGGTGCATGCTAGAGAAATGTTGCAGTATGGAGACCGGGCGGTCTGGAGGCTTGTGCCTAGCGGTTTGGAGACCGGGCGGTCTGACGGTTTCACTCTGGCGGCTTGGTAGTAAGGTGGTCTGGCGGCTTCTCTCCAGCGGCTTGGTAGCCGAGAGGTTGCTGATTGGAGATCGGGCGGTCTAGCGGCTTGACGCAGATGACTTGATGACCGGGCGGTCTAGCGGTCTCTCCTAGCGGCTTCACTTCTCTTTATAGTAGTAACCGAGAGGTTAGCCTATTCGTCTAACGACGTGGCTTGTGCAGTCTGATTTTATGTATAGCGGGTTGTAACATTGTTTATTTGTCTCACATTGCTTATTTGTAATCTCTCCCCTCTCCTTCATTCTATAAAAGGGAGGCTATACATTTGTAATACTCACTTTTTTAGATAATAAAAATTCTGTTATTCAAAATTTCGGTCTTTTTCTTTCTAGTTCGCACATGATATTAGAGGACTCGATCTTTTTCTCCTGATTCTGTACGCGCAACCTGTCATCTCTTTGTTCGCGCGACCTGTCTCTGTTTGCGCGACTTGTCTTCGCATGATCTGACTTTGAGCGGTCTTTTCTCTTCTATTCGTGTGGCCTGACTGCGCGCGATCTGTCTTGACACGACCTGTCTTCACGTGGTTCCTTCTCTTTGATCTCTTTGTTCGCGCGACCTGTTTCTGTTCGCGCGACCTGTCTCGACGCGACCTGCTTTCGCGACCTTGTATATTCACTTTGTTTGTGCGGCCTATCTTATGTTCGCGCGGTCTCTTCTATTCGTGCAGTCTCTTCTCCTTGATCTCTTTGTTCGTGTGACCTGTCTTCTATTCATGCGGTCCGCGCCTGTCTTCGCGGCCTTGTTTCTGCTCTCTTCTCTACTATGACCCTCTCCGATACCTCTACCACTATTACTCCCGGGGCCCACCTTCCTCCTCCTCCTACTCCTTCGTGAAACCTTGGCATTGTTTCCAAACTCATCGGTTCCAATTACCCAGACTGGAGTGTCTCCTTTACCTTTCTCCTTTGCTCATAATGCAAACACTATCATCTCACCGATAACCCTCCTCCTCTAGATTCCGATCTGTTTGATGATTGGGATACTAGCGACGCGCTAGTTCGCACTTGGCTAGCTAACAACGTTTCTGATGAGTGCCTCCTGTCATCCGTCATGATGAAACACTCAAGGTTGTATGGATTCACCTTGCTGCTCTCTACTTAAAAGGGGCTCAGAAGTCTTGCATCTATACTCTGTATGCGGACCTCTTTGCCCGTCCCTCCATGTCCCATGTTGCTACTAAACAACAGGTACAGACTCTCGGAGCCGAGATTATCCAGAATCGCCCCTTCTCTGTGGATCTGGCTGAGCAACACAAGCACTTCTAGGATCTTCTGGTTGTGTGCTATCTTCTACGACTTCCTGAGTTTTATGACATGATCCGTCAACAGATCCTTGGCGAAGCGGACTCTCCTACCTTGGATGCCACTACTGGCCGCATCGCCTCGGTTACCTCTCTGCTTCAACGTCCGATGTTATCCTCCCCTCCTCAATAGGACAACTATGCTCACCAGACTCAATGGGGTGGCTCTGGTTGTCGCAGTCACCAATCCGGAGGGCGTGGTCCTTCCCACTTTATCTGCTCTCACTATGGCCGCATCGGCCATACGGTTGATCACTGCTGGATGAAACATCCACATCTTCGCCCCTCTGGGGGAGCTTCCACCTCCTCTTCAAAGCAGTCTGCCTCCGTTATCACGTCTTCAGGTAGTGCCCACGTCGTTACTCAAGGTAAATGACCGATCGACTCTAGCGCTACCAATCATATGACTGGCAATTCTCAGTGTTTTTCTCTCCTAGAAACACATGATCGGTTGCCCCTATCTTTATTGCAGACGACTCTCCCTCACCGGTCAATGGGACAGGAGTGGTTTAAGTCACTCCGTCTCTTCACTTGGAGAATACTCTCTACGTGCCAAAGTTTCCTTGCAATTTATTATCTGTAACTTCTCTTTGCAAGCAACTACAGTGTTCCATCGCATTCACTCCTACTTTGTGTTCTTTTCAGGATCTGGGCTCCCAACGGACGATTGTTACTGAGACTAAGAGCGACGACCTTTACTTCCTTGACAACGTTTCCGCTCTGTCCGCCTTCTCCTCTTCTTCTTCAGACCTTCTGCAATGGCATCTTCGCCTTGGTCATCCTCCTCTACGGCTTCTTCGTCAGCTTCAACCCCACCTCCCTCCGCACGTTCCTCCTCTCAACTATGACACATGTCATCTTGGCAAGCATCATCGCTCCTCCTTCCCACCAAAGCAAGGTCGAGGATCTTCCCATCCGTTTGACCTTGTTCACTCCGATGTCTGGGGTCCTGCTCCTACCCTCACAATATCTCGGGGTAGTTTATATTTTGTAACTTTTAATGATGATTTCTTACGATGTACGTGGATGTACCTTTTAAAAGATTGCTCCGAATTATTCTCTATATTGATATCTTTTTATTTTATGATTAAAACTCAATTTGATGTCTTTATCAAAATCTTTCACTCTGATAATGTCAAAAAATATCTTAGTCATGATTTTTCTTCTTTCTGTATGCAAAATGAGATTGTTCATCAAACTAGTTGTGTGTATACCTCACAGCAAAATGGTGTGACAGAACGCAAAAACCATCACCTCCTTGATGTTGCTTGCACTCTAATGACACAGATGCAGGTTCCTCGCTCCTATTGGGGTTATGTCATTCTCATCTCCTACTATCTCATTAATCGCATTCCCTCCACGGTTCTCCACGGACAAACCCCATTCTCCATTCTCTATCCGGACAAGGATCTGTTTCCTCTCCCTCTATGTATCTTTAGGTGCATGACTTTTGTGCACGCTCCCTCTGCCACCTGTGACAAACTCTCCCCACGTGCCATCAAATGTGTCTTTCTGGGTTACTCTACCACTCAGAAAGGTTATTGTTGTTTTGACCCCATTCTTCGTGTACAACCTCGGGCTCACAGGAGGGAACCCAGCAGAGAGGGAATTAGAAGAATCCTCAAAAGGAGACAAGGCCCTAAGCGAGAGAGGTCTAAAAGCTGGGTCCACTCGCAATGGGCGAGAGGAGCCCAAAAGCTGGGTCCACTCGCATGGGCGAGAGGAGCCCAAAAGAGGGTCCACTCGCAATAGGCGAGAGGAGCCCAAAAGAGGGTCCACTCGCAATAGGCGAGAGGAGCCCAAAAGAGGGTCTACTCGCAATAGGCGAGAGGAGCCAAAACGTGGGACCATTCGCCTGGCGGGTGGGGGTCAAAGGAAGATTGTCTATATGTCGTCTGAGGGTCTCGCCCGCGAGGTAATCCTTTTCAGCCGCAAGGTGGTCCTCTCGCCAAGCATCGGGTCGGCAGGAAGAGATAAGACCGGTTCAGCAATTGGGTGGGGACCGGCTCACTTAGCAAGCGGTTCATCCTTTTTGGCCTTTTTACTCTTTTACCCTCGGGGGTCTGCTCATAGCCCTTCAAAACAGTGGAGTTTGGCTGTTGGCAGACCCAACCCAGGGTATTCAGGTAATTTCACAGATGCTTGTTTTGGTTATTTGCAGTTCAAATCCTGAAGCCTATAAATAGACCGGTAAGGTGTCTGAGAAGAAGTGTGTGAAACCTTCTCTTTCCTTCTCACTCAGGCACCTAGCTCAGCATTGGCTAGGGAGGGGAAGGATTCTAGTCCTTCTGGGTGAGTGGTGGGACCTCCGAGCTGAAGCTCCCGGTCTGTTCCTTTAGGTGTCTTGTTAGGAGCATGGTTCAAAGAAAGTAAGCGTGGGTTGCAGCCTTAGATCCGAGCTTTTAGGAGAAACTAGTTCGACTGGTTTCAACATTTTTGGTGCGGTGAGCGTGGATCGCAGCCTGAGTCGAAGAACTTTGGATCATCTCATGGCAGGAGATCTAGGAGGAGGAGATGAGGGCGGAGGAAATGAGGGCGGGTCCCAGAACCCAGGAGGATATGTTGGGAGGGAAGAATTCATGGCATCCATCGGGGGCATC
This sequence comes from Platanthera zijinensis, assembly GCA_039513925.1. Classification (NCBI taxonomy): domain Eukaryota; kingdom Viridiplantae; phylum Streptophyta; class Magnoliopsida; order Asparagales; family Orchidaceae; genus Platanthera; species Platanthera zijinensis. Next base: position 152,495,032 of record CM077094.1, on the reverse strand, counting down.
ATGGGGATGTTGCAGCAGATCTCGCAGCGAGGCGAGTGCGCGACCCCTCTACCTCAGGGGCCGGGCCTCTTGCCTCCGGAAGGAGCCGTCTCGGCGAGGGTAGGCGAGGATGCGCCAGGAGGGCGGCCCGGAAAGGAGAAAGTGGTGGAGGGAAGCGGGCGAGACCTGGCTGGAAGGGAGTTGTTCCCCAGCCCGGCGAGCGCCGTCTCGCCAGTAGATCTCGTCGCGCGAGTGGAGACGGCGAGACCCCTGGCGAGAGGGTCCCCCTTTTGCGAGCTGGTCCTTTCGGCTCCCGTCCCGGAGGGGTTCCGCGAGCCGGAGATGGTTTATTATGTGGGGAAGGATGATCCCCTCCAACACTTGCAATGGTTCGAAGATGCGGTCTCCATCAGGCCGATGACGGATGCATTCAAGTGCCGCCTCTTCGCGATCACCTTGAATGACAAGGCCCGGGACTGGTTTCATCAACTCCCAGCAGGGTCAATATATGGTTTTGAAGATTTGAGTAGGAGCTTCCAGCTGCGCTTCTCGACCTCGAAGAAGAGGAAGAAGAATCCGGAGTCCATCTTCCTGATCAAGCAAAAGGCGGACGAGTCCTTAGCCCAGTACGTGGATCGCTTCCAAGAGGAAATCCTGGACATTCAGGAGGTGCCGGGATTTGCTCTCCAGATGGCCTTTACTGTGGGTCTCAGGGAAGGCTTTTTCAAAATGAGCCTCACCAGGAAGGCACCCTTATCATTTGAAGGGTTGATGGAGAAGGCAGCCAAGGAGATAGCGATGGAAGCAGCGAACCCGGCTTTTGCCAAGAAATTAGCAAGGCTGACGGAGGTAGAGTCCAGAGACCCAGGAGGAGCGAGGCAGCAGGAAGGGAGGAGAAGGGAGGAGCCAAGGGGGCCGGCACCGCAGGAGTTGAGTTGGAGGCAACCGGAAGGCCCGGTTCAAGGGCAATGGAGAGGTCTTCCCCCGGGGGGAAGGAACTACTACCCTGGAGGAGCGGGAAGGTTGCCACAGCTGGGGTGGAGACAGGGACCTAGGCCACTCCCACCCCCGCCTCAGCAGGCTATGGCTATAGGCCGGGGAAGAGGAAGAGGAAGAGAGCGAGGAAGGGGGGAGCCGGAGCAGGGAGGAGAAGGAACCACCAAGAAGGGAGGCAGGAGGGGGAAGTAGCTATACCATTCTGTGACTTTCACGAGGAGGAAGGTCACGCGACAGCTACATGTCCAGAGTTTCTGGAGCTGAAGGGGAGAAGAGGAGCGGGAGAGCAGCAGCCACCGGCGCGGATAGTAGAGATGACCGGAGTGGGGGAGGAGGATAGATGTGTCGATCGGTCAGATGTGGGGGATAGAGGGGGGATCGGGGTGATTCATGGTGGGGTGGGAATCGAGGCTACCCGAAAGGCCAGCCTTCATACAATGTACCGTCGAGGTGTCGCCTCGACGTCGCAAGCCCCGCCCCCGGACGAGAAGATCACCTTCTCCAGGAAGGACTTGCCAGATCACAAAGACCCATTCTGCGACGCGCTGGTGATTCGGACGGCTATCGAAGGTTTCACGGTATCAAGGATCTTGGTGGACAATGGGAGCTCGGTTAATGTCATCTTCAAAAAGGCATTCAATGAGATGAGGGTGGAAGCCAGGAGGGTGTTAGCAGTGGACGGACCGCTGTTCGGATTCTCAGGAGAAAGGAAAGAAGTAGAGGGGGGAGTCGGTCTCCAGGTAACCCTGGGAGGGCTGTCCAGGAACTGCCGCTTTGTGATAGTGGACGCTCCCAGCAGTTACAACGCCATCTTCGGGCGCCCCTTGATTAGTGCCTTTAGGTGTGTTCCATCATCTTTTCATCAATGCTTGAAACTCAATTCAGGAGGGACCCAGATCAGGGTGAGAGGAGATCCGAAGGCGGCCCGGGAATGTTATGTGACGGCAGTAAACGCTATCTCATGGAGGGGGATGCGGAAGAGTTAGAGAGAAGACTGGAGCGGGAGGAACAAGAGGAGAGTAGAGTTGAGGAGTTGGAGGGTGGCATTGCGGAGGAGCCAGTAATGGCAGGGGAGTTAAGGTTCGGAGGAGAAAGGAAAGAGGAGAGTAGAGTTGAGGAGTTGGAAGGTGGCATTGCGGAGGAGCCAGTAATGGCAGGGGAGTTAAGGGTCGGAGGAGAAAGGAAAGAGGAGAGAGGAAGGAAAAGAAAAATGGGAGAGGTGGAAGAGTCAGTACTAGGAGGAGGCCCGGTGCGAACGGAGGATAGGTTCGTAGAGAAAATAGACATGGCAGTGGAGAGAAAGGAGGGTGGAGAGCAAGAGCTCGGAAACCAGGAGGAGGGGCTGGCAAAGGAAGAGGAGATTCCGAAAGATCAGGAGGAAGAAGAAGAGCCCTCGAGGCTGAAGGCTGCAGTTGAGCTACAGGAGGTGGACATCCTAACAAAAGAAGGAAGGAAAGAAAAGATCAGAATCAGCGGAGAACTCGGTCTTGAGGACCAGGAGGAGATCCGAAAATGCGTGCAGGAAAACATTGATGTCTTTGCGTGGAGCGCAGCCGACATGCCAGGGATTGACGCAGATGTGGCATGCCATCGTCTCAACCTTGACCCCAAGGTTCGTCCCATCCAGCAAAAGAAAAGGGCCATCGCCTCCAGGATGGCCAAGCCTATCAGGGAGGAAGTGGAAAAGCTGCTCCAGGCGGGGTTCATATCTGCAAACAAGTATCCAGGGTGGGTGAGCAATGTTGTGATGGTAAGGAAGGGGGAAGGGAAGTGGAGAATGTGTATTGACTTCTCTCTTTTGAATAAAGCATGTCCCAAGGATTGTTACCCTTTGCCTCGAATCGACGCGCTGGTTGATTCAGCCGTCGGTTTTTCACTAATGAGTTTTTTAGATGCCTTTTCAGGATACCATCAAATACGCATGCACCCACCGGACATCAAGGATGTCACCTTTATCACCGAGGATGGATGCTTCAGCTATAACATGATGCCTTTTGGGTTGAAGAATGCGGGGGCGACCTACCAACGGATGATGGACCGGCTCTTCCGAGAACAAAAGGGACGGAACCTCGAAGTCTACGTAGACGACTTGATGATCAAGAGCCAAGATCTCAAGTCTCATATTGCGGATCTGGAAGAAACGTTTGCAACGGTAAGGAAGTACAAGATGAGGCTTAATCCGCTGAAGTGCGTATTCGGGGCCTGTAGGGGAAAGTTTTTAGGACATCTCCTCACCCCATCAGGAGTAGAGCCTAACCCGGATAAGGTAAGGGCTATCCTAGAACTAGAGTCTCCAACGAATACCAAAGAGGTCCAGCGTCTTACCGGCAAGTTGGCGGGGCTCAGCAGATTCCTTTCCAGGGCAGGAGAGAGGTGCTCACCTTTCTTTCGGACATTGAGGGGGGGGAAAGAAATTCGAGTGGACCTCCGAGTGCGAGAGTGCTTTTCTAGCTTTGAAGCAGCAGCTCACCAAGGCACCGCTACTCCAGGGCCCGAGAGAAGGAGAGATTCTATTCTTGTACCTAGGGGTAGGGGCAGGGGCAGTGAGTTCTGTCCTCGTGAGGGAAGAAGGTAAAAAGCAATTCCCGGTTTACTATGTAAGTAGAGTCCTCAAAAAGGCAGAGCTAAAGTACCCTATCCTGGAGAAACTAGCCTTCGCCCTCGTTATCTCAGCTCGGAAGCTCAGGCCCTATTTTCAGGCCCATTCCATCCAAATCGTGACGGACCACCCTCTCCGCCGTATTCTGGAAGGGGTAGAGCACTCAGGAAGATTAGCTAAATGGTCAATAGAACTCAGTGAGTTTGACCTTTCTTATGTTCCTCGGTTGGCTATCAAGGCGCAAGCTGTAGCAGATTTCCTGGTAGACTACACGGTGGAGGTCAAAGAGGCCGAGACGTCTCCCATAGTAGCTTGGGAGATGCTAGTAGACGGGGCCTCGGGTAAGAATTCTTTTGGAGGAGGGATGGTTTTGATAAGTCCCGAGGGAACACGGATCGAACAGGCCCTGAAGGTTCATTTCACTCTCACCAACAATCAAGCGGAGTACGAGGCCATTATTGCAGGGCTGAGGTTGGCTCGTGAGCTCGGTATACAGGATATCAGGGTCTCCACGGATTCTATGATAGTGGCGAGGCATATAGAAGGGGAATTTGAGGTAAAAGAACCCACCCTCCAGCTGTACTTAACAAAGGTAAAAAGGATCATTGGTCAGTTTCGCAGTTTCTCAGTCCAACACATCCCAAGAGAGGAAAATACTCGGGCGGACCTGCTCGCCAAGCACGGTCCCCGGGCCGGAGAAACCATGACGGAGCTCTTTAGGCCCTCCATCGAAGAAGGAGAGCTGATGGAAGTAGATCAGCAGGGATCCTGGATGGATCCACTTACCACCTACTTGATAACGGGACGTTTGCCTGAGGGAGAGCTCGAGAAGAAGCAAGTCAGGTACAAGTCGGCATACTACCTGCTAAAAGAAGGGATCTTATACCGTAAGACGTTGTCGGGGCTGTTGGCTCGATGCGTATCCGAGAAGGAGGTCGCGAGGGTGCTGGAAGAAATTCATTCTGGAGAGTGCGGCAGCCATTCCGGGAGTCGGACCTTGGAAGGAAGGGTGTTGAGGCAAGGCTATTTCTGGCCCACCCTTAGGAAGGATGCCGAGGAATTCGCAAGAAAGTGCAGAAAGTGCCAGGAATTTGCCCCTCTTCAGCTCCTCCCGGCCCAAAGGTTGCGCACGATCACAGCTCCGTGGCCCTTCGCCATATGGGGGCTAGATCTGGTGGGTCCATTCCCTCAAGCCAGTGGCCAGAGGAGGTTCCTGCTGGTCATGGTAGACTACTTCTCAAAATGGCTGGAGGTGAAGGCATTGGCGAAGGTGACGTCTCAGGTGGTCAAAAGCTTCATATGGGGGGAAATCATCTGTAGGCATGGGCTCCCCCTGGCCATTGTTACGGATAACGGACCGCAATTTGCAAGCAGAGAGTTCGTGGATTTCTGTATACGACTAGGTATAGACCTTCGGTTTGCTTCAGTGCATCATCCTCGAAGCAATGGGCAGGTGGAAGCCGCGAATAAGGACATCGTGAATCTCTTAAAGAAAAAGGTGGAAAACTTGAGGGGAAGTTGGGTGGAGCAGCTCCCCTCCGTCCTCTGGGCCTTAAGGACTACGCCAAGTTCTGCCACAGGGGAGACGCCATTCAAACTTTCCCATGGCTCTGAGGCCGTCTTACCTGTTGAGTTCGAGGTTGAGTCGCCTAGAGTAGCTGCGGCAAGGAAGGGAGATGAGAAGTGGCTGGTAGATAATGACGAAGAGCAACGGCTCTCCCTCGACTTGGTGGAGGAGCTTAGAGAACTGGCATCTATCCGACAGGAAGAGGTCAAGCGCCGGATGTCAAGATATTTTGATAAGCACGTCAGAGTCAAGCAGTTTGAGAAGGGAGACTTGGTCCTCAAGAAAGTGGATGCGGCAGGGAGAGGGGCTTCGGTAGGGAAGCTCAACCCCAACTGGGAAGGTCCTTTTATTGTAAAAGAGGTCTTGAAATCAGGAGGGTATCACCTCCAAGATGTAGACGGGACACCCCTAGATCGCGCCCGAAGCGGCGACGACCTAAAGCGTTTCTATCCTTAACTTCTGTTCATATTCATTATCTATGCTGAATGAGATGTGGTTTCCTTTGTTTTTTTCTTCTCTCTCACGTTTCAAATGTTAGCCAATCTGGCAAGGCCTTCTGGTACCGCCATACAGTTTCAAATAGCTGTCTCCTCAAAGCAGGAAGATTTTATTTTGGAGAGGAGACCCCGAGAAGACCCGCTGTCCAGGCTACCATCGAGCTGGCAGGTCTGTAGGCTCACTCGGTGGTTGGAGGTGGTTTTGGAGAGGAGACCCCGAGAAGACCCGCTGTCCAGGCTACCATCGAGCTGGCAGGTCTGTAGGCTCACTCGGTGGTTGGAGGTGGTTTTGGAGAGGAGACCCCGAGAAGACCCGCTGTCCAGGCTACCATCGAGCTGGCAGGTCTGTAGGCTCACTCGGTGGTTGGAGTTGGTTTTGGAGAGGAGACCCCGAGAAGACCCGCTGTCCAGGCTACCATCGAGCTGGCAGGTCTGTAGGCTCACTCGGTGGTTGGGGTTGGTTTTGGAGAGGAGACCCCGAGAAGACCCGCTGTCCAGGCTACCATCGAGCTGGCAGGTCTGTAGGCTCACTCGGTGGTTGGAGTTGGTTTTGGAGAGGAGACCCCGAGAAGACCCGCTGTCCAGGCTACCATCGAGCTGGCAGGTCTGTAGGCTCACTCGGTGGTTGGAGTTGGTTTTGGAGAGGAGACCCCGAGAAGACCCGCTGTCCAGGCTACCATCGAGCTGGCAGGTCTGTAGGCTCACTCGGTGGTTTTAAGGTGGTTTTGGAGAGGAGACCCCGAGAAGACCCGCTGTCCAGGCTACCATCGAGCTGGCAGGTCTGTAGGCTCACTCGGTGGTTGGAGGTGGTTTTGGAGAGGAGACCCCGAGAAGACCCGCTGTCCAGGCTACCATCGAGCTGGCAGGTCTGTAGGCTCACTCGGTGGTTGGAGGTGGTTTTGGAGAGGAGACCCCGAGAAGACCCGCTGTCCAGGCTACCATCGAGCTGGCAGGTCTGTAGGCTCACTCGATGGTTGGAGGTGGTTTTGGAGAGGAGACCCCGAGAAGACCCGCTGTCCAGGCTACCATCGAGCTGGCAGGTCTGTAGGCTCACTCGGTGGTTGGAGTTGGTTTTGGAGAGGAGACCCCGAGAAGACCTGCTGTCCAGGCTACCATCGAGCTGGCAGGTCTGTAGGCTCACTCGGTGGTTGGAGTTGGTTTTGGAGAGGAGACCCCGAGAAGACCCGCTGTCCAGGCTACCATCGAGCTGGCAGGTCAGTAGGCTCACTCGGTGGTTGGAGTTGGTTTTGGAGAAGAGACCCCCGAGAAGACCCGCTGCCCAGGCTATCATCAAGCTGGCAGATCTGTAGGCTCACTCGGAGGTTAGGCAAAGGGGCAGCATATGGATGGGAGTTTCATAATTTGATCAAAAGCAAAGTCCTTGTCCCAGAGGAAGAAGAGGAGGAAGGAGTCGGTCCCTCAAGATCCTCTCGCGCCAAGGGTGCCCAGGGGCAAGGCGAGTGGAAGTGTACTTGACTATTCGCACCTAGAGTAAGGGGTCTGCTCTTCGGCCAAAGGGCGAGAAAAGGAGTACCTTCGTCTCGCAAACGAAACTAAGCATAATGACGATTCGAGACCCGCTCGCGCCTAGGGGTGTCCAGAGGTAAGGCGAGAGGGAGTGATATGTCCCTGCGCGAGAGCACTGAGGGCCCGCCCACTCGCGCCACAGGTAAAGCTAGCCCTTCCACCGGTAGGCGAGACAAGTCGTGATCTCGTTCCGCAGAATGAAGAGAGGGTAGGCATATAGTAGGGATGAAAAGAAGGGCCTTAAAAATAAAATATGTATCATCCACAAAAAGAGGCCGTAATACAAAAATGCCTCAGTAATAAGTATCCAAAAGAAAAAAAAAGGGGGGAAGAAGAGGAGTATACAAAAAACACTGTAAAATAAATCCTCTATTCTTCCGCGCTGGAGGACGGGCCGTCTCCCTCCTCGCCATAAATCTCTGGTACCAGGTCGCGGGCAGTGACCTCCTCGCAGCCTTCCCTGATAACTTCCATCTCCTTCATCATCTTCACGATTAGTTCGGCAGTCCTGATGTTGGCGTCTTTGCAGAGTCCCACGACCTCGGCATGAGAATAATGAGAGGGAGGAGGTTGGGGAATCACCACGCGAGAAGGCGAGAGAGCAGCCTCCTGAAGCCGAATGATCTCGGACTCCATGCTTTTAACCTCCCCTTCCAGAGTAGCTATGCGCGAATGCATCCTATCGGCCGTCTCGGCATCCTGCGAGAGGTTTATTCATTAGGGGAAGTTGAAGGTGAGCAAAGAAAGGGAAGGAATTGAGAATGGGGAAACTCACCACACCACCCCGAGCCTTGGCGAGAAGGTTTTCGGCCACGGCCAACCGTTTCTCAAGATCCGTAGACTTCTCGCGCTCTGCCGCCAGGCTCGCCTCTGAATCCCTCCAGCTCTTATTATTGTAAATCAGACGGCGTGAGACCTGGTGCGATAGCTCTAGCGAGCGCATCTGGGATTGCGCGGCCCTTAGGATCAAATCCCGCGAGGGGGGCTCAGCGGCAGCTTCTCGCTCTGCGCCTCCATAAAGGCCAAAGCCCAGAGAGAATGCGTGAGCCGTGGGTTGGTCTCGCTCCACCCAGGGAGGAAGGAGGGTAGAGATAGAGACCCGGTTCTCCTCCTTGTCCCATATCAGGGTTGGCTCACCGACAGCATCCGGGATCGCTGGGCCCATATTGAAGTTCAGATGAGTGGAGGGAGCCGGGCGGCTGGAAGAGCCCACCTCGCGAGTAGGAGATTTCGGGGGGATGTTGTCAGCAAGAGAATCAGGTTGATCCGCCCCGCCAATCGGCGAGACGGTCCGCTGATCAAGAAGCCGAGAAGGGGATTGGGGAGATTGAGAACCCAGAGAGATGGGGGACAAGGATCCCGACACATCTACCATCTCGGCAGGAACTTGCTTCGCCTTTCCAGAGGGAAGAGGCGCTCCTTTCTTGACCTTTGCTTTCTTCGAAGGACTCTGGCGAGACGGGGCGGAGCCTCCTGCAGGCCTCTTCTTCAGGGAGAGGGGTAGGTTTTCTCTCGCCGCCTCAGCTGCCATCGTGGCGAAGGCGACGTCTTTGGAGGGTTTGATGCTGCTTTTATAAGGCGGGCGAACGGGAACATTTCTTTCTCCTGGAAACGGCGAGACGATGCGTTTATAACAGCTATTCGTTAGACCTAGACGAAAATAAAGGGCCCCAGCATTTACCTTCGCCTGGAAGCACAGGAAGGAGGGAGTCGAGGCCGCGCCTCAGGAACTGTACCTCGAAGTTCTTGCCGAGGAAGAAGTCACAAAGAAGCTTGTCCGTGCCACTAACCTGGGGAGTGGTATAGAACACCTCGGCTGGCGACACAGGCGCCAGCGGAATGCCACCCATGTTGCCGCGGATGAAGACGAAGCGAGTAATCCAATGATGATTCTTGTTAGGCGTCTCGCAAACCTTGAGACCCAGCCCCGTGAAATAGGAAATGCCGTCGGCATTGGCATGGTAGACAAAAAGCTTGCGGAAGGAGTTCAGGCTGAACTCGATTCGCTCTCTGCGCATGTAGCAGGCGAAGGCAACGAGTACAGAGATGGCGTTTGGGTTCAGCTGCGCAGGAACAGTCCCGAAGTATTTGAGAACCTGTTTCACTTCTGGCCAGAGGGGCAACCTCAGCCCCGCTTCGAAATGCGAGACGGGGAAGGCGAGTTCACCGGGATAGAAAGTGTTGATTGACTCGCCCACTTTCGGAGGGTGGGACTCAAAACCTTCCGGCAAGAAATCGCGAGTAAAGGCGTTGTAGTCCTCCTCGGAAATCCGGCCGGGAGGAAAATCATGGTCACCAAACCGCCTCCCGCATCGGCTTCGCCCCTCGCCTTCTTCAGCCTTCCTTTTCCCCATTCTGGACAGAGAGAGCGAAAAGGAGGATGCGAGAAGAACAGGCGAGACGAGGCACCAGCAGGATCAGTTCGCGAGAAAAGGGAGAGAGAGGTAAGGTTTAGGGCGCCGAGACAAATCAAGAGCATGACCCAGGCCCCAGGGATAGGGGGGTATTTATAGCCCGTTGAATAAAGAGAAAAATACGAAGAGGTGGAAAAAATATATAGTGTAAAGGAAGGGGAAGAGTCGGCCGTCCTTCTCTCTCTCCTAGTCTCGATTGGTGTAGCCTAACGTAAGCCCCAAGCCGGGGGCGAGGCAGTATCCTAAAAAAAAAAATAATACAATAAAAATAAAAAGAGAGTGGTGATTTAAGCACAGATACAACGCGCGAGTCACAGAGTAGAAAAGCGCGGTACTAGAAGTAAAATTATCAAAGGAACTATCAAAAGAAGTTATTAAGCCGACCCATTCAGTAGATCCAAAGAGTTCGGACGGTAGCCGCGAGAGGAAATGTTATTACAAAACAAAGAGCAGTACAAAGAAAATAAAGGCGTAGGGTGGCGCGAGGGATTCAATCCTTATGCCACCGCCAGCGCCCCCCACCGCGAGACCTCGCGCAGGGAGGACGGTGGGGGAGGTGAAAAGCGCGAGCCGCATCCACGCCGCGACGCGCGAGGCGGAGTTGTTGATCAACCTCGTTCAGAATCGCCTGGGGATCGGTCTCGTCTATCTCAATATCAGCATCAACTTCGGAGGTCAAGCGGGCAACCTCCACCTCTAGCCAATCAATCTGCCGGTCGGCCGTTTGCTTGTCTTTCTCCAACTCTTGAATCATGATCGCGTGTTTTCGGAACAACTCGGCCACCCTGCGCTTCATCGCCAGCGGATCCATAGGGTCGCCAAGGTAATCTTCTATCTCGTCCAGGGGAGGAGGAGGCAAGGAGACCGCTCGCCTCGGGCGCTCCTCAGCAGGCGAGTCTTCGGCAGATGAGTCTACTCGCACATCTGCAAAGGCAAGAATAGAAGGAAGGACATAATAAAAGGTGGACGGCCAGAGAAGGCTAGAGCCAAGGGTAGGGGATTCCTAACCAGAGTGGCGAGAGGTCCCAGCGACATGGGAAGGCTCACCATTCTTCCCACCAAGAGTAGAAGGAGGAGTAGAAGGAGGAGGCGAGACAGGGTTTGGATGATGGCTGGCGAGATGAGTTTGTGTGCTACCAGACTGACCGTGGGGAGCGTGGCTTTTCTGAAAAACAACAGCAAAAGGAGCAATGAGAGAGAGATAACGAACAGATGAGGTATACAAGGACCTTACCTCCTTTTCTTGGGGAAGCAACGGTGTAGGGGGGATGCGTCTTTCCGGGGGATCCGGTAAGAGTCCTCCCGACGAGGGAACCAGATCGGTTGTTCTCGCCTTCTTTGGGCGAGAAGACGAGGGCGGAGGTGAAGAAAAAGTGCGGGCGGGAATTAGGTTCAAGGCAGCCGCACTCGCCTTGTTCCGCTGGCGCACCAACGCGATACGATCGTGAAAGCTTTTGCTAAGAGACATGGCAGCAGGATAGATGTAGCGGTTACAAAGAAAGGAGGCCAGCTGCACTTGGGGAGGATCCCAATATTTATAGACTCGTGGGGGGGGGAATCTCACCCGAAAAAGATTCCGCTTTAAAGTCGCTGAGGTGACGTGAGCCTCGGTTGGACTTTTCTTTTCGGGCTTAGACAACCCCGAAAAGAGCGGGGATTGTGTACAACCTCGGGCTCACAGGAGGGAACCCAGCAGAGAGGGAATTAGAAGAATCCTCAAAAGGAGACAAGGCCCTAAGCGAGAGAGGTCTAAAAGCTGGGTCCACTCGCAATGGGCGAGAGGAGCCCAAAAGCTGGGTCCACTCGCAATGGGCGAGAGGAGCCCAAAAGAGGGTCCACTCGCAATAGGCGAGAGGAGCCCAAAAGAGGGTCCACTCGCAATAGGCGAGAGGAGCCCAAAAGAGGGTCTACTCGCAATAGGCGAGAGGAGCCAAAACGTGGGACCATTCGCCTGGCGGGTGGGGGTCAAAGGAAGATTGTCTATATGTCGTCTGAGGGTCTCGCCCGCGAGGTAATCCTTTTCAGCCGCAAGGTGGTCCTCTCGCCAAGCATCGGGTCGGCAGGAAGAGATAAGACCGGTTCAGCAATTGGGTGGGGACCGGCTCACTTAGCAAGCGGTTCATCCTTTTTGGCCTTTTTACTCTTTTACCCTCGGGGGTCTGCTCATAGCCCTTCAGAACAGCGGAGTTTGGCTGTTGGCAGACCCAACCCAGGGTATTCAGGTAATTTCACAGATGCTTGTTTTGGTTATTTGCAGTTCAAATCCTGAAGCCTATAAATAGACCGGTAAGGTGTCTGAGAAGAAGTGTGTGAAACCTTCTCTTTCCTTCTCACTCAGGCACCTAGCTCAGCATTGGCTAGGGAGGGGAAGGATTCTAGTCCTTCTGGGTGAGTGGTGGGACCTCCGAGCTGAAGCTCCCGGTCTGTTCCTTTAGGTGTCTTGTTAGGAGCATGGTTCAAAGAAAGTAAGCGTGGGTTGCAGCCTTAGATCCGAGCTTTTAGGAGAAACTAGTTCGACTGGTTTCAACACTTCGCAAGCAGTTCGTCTCCGTAGATGTAACCTTCTTCGAAAATGCGCCCTATTTCTCTCGCGACTGCTCCTTTCCTCCGGTTGTTCCAGCTTCTCCTATCGTCCCTTCTGTCCCGTCTACACCTACTGAGATATCTCCTCCTCCGCTATGTCAACCATCTCCTCCTCCTCTCTCTCCATCTCCGTTGTCTTCCTCCTCTCCGCAGCCGTCTCTCTACTCCCGCACCAGCTCTCTCCGTCGCGGATGCACCGGATATTGAGGAACACACTGACCTGGATCTTCCTATTGCTCTTCGCAAAGGGGTGCGGACATGTACCCAACACTCGCTTGCTACTATTGTTTCCTATGTTCGTCTTACTCCTTCTCGCAGGACTTTTGTGCTGGCTATCTCGGCCACTACCACTCCCCGCACCTACTAGGAAGTCCTTGTTGTTCCTCATTAGAAGGCGGCCATGGATGAGGAAATTGCCACCCTCACTGAGCGGGGTACATAGACCCTTGTTTCTCCTCCATTGGGCACCGATGTTGTTGGCTGCCGATGGGTCTTTGTTGTGAAGTTCACTCCGGACGGCAGTATGGATCGTTATAAGGCTCGACTTATCGCCAAAGGCTTCACTCAAACTTATATTGTTGATTATTTTGACACCTTCTCTTCCGTTACTCGTCTCAGCACTATTTAGGTACTCCTTTCTATGGTCGTCAACAGGGATTGACCAATTTCCCAACTGGATGTTAAGAATGCCTTTCTCTATGGTGATTTTCAGGAGGATGTCTACATGGAGCAACATCCTTGGTATGTTGCTCAGGGGGAGACACAGGTATGCAGGCTGAAGAAGGTCATCTATGCCTAAAACAAAGCCCTCGGGCTTGGTTTGACAAGTTTAGCGACATTGTGGCAGCCGTGGATTTTACAAGAAGTTCTGTCGATCAATCATTGTTCATTAGCAAAACCTTCCTGGGTCTGGTAGTTCTTACCGTATATGTGGATGATATTCTTCTCACTGGAGATGACCAGGCTGGTATAGACTTGACAAAGAAACATCTCTGCCAACACCTGGTCACGAAGGATATGGGCACCCCAAATACTTTCTAGGGATAAAAATCTCTCGAAAGTCCAACTCCTTGGTCCTCTCCCAACATAAGTATGCTCTTGATCTTCTAAAAGAAACAGAGTTGACTAGGGATAAACCTGTCTGATGTCCCATGGCCACTAGAGAAGATAAAACCTGGACAGATGACTCGCCTCCTCTATCAGATGTTACGAGGTACATATGTCTGGTTGGGAAACTCATTTATCTCACTATAAACAGACTCGACATCTCCTACGTTATATATTAGGTTAGTCAGTTCATGCAAGCTTCTAAGGAGTGTCATCTACAATCTGCCCTGAGGATATTGGAATATATTAAAGCGACGTCAGGTAAAGGACTACTGTTTCAGAAGAATGGTCATTTAAAGATTGAGGCGTACTCGGATTCTAGCTATGCTGATGACAAAGGAGATCACAAGTCCACATCAGGCTTTTGCACATTTGTGGGGGGAAACCTTGTGAGCTGGAAGAGCAAGAAACAGACTGTTGTCTCCAGATCTAGTGTAGAGGCAGAATATAACAGTATGGCGTCTATTACATGTGAATTAAAGTGATTACGGACTCTCATGCTTGACTCAGGAGAGGTTTAACACCATCCTCTACCTATGTTCTGCGATAATAAGACTGCTATATATATCTCCAAAAATTTGGTCTTCCATGAGAGAAGAAGCACATCGAAGTGGACTGCCATTTCATTAGAGAAGAGATCTTGAAGAAACAGATTTGCACTCCGTTTGTTACTTCAGACAACGAGTTGGCAGATATCTTCACCAATTCTGTGTCCGATTCCTTTTTTCACATTTGCAACAAGCTGGGCATGATTGATATATATGCTCCATCTTGAGGGGGAGTGTTGCAGTATGGAGATCGGGCGGTCTGGCAGCTTGTGTCTGGCGATTTGAAGACCGGGCGATCTGGCGGTTTCACGCTGGCGGCTTGGTAGCCGGGCGGTCTGGCGGCTTCTATCCAGTGGCTTGGTAGCCGAGAGGTTGCTGATTAGAGACCAGGCGGTATGGCGGTTTGACGCAGATGACTTGATGACCAGGCGGTCCAGCGGTCTCTCCTAGCGGCTTCACTTCTCTTTATAGTAGTAGTCGGGCGGTTAGCCTATTCGTCTAATCGCGCGACTTGTTCGATCTGATTTTATGTATAGCCGGTTGTAACATTATTTATTTGTCTCACATTGCTTATTTGTAATCTCTCCACACTCCTCCATTCTATAAAAGGGAGGATATACCTTTGTAATACTCACTTTTTTGGATAATAAAAATTTTGTTATTCCAGATTTCGGTCTTTTTCTTTCTAGTTCGTACACAAAATTGATAAATTTGTTTGCTTGTAAATTGCTTGTAGTAAATTGTGTCGGGTCAGTCACTTTCGCAGACCGATCTTACTGGTGCTGGAAGTTCGACGACTCAAGGAGATAGAGAGATGAGTACCACGGGTGACCGACCATTATGTTTTTCCCTGTTGAATTTCCTCCGCTTGTCGGCCAAAATGTTGAATCGCCGGATGTCGCCCATATTTGAGATTGCACGGGTTGTACGTTGGGGCCTTGGTTGTGCGGTAAGAGCACCCCCAGAAGTGCCAGGACTGTCCACTATCACTGACGGCCACATCGATGAGGCTTGCGGGGCTCTTTACCTTGCTTGAAAAGAAGTGGTCGATACTATGCCGACATATGGTGTTATGCGCATCTGTGAATGTCTGCGATGTGTGTAAACTCCGCAATGTGCAAGATAAAATCCTAGACGGACGGACTATCCCGAACGAGACAACGCAAAAAGGGTACCAAGACTACGATTGACAACCTCCGTCTGCCCATCCTTTTGTCGGTGATAGGGGTGAAAAACTTTAGTGTCGTACCGGTCTTCTTCCACATTGTCTTCCAGAAATAACTTATAAAGCGGATGTCACGATCAAGGACGATGGAAGTAGGCAACTCCCATGATACTTGAATACCTCCTTAAAGAAGAAAACAACCATATGGGGAGCATCAAAAGTCCTATGACACAGGATAAAGTGGGCCATCTTTGAGAAGCGGTCCACAACAACAAAAATTGAGTCAAAATTCTGCAACGTGTGGAGAAGCCCGAGTACAAAATTCATACTAATATCTATCCAAGGTCTATGCGGAATAGGTAACAGAGTGTATATACCCGTAGACTGTCTGGATCCCTTTGCCATCTGGCAAATACGACAATGAAAAATGACCCGAGTAACGTCCTTCTTCAGGCCATACCAGAAGAAATGATCCTCTACTAACGCAATCGCTTTGTCCCGCCCAAAGTGCCCAGCGGCCCCACCCGAGTGCAATTCCTAGTTGAGGAAGTCTCAAAGGGAAGTCTATGACACACAGATGCGAGAGCGAAAGAAGAGATAACCATCTGAAATAAAAAAACCCTCACAGGGCTCAGGAGAGCCCCTCATCAAGGCGGTGTAAACATCGCCAAAGTCTGGGCACTCTGGGTATTCGTGCCTAAGACGCTCAAATCCCTCCATGCACGCACTTATGGTGTGGCGAATGGCTGATAACTCAATGCATCGGTCGGCTTGTTCTCAATACCAGCTCGGCGTTTGAGAACGTAATGGTACTCCTGCATGAACTCCACCCATTTTGCATGGCGATGACCTAACTTCTTTTGCGAATCCAAATATCGCAGGGCTTGGTGGTCAAAGTACATGACAAATTCCTTGTGTATGAGATAGTGTAGCCAATATCCGAGTGCCTAAATGACGACGTAAAACTCCCAATCATAATTGGAGTACTTCTGTCGAGCATCATTCAGCTTCTCACTGAAGTAAGCAAGTGGATGACCCTCGTAGCTAAGTACTCCCCCGATGCCTATTTCTGAAGCATCGTACGCTACCTTGAATGCTTTGGAAAAATTCGGAAGGCGCAATATAAGAGTAGTCGATAGCTTCTCCTTAATCTCCTCAAAAGCTCTGGTAGCTGCTGCTGTTCAGGTAAAATCTCCCTTGTGGAGGCAGCTCACAATGGGGCCATGATTGAGCTAAACTCCCGAGCAAACCTCTTGTAAAAGGTGGCAAATTTGTGGATGCTCTGAGCCTCGTGGATACTAAATGAGATGGGCCACTCACGGACAGATTTGACCTTATCAGGGTCAACCGAGATACCGGACTCCGAGAGAATATTGCTTAAGAAATGCACTGATGTAGTCAGGAACGAGAACTTCTTCAGATTGACATATAGATGCTCCTTCTGTAGAAGATCAAATACCAAACAAATGTTGCCCAAGTGCTCAGTGGGGTCCCGACTGTAAATCAGGATATTGTCGAAGTAGACCACTACGAATTTGTCCATGTAGGATTGTAGGATCTGCTTCATCACCCTCATAAACGTACACTACAACAAAATTGCAATTATAGTAAGGACCTAAATCGTTACAATAAGTACCAAAAAATCGTTACAAAAACTCTTTGCTAACGAAAAAAACTTTATGTAACGGTCGTTCTCTAAAGCTCGACGCTAATACTTCTTGTAACGAATGTATGTGTGTCGTTACAATAAATTAGTTACAATAGTAAAAAAGATTCCGCCGGCCGGTCGCCGGCCGCCGCCGCCCGCCGCCCGCCGCCCGCCGCCCGCCCGCCGCCACCGGCCGCCTCCACCGCCGCCGCCAAGTCTATGACGGTGTCGGAGGCCAGGGTGAAGACCACCACAAGCATAACTCCTGAATCGAGACTCTCTCTCAAAAAATCACCCTTCCTCAGGATGTGCAGAGGCCTAACTGACGCGACACTAATGGATGAGTCGACTTGGCCCTTGGGGGAATCCCTGGCTGGGTCGAGGTGAGGGTGATCTTCCGTCCCTTATCAAAGAAGACACGCATGTTGGAGCGGCCATAACACGTAGCATCGCGATCGTATAACCAGGGGCAACCCAGAAGAACATGTGCTACGCCCATCGGAATGACGTTGCACCAAACCTTATCCTCTACGGACTCTAGGTGGATCGACACAAGACACCTCTAAGTAACCTGAATGGATGACTTGTCCACCCAGAGGACATGATATGGATGTGGATGAGGCTCGACAGACAGGTGAATCCTCTCTAATCCCCTCTTTATCACGATATTCACAGAGCTGCCACTATCGATGGAGAGTTTGCAGGGGTCACCCGTGCTCTGAAAATACGTGTAAAATATCGAGGTGCGGCGGTGTGAAGGAGGAGACAGATGAATCCAAACTCTAAAGATCTCTCAACGTCGCTCTCCCAACCGTCCTCAACCTCAGCAATAATCTCCTCCACAACCGTGTCATCGACCTCAGTACTCTCCTCGCCCTCATCCAAGGTGACAACCAATTTGCATCATCGATGCCGATATTCAGCAATAACGGAGAAAGACCATTAAGATGGTGAGAGTCTATTGGGATAACTGTGGTCGTGAAGGAATTTCTTGAGAACTAGAAGAGGTCATGCGCAAGAAGTACCCTGACCTTTTAATTCATGTATGACGAATCTCATTACGTTGTTCCTGCTTTTAAATTTCGGGACGAAATTTTCTTAAGGAGGAAAGATTTGCAAAAGCTTATTATTATTATTGAACTCCTTAAAAAAACAAAAGTTATCGCTCTCCTATACACGTGCCACCGTACAGAGCACCTCACCACCCCTTTATCTTTATCGCTCTGGCCACGGAAGTCGGAAACTCATTCCCGTTCTCTCTCTCTTGAGCTCCCCCTCTCCCGATTTTTCTCTTGATCTCTAGCTCCTCTCTATTGTGTGTGTTGTTTGGACGAAGAGGAGCCCTTCTCGCTCATTTCCGTGAGCAGACCCTCCAGGTCATGCAAGAGGAAACCGCAAGACACCCCCATCGTAATCTTCCCTCTTTGCTGGAACCCTCGCCGAGAGTTTCTTCTTTGTCGCCTAGATGGAGGAGGAGGACGTCCCCTCTTTGATTTGTCTCTCATGCTCCCTTGCCAACCTGCGCTAGGGTTTCTGTCGAGCTGTATAAGGCGAACTTCTGTCGAACTATAGGAGTAAGGCCACTGCCGGAAATGCCTAGACCATTGTTTTAGCAGAAACTCATCCTTTTGTGTCTCCTTGGTGGCCGGGAGGGATGTTCTGTTGTACTATTTCGATCTCGGCGTCTGAGGCGGGAGTTGCCGAAATCATTTGTGGAACGTCGATTCAGAGCTCAAATTGTTACGTGGAAAGCAGATCTATGTGTGAACAACCACTACAATCACTAGGCGTCAATTTTTGTGAAAGTCAAAATGCCTCTGCGATGCTCTGCGAGGGTATTGGCTCTTTTCCCCAGTCTTAGGACCGTTATTTTGATATATTTGTGCTTATAGTTATTTTCGTGTAATGAAAGTCCCCTCACGCTGTTTCGATTGAGGAAGGGGACTTCGTGAGGGCGTGGGATTGCGACCCTGGCATATGTTTATGTGTGAACTGCACGTAGAGTCCCTCTCCTGCTATGCGGTGGAAAGCAGGGACTCTGCCAGGGTGTGAGATTGCGACACCAGTGTAGTTTCTCTGCTTTTTTTTGCTTAGGAGGGCAACCTGCCTCAAATTGAACGCGGTCTCTGTATCCTTCGGTTCATTGCGAACCTCTGGGTCGATTGTATCTGTTCCCAGCATAAATGTGTATTTAGTGATCCGATGTGCGAGTCAAGATTTAGGCATACTGTATGAAGCCTACCTGTGGCGATACTCTCTAGTCAGTGATGTTTTTGTGATATGCATTGTGGTTAGCCATATGTGCGCCAATGAGAATGTCCCGTGTTATTCGTCATTGTGATGACAAGAATTCGTGGGCTTTATTCATGAATTTCTCGTGCCTAGGCGGACCTGTATTGGGCTCGGCAGAACGACGTTCTTGTGGACAAGTACAGAGACGAGTTCGTTTCTCCCGTCACAACGTTTCAGAATTGGGGGTAATTTTATACTCCCTGTCGCGCACCTTCGGACTGTTGTGGAGTGTTTTTCCCCTATATCGCGCTCGTTTGGACATTAGTGGACTATTTTCTTCTTGTCGCGCTCTTAGGGATAGATCTGAACTTTGAGCCTCTTTATCGTGCTCTTTATTGCGAGATCTGAGTGTGAAAGGCGAACACACGCCTCTCATTGTGGGTCGTACAGTTTTGGGTGTTTTTACTCAGTCTGTGCCCCTTTATTCGTTGCCTTTTATGTTTTGGTTTTTGTGCGTACTTGTAGGAGAGCGATGTACTCGCCCCGGAGTTCGCTAGGATGTCCGGGGGGAGGGGTCGTTACATTATGTTGGTCAGCCCCATGCAGACCTTCGTTTTGCCGCCCTTTTGTTCTTGGTTTCATGTGGCGTAGCTCATAGCGGTGTGTAAAGGGTCGGAGCCCAATGATTGTTGAGGAGCTGGAGATCGTTCCTCCTCTATTCTGTGTTGCACTTTAGTACTTTATTGAGTGTTAAAGCTATGCAAGGCCTTAAAGTCAAACTACTGGGGTCCTCTCCATTTCACGCGAAATGGAGGGGATCCAGTTCGTGGAGGTGATTAACTCTCCGCGAATCGGACGGCGGACTGAACTGGCGAGTGGGCCCCGCGAGTGGGCCCCGCGAGCACAATAAATGACCTGTCCGCCGTCCGATTTAGAAGAGTTAATCTCCTCCGCAAACTGGACCTCTCCATTTCGCATGAAATGGAGAGGATCCCGGTCCCTTATAAATGGTGTGGACTTTTACTTGTACGTTTTTGCTGTTGTCACTGGTGTGAAATGTTAGTTAATTATATTATCGATTTTTATCATTTTAGGCTGTGTATTTTATATGTTGTGGGGTCCCGGATGAACTCATGATATATACTGTTTGCATGTCAGTGATGTTACAAGCGTAGCAATTAAATGTCGTGCCTCCGACGCAGAGGCTGCTACATGGCCTGTGCGGTAGCTTCATGGGAGAAACAGACTGGGATCCTCTCCATTTCACGCGAAATGGAGGGGATCCAGTTCGTGGAGGAGATTAACTCTCCGCGAATCGGACGGCGGACTGAACTGGCGAGTGGTCCCCGCGAGCACAGTAAATGTCCTGTCCGCCGTCCGATTTGGAAGAGTTAATGTCCTCCGCAAACTGGACCTCTCCATTTCGCATGAAATGGAGAGGATCCCGGTCCGGGAGAAACTCCCCAGTTGAGGAGTGATGTGACCTGTGCGGTAGCCTCAATGTGGGAGAAAACTCCCCAATTGGGGAGAGCCAAATCTGGGCGCTTGCTTGGGCATCGTTCATATGACCATGCGACAATTGACGCAGGGGCTGTGCATCAATTATCCCACAGCTGGCGGGAAATTTTTTCGGTCCGACGTTTGGACCGTGAAAACCGTCCGCCGATAAATACAGTGGGTCCCTCCTCCTTCTCTCCTTTCTTGAAAAGTTTTTATCGCAAAATTTCTGCTCAGGAGCCATTTTTTTGGCTGAAGCTCCTTTTTCCACGCGCCTAAGGTTTCCGGTGGGTTTCTTCTTCATTGTGCGAGGCTTGCCTGAAGACATTTCCCTTCGCCGAGAAGCTCCAAAGCCCCGGTGGCCATCCTCGCAGTGTTCCCCCAGCGAGGATAATTCGGCCAACGTTCCAGTTAGCGCGGAACAGTTGTCTGCCTCCACAAGTACTGCAGAATAACTCCTGTCATCCTTGGAGATCCCGTCATCCTCGTCCCCTTTTATCTCAGAACAGTTCACACAATCCCGCTATCATGGAGGTAGCTGGAGAAACTTTGGACAACATTCCAGTTAAGGTAATAAAGAAAAAACCTTTCATTGTCTGCCTCCACAAGTACTGCAGAAAAAAACTTTCCTTATTGTATGGTTTTTTTTGGTTGGGATTCATCTGCGGCCGTAATTTATTAATCTGTAAGCAAACTGGATGTTTCTCCGGTCGGATTTTATGTGAATCGTTATTTCTCCGACCGGATTTCATGTGAATTGATATTTCTCCAGTCGGATTTCATGTGAATTGTTATATTGCATAATTTTAAGGTGTAAGGGTCACTGGACACATCTGATTTTGTTTCACAGGAGGAGATTGACGTTGTTGTCTTCCCGACCGTGCATTCTGATGCGGAAGCCTACAATATGTACAGGGAGTACGCCCGGAAAGTTGGATTTAGTGTGCGTAAAGAACATATTGTACACTGGACCCATACTCGGATTGTTAAGGGGAGACAGTTTGTATGCGCAAAAGCAGGTTATAAACGAGTGAATGACGAGAAGGATGCCCAAAAAAAATTCCGCAAACTTGATACTCGTACAGGGTGCTTGGCTTGCTTGCATTTTGCTGCTGATGAAGATGGCAGGAATTGGGAGGTGGTAAAATTCGTAGAGAA
Organism: Platanthera zijinensis; assembly: GCA_039513925.1. Classification (NCBI taxonomy): domain Eukaryota; kingdom Viridiplantae; phylum Streptophyta; class Magnoliopsida; order Asparagales; family Orchidaceae; genus Platanthera; species Platanthera zijinensis. Next base: position 152,473,515 of record CM077094.1, on the reverse strand, counting down.
GCACAATCAGCCTCTCTCTCAAGAGAATGACAGTCATTTGTTGAGATCTCATCGGGATATATCTGAAGTTCAGGGAAGTCTTCTTAAGAGCATGACCGGTATTGGGATCAAAACAATTCAAGCATACAACTTCATGTCTGATGAGGTGGGGGGAACAAAAATGTAGGTTTTTGTAAAACAGATGCTTACAATTATGTTCAACGGGAACAGAGAGATCTTATAGAAAGCGGTGATGCCACGAGTTTGCTGAAAATATTTAAGGAAAGGCAAAGGGAAGATATCATGTTCTCGTACGATGTCCAAACGGACGAGTTAGGACGTTTGACTAGTTTTTGCTGGATGGATGGTCATAGCAAAATTGATTATGATTCATTTGGTGATGTTATTATATTTGACACCACGTATCGGTTGAATAAATATAATCTTGCTTGTGCTCCTTTTATTGGGATTAACCATCACTGGCAAAATGTCTTTATCGGCGGGGCCTTCGTTGTAGAGGAAACAATCGAGTCATTCTGTTGGGTTTTTGATACATTTTTGAGGTTTGGAGGGGGGAAACAACCGGGCATTATTTATACAGACCAGGATCAGGCGATGGCCGTTACAATTGCGAGAGTTTTCACTAGCACTCGACACCGCCTTTGTCAGTGGCATATTTCAAAGAAAGCTCCGTCGAAGGTTCCAACATTCAACACCGATAAGAGTGTTAGAGGTTCATTCTATCATTGCATGAGCAAATGCGACGATGAGGCCGAGTTTGATTTTCATTGGAGTGAGATGATTTCAAGAGGCAATTTGAAGGACAACAAATGGCTTTATGATTTGCATAAAATTAGAAATAAATGGTCTACTGCGTTTAATAAAGATATTCTAGACCTTGACATTCTATCTACTCAGAGAAGCGAATCTGCGAATAATGTTTTTCATGGGTGCGCAAAACCAACAAGTTCTCTTGTTAAGTGTTACACCGGGATGGAGAAGATGGTTTCTTCATGGCGTAGGTCCGAACACGATGAAGATTTCAAGTGCAAGCATGGAAGCATCACTTTATGATATAAAAATTGTCCTTTATTAAAGCAAGTAGCGAAAGTGTACACAAGAAAAATGTTCTCCGTTTTCGAACATATTTTTATGGATGGAGTTATTAGTGTGTTCATAAGTGAAACAGTTACATCCGAGGATGGTCATATTTTATATGTCACTAGACATTGTGATGCAACCGCGGACGACAAGCAATGGGTGGTTAAATTTAACCCTAACACATTGGATGTTATGTGCTCATGCAAAGGTTTTGAAACAAGAGGATTGTTGTGCAAACACATTTTAAGTGTGTACAAAGCCAAGAATGTGAAAGAAATAAGGTCTTCTTACCTACTAAGGAGATTCACACTAGCTGCCAAAAAAGAATTATGCCTTTCGAAGAGCACTTCCTTGAAAGAGGTCCAACCCAACTTGGTGTTTAGAAATCATCTTTTACAGTTCACTTACGACCTAGCTCAATAGTCGGTACATGTCATCCGGCTCAGCAACATGTCTTGGCTGCCTTAACCGATTTGCGGAGGAGCACGGAAGATATTGTAGAAAACGAACAGTGTGGTCAGAAAGGATTTAACAAACAAAATTTTCATAGCAATAGCACGTTAAAGGATCCAAAAGGAGTACGTCCCAAAGGTGTCTCGAATGCTCGATTAAAGAGTTTTTTCGAAAGACCAGCAAAGAAGCAAAGTAAGTTTGCATTTCTATATTTTTTTTGAAAATTGATCTTTCATATGCTTGCAACAACCTTTAACGTAAGGTGCAAATTTTGCAGGGAAGAAAAAGGACCCTAAATCTACGATTGAACGAGGAGCTGAAGAACCAAAGGAGTTTGACTTTCTTGGAAGTGGAAACTTCGACAAAAGCACTGACAATGTTTCCCAGTCTTTGTTTAGAGAAGAAATTGAGGCTGTGTCTGCGTCCAAACCTTATAATTTTAGTGGTGTCCCTGATGTGCTTCTTTGGTAAATATACATACATTATTGTACTGTGTAATTGTGAATCGGCACAGCACATATATATGATGGCACAACACCTATATTATAAAATTTTGTGGTGTCCCTGATGTACCAAGATTTATAAAACAATAGTAAGCCACGGTGTGAAGGGTATCACCCCAATAATATTTTGGAAGTTTCTAACTGTTTAACAAAATACAGCATGACGAGATCTCAGCAAGTTTTAAACTGTTTAACAAAATTCAGGGAAGTCTTCTTAAGGCTTGGTGACATACATACATTATGCTATAGTTTCTAACTGTTCTAACTGGTTGATTTTTAAAACAATTGTATGTCCCAAATGCTATAGTTTCTAACTGTTTAACAAAATACAACATATACCAATATACCATAAAACGTGCAGATTAGCCAATAGTAAGTGCATTGTCCAAAAAACCTGTAAAGAAAATAGCTGATCAAGATAGCCAATAGTAACAAATTATAACCAAATATATTGACCATTGTCCAAAAAACTGTGTCCTACTTAATTGAGCAAAATAGCTTAATCATTTCCACTGCAATTTCAGCTCTGAATCTTGACATGTTCTTATGCCAGCCTTTAAATGTTGACCAAGACACTGCCTTTGTGCTGGCTATCGCCTCCATATACTTTAACACAAAAACACCACAATCGTCGCCTCCTTCCTGCGTTGGTGCTTCCCCTACCTTTAGAATCTCCCAATTATGTACCTCTGATGGTAATGAGTTGCCTGTATCCTGCTGCAAGCTTGAAATCTGTGGAAAAAAAAACATTAGTAAAAATATTAACAACACACAAAAATAATTGCACACAACATACCATTGATTGCAATGTCGATTGAGGCATCTTTTTGGGCATTGAGTCATAATAGTACCACATCTCCTCTTTAAGATTGCAAGTTAACAATGCTCAATGGCTTGGGTAGTGCACTGGCATCAAAATGATATCCGCGGCTTGGACACTTGTATGAGTAATATGGTTTAGTAAGCTCTCGTACCCGACATCGCAACTCTTGAAGTACTGCATCAATTTAATTTCTTAACAGGCTCTACCAACAAACATTATAGTAAATGTAAAATAAGTGCACTATAACATGTATAAAAATTACCGCATAATTTGAAGACACATATAAAAATTTATTCCATGCAACCGGGTTTTTGCTCCGTCGAATGTTCAGCACAACGACATATGCATCTATATGGCTATCCATTAGCCAACCTTGGCACAATAAATCCTCAAAAGCTGCTCTATTCATTGTTGTGTTGCCGCATTCAAATAAACATTCGCTACAAAATATATACAGAAAAAAAAGAATCACAATATAAATAGATGATCATATGTTACCGTCTAACTCAAAATACCTCTTCTCGTAGGGACTCAGTGTTGAGTCTAAAAGTTCTTTGTCTGCTGGAGTCAAAAATATACGCCCTGGGAAATCAATTTCTTCTTTGGATTTCCCAGTCGCTTTGGAAGCTTGGCGTTTTTTTTGTGGCTTTTCGAATCGGGGGTGGATTCACTAACACAAATTGTTTCCTTGTTTGATTTTATTTGCATAGCCGGGACTAATGTGTCGGTAGGCGACGATGGTGTGGGGGCAGCAGCTTTGCGAACATGCACTTGAGACATCGTGTTAATCATGGAAATAAGAGAATCATATTTCTCTTGGAATTTGGTGCTCAGTCCACGGATCTCAGCAAGAATCCTTCCCTCCGATTGTGCAATCTCCCTTTTAATATATTTTTTCAAAGTCCTCTTTTTTTTTTCTTCTCCTCCTCCCTTCTAATCTTCTCCTTCATTATCCTAGAGTTATCCCTATCTAACATCTCCTCTGACCCTTCCTTTCTTTTTCTAACTTTTTGATTCTTTTGAGGCCTTAATTTTAGTACCTCCTCGAAGTCAGATTCTGATTCATCAAGCCCATATGTTTCTTGATCTTCCGAACTTAAGTAAACCAAACACGGCTTTACCTACACATGAGATGTATTATGAAAAACTAGCGCAAGTCGGACAAGACAACATCAAACCACAAGTGACAAAATAGACCAAACCTGTGTCTTCGAAAACAAAAGGCTCGGGAGATTCTCACAAAACTTATGAGTAAAACCGGCTTTTGCGGCCCACCGGCACAAACGCGGCTGTGCCATCGCATCCATCGGCACCTGGATGTTGGTATGTTTGAAAAACCAAACCTACAAGATTGGTAAATTTTTTTAAAAAAAACAACAATGGTTTCACAACAATAACACTATAAAATCAACAAAACACTTACCACAAGTATAATTGAGCACCCTTCGAGGTAACCTAGACTGGCCGGCTGTTTTTGGGAGGAGCTGAGTGCATGCAGATCATCAAATTGTTAGTGCAGAAATGCGTGGACGGCCTTGGGCCAGTTATATCTCCTAAATTGTTCTAATCCACAAAAATTTTCTAGGCACATGGGAATTCTAAGAGATTTTAACGGAAATAAAAAACGGCATAGTATGTATTTAACTAAAACATCAACCCTTTGCTTTTCAACTACATCCGAATCATCCTCAAGGTTTGCTAGTTCATTAATATGATTCACAAGCACGGACTGTGTGACATTAGATAGTGGTAATCTTCTGAAATTGAATTCTTGACCCCTATTGGGTAGACCAAGTATAACATCCACCTCTTTCACTGTCAGTTTAACATAATATTGCCCTAGCAGAAAGACAGATTTATCCGGCCTGTACAACAGAATGAGTCGGTACAAAAGGGAGATGTTCTGGGGTAGATCAGGCAAATTGAAAAAATGCATCAGTGAGGCATCGATCAGCATTTGCCTTGAGTCATCAGAAATTACATCAAACAATGACTCTGCTTGTTTTTTGAAGGTCGATATTGCGCATCTACTATTAAGAAATGTGCCGGCTGGATGACCTTTCATCTACACGTAAAAAAAAAATCAAAGATGTGATCCGGGATTGATCCGATCGGATTTCAAATACATCATATATAAAAAAAAATGCAGTGCTGACCATACGGCCTACATCCGACCGGATCATCAAGATTTTATAGTAAAAAAATTAAACCTAAACAAATGTGAGCACATTCCAAACAGTACAGAAATGGGGAGAAATAAGGTTGCAAACATAAAAAACATTGTGAAATTAATACAGAAATTCCGAAATCACAAGTCAAATGTATTTATGAGATTTTCTGTGAGCACATTCCAAACAACACAAAAAACATATCCAAACGAGGAACCTATAATCCAAACGGCGACTCCAAATTTCGAATTCGTTCACTTTCATCATACCTGATGCTTTAGGGTTTGTCGGGAAGGCGCGAGAATACTCCAGCAAACCTATAATCGAAACGGCGACAGGAAAAGCGGGCGATAGGAGAATCCAAGTCTCTGGCGATGCTTCGTGGGCAATACGTTCGCCCTAAACCACTGGCGCCAAACGTCCTTGCCGGCGATACGTTCGCCCTAAACCACTGGCACCAAACGTCCTTGCCGGCGACGAATAAAGCGGCCGAAAGGAGAATCCTTGCTCCGGCGATGGAATTTTCTCCGCTTTAGGGCAAGGAATTTCGGGGACGAGGATTTGCTGGAGTTTGAATTTCGAAAAGGAGAGAATGAGGTGGGTCCCGCAAATTAAGCGGTATTTATCGGCGGACGGTTTTCACGGTCCAAACGTCGGACCGAAAATTTTTTCCAACTGGCGTAGCAATTGTGGCACAACAGGCCCGACAATTGCCACACAGCCCTGGCGGCAATTACCGTGCAGCTGGCACGACAATTGCCACACATCATTTGACGCGCGACAATTTCCGTGCAACAATTGATGTGCAGTAGTGCCACATCGCAATTGACGCACTTAGCTTTGTGCCTTGCACGCAGCACTCGGGCAGTGTTGCACGTGTTGCTTGCGCGCGATGCGCGTGGCGCATGTGCGTACGGCGGGGCGCGGAATGCACGCATGGGTGCACGAGCATTCCAACGTCCAATTGGGAGACCCAGCAAACTCGAAATTGTGCGACAATGAGCCCGATAGAATTGTATCTGCAAGCCGGTCGAGATCGTGGCAAAAAATACACGATTCGACGGAATTGTTTTGGGGGAACTTCGTCAATACACATATCATCATGAAAATTTAATGCAACCCAGATTTTATATACACACCAAAATTAATTTAAACTTGGTATGCTCTGCCAATTCATCAACCACCACATCATACATCACATACCTGCTGAATTGGATTGATGGAGAGTTCATGTATACCAAGATCAAATTCCCGGAAAATTTTTTCCTGCGCTACCCCTTCTCAGAGGAGGGAGTGCGGGTAGCGCAGGAGTCCCACGATAAAGTTTTGTAAATCATGCACTGCGTTGGTTTTTTTTACTTTGTTTTTTCCCAACCGCTCAGATCAAAAAAGAAACAAACTGGATTTCACCCGCTCCCACTTTATTGAACGCTTCGCATACCTAATTATTATTCCAAATCCCCACCCCCAATTCAGTCCATATCTGTCTGTTCTCGTTGAATTCATGTGACATCGCCATGTTGCCACCTGCCTCCAATACTCATTGAAGTACTCATGCAGAGAACATCATCATTGAAGAACTCATAGTGCAGACTACTAATTAAGCCCAAGTGGACTCGGATTCGGATCCTCTCGAGTTCAGGGAAAACTCCACGGATACAATGGAGGAGTACCTCCAAATTCCACCAATCCTGTGGCTAAAAAAAAATCAGCCACTAAAAGACAAAAAAAAAAGCAAAGTAAAAATAACCCTAAATCTAAAAAATACGGGGGTTCTCGCGCGTTGAAGGCAAAGGATCCAAACTTCACTCTGGAGTTGTCCGTACGAACTCCAAAGGATCCAAATCCAGTGGCCCTAAAAAAGTACTCTGAGAACATCATCATTGAAGTACTCAGAGCACACATCATATTCGGGCACTTCGGAAGGTTCCAAAAGTAAGATTGAAGGCAAAGCCGCCCAAGTGGCTAAAGCAGGAGTAATTTTTCCGTACGGGTAGCATTTTCTCCACTAAGAGCGGGTGAGATTCAAGCCGCCCAACTTTAAATTCAACGTTTATGTTTTACCAAAATAAAAAAATTTAGAAAAAAACAAACAAAGCACAAACTTTAAAAATCCATGGGACGACTCCTGCACTACCCGCGCTTCTTCCTCTGAGACCTAGCAGTGAAGAAATTTTTTTCACTAAGGCCCCATTTGGGGGAACTTATTTTCAGCGGTCAAGCGGTTACGACCGCATGTACCGGGCCTTAATTAAGGCCCGGTACATGCGGTCGTAACCGCTTGACCGCTGAAAATAAGTTCCCCCAAACGGGGCCCAAAACAGTTGGCTCTCTCTTCTAACTCTTGAGACTTGGGCTTCCATGAGTTCTTTTGAATTTTTGAAGTAATCAAATTGTCAGATTTGTTGATGAAATATATTGTATATACAACTTCTCTCTGACCAATATCAACTCCTCGATAATGTTTAATGTAACTATAATTAAGTCTGCAAAAGAAAAATGGGCGCCTATGTGGGTACCTAGAATGAAAAGGATGGTGAGAATAATAATAATATCTAATAAATTAAAACTAAAATTTATATTTGGGCGCAAGGCCGCAATCCTCTAAATAAAAATAAAAATAATAATACATAATAAATTAAAACTCACATTCTATTTGTAGCCCCTCCCAAACTAACACCGACATACTCGCCTCCATTGTCCCCACCAGAGACAAGACTGTTGAAATTATTGAAGTGAAAGTGAGGGTTGATCAGGCAGACCGCGCGACCTGGGAGGTTAGTTTTTCGGACTGATGGTGCGGCCTGAGCGATTTGGTGATTGCGGCCTGGTGGTGTGTTCTTGAAGGTAGCCGTGCGGATTGGCTGAATATCCGCGGTCTGGGCGGACTGGCGGTGAAGTTCGCTAGTTCCATCGGGCTTGTTTTGGTGGCCAGGTTGGGCGAGCTGGTGTGCATTCGCATGTTCCAGCGGACTGGTGATGGTCTTGGTTTTGTTCCAAGTACCAGGCGACTCCGTCTTATGGCGCGGGCTGATCTCCTTATCCGTCGAGTCCGGCAGTTGTTTTTCTGTTTACTTGGCTGTGGGCGTGGATTGTGCGGGTTGGAGCAAAGTCCGCGGGTTGTGCAGACTGGATCTGTGTCTGCATGGTTGGGCGGACTGGGGTGGTCTCTGTAGTGTCGTTGTTGGTGATCAAGTCCGGCCAGTTTGATGTATGACGGGCTGGCTTCCGGATTGTCGCGGCGGACTGCGGTTTGTATCCGCAGGTTTGTGCGGATACACTCTGCGTCACCGCGAGCTTGGATGGTGTTCCTATCGATGGGGCGGTGATCACACTCCTCTTTGTGCCTATAAATAGGACCCCCCCCCCCGTCACATCATAATTAACTGAGTGAACAACAAGTTTACTCGCGAAAAGTTGCTGCGGACTGGATTTTCTATCCGCGCGGGTTGAAGAGGTAAACCGGTTTCTGCTGTGCATGTTGTGCGGACAGCACTAAAGGACCAGGGACTTGGTTCTGAGGTTGGTGCGGACTCTACGGCTATAATCGGCGGGTTAGAGCAGGTCGCTTGCGACCATCAGTTTTTCTCTTCTACAACTTGTTCTTCTGTTCAATAAGTTGTCCGCCTTTGGGCGGCTTGTTCAGTTTGGTGGCAGCAGTCTGCTCGTTCTGGCGGCTAAGCGACTTCGCGGTCAGGAGACTTGCAGTTCGGCAGACAGAGTTCTTTCTTTCAGCAGTGGAATAACGGGCAGTTCGCACGACTTGTTGCAGTCTTTCGACTAGGCAGCCTCAGCGGACTCCGTAGCAGTTAGCAGCAGAGCCGCCGGCTTGTACCTTGAGCCCGTGCGGTTTGATTTAGACTTGTATTTTTCCTGCTTTCTTTAGATACTTTGGCAAGCATGTCTCGCCATGTATGTCTTGCCTTGTAAAAAAGATTTTTGATATTTCAAGATTCTTGCGCTGCTTTGTGCATCTGGTTTACTTGACTCAAGACGGTTGAGTATTCTTTCGTTTAATTTCCCGTTTTCCGCTATATCATTTTTTTTAAACTTGGTATCAGAGGAAATAGTGACCTGAGCAGTGATCAACCATCAACTTGCTTTTTTGCTTCTGTGAGTCTAAGTAATTTAGGGTTTGTGCAATGGAAGCTGGGTATGCAAGGGGTTTTGGAATCGAGCTTCTTACACCGACTAACTTCAAAAAGTGGAAGTCGTGTATGCAGAGCTATCTTCTGGGTGAGGATCTATGGGAAGTCGTCGGTGGTGACGATAAGCAGGAGGTTACTGCTGTTGTAGGTGATGGTACTGATGAGGTGAGAGCTTGGAGAAAGATCAACGCGAAAACAGAGTTTGCTCTCAAGCGAGCTATCTCACCTGAACTCTTTGATAACATCTTGGGATGTTAATCTGCTGCTGAGATTTGGACTTCCCTCGATGGGTTGTTCAACAGGAAGAATGTAGCAAGACTACATTTCCTAAAAAATGAGTTGGCAAGGGCAATTCAAGGAAATCTACTCATCTCTACCTTCTTCTTAAAAATGAAGAACCCGTGCGTTAAGATTTCAGCTTTGGACCCTGATGAGCCAATTTTTGAAGCCAGGTTGAAGAGACACATAATCCGCAGCTTGCGAAAATAATATATGGCCTTCGTGACGTCTGTTCAAGGCTGGGCCACTCAGTCACCTTTGCTGGAACGGGAAAATCTGTTGGCTTTGCAGGAGAGCCTGGATAAGCAAATGACTGTAGTTAATATCTCTGAAGGAGATATTGAAGCTATTTTCTCAGGGAAGAAGAAGAGATGGGAGAAGAAGAAGACTGCTCCTGGTGATGTCTCTTCAACTTCTTATCAGCAAGAGGGGAGTGCTTCTCCTAAGCAGGAGAGGAAGAAGAAGAAGGAGTGGCTTAAGTGCTACAGATACAATCAGTCAGGACACTTTAAGAAGGACTGCAAGGTCAAGCTGCAGCCTGAGCATGTTGTAGATAAGGAGGGAGCTAGTTCCAGTATTGAGGAAACTGGGTGGGGAGAGGCATTTCTGACAGACACATGTGTCCGTGCTTTATCCACCGTAGACTACCAAGATGACTGGATAGTAGACTCGGGGTGTGGTCATCATCTAACCGGGGATGAGTCAAAGTTCTCCTCTCAGCAGACATTTTCAGGAAACGTAGCTATTTTAAATGCTGACAATACTGTTCATGCAGTAGAGAATGAGGGTATTGTGTCTTTGGGTAGTGATAAAGGATACTCTCACTTTAAGGAGTGTCTATCATGTACCAGGCATAAAGAGGAACCTCTTCTCAGTTACCAATACGGTAGACGCAGACTATCACGTTATGTTCAGTCCAATAGAAGTGAAGTATCTCCGCAACGTATCAGCGGTGAAGGCTGATGTTGCTCATGTTGGGAGAAGGTTTAGAGACTTGTTTGTGTTATTAACAAGTTTCTATGTTGCTCAGATGAAGACCAATGATAGCGCTGTTATGTGGCATGAAAGAGTGGGGTATGTTGGGATGGACAAGTTGAAGGTCATGGCTATGAAGAGCCTTGTGAAAGACTTGCCTAAGTTGTCATCCTTCGGCGACGGTTATATTTGCGCGGGATGTCAATATGGAAAGGCTCATCGCCTTCCGTTTGACAAGTCATTAACCAGGTGTAAAACACCATTGGAGTGTATCCATGGTGATCTGATGGGGCCAACTGTCACAACAAGCCTTGGAGGCAACAAGTATATGTTGGTACTGATTGATGACTATTCTAGGTACACTTGGGTGTAATTTATGAAGGAGACGTCAGAGGCTTTTTGGTTGTTTGTGGAGTTCATGGAGCTTGTGGAGGGACGTCTTGGCCCGAAGATCAAAAATTTGAGGATGGACAATGGTGGTGAGTTTATTTCTTCTGAGTTCTCTAACTTCTGCAGGAAGCATGAAATCCAAAGAGAGCCCACTTGTCCTTATACTCCACAACAAAATGAAGTAGCAAAGAGGAAGATCCGTCATTTGACGGAAACCTGCAAGTGTTGTCTTCATGCGAAAGACATTCCTAGGTCCTTCTGGGCGGAGGGAATGTCTTGCACGTCTTATGTCATCAATCAAATGCCTCTGAGTCCGATCAACATGAAGTCTCCCTTTGAGATGTTGTTTAAGGAGAAGCCTAGTGTGGAACACCTTCAGGTGTTTGGATCAACCTTCTACGTACATATCTCGGATGCTCTCAGGACTAAGCTGGATGTGAAGGCAAGGAAACTTGTATTTGTGGATTATGATGAGCGGAAGAAGGGATGAAGGTGTATGGATCCAGTGACGAGGACGTTCGTCGTCTCCAGGGACGTGGTCTTTGACGAGCTAACGTTATATGGAGGTAGCTCATCTATGGAGCTACCAGAGAGCAGGTTGGATGAAGGGCAGAAGGAGGATGCTGAAGATCTTCAAGTGGAGTTGTCTGTGTCACCAGGAGCTCCAGGTGTTTCAAGCTCTAGGGCAGAGGCTTCTGGTTCAGGAAGCAGGGGGAGCGATGCTCCAAGTTTGCCCGGGAATGGAGCTGATTCTGAAGAAGTAGCGGAGGTGGTGAGCAAGGGTCAGACTCTTTGGAGATCAAAGATGACCATCAATCCACCAGCTCATTATAGCGAAGGAAACACGGTGAGCTTTGTCTCATGTTTTTTCACAGGCCCTCTAGACGAGCGAGAGCCTTCTAGCTTTAATGAAGCCACTAGAGTCAAGGAGTGGGAAGATGTCATGGATGAGGAGATGGCTGCCCTCAAGAAGAATGAGACCTTGGATCTTGTGCCCAAGGTTGATGGCATTACTCCTGTGACTTGCAAATGAGTTTACAAGCTGAAGAAGAAGGCGGATGGGAGCATCGAAAGGTATAAGGCTCACTTTGTTGCTCGAGGGTTCTCTCAACAGTGCGGCGAAGACTATAAAGAGACTTTTAGCCCTGTTGCTAAGATGACTTCAGTTCGGGTGGTGATGAAGAGACATTTAGCCCTGTTGCTAAGTTGTGGCAGCTGGACGTAAAGAATGCTTTTCTTTACGGGGAAATTGACAAAGATATCTTCATAGATAACCAATTGGGATACGTATCTGAAGAACATCTAGGCTACGTCTGCAAGCTCTGGAAGGCCCTTTATGGTTTGAAGCAGGCTCCTAGAGCTTGGTATGGGAAGATCGCAGAATACCTCAAATTCTGTGTGAAGGATCAAGCGCATACCCAACATCACCAAAAGCCCAGACTGTTGGAGAGGGCGCTACTTAATATTTTATATAAGTAGCAGAGCGCGACGGGTCAAGTGAAGGAACGCTGGACCCAATAATCCCCCCCGGCGTCCAGCACAACCCGTCGGCTCAGAGGTGGGGTTACCACATGGCCCATACGGCTCAGAGGTGGGGTTATCACATGTCCACGGTTGCCTGACCCACCGGACCCACACAGGTAGAAGGGAAAAATCAGGATTTAATAGCGCCCCCCCGGTCTTGAACCCGTGACCTCCTCTGATACCAATTGAAGGATCAAGCGCATACCCAACTGCACCAAAAGCCCGGACTGTTGGAGAGGGCGCTACTTAATATTTTATATAAGTAGCAGAGCGCCACGGGTCAAGTGAAGGAACGCCGGACCCAACACTGTGGTTTTCTTATTTCTAATTCAGACTCGAGCTTGTTCATCAAGAAGAAAGGGAAGCTTCTGGTCTTGGTGCCGTTGTACGTGGATGATATGATCATCACGGGTAACTCTGAGGAGGAGGTAGCTAGGCTTAGAGCAGAGCTAACTATAAGGTTCGAGATGAAGGACTTGGGTGAGCTCCACCACTTCCTTGGACTCGAGGTGGAGAGGAAAGAGAGCGACATACTTGTTTCCCAAAAGGGCTATGCAGAGCGAATTGTTCAGCGATTCAGCATGCGGGAGGGGAAGAGTAGCTCTACTCCTTTTGACTCTGACATCAAACTTCGGCGAGATGAGGGGAGGATTTTTCCTGATCCTCTTGTGTTCTGGGCTCTGATTGGGAGCCTTATCTACTTGACAATTATAAGGCCAGACATTGCTTATGCGGTTGGCCGAGTAAGTCGGTATATGGCGGAACCCAAGAAGCCTCATCTAATGGCGGCAAGGAACATTTTGAAGTATGTGAAGTCAACTTCTGATATGGGTCTCCTTTATGGGAGAGATACGAGTTTTATTCTACAAGAATACTCGGATGCTGATTATGGGGGAGATTCAGACGACCAGAATTCAACATCTGGTTATGTCTTCACGTGTGGATCAGCAAGTATCTCTTAGTGTAGCAAAAATCAAGACTCGGTGTCCGTCTCTACTACGGAAGCAGAGTACAAGGCTTCGACCATGGCAGCTCGGGAAGCCATCTGACTTAGGAGGCTAGTAGAGGACGTCCATGAAGAAGTGCGTGGTCCTACTCTACTACGCGGTGATAATGAAAGTGCTCTTAAACTGATTAATAATATATTTTGTCACGCGCAGACCAAACACATTGAGATTGAGCATCACTTCATTCGTGAGAAGGTGTTTGAGGGATCTCTGGTGGTTGGGCATGCGCGGAGTGAGGACAACATTGTGGACATATTCACGAAGCCGCTGTCGAAGGGGTCGTTTAGACGGTTGAAAGATCTGCTAGGGCTAGTTTCCACTTCTCACTTCAAGGGGGAGTGTTGAAATTATTGAAGTGAAAGTGAGGGTTAATCAGGCAGACCGCGCAGCCTGGGCGGTTAGTCTCGCGACCTGATGGTGCGGCCTGAGCGTGTTGGAGCATGCGTTCCGCACTTCTTGGTTTGAAAATAACAAATCCCAAGTGTATTTGATCTTGGTATGTGTGGTATAATCTGCAGGGATAACAGGTTTTACAAGTACTAAGGATGAGTTGAGCAGAACATTGAAGAAAAGGAAAATCTCGCTATCACTGGCGATAACGCTATCGCGGGCGATAGCGTAGACAGTTACTGCTGACGTCGGCCATGATCCGGATGTTGCCGCGCATGAAGTCACGTCTCAGCGCTATCGCAGAGCGATATCGCTATTGCCGCGCGATAGCCCACGATCGTCACGTTCTCCACTCAGATCTTAAAAAATGCGTGACGTGTGCCACGTGTCAAGCCACAGAGTTTTTCGCTATCGCGGGGCGTTAACTCTACCGCAGGCGATAACATGAAATGATATATACGGCCAAGAATTTCTGGGAAGAAGTTGATCGTGGAGAGCTTTGTTTTCCCCGAGAATTTTGAGAGCCTTCCATCTCCGTTTCCAGATGAACTCCATTGGTCCGTTGCAATCTCAAGAGCAAAGGATATACGACCGTGCGATCAAGATTGGAGATCTTCTCATCGGTCCACCATCATCTTCAGAGCTCGTGTTTTTGAGGGAGTTTTTAAGTTTTACTATTGTACTTTCATTTTCACCTTTTTATTTTGTAATTGGGAAGGGAAAATCACCGCCTTGTGTGTGGTGTCTAAGTCCGTGTGTGGCTTAAGGGTAAATCATCGCCTTGTGTGCAGTGTCTAGGTCCGTATGTGGCTTTGAAGAAAATCGCCACCTTGTGTGCGGCATCTAGACCAAGGTTTGATCTAGGGGGAGGCTAGTAACCATATCTAGGGAGATATTGGTTATAGCCTACCGGTCCTTGGGAGAAGGACCGGTGAAAAAGCTAAAAATAATTATCATTGTAAGCCTTGATTTCAAGCTTTATTGGAATCATTTTACATATATATTTTTGAAGAAATAAAATCTTGATTTTCATTTCATTGATGTGTCTCAATCTTTACTTCTAATTTCATATTTTATAAAAAGTTTGTAAAACTTTAAAGAGCCCTTATTCACTCCCCTCTAAAGGCGCCACAAGATCTTACAAGTGGTATCAGAGGACCAGGAATTATGGCGCAGCATGACCATGCTTTCTCTGAGGGGCAAGAAATTAGTAGACCTCCATTATTCACTGGATCTCATTATAATTACTGAAAAACTAAGATGAGGTGTTTTCTTATTTCTCTTGACATTGAAGTTTGGAATATGATAGAGACTAATTATGCTCATCCCACTTATATAGTAGGAGATGTAGTAATGGAAAAACCAAAAGATAAATGGGATGATCAGGATAAGCTAAGGTGCAAAAATAATGCAAAAGCCATGAATGCATTATTTTGTGCATTAGATAGGACTGAATTTAATAGAACTTGTACTTGCAATAATGCTTATGAGATTTGGAATTTACTTGAAGTAACTCATGAAGGTACCTCGCAGGTGAAGGACTCGAAGCTGTTTCAACTGGAATCGGAATTTGAAAAGTTTAGGATGGAAGTGGATGAGGACGTAGACTCAATGTACACCAGATTAACCAAGATAGTGAATGACTCAAAAGTGCTAGGTAAAATTTTTTCAAATGGTGATTTGGTGAGAAAACTTCTTAGATCTCCCCCCCTAAATTTAATCCCAAAGTGACGGCTATTTCTGAATCTCATGATCTTAAATCTCTTAATAGTGAAAGCCTGATTGGGAACTTGAAAACTCGTGAAGTTGAATTGAAAATTCAACAACAAGAGTATATGGAGCCAAAGAAGAAGGGGTTGGCTCTAAGATCTAAGAAAGAGGAAGGTAGTGATTCTGAGGAGGAAGAAGATGATGAGGAAAGTCTTTTTGTTAGAAAATTTAAAAAATTTATGAGAAATCTGGAGAGAAGAAATACTTTTAAAAAATATTTTAAGATGGAGACATTTAGAAAGAAAAAACAAAAGGATGACGATGAGGAGGAAGAGAGACCCCCACCAAAGTGCTATCACTGCAAGAATTTAGGACACATCCGAAGCAAGTGTCCAAAGTACTTAAAAGAACTTAAAGAAAAGAAGCACAAAGGGAAGAAGAAGGTCCTGAAAGCTGAAACATGGGATGATACTACTTCTGAGGATGCAAGCAGTTCAAGCACAAGCGAGGAGGAGGAGGCCAATATGTGTCTAATGGTAAAGAGCGTCATATCTGATGACTAGTGCGACGTCCAAAGCGACACTGAGGTAACTCCTCCAACTTATGATGAATTATTTTCTGAATTTTTAAGACTTGCAAATGTTTTGAAAAAAGTTTAAAAGATAATGATCTTCTTGAATCTGAAAATAAAGTTTTAATTAAAAAAAATAAAAAGTTATTAAATGAAATTAAGACTTTTGGAAAAGAAAAAATTTCTTGCCAAGAGTGTGATCACTCTTTGGGAAGAATAAAAGAACTTGAAGAATCTCTCTCCAAATCTCATTCTACAATAAAAACTCTTATTAAAAAGAATGAGATTTTAGAGAGGAATCTAAAATCTTCTATTTCAAAACTCCAAGAGGGTAAGAAATCTTTTGAACGAAGATGTGTAAATCTTGTATCCGAGAATACGGAAATGAGAAACCAGATTCATGACTTAACACTAGCCATGAAAAAATTTGGAATGGGCAAAAGATCACTGGATATGATCTTAGGATACCAATGCCATGGATCTGGAAGGTTTGGACTCGGATACACGACTGGAAGCTATCGCCCGGCGATAACCACTACCGCCGGCGATAACGAGAAATCCAGAAAATCTAATTTTAAAAATTCTGATAATAATAAATTATCTGATACTGCATTTCTTTACAGTAAAAGTCCATATAAGTTATATTCTTCTCATTATATTACATGTGACAAATGCAATAGATTTGGTCACACCACGGACTCGTGATGGAAGAAAGGAAAAATTAAAATTAAGCAAATCTGGATGTCTAAGGCTTCTACCTATACTATGAGTGGAATCACTTGGGTAGTCAGATCTTTACTCACATCCTCTTTCTAGGTGTGTTGGCAGGCTAAGGACAAAGAAGACGTGTGGTACTTGGACTCAGGTTGTTCAAAGAAAATGACGGACAATAAAGAGAAGTTTCTTAGCATGGAGATGAAGAAAGGAGGAGTTGTTATATTTGGAGATAATGGAAAAGGAAAAATCATCGGCTACAAATTTGTGCAAAATTATTGATTCTAAAACAAATGAAATTATTTTTACCGCACCTAGATGTCATAACGTATATATGATTAAATTTCATGATTTTTCAAATTCTATTTTAAAATGTTTTTTATCAAAAAATGATGAGTTAGAATTATGACATAGACGACTTGGACATATTAGTGCCAAGTTAATTAAAAAACTTTCAAAAGATAAATTAATTAAAGGTTTACCATTGCTAAATGAGAATTTATCTTCATTATGTGAGCCTTGTCAAAAAGAAAAATTTTCAAAATCGTCTTTCAAAAGTAAAAATATTATTTCTACCACTAGGCCACTCCAATTAATTCATATAGATTTATTTGGGTCAATTTATATTTCTAGCTTAGGAGGTAGAAAATATACATTTGTATTGATTGATGATTATTCACATTTTTGTTAGACTTTATTTCTAACCTCCAAATCTGATGCATTTTCAGAATTTTCTAAATTATGTTTGCGTATTCAAAATGAATTTGAGTTAAAAATTAAACGCATACGTTTGGATTATGGAGGGGTATTTTAAAATGAAAAGTTTATTTTTTTTTGTACGGAGTTAAGAATTAAACATGAATTTTCCGCTCCACGCACACCACAGCAAAATGGTGTAGTGGAGAGGAAAAATATGACTCTTCAAGAGCTAGCCCGTACGATATTATCTGAATTTAAATTACCAAAATCTTTTTGGGCTGAAGCGGTGAGTACTGCATGTTATGTAATTAATAGAATAATGTTTCGCCCTATTTTAAAATTAACTCCTTATGAATTAATTTTTAATAAAAAACCAAATGTTTCTTATTTCAAAGTTTTTGGTTGTAAATGTTTATTTTAAATTCTAAAGATTCCTTAGGAAAATTTGATGAAAAATGCGATGAAGGAGTTTTTATTGGGTATTCTTCAACTAGTAAAGCTTATAGAATTTTTAATAAACGAACGAAAATAGTTGAAGAATCTATTCATGTTAGGTTTGATGAGTTTGTTCCATGTGTAGATAAGAAAACTACAGGAAAAGAAGATGAACCCCTTCCTTTGATGGAAAATGATGATGAAGAACATGGAGGGAATGAAGAAGGAAAAGAAGAAGAAAGAGAAGGAGAAAGAGAAGAAAGAGAAGAAGAAGAAAGAGAAGAATATGCGACTCTAAGTGAATTGATATTTTCAAAGGATCATCCGAAGGAGCTTATTATTGGAGATCCACAAAAACGGGTCAGTACTCGTTCTTCTTTACATGTTTTGTTTTCAAACCTTTGCTTTGTCTCTAAAATAGAACCAAAAGATGTTTCCACCGCTTTAAATGATGAATTTTGGTTTTTAGCTATGAATGAAGAACTTAATCAATTTGAATGTAATAAAGTTTGGAATCTTGTAGAACGACCCAAAAATCATCCTGTAGTTGGAGTAAAGTGGTTTTTTAAAAATAAATTGGATAGTGAATCTAGAATTGTTAGAAATAAAGTCAGATTAGTTGCAAAAGGTTATGCACAAATTGAAGGGGTAGACTTTGATGAAACTTTTGCACCCGTTGCAAGATTAGAAGCAGTTAGGAAATTTCTTGCATTTGCTTGCTTTAAAAGATTTAAATTATATCAAATGGATGTCAAAACTGCATTTTTAAACGGGTATATAAAAGAAGAGGTTTATGTAGAACAACCCCCTGACTTTATAAATGAAAAATATCCAAATTATGTTTATAAATTAGATAAAGCACTTTATGGGTTAAAACAAGCGCCTCGTGCTTGGTATGATCATTTAACTCAATACTTATTAAAGCATGATTATAAAATGGGAAGTGTCGATTCTACACTCTTCATTAAGCAAATTGATCATGATTTAGTTATTTTGCAAATTTATGTTGATGATATTATTTTTGGAGCAACTAATGAAGAGTTGTGCAATGAAGTAGTTCAAATTATGAAAAATGAATTTGAAATGAGCATGGTAGGAGAACTTTCATATTTTCTAGGTTTTCAAATTACGCAAAAACATGATGGTATTTTTATTTGTCAATCCAAGTATATTCATGATATGTTAAAAAGATTTGGATTTGAAAACCTTAAACATGCAAATACTCCTATGAGTGCTTCATTGAAATTGGGAAAAGATGAAAGTGGTATTTCAATTGACCAAACCCTTTATAGAAGTATGATTGAGTCTTTATTATATTTAACTTCTTATAGGCCCGATATTATGTTCGTCATTTGTTTATGTGCTAGATTTCAAGCTAATCCAAAAGAATCACATTTAAAAGCGGTGAAACGTATTTTTAGAAATCTTATCGGATCTTCAAAATTAGGGTTATGGTATCCCCAAAATGTTTCTTATATTATGCATGGCTATTCTGATTCTGATTATGCGGGATGTTCATTAGATCGAAAGAGCACTAGTGGCACTTGTCACTTTATCGGCCCATCACTTATTTCTTGGTCGAGTAGGAAACAGAATTCTGTTGCCCTCTCTACTACCGAGGCCGAATATATGGCACTAGGTAATTGTTGTGCTCAAGCACTTTGAATGACACCAGGGGCGGATCTAAGGGGGGCCGACGGGGGTCCGGGCCCCCCCAGGAATTTTTCAAAATTATTAGTAGATTTGGATTGCTCTCGTCGAGCCAATGAATTTTGACTACTTACACGTCAAAAACGGTGACCAGATGAGGGAGAAATGATTCTGAGAAGATGAAGACCTTCAGATTTACTTTTTACGAGCGGAGGACGATGTCTGACTCCCCCCCATGTACGAAGCCGATGTCATTTTGTTCTGTTCCGCCTCTTTGATTTGTCAAGCGTGCAACGACCCTACGCCAATAGACGAACACAACAACACTTGCATCATCTCCAGCCATGTACATGCATACTCTAGCACGTGCCCGGGTATGAATTTCGGAAATGGAATGGAGAGCCTGCGATTTCATCTTTCTTTCTCCAAAACAAAGCACGTGCATTAGCACGTGCCCGGATATGAATTTCGGAAATGGAATGGAGAGCCTGTGATTTCATCTTTCTTTCTCCAAAACAAAGCACGTGCATTCCCTAACTCCTTTCCCTTTCCGGTTTCCTCCACTGCGACGAAGATAAGCCATTTCGAGCCTACAAGTGCTGTAGTTTGATTGTTTTGATGTGTCCTAGCTTCCTCGATGTGAAGACAATGAGTGGGCGCCAGATAGTGGAAATACAGGATGACGACTCGATTCGTAATTTCTAGTCCTTTCCATTTCCGTCGTCGGTGCCCTAGACTACATCGCCTCTCGAACTGCTTCCCATCTCCATCAACACCTTCCCCCCATTACAACTCCTCCCTGGCTCCGTCCTACACAGATAAATTACACTTCTTGGTTTTAAGATTTAATTCATTTTCGTTTTGTTAATCTGCTGTTTTTTTTATTATCATCCTGAGACATATTACGTCACAATATGTTCCCTACATTTGTCCTCCAATGCCTCGGTACGAGGAAGAACGACCTTTTCCAAGCCCCGGGACATCTGCCCATGGTATGACTGTCGTTTCTTGTCGAGCTTCCCGCTACATGTCCCATCGAGCCCAGCCCGTTTGGGAAACCGTGTGAACCCATCCGTTTTCCCAAGATTTTCTCCCCCAACCGCACCACCGTCGTGATCCCTCCACCGACCCTTGTTTTACTGGCCTTTCCGGTCATCTCTCTGCCACTTTTTCCTGGCCCCCCTTGATGAAATTTCTGGATCCGTCCCTGAATGACACAAACACTAGAAGATTTTGGCATACGTCAAAATAGTGTTGAATTAAAATGTGATAGTAAAAGTGCTATCGATTTAACAAATAATCCCGTATTACATTCTAGATCCAAACATATAGGCGTTCGTCATCATTTTATTAGAGATCATATAAAGAAAGGACATATTAAAATAAATTTTATTGGAACAGATTCTCAAGTAGCGGATATTTTCACTAAACCACTTAATGATTCACGCTTTTCAAGGTTAAGATTAGAACTTGGAGTCTTAGAATTATAAATCAAAAATAGTTATTTGTTTAAAATTCCAAGATTTTATTTTTATAAAATAGGCCTACGAAGATTACACAAATATATATAAAATCATGTTAAGTCAAGAACTCCCTACTTGGAGTTCTTGAGGGTTTCGGCGGAAAGAGACGAAGCATACTGGTCTAGGGTCAGTCAAATGAGCATATATGACAGCCCTATCCGATTTTTCGCCTTTTATATCAAAAACCGCTATCGCCGCGCGGTATCGCTACCGCTGGCGATAGTGAATTTTTCAGCAATCCATTTAATCAATTTCTATGATACCTATTTACAAACTTGTTTCTAAATTTATCATGATAAAATACCTCGTACATGTGTAATTGTTAGTTTATAAGTTCTTTAAACATTGTTCTAAATTTGTCATGATATCGATATCTACCTATATCTATGATGACTAGAAATTGAGTGGAATTGTTTCCGCATGCCTCTAAGTATGAGTAACATTTTTTATTTGATAATGTGCTGACACTTACACAGGTTGATAATTAACATATCCTTAAGTGTCTTATTACATGACATTGGTTTGTCTCAAAGCTTGGAATGCACTAAAGTTTTCATTTATGCTTCATTCAAATTGATTTAAAAAAAATGGCCAAGATTGTTTGCACAAGATACTTTATAATTCTTTTCAAGGTGCTCAGCCTCACAATGCTCATTAAGACTTATCAGGAGATTGAGTAGAGCTTGATGGAGTATCCTAGCCATATTTAATTGATTTTGTGGGTTTTTTTCAATTCATTTTTTTCATAAACTTTGAGTTAGGACTTCGAATTCACTTATAATGCAAACATGATCATAACCCCCCCTTTTTTTAATAGCAAAATGACCATTAATTTTGAAAATCATTATGACATGAAATTATTTATGAAAATATATTAATTATGCATGTTTCTTGTATTAATATATTGCAAACCTTCATGTAAAATTATTTTTTAAGGAATATGTATACTTTATCACTCTTCACATGTACACATCATTATCTTTTATAAAGTTTTTTTCTCATGAGAATTGGACCGGAAATAGTTCTTCTCTTCTATTTCATCAATTCTACTACTTTAGATATCTTGACATGATTGCCTTCAATGTTTAAATTCCACTTTTAAATTACCTTTTTCCACGTGATACATTTTTTTATGATTAAATTCCAAATTTTATGGTAATACTATTTCATGGTTATTAATGTTGATATCCCACTCCTAATCTCTCACTTATTTAAGCTTCCGTTTTTGCAACTCACTTCTTTAATACTATTTTCACCTTCTTTAGCTAATACCAAAAGGGGGAGAATTAAGTAAGAAATCAAGAATCAAGTACTCAAGAAATCAAGAATCAAGTACTCAATTGATTAGTACACTTAGGGGGAGTAATCGTAGGGGGAGTAATCGTTCTTAGTAATCTTTAGAAGGAAAGACTTTATATAGGGGGAGTCTAGTATCTATCTATACTTATACACTTTGATTCATTATGTTTATCTTTCTTTCTTAGTGGATTTGTTATTATCAAAATGGGGAGATTGTTGGAGCATGCGTTCCGCACTTCTTGGTTTGAAAATAACAAATCCCGGGTGTATTTGATCTTGGTATGTGTAGTATAATCTGCAGGGATAACAGGTTTTACAAGTACTAAGGATGAGTTGAGCAGAACATCAAAGAAAAGTAAAATCTCGCTATCACTGGCGATAACGCTATCGCGGGCGATAATGCTATCGCGGGCGATAGCGTAGACAGTTACTGCTGACGTCGGCCATGATCCGGATGTTGCCGCGCATGAAGTCACGTCTCAGCGCTATCGCAGAGCGATATCGCTGTCGCCGCGCGATAGCCCACGATCGTCACGTTCTCCACTCAGATCTTAAAAAATGCGCGACGTGTGCCACGTGTCAAGCCACAGAGTTTTTCGCTATCGCGGGGCGTTAACTCTACCGCAGGCGATAACATGAAATGATATATACGACCAAGAATTTCAGGGAAGAAGTTGATCGTGGAGAGCTTTGTTTTCCCAGAGAATTTTGAGAGCCTTCCATCTCCGTTTCCAGATGAACTCCATTGGTCCGTTGCAATCTCAAGAGCAAAGGAGATACGACCGTGCGTTCAAGATTGGAGATCTTCTCATCGGTCCACCATCATCTTCAGAGCTCGTGTTTTTGAGGGAGTTTTTAAGTTTTACTATTGTACTTTCATTTTCACCTTTTTATTTTGTAATTGGGAAGGGAAAATCATCGTCTTGTGTGTGGTGTCTAAGTCTGTGTGTGGCTTAGGGGTAAATCATCGCCTTGCGTGCGGTGTCTAGGTCTGTGTGTGACTTTGAAGAAAATCGACACCTTGTGTGCGGCGTCTAGATCAAGGTTTGATCTAGGGGGAGGCTAGTAACCATATCTAGGAAGATATTGGCTATAGCCTACCGGTCCTTGGGAGAAGGACCGGTGAAAAAGCTAAAAACTATTATCATTGTAAGCCTTGATTTCAAGCTTTATTGGAATCATTTTACATATATATTTTTGAAGAAATAAAATCTTGAATTTCATTTTATTGATGTGTCTCAATCTTTACTTCTAATTTCATATTTTATAAAAAGTTTGTAAAACTTTAAAGAGCCCTTATTCACCCCCCTCTAATGGCGCCACAAGATCCTACAGAGCGGTCTGGTGATTGCGACCTGATGGTGCTTTCTTGAAGGTAGCCGTGTAGATTGGCTGAATATCCGCAGTCTGGACAGACTAACAGTGAAGTTCTCTAGTTCCAGCGGGCTTGTTTTGGTGGCCAGGTTGGGCAAGCTGGTGTGTATCCGCATGTTCCAGCGGACTGGTGGTGGTCTTGGTTTTGTTTTAAGTACCAGGCGAGCTCTGTCTTATGGCACGAACTGCGCGGGCTGATCTCCTTATCCGTCGAGTCGGGTAGTTATCTTTCTGCTAACTTGGCTGTGGGCGTGTATTGTGCGGGTTGGAGCAAAGTCTGCGGGCTGTGCAGACTGGATATGTGTCTGCATGGTTGGGTGGACTAGGGTGGTCTCCGCAGTGTCGTTGCTGGTGATCAAGTCCGGCCAGTTTGATGTATGACGGGCTGGCTTCCGGATTGTCGCGGCGGACTGCGGTTTGTATCCGTAGGTTTGTGCGGATACACTGTGCGTCACCGCGAGCTCGGGTGGTGTTCCTATCGATGGGGCGGTGACCACACTCCTCTTCGTGCCTATAAATAGGACCCCCCCCCCCGCCACATCGTAATTAACTGAGTGAACAGTAAGTCTACTCGCGAAAAGTTACTGCGGACTAGATTTTCTTTCCGCGCGAGTTGAAGAGCTAAACAAGTTTCTGCTGTGCAGGTTGTGCAGACAGCACTAAAGGACCAGAGACTTGGTTCTGAGGTTGGTGCGGACTATGTGGCTACAATTGGCGGTTTACAGCAGGTCGCTTGCGACCAACGATTTTTCTCTTCTGCAACTTGTTCTTTTGTTTAATAAGTTGTCCGCCTCTAGGCGGCTTGTTCAGTTCGGCGGCAACAGTCCGCTCGTTCTGGCGGCTAGGCGACTTCGTTGTCTGACGGCTTGCAGTTCGGCGAACAGAGTTCTTTCTTTCAGCACTGGAATAACGGGCAGTCCGCACGGCTTGTTGCGGTCTTTCGACTAGGCAGTCCGCACGGCTTCTTTCTCGAAAATTAGCTTTTGTAGGGCTATTCTTACTCGTGCTTGCGCGGTATCATCAATTGCGCAGTCTTCCTCCTCCGTGTGCGAGATCCATGGTTGCTCGAAGATCAATTATCGTCGCCTCCTTCCTCGTCCAAGTGCAAAATCATCGACTGCATGGACTTCCTCCTCTTCCTTGTGCGAGATCCCTTGGGTGATCATCGACTGCACAATGATTTGAACTAAAAAGAGATATCACAAAATTGGCATCGGTTTCTTCTCACATCGGATTTTTTGATTCAGACGCCAGTGGGATGAACTGTTTGATTTCCCTAGGAGCGAGTGTCCTGGTGGGATTTTTCGATTTAGACACCGGAGTATTCGACAAAATATTTCTTTTTTCCTCTTATTCGAGCTCAAAATAGAACAAGGGAGGAGGCTCGTCGGTGGATTTGGCGGCGGGTGGCAGTCTTCTGCAGCAGGCGAAGGGAACTAGTGATCTCCTGCGTGGGAACCAGCAGTCTCCAACTTGATCACGTGGGTCATAAAAGGACTGCAAATAAAGGATTGGTTTTAGATTGTAAATATTAATTAATAATTATTTGGGATTGCCAATATCTTTATTTTCAGTGCAAATAACTATATAGAGACTACAAATATAAACACCCATATTTTTTTGGTGTGCTTTAATCCAATATTAATGTGCACCAAATATTATCCTAAAATTATTCGGAGAATAAATAATTCCACGTAATTAGCAGGTAAGCCGGTTGGTCTGCAGCCAATTCAGCCACCTATGAAAGCAGGTAAATAAAAAAATAAAATATTAATAGTTTGGTTGGTGCTTTTTAGTGCTAGCCATGTGGTTCTCCGCCCATTTGAAGGTCATGGAAGCGCATAAATTCAAGGAAGCGCATAAATTTTCTGCGCTGGTGGTTTCTCATTGGCCAGCTGGCATGACGCGTTCGGTTGCTCGTATTCACGTGACAATTGTCCCGTGTCGTGCGTTTTAAATCTTGAGGCGGTAAAATGAATTAAATTTGGGCTTTTATTTTAGGGTGTTGTTATTAGCATGTGAGCTACTTGGTGGTGGCATAGGCTTTGGCGGTGTGTTTTGCAGCGAACTTTACGGAGCTGGGAGCGGTGGCTTTTGAGTGCGATTATGGTTCTGTTTGGTTGAGCTGTTGCTGATGGTAAATTGTTGATGGTAATCTACTGATAGAAAATATGTTGATTCAGGAAAATAGAGTTTTGTTAAAAAACTGTCTGGGTGAAATGGAGTTTGCAAAATAAAGTTTTCAAAAAATTGCAAAATGTAGCAATAGATGGCATACATGGCTCTTTGTGTTTTGAGTAATTTTTTTTTCAACATTTTTTAAGTAACAACAATTTATTTTTTGGAGTAAACATTTTTTTCCATAAAATAACACCCAATACCCAAAAAAATGTTTGATTCAAACGATTTATAGAACAAATACCCGTCGTTTTGTCCTACGTTCTAGCTTCATACAACTCATCTGCTATGCTATTACGTAGCGCAATCATCTCATCTACACCACCTGCAGTGTCAGTGTATGTTTCTTGCCGCCCTTGTGATGTCATCCCATGATCACGACTCCTTTGCTCGGGCTCACTAAAATCAATATCCACACGTGAAGGGTGCCGACAAATGAAATTATGTAAAGTCATAGTGGCGAGCACAATAGCTACTTGTTTGTCAAAGAGATAGCTTGACATGTCCGGCAGTATGACCCACTTCATCTTCCAAACCCCGAATGCTCGTTCTATCACACTTTTAAGCGATGAGTGTGCATGATTGAACATCTCTCGATGTCCTTCTGCTCGACGACCACCACGTGCAAAGTCTGGTAGATGATATCATGTATCCTGATACGGTTTCAAATATCCTCTTTGTAGAGGATAACCGGAATCCACCAAGTAATATTTTCATATAATTTTTATATTAATAAATAAACAAACAAAATTATACATATGTACCTGGAAGTGGATGCGGGAAGTTATAACGGGGATCACTTTTGACGAAATTGAAAATACGGCTATCATGCGCTGATCCCTCCCAACCCGCCATAACGAAAGTAAAGCACATGTTGAAATCACAAGCCACCATGATATTTTTAGTTGGACTGCCACATCTCCCAATATATGGTACTTGATTTCCAACTGGTATGCACGCTTCAACATGTATGCCATCTATTGCTCCAACGCAATCTTTGAAAAATGACATGTAACGTCTGTCATACAAAATCTCTAGCGGAGTGCTACCGAATGACCTATCTGATGGTTGAATCACTTCTTTCCCTAACTGTAGCAAAACACGAAGAGCTCGAGAAAAAAATCTGCTAGCTGTCTCCGTTGAATACTGAAATCGCTCAATTGTTTTCCTCATTGATTCATTATGCGATAATATGTAAATCGTCAATGAGAGAATCTCTCTGGATGCAGTCCTTCTTGTTTCCTGAAAGCCGCACTTCTCCTTCAGAGCATGCAATAAATCCATAAATATTTCTGGACTCATCATGAAAGAGTCATGAAATCGCACCTGTGGTGCGCGAAGTAGCTCTCAAACCCATTTGTCACCCGTTTATTTTGATGTCATGTGTGGTACTAGAAGATGTAACAAACAGGTATGTTTGGCTACCAATATAATCCAACATTGCAATATGAAAATAAATCCTAAATCTAACATATTATCTAGTGACAACCTGAAAAATGAAATTAATGCTACACATCTCATATCAAATCCGACCTAAAACTCAGAAACCAGTGAAATAAGGGAGGATCCAGTAAAAAAAATCATGGCACAATACAAAACGGGGAAAAAAACTGAAAAAAAATAATGGAACAACATTGTGGGGCAAATCTAGGTATTGTGAAACGAACGAAAAAAAACGGAAAATCTGGGAGGTTACCTTATAGATCAGCGATCGGGGAAGATGGAGCGTCAGCAGTGTGCCGCGTGAGGAAGAGCCGCTG
This sequence comes from Platanthera zijinensis, assembly GCA_039513925.1. Lineage (NCBI taxonomy): Eukaryota > Viridiplantae > Streptophyta > Magnoliopsida > Asparagales > Orchidaceae > Platanthera > Platanthera zijinensis. The sequence goes on along the minus strand of CM077094.1, from coordinate 152,445,862 downwards.
GGAAGCTCGAATCGGGAAGCGAAGAGAATCGTTGGAGGGAGGAAGCTAGAATCGAGAAGAGAGGAAGCTCTAATCGCTGGAGGGAGGAGCGTCGGCAGTCTTTCGGAAGGTCGAGAATCGCTGCAGGGCGGAGTTGCTTGATCCGGTGTTCGCTGTAGGGAGGAATCGCTGGATCCGGTCGCCGCCGCTGGGAAGGAATCGGGAAGAGAAGAGAAGAAGCAGAGGAGAAGAGAATCAGAGTCGCTGGAATCGGGAAGAGAAGAGGAGAAGCGGAGTCGCTCGAATCGGGAAGAGAAGAGGAATTAATAAGGTTATCAGGATATCGCGATTGCGGCTGAATGCGTAAAAATGCAGCGGTCGGGTAGATAAGAAACAACGGAAATCCAAAAACGCATTTCTTAAATTCAACCGAACCAAACGCAACTTATGGCAAAAAGGCGTTGAGTTTGCACCGCACCGCAGGCGATAAGCCAAACCAAACGCTACCTATGTCACTCTTATTGATACCCTTGTGGCGGGGGCTGTGTCTAGTTGGATGGAATGACCTAATGTTTAAGGATATTTTTGATTCCCTCAAGCTGGTGATGATTTTTGCATTTTCTTTTGTTCGTCGAGTTGCAAATCGGGTGATACATACTATTGCTGCTTTATCAGTTTGTGATCTCTACCAAACAATCTCATGTAATGGATTTGATCTCTCTTGAGGCTGGTGGATCCGGGAAATTGATAATGAAGGTGCACAATTTTTTTTTAAAATGAAACAACAATGAAGTTGTTTAGATCTAGCAAAGTAGCTGTTACTGGTCGCTCGATTTTTTCCCAGTCCGGAGAAAATGAACCGCCTTAGCTCGGAGTCAGACCGAGCGCGCAAACAGTCAAAGTAAACCACAATAAATGATAAGGGGATTTTTGACGTAAAAAACCCGGAAATGGTGAAAAATCATGTGGCTGAATCTATGTCGAGCCAAAATCCACTAGCCCCCTGGAGACTATAGAGATAGAGATTTGATCTTGTAGGACGACAGACCGTTACTTCGTTACAAGGGCAAAGTATAAAAAATGAGGAAAAAACGGCTAAATCCTCGGAGCTTCGATGAAAGCGCTCCGGCCTTAGAATGTTGCTGAGCTCACAGAACCTTGGTGGGAGTGTTCCGGCTGAAAAATTCTTTAAGTACACGAAGCTTTTGAAGGGAGATCTCTCGTTAAAATGGAGCCTTGCCGGGAGCGATCTCGCGGAGGTGGTTGACGTGACTTGGAGCTTGTTGAAACCTTAGCGCAATGAGAGAATCAGAGCGAATTCCTAAGCGGAGAATCAGCCTAAGTACACGATCTCACCGGAAAACCTCATAGCTCTCTCTTTTCACTAGAGTCGCTTGTCTTCAAATGAAGACCTGAAGACCTATTTATAGTTTTCTGGAGGGTCGTGATGATAATTGTGTTGGGGAGTAATTTTTGTTGGCGAATAACGTCGCTACGTTTCAGTTCCCTGGATCATCGAATTTAGCGAAATGATGGGAGTGCCCCCCTCGGGCATTTCGGGCGGTCCAGGCAAAGTGCCCGGAGGCGGTGTCGGCCGGGGGCGACTGACGGCGACGGCGGTCAGATATGGGGGGGGGGGTTAGAGGTGACGATGGACACAGACGCGCGCTCACACGGGCACTGCAGCCATGCAGGGTGCGGTCGTGCAGGCTGGTCTCACACGACCGTGCGCCTATCGTGTGCATATACAGGCCGCGCGTGCGCTGGTCACGTGCGCCCGCATGTAGGCCAGCTGGTCGGGTCCCCCTGTGCGATGGAGGGGCACGCGTGCGTGCCGGACGCGCGCGCAGCGGGAGCGCTGGAGCGCGTGCGCGGGCCGCACGATCGTGCCTCGCTTGTGTGGGTGTGTGCTTGTCGTTTGCGTGCGTGCATGTTTTGCGTTTCCATCTTCTCGGATGTTTTTGTGTCTTTAGGGTGAGCACGACTTTCTGTGTGCGACTCGTCTGGTCGGGTTGCTTGCCCTCATGTCCTCAATCAAAATCTTTCTGGTTTCACTCAGAAAATTTATGGGAACCCCATCAAATGCCCCAATTTTCACGGGTCGTGAACCGCAAAGCATCGAGCACAAAAAATTCTAAGTTTAGTCACCTCGCCTTGGGGTTTATTGATCGTACATCGCCCTTGTTTGTTATGTGGTGTTGGCGGTACGTTGCAGGAGTATCTGCCTGCCTAGCACTGAGTACGCTGTGTTGATGCGAAGACGTGCTTCCTTTCATGTTCCTCCTTGTATGAACGCACGATTAGCGAGTCGTTAACGCTGGCGGTGGATTCTCGGACGTGTCGTGGAGGGATGTTTTGCCCCTTGTCTTGGTATTGTGGAAGGACCAGTGGGCCCATTCCTACCCAGCGATGTAGAAGGACTTGGCGTCTGTCCTTGCGTGGAAGCATGGAAGAACTTGGTACCCGTTCTTATCAAAAATTGAAGTAGAGCCTTCTAAGGCGGAAGTCGTTTATGACATTTATGCTTTTAGACATCGGAACATCGCAAACTTTGATGATTGCAAAGCAAATAGAGGAGTGGGGCCTTAGAGTGGAGCGATGACGGACGACTGAGGAAGCTCTGAGATGATGGTCACAAGTGTCAGACCGTCATGAGCGCGTCATTATGCTTTGCACTTGGTGAGAGGTTTTGTGTAATGCAAAGGTTGCAGAGGCGTTCCATCCCTTGAATTGGTCATGCCTTGAGGGATAGTGTTGACGTCGGTGGGGTACTTGATTACATCTATGTCATGCGCCCACTTTGTATCTCTAGTTTGTATATAGCCTTTGTCGCTCCCTTTGCTTAGGCGCGTGAGTTTTTATGCGACGTATCGAGCTTGTGACTCCCATATGGTGTTATCCTTCGCGGTGAATATCCCGTCGTCATTAGGCAGGGATTTTGGCAGCTACTAAACCATGTCTTGCTTTTGTCATCGTAGTGGTGACTAGTGTCGTAACACACTTTACATGTTGTGGTGGTGCATAAGTATCTTGTGCTTTATGTTCCTTGTTCTCCATGCGCTATCGTTGGTAATTATCATCACACGTTAGTGGCGGGTGCAGATGGACTCAGAGGTCTATTTGTTTTGGAAGGCGGCGATAGAACTTGGTTCGTGAGTGCTTCAGAAGGACCTGAGATCTGTTCCATTCGAGCGGCAAAAAAAACTTTGCTCGTTCTTATCCGAGGAGTACCAGAGTCCATCCATATGATAGCGGTGGTGAAGAACCTTTGTTTGTTCGTTCCTCAGAGGGACAAGAGTCTGTTTGAGGTGGAAATAGTGAAGAACCTTTGTTCGTTCCCGCCTCAGGAGCACTAGGGTCCTTCTGGGTGGAGGTGGAGAAAAACCTTTATTCGTTTATATCATAGGAGGACTAGGGTCTGTACGGGTGGAGGTGGCGAAGAACCTTTGTTCATTTGTGTCTCAGAAGGACCGGTGTCCGTCCATGTGGAGGTAGAAAATCCTTAGTTCATTCTTGTCTCAGGAGGGTCGGGGTCCGTCTGGGTAGAGGTGATGAAGATCCTTTATTTGTTTGCACCTCAGGAGGACTAGGGTTCGTCCGTGTGGTAATGACGAAGAATCTTTGTTCGTTTGTGCCTCAAGAGGACCGAGATCTGTCCGGGTGGAGGCGGTGAAGAATCTTTATTCGTTCGCGCCTCAGGAGTACCGGGGTCTGTCCGATTTATCAGAGTCTCCTTCTAAGATATATGAACATTTTGTTGGAAAGGTCGGAGTCTCCACTTAGTTAATTTGAGCACGCTGTTTGAGATATGTCAGAGTCTCCACTTGGGATATTCGAACACTACGTTTGAGAAAGGTCGGAGTCTCTACTTGAGATATCCAGGAACTCTGTTTGAGAGAGATCATAGTCTTCACTTGGGATATTTGGATACACTATTTGGGAGAGATCGGAGTCTCCCCTTAAGATATTTGAACACTCTATTTGGGAGAGGTCGGAGTCTCCACTTGGGATAACTGAATACTCTCTTATTTGAGCACACGATGAGAAACTTGGGTTTTATTGCCTTGATGCATGAAATATGAATACAGGTGTCGGGTGCATACGTTTCATGGGTAGAGAACAAGTTCTCTCTCAGGACGGTTGCCTTAGGGGTTGCCCCAATGCATGCTCACTTTAGATTGGTTGATTTGGGGCTCTTGTCTTACAAAAATTCTCCGAGGAATCCTAGACGGGCAAATCATTAAATTTCCGCCTTCAGTCACGTACAACTCTCATTGTTGTGCCCACGTACTTGGTGGTGGTTGTGGTACTTGGACTAGTCCCCTAAGTTTGGAGCTAGAGCCCTTGACCTCAAAAGAGAGGGATGATCGTGGATGGCGAGCAATACTTTCGTTCGCGACGTATTGAGGGGAGGGAAGGTTTGATTTTGGTGGTGCCCCCCGGCTTGGCGGGAGTCGTTGTCATGCTCGTTGCTCCCCTTAGGATTTGGCAACGACTCCTGATTCATTTTCCTTTTCAGCCTTTCTTTGAACTATAACTGACGCACCTTAATTGTCTCGTCTACTGCGATTTGAGTCTTAACTAGGTGGACGAGGTCAAGGTAGCTGGACACAGTTTCACTCATCTTCATGGAGTGGAATCTTCCTGGTTGGAGTCCTCCGAAGAAAATACTGCGTAGGAGCTCAGGGTTGACCACCGGAATTTGTCGTGCCTCCGTGGTGAAACGATGAATGTAATCCTTGAGCGAATTTCATCCCTCGATCTGTCTAATCCCCGAAAGGTGCAATGGGTCTCGAACAATTACCTAGTTGGTAGCAAACTGTTCCGTGAAAAGTTGGGCAAGATATGCAAAGTTCTTGACTTCTCCCTCTTTTAGAGAATGGAACCGAGTGCAAGCTTCTTCTTTTAGTGTTGTCGGGAATACTTGGCACACGAGCAGGTTTATGACGTTGTAGATGCGCATGAAGGCTTCAAAGTCACTGAGTTGGATCCCGGGTGGAGCGGGATTTGCCAAGACCGACGAAGTTAGTGGGGGAGATGTGGTGGACCAAGCGTCCTACATTGCATCTTGGTGTCCCCCGTGTCCATATTCCTCCTCGATTATGCGCCTCACTTTCTTGCGAGCGAGTCTTCTATTGTCCAAAGTGACAACCTTCGTTATTGCACGAACATTGCCTTGTGCGTGCACGTGAAACCCATCAGGTAATGTGAGGTGTGTGGAGACTTAAGTGTCGGATGACTCATTAGTGATGGGGTTCTTAGAGCGGTTAGTGTCTTCAGGCATTATCTGACTTGGGATTTATAGTGGTTGACCTTTTGGAGCGATGTCGGTGATGGGTGTGATGAGCCTTAAGTCTCTTAGCAAGGTGAGCACCTTTTCTTGACACTCCTTCATCAGGTGCCCGCATTCTTCCCCCGATACTTAGGATGCGGTGACTGTGGATCTTCTCTAAAGCGTGGTGTTGCTTGTGGGCGAGTTGGTGAGGATTGGATTTGTGCGCTTCTCTAGTGCTACATCACCGGAACATTATGCGCTTCTCTTTTCCATTGCAGTCGGTCGGGTTTGCTTGCGCGATGCAAGCGTCGTTTTCATGATATTGTTGCAGAGTTTGTGAACACTTTCCTATAGACGACCCCAAACTATTGCGGGTCACCGAGTTTTTCCTCAGTCCAAAGAATCAGACTGCCTTAGCTCGGAGTAGTACTAGGTGCACAAATTGTCAATAAAACAACAACAAATGACATGAGGCTTTTTTTAACGTGGAAAACCTGTAAAGGGTGAACACCACATGGTCGGATCTGTGCTGGGACAAAATCCATTTTTTCGTTGAGTTTACAAGAGTTAAGAGTTTTCTGTTGCGACTTTACAAGTTTTATGCGTAAAAGGGAAAAGAAACTAAGTCCACGATGCTCTAATAAGAGCGTCTAATGGAGTGTTCTATTGCGACTTCCTCCGAGGTGGAAAATTGGCTAAGTCTTTGGAGCTGGGGCAAGAGCGTCTCTTCAGAGGAAATGGCTAAGTCTTTGAAGCTTTAGAGAGCGCGAAGCTGGGAGGTGAGCATACAAAGTAGTATTCTTCTGACATCTTCTCTTGTGCAAGAGGGAGCATCCACGTGAGCGTTGAACGCTAACAAGCCTAGAGAGGGAGTTGAGCGAATTTCAAGCGGAGTAATGATATAAGTCCCACGTCCTCGCCAGAAAACCTTAGAGCTCTCTCTAGCCTCCAGAGTTGCTTGTCCTCAAATGAAGGCCTGAATGCCTATTTATAGTTTTTTGGAGAGACATGCCGGTAATTGCGCCCGAGCAGATTTCTAACTAGCGAATGACGTCGCTCCGTTTCGGTCACCTGAATCACCAATTTTAGAAAAGTGATAAACATGCCCCTCGGGCGGCTCGGGTGGCCCGGACAGGTTGCCCGGCAACAACGGTGGAGACTAGTGGCGGCCGGAGACGACAGTGGCGGCCTCCGGTGCGCGATGCACGTGCTAACGGGCGCCCTAACGTCGCGCGTTAGGGCGTGCACAAAGGGCTCGCGCGCGCGGGTAGGCCGTATGCGCGGGTTGGCCAGGGGGGGTCGCTTGTGCGTACCGCTTGTGTGGGTGCGTGCTTGCCGCTTGCGTGCGTGCGTGTTTGACTTTTCCCTCTCCTCGGGTGTTTTCGGTCCAATGGGGTGAGCGCGCATTTCTGCACGCAGCTCGTCCGGTTGGCTTGCCCCCATGTCCTCGGTCAAAATCTTTCTGATTTGATTCAAAAAATTCAGGGGAAAACCCATCAATCACCATGCCTTATTATTATGTCACTAAGCATGAATGGTGTGATCAAGCCTCATGTGATAGTCGTTTGCTCGAATTGTTTATATCTTGAGTAGGGCTAGCGACTGCTAGACAAAAAGGTGCGTGACTTGCTTCTTTTTATAAAATTCTTGTAAATTGAATTGTGTTTGTTTTGGTGGATCCATTATGCCTATGAATCATTCATGCCGACATAGATGTGTTAATGACTCTGGGCACTAAGGAGTATGCAAACCCTGAAAGCTTATCTTTTATTTTTATATTTGACCATCTGAGTCCCTCCACTAGTTAGCCGGATTATCGTTTCATACCTAGAAGTAGAGAGATTGACCACTATCACGATTTGGCCACAACGTCGAGGCCCGCAGGGTTCGCTATCCCACTGGAAGCAAATGTCAGACTATGTCGGTATAGAATGTTGTACAAATTGTCAACACCTATCTTGATAACGTGCAAGTTAAAATGCAGTTATGAAATAAATGCTTAAAATGCCTGCATTTCTTTCTAGCATTTATATATATATATATTTTTTAACTACATTAATGTAGTTTGGGTATGTAAAATAAATCTTAACCATCCAATATATAACAAAGTTTTGGTCTCAATCATCTAATGAAAGAAAGGGAAAGAAAAAGATGAGCGAGAGGGGAGAGAGCAAGAGAGAATTTTTATAGCCCTCCTATCCCTAAATCCCTACATTTAGGGATATGAGGGAGAGGGGGAGAGAAGAGAGAGATGAAGAGCGAAATTAAATTTTGCGGAAAAATTTACATTTTCTTACAAAATAAAAATTGGAATATTGATTCATATTTTTTACGGTCATTTTAAGTACTTATACGTATATATTTTGAATAAAAGTAAGTGCTCATATACGGGCCCAACCCACTCGAATGCGGGCCCAACCCACTCGAATGCGGGCGCAGCCTGCTTGATTTCGTGCAAAGCTCGCTAAGAGTCAGCGAGCATTGGGTTCTGAGGAAGGACTACTTTTGGACTATGATTAGGAAAGATGCAGAGAACTCCTTCAAGAAGTCTCAGAGATATAAGCTTTATGCCCCGCTCAATATACAACTAGCTCAGCAACTTCGATTAATCACTTGTAGGTTCGGGATACCTCTCACGATCATTACAGATAATAGTCCGCAGTTGCCATCTTGGACTTGACTAGTTTTTGTACTAAGCCGGAAATATATCTTCACTACGTATCTATCCATCATCACCAATGCGACAGTAATCAGGTTGAGGAAGCTAACAATCTTATCCTCAACCTTTTGAAAAAAGTATTAAACTTAAAAGGGTGCTGGACAAAACTACTTCTCTCAGTCTATTGGGTCCTAAAAATCACTATGAACTCTGTAATGGGTGAAACTTCCTTCAAATTTTCCCATTGTTTGGAGGCTCTCGTTACAATTTGAGGTTAGAAGACCTAGAGTGATGGTAACCAGAGATGAATAGGAAGAGTGGCGTGTCGAGAATGAAGAAGTGCAAAGGCTTCCCCTCAACTTCATTAAAGAGCTCCGATATCTCACCATGTCTTGTTAGGAATAAATCAAGCATAGGATGACGAGATACATCGATAATCATATACGTATCAAGTATTTCTAGAAGGGAGACCTTATTTTAAAGAAGGTGAATGCTGCAGGACGATCCGCCACCATCGACAAGCTTGAACCAAATTGGGAAGGATCATTCATGGTTTGGGAAGCTCTAAAAATGAGAGGGTATTGGCTATAAAATTCAGAAAGAGAACCCCTTGAAAACACTTGGAGCAGAGACGATTTAAATGGATTTTACTAGTGAAACCCTCGTCTCTAAAGGGGGAACGAAAGGTTGTCAAGTCATGTTAACAACATACTCCCTCTATTATGATGTACTGGACTTGAAGCGCAAACATAAAGATTCCATAGAAGCAGGAGAGTGGGCGGTTAAAAGCCGAAGTCCACTATCTAGAGAGGCGGGCGGTTTTGCAACCGAAGTCCGCAAACAGCAATGAGAAGCAACAATTTCAATTCGGACATGCATGAGGGGCGATTACAGATTTCATAGTTGCAAAATCAGTATCTTTGATATTATGTCAGAAATTGAAAATAATCGAGTATTTTATTTTCAAACAACTACAAGTTACATGAGATCACATCTTTTTATACAAAATATAAAAGATGAGAGAATATACAATTAGCGATTTGAGACTAAATACAACGAAACATACACAAGCATTTAAGGCGGTTACACCCCCAGTAACCGCCCATACCATAGTATAAGTGTACAACCCCGTATTCAATGAGTGAGTCTTCTCCCCCCAGGGACCATTGCTCTGCGAGATCCCCAGGAGCGAGACCCTTCCGGTGTTTGTCGAGCAAGCCGAGTGCACTCAACGCCTTCTGCTCCTTAGCGTTGAGTTTAGCTGAGTGCACTCAACGCCTTCTGCTCCTTGGCGTTGATTGGAGCCGAGTGCACCCAATGCCTTTTGCTCCTTGGCGTTGAGTGGAGCCAAGTGCACTCAACACCTTCTGCTCCTTGGCGTTGAGTGGAGCCAAGTGCACTCAGCGCCTTCTATTCCTTGGCGTTGAGTGGAGCCGAGTGCACTCGGCGTCCTGTTAGCTGGCATTGTATAGTGCGGGACCCCTCCAGAATCATCTACAGAAGGGTTCCTAGGAGGTGAGTGTAAGATCCCCCCAAACCTTTACCCGGGTCGGGCCGGAGGGGATCTTACTTGCCCAAGACGTCCACCCAGTGCTCTTTAAGAGTGCCAACCCACACTATTAAGCACTAGTTGTCCGCTTTGCTCGGCTTGAATCACAACATTCACATCACATCACATCACAGAGTTTAGCGGAAGCATTAACAGGAAACCACAACAAATATATATATCAATATATATTTAACAGAAAACGTGAAAGGCCGTAGACACTATTTATACATGAAGCCCGTAGACTATAATAGTTCTACAACTAGCAACTCCTCTCTCTCTCAATTTTGCTCGCTATTACTCATGTCTCGAAACTCTGGAGACGACGGGGGTACCTCTGCTCGTGTAGTCTTATCAGCTGGCATATCATCCTGCAGCAGCTGGTCACTACAGTACTCCATATCCTGTGAATGGTTATTAAGATAATCGGTAGTCACAGAGCTAAATGGAATCAAATCTCCTCCCCGGATCTATATCCTGCGGACAAGCGCACACACCCAACAAAATAAGATAGCCGAAGCAAGAGAGGGTTAGCACAACATTTCATAAATGAGCTAGGAGCAATAAAAAGTATAGCATGATATAACTGAACTAGCAACAATAGTATTCATCGATAATATTATAGGCTCTACTAGCATAGCAGCGCAATATGTATTCAAACCTGAACGAACTTCGTAGGCCTTTAAGCCGCACACATATCGCAGGCATTTGCAGCCACACACACATCGCAGACATTCACAGTCACGCACACATCGCAGACATTCACAGCCACACACACATTGCAGACATTCACAGCCACGCACACATCGCAGACATTCACAGCCACGTACAATACCCTATGCCGACATAGAATGGACCGCTTCTTTTCAAGCAGGGTAGTGTTCCCCGCGGGCCTCACCGATTTGGCCGTCGGTGACAGTGGCCAATCCTGCCACTTCTGGGGGTGATCGTACTGCACATCCCAGGACCTTACGTACATATTTGTGTACTCTTGGATGTGAGCGACATCCGACGATTAAACATTTTGCCGACCAATAGAGAAAACCCAACGGGGAAGAAAACATAATGGTCGGTCACCCGTAGTACTCATTTCCCCGTCGCCTTGAGTCGTCGAACTTCCCGCACCGGTACGAATGGTTTGCGGAAGTGACTGACCCACCGCAATTTACCGAAAGCAATTTACAGGCAATAAAAATAATCAATTTCACTAACACGCACCGGGTCAGTAGCCCTACTATGCTTTAAATAATTTGGGCAAACGACACATGACTCGACTTTTGACAAGGAGCGTGAGAGCACTTTATTTGGGGCTAACTTAGGAGGAACATCTCAACTCCTATTATCCCCAACTAAGGCTCAACCTATCAAATTACTGCCCGTCAGGGCAGGACCCGTGTGTACAACCCCGTGTCCGCCGAAGGGGCCCCAGCAGGCAGGCGGACTGGGCCCCAGCCGCCCCTCTCAAGCGGGCCAACCCCCGCTCGCCTCTCCTAGGCGGGCCGGGCCCCAGCCGCCTCTCCCAGGCGGGCCAGCCTCCGCTCGCCTCTCCTAGGCGGGCCGGGCCCCAGCCGCCCCTCTCAAGCGGGCCAACCCCCGCTCGCCTCTCCTAGGCGGGCCGGGCCCCAGCCGCCTCTCTCAGGCGGATCGGCTGTTGCCCACTTCCCCCCAAATGACGGGAGGTGACCCGGCAAGAGGTGCGTATAACCAGCCAGAACAGCGGAGTATGGCTGTTGGCAGGCCAATCCGAGGAGCTCTTCAGTAAATTCAGACCACCAGAGGCGGGTTATTCGCAGACCATCCGAGGTAATCTATAAATAGGACCCAAGGGGTACTTCAGCAGACACGCTTTCTGGTTCTCAAGTCTTATAGCGCTTTCTGAGGTACCTTAGCCCGGCAATTGGTTAAGGAGGGGAAGCGCTCTAAGATTTTCCGGGTGTGTGGTGGGACCTCCGAGCCGGGCCCTTGGTCCTGTCCCTTGTTCTTCTCCCCCTTGTTATTTCTCTTGTAGGAGCGAAGTAAGTGCGAGATCACCCCTTCCCCAAGGGTCGAACTCCACAGAGGCCGGTTTTCGGTTTCAACATTTTGGTGCGGTGAGCGTGGAGCGTGGTCAGCAAGGAAAACCTTCAGCAGGCTCGATGACTGGAGAAGAAGGACAAGGATCAGGCAGGGGCAGCTCGCCACCCCCTCCCCCACCCCCAGCGGCAAGCGTGCCGGCAGAGCTTAGGGAGGAGATCCTCGGGCTCGTCAGGACCGCCCTCGGCATGCGAGCTGAGAGTACGACACCGGCAGTTCCAGTGGTCGCCACTCCCGCACTCGGCGACGACGCGCCGCTCAGGAGACCAGGGAAGGAACCCGCCGGGAGAGGTGAGCGCGAGTTCCAGGGGCGAGTTCTGTTCCCCGGCTCGGCCGCAGAATACCATTTCGGCGAGACGGCGGGGAGAGAGTTCCCCCCTCGCCCCGCTGAGGGAGGAAGCCCCTTCAGCGAGTTCGTCTCCTCCGCCCCAGTTCCAGAGGGGTTTCGTGAGCCGGAGATGACCTACTACTCTGGGAAGGGAGACCCCGTCCACCACATCCAGTGGTTTGAGGACATGGTCTCTATTCGACAGATGTCAGACGGCTTCAAGTGTTGACTCTTCGCCATCACCCTCCGAGAGAAAGCGAGAGAATGGTTCCACCAGCTCCCGACCGGGTCCATCTACTGCTTCGAGGACCTGCGTCGGGGGTTCATGTTGAGGTTCACCACTTCCAAGAAGAGGAAGAAGGAGGTGGAGTCCTTGTTCTGTGTCAAGCAGAGGGTGGGAGAGACCCTGGGGAGTTACCTGGATATATTCCAAGAAGAGTTGTCCCAAGTGCAGGAGATGCCAGGGCACACCATGATGGTGGCCTTCACCCTGGGTCTCCAATCCGGGTTCTTTGCAATGGAACTCAAGAGGTCGCCCCCAGTGTCTTTTGAGGCGCTCCTGGAGAGGGCAGCTAGGGAGGCCGATATGGAGGCGGCACATCCGGAGTTTGCCCGAAGGTTGGCCAGGTGGGCCGTGGAGGAAGAGAGGCCAAGGGGTGGCCGAGGGCAGGAAGAGAGAAGGGCTGAGCCCCGGCAGAGGGAACAGTCGCCGCCGCAGCAACATCAACAGCAGCCCAGGCAGGGGCGACATGAGCCGAACTTCCGGCTGGGGTGGAGACCCGAGTGGCAGGAGCCCGGGGGAAGGAGAGGGTTCCGCGGAGGGGACTACCGTCAAGGAGGACAGGGTCAGTTTTAGCCTCCAGGCGGGATGCAGGGCCAGAGGCCGGCCCTTCCTGACCAGGAGCAGGCTATGGCCATAGCACTGGGGGAGAGGAGAAGAGCGGTACAGAGAAGGAGAAGGGAGGTGAGGGTGGAGTTGCCTTACTGCGACTTCCATCAAGAGGAGGGGCACGCCACAGCCACGTGCCCAGAGTTCCTCGAGATGAGAGGCAATCGGGAGCAGCAACAACAACAACAGCGTCCGGAAGTGCGGATTGAGGAGATCCGGCCTCGGGCGGAGGAGGGTCGGTGCGAAGACCGGGTGGATGTGGGCTCCCGAGGAAGGATCGGAGCGATCCACGGGGGGGCTGGGATCGAGGCTTCCCGCAAGTCGAGCCTCCACACTATGTACCGCAGGAGCGTTGGCTCCACGTCCCAGTCCCCGCCCTCGGATGAGAAAGTCACTTTTTCCAGGGAGGATATGCCGGGTCACGAGGACCCCTTCTGCGATGCACTGGTCATCCAGACAGCCATCGAGGACTTCACCGTCCCTCGGATCCTCGTCGACAACGGGAGCTCGGTCAACGTCATCTTCAAGAAGGCGTTCGATGCGATGAAGGTGGAGGCCCGAAGGGTGTTGGCCTCGGACGGACCCCTGTTCGGCTTCTCAGGGGAGAGGAAGGAGGTTGAGGGAGGAGTGGGACTCCATGTCGTTCTGGGGGGGCAGTCCCGCAACTGCAAGTTTGTCATCGTGGACGCCCCCATCAGCTACAGCGCCATCTTCGGGAGGCCTCTCATCAGTGCCTTCCGTTGCGTCCCCTCATCCTTCCACCAGTGCTTAAAATTTAACGTCGAGGGGGTCCAGGTTCGGGTCCGCGGAGATCCCAAAGAAGCGAGAGAGTGCTATGTCACGGCGGTGAACTCCATCTCTTGGCTGGAGGGAGCCGAGGAGATGGGGCGGAGGCTGAAGGAGGTGGAGCCGGAAGCTGGCGGGGATGAGATGGAGGTGGAGGAGAGTCGCGCCCAGGAGAAGGTCGCGGAAGAGATTCAAGAGCCGGACGAGGCGATGGCCGTGACAGAAGCTGAGGAGGAGGTCCTCGCCTTCGATGAGGGGGAGGCTGAGGAGTGGGAGGCACAGTCCCGTCTGGAGGCGGCAGAGGAGGTGGCGGAGATGGAGGTTCTAACCACCAGAGGCAGGGTGGAGAAGATCCGCATCAGTGGAGGACTGACCCCGGAGGCTCAAGGCAGGATGCTGGAGTGCGTCCAGAAGAATGTGGACATCTTCGCATGGAATGCTGCGGAGATGCCCGGGATCGACTCCAACATCGCCTGCCACCGCCTCAACCTAGACCCGGAGGCTCCCCCCATCCGACAAAAGAAGAGGCCCGTTGCAGACAAGCTCGCCGAGCCCATCAGGGAGGAGGTAGCAAAGCTCCTCAAGGCCGGCTTTGTATCCGAAATCCAATACCCCGCCTGGGTCTCCAATGTTGTAATGGTTAAAAAAGGAGACGGCCGGTGGAGGATGTGTATCGATTTTTCTCTTCTTAATAAATCATGTCCTAAAGATTGTTACCCCTTGCCTCGGATCGACGCGCTGGTTGACTCAGCCGTCGGTTTCTCTTTGATGAGTTTTCTGGATGCCTTTTCAGGTTATCACCAAATCAGGATGCACCCTCCCGACGTCAAAGACGTCTCATTCATCACAGGGGATGGGTGCTATTGTTATAAAATGATGCCCTTCGGGCTGAAAAATTCAGGGGCGACCTACCAGAGAATGATGGACAGGGTCTTTCAAGGGAAAAGGGGAAGGAACCTGGAGGAATACGTAGACGATCTCATGGTCAAGAGTCCGGATCTCGACTCCCACCTCCGGGACCTAGAAGAGACCTTTGCCACTCTCCGCGGGTGCAAGATGAGGCTGAACCCCCTCAAATGCACCTTCGGGTCAGGCAGAGGTAAATTCCTGGGGCATCTCCTCACCCCTGCCGGCGTAGAGCCCAACCCCGACAAGGTGAGGGCAATCATGGAGTTGGAGTCTCCGCGGAATACGAAGGAAGTGCAGCGATTAACTGGGAGGCTGGCAGGACTGAGCAGGTTCCTCTCCCGGGCCGGGAAAAAGTGCTCTCCGTTCTTTAAAAGCTTGAGAAGAGGCCAGAAATTTGAGTGGACCTCGGAGTGCGAGGAGGCATTCCAGGCCCTAAAGAAGCAGTTGACTCAGGCCCCCCTGCTCCAAGGGCCAAAGGAGGGAGAGGACTTATTCTTGTACTTAGGGGCTGGGGCCGAGGCCCTGAGCTCCGTTTTAGTTCGGAAAGAAGGGAAGAGACAACTCCCGGTTTACTATGTAAGTCGAGTCTTGAGGAAGGCCGAGCTTCGGTACCCCATCCTAGAGAAGCTGGCCTTCGCTCTCATCATCTCGGCCCGGAGGCTCCGGCCCTATTTCCAGGCACACTCGATCCGAGTGGTGACTGACCACCCTCTCCGCAACATCTTTGAGGGGGTGGAGCATTCCAGCAGGTTGGCCAAGTGGTCGGTGGAGCTGAGCGAGTTCGACATCTCCTTCGTACCTCGCCTCTCGATCAAGGTCCAAGCCATGGCCGATTTCCTGGCTGACTATGTGGTCGAGGTGGAGGAGGAGGAACTCACTCGCCCGGTTCCTTGGAAGGTCATGGTGGATGGTGCATCGGGGAGACACTCCCTGGGGGCTGGGGTCATCTTAGAAAGCCCCCAGGGGACGAGGATCGAGCAAACAGTGGTGGTTCATTTTCCCATCACCAACAATCAGGCCGAGTATGAAGCCGTGATTGCGGGTCTACGCCTGGCCAGGGAACTGGGGGTGCACGATGTGGAGGTCCTCACTGACTCCCTGGTGGTGGCCTCCCAGATCAACGGGGAATTCGAGGCAAGGGAACTCACCCTGCAGCGTTACTTGGCGAAGGTAAAGGGAGTCATCGGCACCTTCCAGGCTTTCTCCATCCGGCACGTGCCTCGAGAGGATAACGAGCAAGTGGATCAGCTGGCAAAACATGGACCCCGGGCGGGGGGCACCATCACAGACCTCTTTCGCCCATCCATCGAGGAAGGGGAATTGATGGAGGTGGAACAACACCCCTCCTGGATGGACCCATTCGTCACTTTCCTGACCATCGGGGAGTATCCCAAGGGGATGGACAGAAAGAAGCTCAAGTACAAATCGGCATACTACCTCATGCGAGACGGCCAGTTATACCGGAAAACCCTCTCAGGGATGCTGGCGCTTTGTGTGGGCGAGAGGGAGGTCCCGAAGATTTTAGAAGAGGTCCACTCCGGGGAGTGTGGGAGTCACTCCGGAAGTCGAACCTTAGAAGGTCGGATCGTCAGGCAGGGATACTTCTGGCCGACTCTGGGTCTCGACGCGACAAAATTCACAAAGGAATGTCATAAGTGCCAGCTATTCGCTCCCCTCCAACTACAACCGGCCCAGCGCCTCAGGAGTATCACCGCCCCCTGGCCATTCGCCATCTGGGGAATGGACTTGGTCGGGCCCTTTGTAACGACCCCATCCGTTAAATGACGTATAGTAGAAGGTCCGGCCGGGGCCCCACACTATATGCCACAAACAGACGGTGAGGTCACAGGATAATACCAAACCAAACGAGTCCTAACTCAGAGCATTCTAGCGGAAGCTTATTAAGTGCAAGAACTCATACCATTGAATGTCCACTAATATATAAATATCACATTTATATAGATAACCAGGAATGTTTACAAACCACACCGCACACGGCCTTACGGCCTTACAAGTTACTCTTTACAACACATATAATTTCATACATCGGCACGCAGGCCGGCCACACATGAAATCCAACACTTCGCACGGCCTTCGAGGGCCGACCAGCAGCATGGGCTTTTGCCCGCTCAATCCATCAGCCCGCAACACCTGCATATGGACGTCCACCCCATGGGTGATAAACAAAGCAACGGTCAGCATTCAGCTGACCAATTATAACGACCCCACCCCTTACCCGGGGCAGTGGTTCCTTCCCTGCATGTATAGCAATTTCAACATATAAAGCACATACACCCAACATCACAAACGCCGGCCTCAATGCCAGGCGCTCCGTGCACTCAGGGCACCTTTTATGGTTTGTACTTGGTAGGCGGGCATAAGCCTCCAAACCCTTGTTGAAGACCTCACGCACCCGTCTCACTCAGAGGTACGCACCACACCAAAACCCGTGAGCACTATCAGTCGACCTACCCCCGTAGTGTAACAAGCCTAGGGAATTCGCCCTGCTGCTTTGCTACCAATCGACCGCTCACCCGATCTTAACATTGCCACTTGGTGAAATGGGCATAAGCCTCCAAACCCCTGTTGAAGACCTCTCGCACCCACCCACTCAGAGGTGTTCATCGCCACTTGGTAGAATGGGCATAAGCCTCCAAACCCTTGTTGAAGACCTCACGCACCCACCCACTCAGAGGTGTCCGCACTCCATCAACCAGCTCTTACAAGCATACAACCAAAGGAGCTATGCAAAGCATCCTATACACCAAACACATCGTCCTCACCATCTCCGCAGGCTAAACAATGCATACACGGAGTCTTCTCCGGATCGCAATATAAACATCACCAATCCCGACATACGTCTGGATGGGCTTCACACAGCATGCCTATGCCGTACTACAGACTTCCGGCTCTAGATGCAGACTCAACTGCTGGAATCACTTACGCGTTTCCATCTCTTGATGGAGGATCCCATGCACATGCAAAACAAAGGGCTTCACCTGCCCAAGGAAGAAAGATCGTTACCCTTGACGATCGCTTCGGCGCCATAGAAAACTAGCCGGATGGAAACCACCGCAGCGGCCTTGCCTCCGCAACGCTGCTCTCGGCTCTCTATTCGGCTCGACGAAGCTCCACCGGCCTCCTCCTCCTCCTCCAAGCTCTCCTCTCTTTCTTAAGAAGAAAGGCTAAGTGGAATGAGCTTTCAACTCAATCCACGGCCTTAAAGAGGCTGGAAATGCTATGGACCACACGATCCAAATAGAAGGAAACGAACGGCCGAGATCTGCCCAAGAAACCCAAATTTTGCCTGACACGGCCTGTGACACGCCCGTGTCACAGGCCGTGTACCCTTAAGCGGCACACGCGGTTTGGAACCGACTGAACAACACGGGGCTCGACACGCCCGTGTCGAACCTGACACGCCCGTGTCAGTCTTGAGACACGCCCGTGTCCCCTGCTACACGGCACCCATCGACTTCCAAAACCAGTACACGGGTCGGAACATGGCAGCCGACACGCCCGTGTCCAGCCTGACACGCCCGTGTTCATGGCCGTGTTCACGGCCGTGTACGGCTCTGACCCGAATAGGCCAATTTTGAGATTTAAATCGAACACGCCCTGGGACACGCCCGTGTCCCAGGCCGTGTACCCCCGACACGCCCTGGGACACGCCCGTGTCCCAGGCCGTGTCTACCAGCCTGCTACTCAAAAATGTGTACAAACATATTTTGAGTTCTGGGGTGTTACACCCTTTCCCCAAGCCAGCGGCCAGAGGAGATTCCTGCTCGTGATGATTGATTACTTCTCCAAGTGGCTGGAAGTCAAGGCGCTGGCCAAGGTGACCTCCCAGGTCGTCAGAAACTTTGTGTGGGGGGAGATCATCTGTCGTCATGGGTTGCCCCAGGCCATCGTCACGGACAATGGCCCTCAATTTGCCAGTGCCGAGTTCACCAGCTTCTGCGAGCAGCTCGGGATCGATCTCAGGTTTGCCTCAGTTCATCACCCCCGAAGCAATGGGCAGGTGGAAGCGGCAAACAAGATTATCGTGAACCTCCTCAAGAAAAAGGTGGAGAACTTGAGAGGAAGCTGGGTGGAGCAACTCCCCTCGGTTCTCTGAGCCCTCCGAACCACACCCAACACAGCAACAGGGGAGATGCCCTTCAAACTCTCCCACGGGTGCGAGGCAGTACTTCCGGTAGAATTTGAAGTCCGGACACCTCGGGTAGTCGGGGCCGGAGAGCACAAAGAGGAATGGAGAGCCAATAATGAAGAGGAGCTGCGGCTCTCTCTCGACATGGTCGAGGAACTGCGGGACCTTTCAGTCGTGAGGCAGGAGGAGATAAAGAGAAGAATGGCCAAGTACTTCGACAAGCACGTCAGAGTCAAGCAGTTTGCCGAAGGAGACTTGGTCTTAAGGAAGGTGGACGCGGCAGGGAGATCAGCCGCGGTAGGAAAGCTCCACCCCAATTGGGAAGGACCATTCATTGTGCAGGAGGCATTGAAGTCGGGGGGGTATCGCCTCCGGAATGTGGAGGGCGAAACCCTAAGTCTCACTTGGAGTGGAGACGACTTGAAACGTTTTTTTCCTTAAAATCATGTAAACCGTGTTCAATCTCTAATGGAATTTCTTGCGATAAACTTGTTCCCCCCCCCCCCGCAATGAGAGATGAATGTCATTGCCTCAGACCCCGAGCAGATCCCGCTGCCAGGCTCTCACCAAGCTGGCAGGGCAAGATGTCACTCGGAGGAGTCTGCCTCAGACCCCGAGCAGATCCCGCTGCCAGGCTCTCACCAAGCTGGCAGGGCTGGATGTCACTCGGAGGAGCCTGCCTCAGACCCCGAGCAGATCCCGCTGCCAGGCTCTCACCAAGCTGGCAGGGCTGGATGTCACTCGGAGGAGCCTACCTCAGACCCCGAGCAGATCCCGCTGCCAGGCTCTCACCAAGCTGGCAGGGCTGGATGTCACTCGGAGGAGCCTGCCTCAGACCCCGAGCAGATCCCGCTGCCAGGCTCTCACCAAGCTGGCAGGGCTGGATGTCACTCGGAGGAGTCTGCCTCAGACCCCGAGCAGATCCCGCTGCCAGGCTCTCACCAAGCTGGCAGGGCTGGATGTCACTCGGAGGAGTCTGCCTCAGACCCCGAGCAGATCCCGCTGCCAGGCTCTCACCAAACTGGCAGGGCTGGATGTCACTCAGAGGAGTCTGCCTCAGACCCCGAGCAGATCCCGTTTCCAGGCTCTCACCAAGCTGGCAGGGCTGGATGTCACTCGGAGGAGTCTGCCTCAGACCCCGAGCAGATCCCGCTGCCAGGCTCTCACCAAGCTGGCAGGGCTGGATGTCACTCGGAGGAGCCTGCCTCAGACCCCGAGCAGGATCGGGCCGGTGACTTCTCGTCGAGCATCCAGGGATTGGATACCATCCCCAAAGAATGCCCGGGCGAGTCGGCGAACCAAGAAGGTTGGTCCCGGCGCATAGAGGGACGAGCCTTAAGCACAACGCGCGAGGGAAGGGGTTAGGCCCTCGCGGCGCAAGAGATTGAGCGAGCGGACCGGCCAAGATGCCCAGGCAAGTCGGCGAGCCAAGAAGGCCGGCCCCGGCGCATAAAGGGGCGAGCTTTAAGCATGGCGTGCGAGTGGAGAGGTTAGACTCTCACGTCGCCAGAGATCAGGTGAGCGGGCCGGTCAGGATGACCCTATGAGGCCGCAACGCCGGCCCCAATTTACAGTTTGGCGGGTCCCAGGGTGAATTAGAGGCAAAGGCTCGGAAGCGCCAAGTGTAACACCCCTATCCGTCACATAGCATATAGCAGTAGGTCCGGCCGGGGCCCGACGCCATATACTACGGACAGACCGGTTGGTTACGCATTGAGACCATACAACCAATCAGAGCGTCCTACACAACACCTAGCGGAAGCAATTTAATTAAGTTGCAAAAAGATAAGAACCCTGCCACAAAGCATGAATGTCCACTACAACCCAGGAATGAGTACATACACAAAAGAGAACTGGCCTTAAGGCCTTACATTGTTCACTTAACAAAAATAGTGTTTTCAGACCTCGGCTCGCAGGCCGGCCATACATGAATGAACGGGAAAAACATAACAAATTAGGCCTTCTAGGGCCGGCACAGCAACAAGGGCTTTAGCCCGCTATTTCCCGCTCGGCTCCGCAGCACCTGCAAGCAACAAACCACCACCCGGTGGCAAACAATAGCAATGGTCAGCAATGCTGACCAAATTATAACGATCCCGCCCCCACAATCGGGGCGGGGATGCTCTTTCCCTGCACTTTATTAGTATAGGCATTTATAAAAGGTAATTGCACATCACCACAGGCGTAGGCTCGCACGGCCACACACCCCGTGCACTCAGGGCACATTCTCGGCGAACCGGCCAACGTCACGTCAATTCAAGCCATAGACGTTCCCGCTCCACCACCGCCTCTAGGACGGTCATCCATATGAGCAATTTGTCTCCTTAGCCTTGGTCACGACAATTTAAGCCATAGACCGCCGAAGACCCTCGTCCATGCCAACGGTCCTACCGAACGACATAGACCGGGTACGGTTCCGCTTGACCCGTGCTCATACTGCAACGGCAATTTAAGCCATATGCGCAGGTCAAGACTCACCGAGTCCCGTTTCCGCTACAAAATCACATAACCCAGTTATGTTCACGTTGGCTCCCCGGCCTCCGTGTTGGCAAAACCCGCTTTTGCCCAGTTTTTCGGGTGCACCTTAGAGTTAATCTCTAAGATTCCCTGACGCAATCTACCACGTAGAAAAACTCGAAAACACCCAAACATCCGGAGTCTTGCCCAGTTCAAATGCAATGCAACATCACCGATTCGGACCAACACGTCCGAATAGGCTTCACACACAATGCCTATGTCCGTTTACGCATACATACTCTACACAAGGGGGACTTCACATATCTACCCCAAGGAGTGCTCCAACTCTTCGCTCACTCGCGAGAGCGGGCTCCCTATGCAAGGAAAAGAGGGCTTCACATGCCCAAGATAAAGAATCGTTACCCTTGCGTTTTTCCGCGGCGCCATCGCAAACTACGCGGCTAGAAAGCTTCGCAACGTCGTCGCCTCCGTGGATCTGGGCTCGAATCGCGATTTGGAGCTTCGAACCTCCTCCGGCGGCCGGATTTTGGCCTCACACCACCAATGGAGCTCTCCCCTCTCTCTAGGATGTAGAAAGAGAACTCAAGATGAAAATGAGGGTTTCTCCCCCCATTTCCCAGCTAATAACCCCCCAGGAGCAGCCCCCACCGTCGGATCCAGATCCAAGGGAATGAACGGCCGAGATTAGATCCAAAATAACAAAATCTGGGCCGAACACGGGTTGGCACACGGCCGTGTGCCTGGCCGTGTAGTTCATTCGCCGATCGACACGGGTCCTGACACGGCCGTGTGCCACGGGCCGTGTTACCTGGAGCTTCAGGACGATCGTCGGGCTTCCAGAACACGGCTTCGAACACGGCCGTGTTCGAGGCCGTGTGCCCCACACACGGCTTGAGACACGGCCGTGTGTCTCAGGCCGTGTACTTCTCTGACTCGAGACTGCACAAAACCACTGAACACGGGTAGGCACACGGCCGTGTGCCCCTGTTCAGACCTCCAAAAGCGTTGATTGATCGCCCCGCGATCAACTCCGAGGTTGGGGTCTTACACCAAGACCCTCCCCCCCGAGAGGTCGGCCCGCGCGAAGTCTTTACGCGCGGAAGTCGGGCCCAGTCCACTCCAAGATATGGTCGAAATGGTGAGCCCGAGCGGTAGGCGCGAGTCGCCACTCGCGTCGCGGCCAGCTTTTGTGTCTCTCGAACCTAGATCTATGTCCCGAACCTCAAACGGGCGGGCGGCCTCACTCGCTCGCAGCAACGAAAATCAGAGTTAATCAACAAAACAATGCACAGTAGCGATTGCGAGGCGGGAAAGAATTGACAATCAAGAAAGTAAATGCAGTGAGTATATTATCAAATAAAATCTTTTACAAAATTATAACTGCGGCCTGCGGCGCGATCACACAAAATAAACACAAAATACATGTCCAAAAAGGGGGGGGGGAGAGAGAAGCCTCAAGACGGCGAGCCCCTCATATGCGGTGATACTCGCCCGACCTAGGTACCGGGAGGAACAGCTCCGGTACCACGTCGGTCACCCGCAAACCATAACATTCGTCCTTGAGGAGCCTGGCCCGCTGCAGCGTCCGGAAGAGGTACGTCACCGCGTCGGCCCCGTTCTGTTGTATTAGAACCGCCAGATCGTGCTCGCTGTGATGAACGAGTTGGCAGCCGCTCGAAGATGCCGGCGGGACGGCAGCAGCAGCCTCGAGCGCACCCACCCGCGCCTGCAGGGTCTGGTTCTCCAGCTGGAGGGTGGCGATCTCGGTACCAAGTCGGCTGGCGGTCGCCGCATCCTGCAAAGAAATTTATTAGAACGAGTCTCGGAACAGAAGCGGGTGCGAGTCAGATAGCTTACCGCGCCCCCCTGATATTGCGCGAGAGCGGCGTCAGCTGCTTCGAGCCGCTTTCGCAGGTCGTCCGTCTCCTCCTGGGCGAGCTTGCGGGCCTCCTCCTTCTCGTCGATCAGCTTGTTGAGCGAAGGGACATCCCTGTCCAGCCGGAGGCATCGCCGGCCGACCATGTGGGCCAAGGCGAGGCTCTGAAATTGCGCCCGCGCGCTCTCATAGATGAGCACCCGCGTGGCCTCCTCGCCGTAGGTGGAGGCGTCCTCCCGCCCGTATACGCCGAAGGAGAGGTTGAAGGCGTCCCTGGAGGCGGTGTCCTGCTCCGTCCAACTAGGCAGCAGCGAGGACACCGAGACGCGGTTGGCCTCCTTGTCCCACTGAAGCAACGGGGCACCGGATCTGTCCGTGGGCCCCTCGCCATAGCCAAAGTTGGGGTGCCCTCGGGGAACCGGCTTCTCGGCGGGCCGAGTCGCCGCGGGCGGCCGCGACAACCCTGCTGCCCCGCCGGCGGGATCAGCGGTCGAGGGAACCGCGGGGGCGGGGGCAGAGGATGGTTGATCTGCGGGGGCCTTGCCCTTGTCGCCGGCCGGAGGAGCTTGACCGCCCGCCTTATTCGGCTTCTTAGAGAGGGGAGGGCCCTGAGTCAGCTCACCTCCGGATCGCTTCTGGCCGGCAGGAGCCGAGAGCTCACGGTGAGCTAAGGCTGCCGCTTCAGCACGGCCAAGCTCGCTCAAAGCGGACCGCGCGCTCTCGTAAGGCGGGCAGAGAGGGACGTCACGCTCGCCTGCAGAAACAAGAGTTAGAAAAATCCGAAGTACGATTCAAGCAGAGGCGAGCGAGCCGCTTACCTTCACCGGGCGGGACAGGGACGAGGTCATCCAGGTTCCGACGGAGGAATGCGACCTCGAAGTTCTTCCCGGCAAAGAACTCATATAGTTTCGCCTCATGACCCCCCAGGCTAGAGGGCCGATAGCTCGCCTCGCCGAGCTGAACCGGCGAGAAAAGAATGTTGCCGAAGTCGCCCTTGACGAAGACAAACTTCTTGAGCCAATTGTGGCTCTTGTTGACCGTCTCCCGCACCTTGACATGCATGCTCGCGAAGCACGCGGTCCCGTCCTTGTTCGCGCGGAAGGAGAACAGCTTGCGGAAGACCGCAAGGCTGAACTCAATCCTCTCCTCGCGAAGGTAGCAGGCGAACCCGACGACGACGGCGATAGAGTTCGGGGTCAACTGCCCCGGGACAACCCCATAATACTTAAAGACCTGGCGGACTTCCGACCAGAGGGGTAGCCGGAGTCCCGCCTCAAAGTGGGCCGTCGGGAGAGCCAGCTCATCACCCGAGAGCTCGTTTATCCTTTCTTCCTTCCCGGGTCGCCTCACCACGAAACCCGGCGGGATGAAGTTTCCGACGGCGTCCAAGAATTCCTTCTCCGAGATGACGGCGGGAGGGAAGTTGTGGTCGGCGAAGATCCAGGCACACTTGCCCCTCCCGTCCGCTTCGCCGCTGCCGCCCGTCATTTCGCGGAACGGGTAAGTGAGCCGAGCGAGAGAGAAGAGAAGGGAGAGAGTTCTCGCGAGGTAAAGCGGGAAGGGCTCTTAAATACGGTAGGTGAAGTAATAAATAAGGGCCTATTTATAGGGCCGGAAAAAGAGCGGGAAAAATCAGAAAAGGCGGGAAAGCAAACCGACAGCAGGGCCAACCCCGACGCTTCGATTCCCGAGCCCCGCCCGGGTCCGCGTCGAATCGCCGGTTGGCCGCGAGAGTCTCCCGGCCGCGAGCCATCCCCCCTCCCGCACAGAGCAGATTCTGAGAGGAATGCCCAGTCGAGGGGCGACGAGCGAACCGCCCGCCTCTCCCAGACGGGTCGGCCCCCGCCCGCCTCTCCTAGGCGGGCCGGCCCTCACCAGCCTCTCCTAGGCGGGTCGGCCCTCGCGCGCCTCTCGCAGGCGGGACGGCCCTCACCCGCCTCTCCTAGGCGGGCCGGCCCTCACCCGCCTCTCCTAGGCGGGTCGGCCCTCGCGCGCCTCTCGCAGGTGGGACGGCCCTCACCCGCCTCTCCTAGGCGGGTCGGCCCTCGCTCGCCTCTCGCAGGCAGGACGGCCCTTACCCGCCTCTACCAGGCGGGCTCTCCAAGGTCGAAGCCAGGAATCCAGCAAAAAAAAATAATAATAATAATAACACGCGCCCTGGAACGAGCGAGAAGAACCCTGAATTATTACAACAATTGTTCTTAAATAGTATTCACCTCCGATAACCTGGGACGGATCACACATCGAGACGGTTCAGACCCAGCGAGCAACGGCGGGCACGGGCGGGGGAGGCAGGTGGCTCAGTACTCGATCCATTTCCACCTACCCCGCCTCTGCGAGCCGGTTCGAGGCGGCACGCGAGAGTCATAATACTCCCGAACCGCCGCCAGCTCCCGCTTGGTCTGATCGGCCTGTTTCGTAATGCTTGTCAACCGCTCCTCTGCTCGCGTAATATGCACGCCCGGAGATGTCGGCTCATCCTCCTCAGTCGAGCCCCTTGCCCCCTCCAAAGCAGCGAGTCGCCCCTCCGCCTTGACTCTGTCTCTCTCCATCCCCACGAAGGCCTCTTTGAGCAGCATCGTGTGCTTCTGGAACATTCGCGCCACCTGCGCCTTCATTCTCTCGCCATCATGCGGGTCGCCCAAGAAGTCCGCAATGTCTTCCGGCTCCACGGGAGGCGAGTACCCCTCGCTCATCTCGACATCAGAAGAAACGACGCGATATCCTGCAGAAGCAAGGTCAGAAACAGACGAGCGGCGAGCGCGTTAGTTTCAGGGGGGTTACCTGGCGTCTGCACGTCTCCCGCGTCGTCAGCTGGCCGAGAAGAACCCGGCCGACCTTGGAACGATTTCCCTCCCGGGGCGACGAGCGGCTTCCCCAGACCCTGGACTCTCAGCGGGGGAGGAGTCGCAGGAAGGCTGCGCGCCGGGGAAAAGGGACTGACGCCCAGGTCGATCATCTCCACGGAGAGATCCGCGAGGTTCCCGGAGCCCCCTTCCAATGCGTCTTCGGGGGGCGTCTCCTGCAAAGGGAAAAGTCAGTGGAAAGCACAGGTCGAAGGGGGAAACCACGTACCCAGATTCAACCTCGGAGCCGCCGGAACCCTGGTCATCGCTCGGCGTGGAACGACGGACAATCTTTCCTTTTACCGGCTTAAACGGCGGGCCGGATGATCTGGACGCCAACCACGGGGCGGCCGCGAGGGCCTCCTCCCGACTCTCCTCCCTAGCGGCTGCCAACCGAGCGCGTATCTCCTCAGACGCAGGCATCTCCTGGTCTCAAATCACGTAGTAAGCAAGAGGAGAGGGCCAGTCATCGAAGGCCCGGTGGCTTATTTATAGCTAAAAGGTGGGTCCCACCAAAAGATTCCCTCCAGCTCAGCAAGGTCGTCACCGGACACGAGGGTTGGACGTTTCTTTCCGAGCTTCTGCAAAGCACGCAAAGATCGGGGGTTGTGTACAACCCCGTGTCCGCCGAAGGGGCCCCAGCAGGCAGGCGGACTGGGCCCCAGCCGCCCCTCTCAAGCGGGCCAACCCCCGCTCGCCTCTCCTAGGCGGGCCGGGCCCCAGCCGCCTCTCCCAGGCGGGCCAGCCTCCGCTCGCCTCTCCTACGCGGGCCGGGCCCCAGCCGCCCCTCTCAAGCGGGCCAACCCCCGCTCGCCTCTCCTAGGCGGGCCGGGCCCCAGCCGCCTCTCTCAGGCGGATCGGCTGCTGCCCACTTCCCCCCCAAATGACGGGAGGTGACCCGGCAAGAGGTGCGTATAACCAGCCAGAACAGCGGGGTTTGGCTGTTGGCAGGCCAATCCGAGGGGCTCTTCAGTAAATTCAGACCACCAGAGGTGGGTTATTCGCAGACCATCCGAGGTAATCTATAAATAGGACCCAAGGGGTACTTCAGAAGACACGCTTTCTGGTTCTCAAGTCTTATAGCGCTTTCTGAGGTACCTTAGCCCGGCAATTGGTTAAGGAGGGGAAGCGCTCTAAGATCTTCCGGGTGTGTGGTGGGACCTCCGAGCCGGGCCCTTGGTCCTGTCCCTTGTTCTTCTCCCCCTTGTTATTTCTCTTGCAGGAGCGAAGTAAGTGCGAGATCACCCCTTCCCCAAGGGTCGAACTCCACAGAGGCCGGTTTTTGGTTTCAACACCGTGCTTAGAATCGTGAACTGCAGAACAAAGTGCGGTAATAAGAACTGTTGTTAGTATAAGCTGCAGAATAGAAATGTTCTAAAGAAATAGAACCTGTAGGACACTAGAGTAGTACTGAACTAAAAGTAAGTACTGAAAGGAACTGGACCGGTGCGATACTGGAATAATACTTAAAATAAATGAACTGAATTGAAAGTAAGTATTGAAAGAAACAACACCAGTACGAGACTGAAATAATACTTAAAAGAAATGAAATGGACTGAAAGTAAATAGCCAGGACCATTACGAGACTATAATACTAAAAAGAAAGTACTGAACTGAAATGAATAAATGAACTGAACCAGTATGAGACTGGAATAAAACATAAAGAAAATGGTTAGTAGTCCAATCAATCTATTCATGAGGTTTCAGTTATATCTCCATTCTCAAGTGGCATGTTCAGTTCCATCTCCGTTCTCAGGAGGCATGTTCAGTTCTATCTCCGTTCACAAGAGGCTTAGTTCAGTTCCATCTTCATTCTCAGGAGACTTAGTTCAGTTCCATCTCCGTTCTCAGAAGGCTTAGTTTGGGTTTCACCCATTATTTAGGTCTGATAATAGTTCCGTTGCATCCTTTATTGTTGTGGGTTAATCAGACCTGGAGAATTTAAGGGTTACACCCTTTTTTATTCGTAGAACATGTCTGCTCGTATTTTCATTTTCCAAACTTGTCCGAGTTACTCGAGAGCTTTACAACGGATAAAGACGAGGCGTTCAGTATTTATATGAAACCTCAGAATACTCGGAGCTTGACACTTCCTTCGATCACTCTCGTTGGTAAAATAATTTGAACTTATTATTGGACTAAAAGGCTCCAATTTTCATTTCGAGAAAATCAGACGCATTGATTTTCAAGCGCAACCCTAGGCTTCAATTAAATTTGAAAAACTCCAATTTTTCTCCCAAGGTTTCCAAATTTTAATACAACCATTAAGAGGACCTAAAATGAGCATACAATTTTTTCCAAATTATTTTGAGCAATTTTGGGCTTCTAAATTGACCAAATAAAATTTATTTGGACTTTTTAAAATACCAAAATTCCCAAAATTTCTGAGGAGAAAGCCTTTATTGAGGGGAACAGCTTTCATGTTCAAAACTTTTCCCTAAAAGTCTATATTTTTTTATAAAAATTCCCAAAGTTTTTGATTAAAATTTGGTCTTCATATAACAAATCAAGCATGATCCTGTGGCCAGGATTGCGCCAGACAGGAGAATCCGCCAACACTCCCCCACAGCGGATCGTCTATGGATCATCTGTGGGGGGCACAAAAGAGGAGGCGGGGGGTGGGGGGGGGGGGGGGAATAAGGCAATCACAGCCATTCATCTCTTCCTGTGAGATGAATGATGGTTATCTCTCTCCGCCGGAGAAGAAGGCGGTGGCCCTCTGCCACCACCGGTCGGCCTCTACCGGACACCTGCACCACCCCCGATTAACTCATCGGGGCCGGCGAGTCTCAGGGTGACCACCAGAAATTGTGAAATAGAGAGATGGGCGACAAAGGCTATTCTCCCGGCGCCACAGCGCCACCTTGCCTCTCCGGTGACCACCCTGGCCGGCCCGCCGAGGGCTGGGCTCTTCTCCGGTAGAGGCCCGTTGACCAGGCGTCGCCAGAGCAGAAATAGAGGAAATACCTGCTCTTCGGGTGCTGCCAGAGCGGCATTTTCCAGCGGCACCTCGGTTGGACACCACCGGGGAAAGTCACCCTGGTAGTTTAACACTTTCCCAACGCCACTGCCGACGCTGGGAGGGGATAACCTCCTACGACGACCACCCTACCTGGAGCTTGGCTCGGGTTGTGTCGGTGGCGCTCCGGCCGCCGGGAGGCGCATATAGCACGTCAAAAAGATGAGGGAGGAGGAGGGGAGGAGTTTCCACTTGTGGTTGGGTGGGTTTGGGATTGTCCTGGCCAAGCCGCCATTGGAGGTGGCGGTGGAGCTCGGGTTGGAAGAATTTTCGGTGAGCTGGAGCTCTGGGAGAGGGGCTCTGGGCTCGTGTGGGCTTGTATGGATGAGAGGAGGGGGCATGGCCTTTCATAGGCTTAGGGAGGGTGGCCATCCCTCCCCTAGCCAATATGGGATTAATCCCATGAGGGGAGGAGCTCCTCTCCTCCCCTCCATTTGCCTTGGCCATGTGGCACCATCCTAGGGCCTCTAGGTGGCAACCATCCAAGGGAGAGGGGATGGGCTTGGGCCTTGATTCCTAAAGAGAGAAAAGAGAAGGGGAAGGGAAAGGTTGGGCCTACCTTGGCCCATGGCCCATTCCTTATCATTTGGCTGGTTTTAGGTGGCCCAAGCTATGAGAGGGGGTAGGGCCCTAATCAACTATGGAGAGGAGGTGGGCTCCTCCATGAGGAAAAATTCCAAAAATTGATTTTTAGGGGGGTTTGACCAAAGTCAACCCTAGGGTGGGTCCTCCATGCGTGTCAAAGTCAAAGTAGGTCTAAGACATCGGGAGTTGGGTCAAAGTTGGGGTGTCGTGTCATAATTGTGTGCGCACGCTTTTCGGTGCATCACTATGTTTGATTTGACCACGGGTTGACCACCCATCCCTGAAATTGACCGGAACGAACTCGGTTTACTTCATATTGACCAAACGAGTCTATTGTCACTGACTGGGGTCGAATCGGAGTTCATTTGCTAATTATTCAAAATCTGCGCGTCGCGACGCGCTAAAATGGTCAAATTGCTGATATTTGTCGTTAGACTTCGAATTGCGACACAACAAGTTCCAGTGGGTTCGTATTGACTATACAAAGCCAAAGAACTTACAGAACTCAAATCGGAGTTCTCTAGGTCATTATCCGAAAATCTCGTTTTTGCGACTTTTTACGAGGAATGACCATATTTACCATATGACATCGGAGTCTAGCAGAACAAGTTCCAATGCGTTCGTATCAATTATACGAAGCCATAGGTGTATCACCCCCCCAACCTTTTGCCCGGGTCGGGCCGGAAGGGTACTACTGGCCAAAGACGTCCACCCAGTGCTCCTTAGGGGAAACGATTCATCCTATCTAAGCACTAGTTGACCGCCTTGCTCGGCTCGAATCACAACATTCACAACACATCAGAGTATAGCGGAAGCATTAACAGGAAACCACTGCAGATATATATATCATATCATATAATAATACATGGGTTCTAGGGCCGAAGCCTAAGTATTTATATAAGCCCGTGAGCTTTACAAGTACTACATATAATCCTCACTCTCTCTCTCCCTAAGCTGCTCGGCGGTACTCACGTCTCTAAACTCTGAGGACGTCGGGGGTGCATCTGCTCGAGTAGTCCTAGTCGCTAGCGTAACCTCCTATGGCGGCGGGTTACTACGATGCTCCATTTCCTGTGAATGGTTATTTAGATAACCGTTAGTCACAGAACTAAGTGGAAACAGATCTCCTCCCCGGATCCATATCCTGGGGACGAGCACACACCCACCCAACAGAAGTAAATAGTCGAAGCAAGAGAGGGTTAACACAACATTTCATATATGTATAACTAGGAGCAACTATAAAAGAGTGCGGGATAGTATAACTAAGAAAAGCAACAACAGTATAAATCAGTTATAATAAGGCTCCACTAGCACAACAACACATCAGGTTTTCATATCTTGTACTCTATCGCAGGCCTTCACAGCCGCGCACACAAACCATATGTCGACATAGTTTGGACCACTTCTGTTCTAGCAGGGTAGCGAGCCCCGCGGGCCTCACCGATGTGGCCACCTGTGATAGTGGCAAGTCCTGCCACTTCTGGAGGTGGTCGTACCGCACAACCCCAGGCCCTAACGTACAACCTTGTGTACTCTTGGATGTGAGCGACATCCGGCGAATCGTTTTGACCGACCAGCAGAGGAAACCCGACGGGGAATAATATAACGGTCGGTCACCCGTGGTACCCATCTACCTGTCGCCTTGAGTCGTCGACCTTCCCGCACCGGTACGAATGGTCTGCGGGAGGGACTGACCCACCACTATTTCACCGCAAATAATTTACAAACAATCAAACAAATATTAAACATAATACACTGTCGGCCTGCCCTACTAGGCTTAATCTTCGGGCGGCGTCGCTTAGCTCTACTTTCGACAAGGAGCGTGAGAGCGCATTATTTGGGGCTAGACCTGGAGGAATACCTCAACTCCGGTTAGCCCCAACTAAGGCTCAATCTTAACAATGACTGCTCATCAGAGCAGGACCCGGGATTATAATAGTAAATTACAATGAGAATAAGTGCGGTGATTATGCTACTTATTTAAAGTACTGTAATGAAATGTGACCGGTACGAAACTGGAGTAGAACTGAATTGAAAGTACTTTACTAGTACGAGACTGGAGTAGAACTGAATTGAAAGTACTTGACCAGTACGAGACTGGAGTAAAACTGAATTGAAAGTACTTGACTAGTACGAGACTGGAGTAAAACATAAAGAAAAGGTTAGTAGTCCAATCACTCCTTTCAGGAGGCTTCAGTCTCATCTCTGTTCTCAGGAGGTTTCCTTGGGTTTCACCCATTATTAAGATCCGATAGAAATTTGGTTGCGCCTTTTAAACACGGCTTAATTGGATTAGGGCTTGTTAGGAGTTACACCTCTATTATTCGTTAAGGATAATTTCTAACTCATCACTCGTACTCGTACCTTCCGAGCATTTTCAAATTACCCGAGGGTCGAGACGCTCGATGGTTTCACGAAGTCTCGGGATACCCGGAGCTTAATCACTTGCCTCGGCCACTCTCGTCGATAAAACGATTTGAATTCATTATTTAAATTAGAAGGATCGCCGCATGCTCCAATTTTTTTACTTTTGGAGAAAAACGAGCGTAATAATTACCGGGCGTGACCCTAGGCTTCTATAATTTGGAAAAAATATCAAAAATTATCACCATGATCCCAAATTTTGATACAACCTTTAAACGAACCTAAAAAGAGCCTAGAAATGTTTTTATAAATTTCCCAAGTATTTTGGGCTTTTAATTTAGCTAAACAAATTTTATTTTGGCTTTTAAAACTACTAAATCAACTCCAAAAATTCTCAAAAATTTTGTGGAGGAAGACCTCATCATGAGGAACATTTTTCATGTTGATCACTTTTCCCCTAGGGGCCTAGGCTTGACCCAAAAAAATTCCACAAGTTCTTCCCTTGATTTTGGTCTGCATATAGCAGTTCAACTTGATCCAGCGGTTGAGATTGAGCCGCAGGACGCGGTTTGTCCTTCTCTCCCCATAGCGGATCGGCCGCGGATCCGCTGTGGGGGAACTGATGCTGAGGCGGGGGCGAGGATTAAGGAAATCCCAGCCGCCCGATCTTCATCACCAAATCGGGCGGCTGCTGCTCCTCGCCGGCGGTGCAGTGGATGAACGACCTCCACCACCACCGGAAGGCTGCCGTTGTCTGCCCTGATCACCTTGTCGGGGGTCGGTGACTCTCTGGGCGGTGGTCCAGCGGCCTGCTGCCTCCGACCTCCATCGGAAATGTCCATCCCGAGAGCTCGGGGTTACAGTGGCTCTGCTCCTGGCGCCATAGTGCCACCCCCACTCCTCGGGTGGTTGGACGCCCACTGCACCACCCCTGACCGACGCGCCGGGGGTCGGGCTTCTCGCTGGCGGTGGACCGGCGGCCTTACGCCGCCGGCCGCCGCCGCCAGCTTTAAACAGAGCTTTGCTCTGTTTTGCGGGTGTCGCCGGAGCTGCATTTTCCGGCGGCACCGCCGCTCTCTGCCGCTGGGAGTTGCCACCCCCAGTGGTCTAGCACTCCCCCAGTGCCACCACCAACGTTGGGGGAGGGGCTTTCCTCCTTGGGCACCCCGGCCTGGAGCATGGCTCAGGTGGCGCCGGCGGTGCTCCGGCCGCCGGGGGGTGCACGCAGCACATCCAGAATGGGGAAGGGGTAGGGAGAAGGTTTGCACCTGGGTCTGGTGGGCTCGGGAGGGGCTGGCCTGGTCGGCCATGCCAAAGGTGGCGGTGGTGGAGGGGAGGGTTGCCTTTTCCGGCCACCCGAGCTCCGGCAGTGTTGGGCAGTGGGGGGGGGGGGTTGCTCTGTGAGCTGTGAGGAGAATATCAGAGGGGAGAGGTCCTTTTATAGGCTTGGGGAGGAGGGCTCTCCTCCCCTATCCAATGTGTGATTAATCCCTCCTTAGGGAGGGATTAATCACCACCCTCCAGCTTTCCAAGGACAGCTGGAGGCTCCCAATATTTCCCCATGTGGGGAAAAAGACTAAGCCCTTATGGGCTTGGGCTTTCAATAAGAGGGGGAGAAAGAGAGGAGAGGAGGGGTAGTGGTGGGCCTCCACTCTTCCTAGGGTGGGCTGCTTGCTGGTTGGGGGGGCCCAAAGTGGGTGAGGGGCAAGCCCTAAGTGGTTATGAGGGGTGGGGGGTGGGGGTGAGTTCCTCTTTAGGAAAATTTTCCAAAAAAATGAAAAAAGAAGGTTTTGACCAAAGTCAACCCCGGGGGTGGTCAACCCATGGGGATCAAAGTCAAAATATGTCCCAGTCATCGGGGTTAGGTCAAAGTTCGGGTGTTGTGTTACAATTGGTGTGTGCACGCTTTTCGGTACGCGACTATGCTTGATTTGACCACGAGTTGACCAATTATCGTCGAAATTGACCGGAACGACTTCTGTTGACTTCCTATTGACCATACGAGTCCAACGTCAATGACTGGGGTTAAATCAGAGTCTGTTTGGCGAAAGTCCGAAATTTGCGCGTCGCAACGCGCTAAAACGGTCAAAATGTCTAAATCTGTCGTTAGATTTCGGATTGTGACGCGACGGGTTCTGATGCACCCGTCTAGGTTATATGAGGTCACAGGAATCGATAGAACTCAATTCAGAGTTCTCTAGCTTGATATCCAAAATCTTGCTCTCGTTGCGTTTTACGAGGGATTATCACATCCACTCTGATGCGCTCGTATTGACTATACGAGGCCACATGAACTGACAGAACTCAATTCGGAGTTCTCTAGCTTTATTTTCTACCTAGGGTTACCACCCACCGGGTCATGGGTAGGGTCCGAGCCACTTTTATTGGGCCTACTGAGGCTGGTGACTCAATAAAAGTCGGGATGTTACAATATGAACTAACAATACTCTAATCAGAGTTTTCTAGCTCTATATACCCTGCTTAGGGTTGCCTCCTACCCGAGTGTGGGCCATGGGTAGAGGTTTGAGTTACTTTTATTGGGCCCACTAGGGTTCTGGTGGCCCAATAAAAGTCAGGATGTTACAATCCAATAAAAATATATGGATTTTCGTCCCCGAAAATTTGCTCAAAGTAGGGAAAAAAGAAATAACATACCTGGGAAAACAGTTCTGGGTATTTTTCTCGGACGAGTGCCTCTGGTTCCCATGTGTGCTCTTCTCGTCCGTGATTTGACCACAATATCTTGACCATTAGAATGGCCTTGTTGCGCAAATTCTTTATTTTATGATCCACTACCCGAACTGGTTCAAGTTGGACGGATCTATCAGATTGTAGTTGCACTGGTGGGGTAGGTAGATGCTTCTCTGGTTGCTGGAGAACTCGCCTCAAGGATGAGACATGGAATATGTCGTGAAGATTTCCCAATTCTGGGGGCAGGGCTAATCGATAGACAACAGAGCCAACACACTTTATCACCTAATAGGGGCCCAAATAGCGGGGTCTAGTTTCTTTTACTTCCTCAACTGGGAGACACCATGCATGAGCTTAATTTTCAAAAATACCATGTCTCCCATGCTAAACTCCACCGATCAGTACCGCACATCATAATATTTGGCCTGTAGGCTCTGCGCTTCCCCCATTCGCTATTGGATTAGCTGTATCGCTGGCGTAGTATCATCAATATAAGCCACTCCCAAGGCTTCTGGGTCCTCATCTTGAGCCCATGTTAGCGGAGTTCGGCAACGTCTCCCATACAATGACTCGTATGGGGTCATCTTAATGTTGGTCTGATAGTTGTTATTAGATGAAAACTCGACTAAAGGCAACAACTGTTCTCATGGCTCGTTGTGCTCTACTATGCAAAGTCGGAGTAAATCCTCTATCGTCCGGTTTGTCCTTTCTGTAAGCCCATCTGTCTGAGGATGGAAGGCGGTGCTAAAGGCCAACTGTGTCCCCAAGTATGCTTGCACCCGCCTCCACTCCTTGAATGTGAAACGCCCATCACGATCTGACACAATGGACTTCGGTACTCCATGGAATCAGACTACATGTTCTATGAACATCCTAGTCATGATGTCAACTCCTTCACCCTATCAGTTTGGAATAAACCGTGCTACCTTGGTAAGCCGATCCACGACAACCCATATAGAGTCATTTCCGATGGGGGATCGGGGTAAGCCGTGAACGAAATCCATGGAAATATCCTCGAATTTCCATTATGGTATCGGTAGGGGCTGTATCAGACCTCCTGGGTTGCGACATTAAGCTTTACCCTCTGGCAAGTCTGACACTGAGCCACGAAGTTGGTGACGTCCTTCTTCATTCCAGGTCAGTAAATAGTCATGCGTAGATTGACATACATTTTAACCACACCAGTATGGATAGAGTACCTTGACTGGTACGCCTCTCGAAGTATTTCATCTCGGATTCTCCTAATAGAGGGGATAAATACACGGTGCTTGAATTGTAAGATCCCATCGTGTAGGTTAAACTATTCTTGTACTCCGCCTTATAGGGACTGGATGATTGGAGCCACTTCCGGGTCGATCTTCCGAGCTTCCCGTATTTGATCTCGGATATCACATTGGATTTCTATCTAATAAAGTTATGCTTGGTAATCTTCCGGATCTTTATGAGTAACAAGCGTAATCTCTAGCTCCATCAGGGACTGAAACCAATCTTTTGGAATCTGCACCATCTAGTTTCCGGCTATTGAGGGTTGGCGGCTCAGTGCGTCAGCCACTCTATTGGCCTTTCCAGGGTAGTACTGGAGAGCAAAGTCGTAATCACATAGAAATTCCAACCACCGACACTGTCGGAGGTTCAACTCTTTCTGGGTAAAGATGTATTTGAGGCTCTTATGATCGAAGAAGATTTCACACCTTACCCCATACAGGTAGTGCCTCCAAATTTTGAGGGTGAAGACGATGGCGCCCAGCTCCAAGTCATGGATTGCGTAGTTCAGCTCATGTGGCTTTAGCTGGAGAGAAGCATAAGCCACTACCTTACTGTGATGCATTAAGACATCTCCTAATCCTTTCAGAGATGCATCCGTATATATCTGAAATCCTTCTGTTCCTGAAGGGATCGTAAGGATCGGGGTAGAGGTCAGCTGCCTCTTCAATTCAACGAACGCAACCTTGCATTCTGGTATCCACCAGAACGTAACATACTTCCTGGTGAGGGCGGTGAGGGGTAGCGCAATCTTAGAGAATCCTTCCACAAATTTTCGGTAGTAACCAGCAAGTCCGAGAAAACTTCGAATATCTGCCATCGACTTAAGCGAAGGCCAGTTCTAAACCGCTTGGATCTTGGCTTGGTCCACCGCCACACCATTTTTATTGACGGTATTGTTGAAACCGAAAAATCGGTCCCTGTGGAGTCCGACCCTTGCGGAAGGGGTGATCGCACACTTACTTCTCTACTCACAAGCCCAAGGGCCAAGGGAGAGGGACCGGGAACAGACCCAAGGCTTCAGCACGGAGGTCCCACCACACACCCGGAAGATCTTAGAGTGCTTCCCCTCCTTAGCCAAGTGCTGAAGCTAAGGTACCTCAGAAAGCGCTAGAAGACCGGGCACAAGAAAGCATGCCTTCTAAGGTACCCCTTGGGTCCTATTTATAGGAATAGTCGGGCTGCAAATAACTAGGCGTCACTGTTTTCGAGGACTATAGACAATCCAAGGGGGGTAACATGGTAAAAACACCCCCACAACTGAAAGACGAGCCGGCCCTGAGAAGAGCTCACTGAGTGGGGGCGGCGAGTACGGGCGCGAGAAGGCTCCTACTGCGCCGAGGCGGGGGGCGGCGGTTGAACTCGCCCCGCGCAGCGCCGTGGTCCTGACTCGCGCCGTGGACTGGACTCGCCTCGCCTCGAGCCTGGGAAGGTCGGGCCTGAAGCCCTTGCTCGCTGGTGACGGTCGCGTCGGTACTCGCCGAACAGGTATCGGACGAGCGCGTACTCGGCCGGGCTCACAACGAACGACATCCTCTCGTCGGGCTCAGCTCCACGATCTTCGAGCTCGGCCCGACGATTGCCGAGCACGTACTCGGCATGCTCGGCTCGGCATACCCTGCTGGACTCACCTGAGGCTCGGGGGGCGGTCTGGGCTGGCCGGATCGGCTCCTGTTAGCCCACTCGCTGGATACGGGGTTGTACACAATCCCCGCTCTATGCGAGGTTGGCACAAACTCGGAAAGAAACATCCAACCCACTAGGATCCTGCGAGTGCGACAGGAGCCGAAAGGAATCTCTTGGTAGGGCCCACCGATGGCTATATATACATGCCCTGCCTGCTCGACTGACCCCCGCCCCTCTCTTTACTTAAGCCCTGCCGAGATGCCACTCCCGAAAGAAGTCATGGAACGACTCGCGAAGTCGCGCGAGGAGACCGCCCTTCGTTCCGCGGCCCTGATGGATCTGAGCGCCCCGGCCCGCCGTTTTGCTGAATTCGGCTCGGCCAAGAGGGCGAGGCCCTTTCCTCCCGAGGCCGAGCACATCTTTGCCGACCTAAAGAATACTTTAGCCCATGGCTCCGACTCTTCCAACCGTTCTGCCCCGGCCCCTCATGACAAAGATTTTGTGGATCTTACCGCCGAACAGGACCAAGGCGGCGAGGCCTCCACACCAAGGGTCGATGGTCTACCCGCCAAGGAGCCCGAGTCCTCCCCTGACCCGCGCCTGCGTGACTCGCCCATTGTCACCAAAATCGTGGAGCCAGGCTCGCGAGGGTCGGTATCGCCGGCTCGCCTTCACTCTCAACATCCCTCCTCTGCTCCTGCGGTTACTGGGATGGACGCCGAGCATACATCCGCTCCTGCTTCCCCCCAGGACACTGAAGGTATGCCCCTGACCTCCTCATTTTGCGTCTGATTCTAACTGGCGCTCGCTACTCCCACCCGCTATCTCGACTTTCCTGTGCAGGCCTCCCGGACCCAGTCGCGACTGATGACTCCGCCGAACGGGCCATTTATTCACCTCTTCCATCGCCGCGCGCCTTGGACGTCTTTCTGGACTCGGAGGTGGACAGCCCCGAACGTTCGAGGCGAAGCCAATTGGTCCTAAAGGAACTAGTGCGTGAGCTTCATGAGCTGAAGAAAGACAACTCCAGGCTGCAGAATGAATGCGCGCAGC
Organism: Platanthera zijinensis; assembly: GCA_039513925.1. Taxonomy (NCBI): domain Eukaryota; kingdom Viridiplantae; phylum Streptophyta; class Magnoliopsida; order Asparagales; family Orchidaceae; genus Platanthera; species Platanthera zijinensis. Next base: position 152,407,467 of record CM077094.1, on the reverse strand, counting down.
TTGCCGGTGAGGCGAGCATCAGCTCGGCATACGCGGCCACATCTTCCTCCATACTTTTCCGCGAGCAAGCCTTTTCTTATTCGGGTGGTGCGTGCCTTTTCGGATTCCTTGGCTAGGCTCGCCTAAGTCGGCGAGTACAGAGTGATGAGACGGGATACGCGAAGCGGGGTATGCGAGCCGAGCTGGTCAGTCGGTTTCGCTTCCCCTTCCTTTTCTATAAATAGGGATCCCCACCTACCCCCGGCTACGCCTTTATTGCCTTCTCATCCCTTCCTTTCCTTGCCCTTCCTACCTTCTGCTCGCGCGCCTTCGTCTCCTCCGCGAGCATGGGTAAAGGAAACCCCGACTCCGAGGGCCGCTCCAAGTGTGCCCAGAACTTCGCGGATCACTGCTTTTTTGAGGGGAATACCACGGCGAGCGAGCTCGTCGAGTTTGTGGCGGATTACGTTCCCGCCGGCTTTGTGGCCCTCCTCCCGGCGGAGCATGAGGCCATTAACTCATTCTTCGAGGACGAGCTCGCCTTCCCCATCTCGCACTTTGAGGTGGGGTTGCGCCTGCCGCTCTGGCCGGAGGTCCGCCAGGTACTCAAGTACTATGGCACTGTGCCCGCGCAGCTCAACCTCAACGCTATTGCCATGATAGTGGGGTTTGCCTGCTACCTCCGCCGAGAGCGGATCGAGTTCAACCTAACCGTCTTCCGCAAGCTCTTCTCCTACAAAGCCAACGCCGACAGGGTCGCCTTCTTTGGCGGCACGTCCATAAAGATCCGCGAGGTCGCCAACAAAAACCACAACTGGATGTCGAAGATTGTCTTCATCCGGGGCGACCTCGGCAATATCCCGTTCTCGCCCTTGCAGAAGAGCGAGGAGGTTTACCGGCCGCCGTCAGTGTCTGGTAATGATGTCGAACTCCACAAGTTCTTCTTGTACAAGGATTTCGAGGTCGCCTTCCTCCGTCGCGGCCTCGAATCCCTGCCACTTATCCTTCCCGGTGAAGGTTTGTCTCGCTCACCTTCCGCTCGTCATTTGGCCTAACCGATCAGAACCTCATTCTTTGTCCAAGTCTTTTTTGCAGGGGAGCGACTGATCCCGGTGAACCCTCCCTTCGCCGACCCGGGGGTGTTTTCGGATCCGCTCGAGCGGGCCCGGGCCGCGGCTGAGGCGTGCCGGGAAGAGAAGGTCAGGGGGAAGCCCTCCAGCAAGAGGCGGTTGGAGCTTGGGGGGCCGAGCTCGGTCCACCGCCCCTCGGCCCTTAAAAGGGCGAAGGTGGTCTCGCGAGGCCTTCCACGGCAGCCCGCGTCGCCCGTTAGGTTCATGAGCTCGCCGGAGGTTTTTTCCGACGAAGCCCCGACGAGCCCACTGAAGGAGATATCATCCCCCCGCGAGAAGAGGCGCGGGTCCCCCTCTCCTCCCTCCGTCGAGGAGGTCGCCCCCAGTGGCTCGGGAGCTCCAAAGGACCACCCTCACTTTGGAAAGGGGGGAAGGAGCAAGGACGCGGCCGGCGAGCCGATGCTGCTCTGGGACGAGGGAGCCCATCGTGTTTCCGTCTCCACTCGCGCTCCTTCCTGGGGAGCTCGCCGGCCTCCCACGGGCCACGCATTTGCCCTTGGCTTCGGCCTCTATGGCCGGGAGGGCGCCGACGCCTACACGAACCTGACCCCCCAGCAGATAGGTCACGAGGGCCTGCAGGCGCATCTGAGGGCCTTTGAACTCCACCATATGATGGTCCGCCGTGGCTTCCAGCTCAGCCAACTCCTGATCAAAGCCGAGCAGGAGCGCGACCTGGCGACGGAGAAAGCTGCCGACGCGGAGCGGCGGTTCGGCATCGCCGAGCGCTTACTCGACGAGGCTTCAGGCGGGCTGGTAAGAGTCGACCAACCCTTGTTTTAACTTGGAAAATGTTCTTCAAAGAGTTTGACCCTCTTGTTTTTCAGGATGCCGAGTCCGCCAAGGTGTTGCAAGCTCGCGCCAGTGAGCTGGAGGGCGAGACTGCCCTGCTGCAGCTCCGGCTCGCGGATCAGGAGGCCGGCTCGCGCGAGCAAGAGGCTTTTGCTGCTCGGTCGGCGGCCGAGGTGGAGTCGCTAAAAGAGCAGAACCGCTGTCTCCAAGGCGAGGTCAGCCGGCTAACGGAAGCCCTCTTCCCTCCAGACAGTGCCGAGCCGCCTTTTCCCTACAAGCGGCCCCGGGTCTTCGGCGAGGGGGAGGTTATGGAGCGGCTGCGAGTCAACTCGATCGAGTCTGCCGAATGCCTCCTGAATGCCATGAAGGGGTCGGGGATTCTGGCCGAGGGCTGCGAGGAGGTGGCAGTCCGGGACCTTCTGCCGAGCCTGTTTCCGCCGTCTCCGCCCAGCGAGAAGGAGGAGAGCTTCGGCTCCCTTTTTGATGGGGCGAAGGGCAAGGAACGATCGCTTGGGGGCGAGGAGGACCGCCATTCGGGAGAGGAGGGCGAGAGCTGACCGAATTCCTCCCTTTCCTTTTTTCTATCTTTTTGTAATCATCCCCCCTCTTTTCCTGTAATCTCGCCGGGGCGAGCCCTTCTTTCTTTTGCGATCATAATGAAAGGAACTTTGCTTCTGACTTCTTTTCTTTTTTTTTCTTTTTTTTTCCTTTTTTTTTTCTTCCGCGCTAGAATGCACGTGAGTTAGGATTCGCGTTCGGCGAGAGGCCTTGGGCGTTAGCGGCGACCAGGCTCGCGAACTCTTCGCTTACCCGCGAGGCGATCTTCGCGAGAACGGTTGCCGCCGGCACCCGCTTGTCATACCGAGGAATGCCCTCTGCCGAGCAGACCCCGCGAGAACGGGCTCGCCCCGGGGGGGGGGGGGTATGTTCTTCCACCAACCGGAGGTGGATCGAAGAACCCCTTTTTAACAGAAAACCAAGGGGGACAGGACCCCTTGAGCTCGCCCTTCTAACTGGTGGATTTGCTCGGACACGCTTGTCATGTGTCAACTTCCAAGTCCACCCCCCGGACAGTAACGACGTCCATCGAGACCCCGGCCCTGCCAGCTTGGAGGGAGCCTGACAGCGGGAGAATCGAGACTTAACCCCAAAGCGAGAAGACTTGGAACAATTGCCTCTCCCGGGTGCTACCACCATGCCAGTCAGCTAGATGGGAGCCTGAGGGCGGGTGTTGAACATCCTCCGGGCTCAGCTCCAGGGTCATAACGACGTCCATCGAGACCCCGGCCCTGCCAGCTTGGAGGGAGCCTAACAGCGGGAGAATCGAGACCTAACCCCAGAGCGAGAAGACTTAGAACAATTGCCTCTCCCGGGTGCTACCACCAGGCCAGTCAGCTAGATGGGAGCCTGAGGGCGGGTGTTGAACATCCTCCGGGCTCAGCTCCAGGGTCATAACGACGTCTATCGAGACCCCGGCCCTGCCAGCTTGGAGGGAGCCTGACAGCGGGAGAATCGAGACCTAACCCCAGAGCGAGAAGACTTAGACCATTTGCCTCTCCCGGGTGCTACCACCATGCCAGTCAGCTAGATGGGAGCCTGAGGGCGGGTGTTGAACATCCTCCGGGCTCAGCTCCAGGGTCATAACGACGTCCATCGAGACCCCGGCCCTGCCAGCTTGGAGGGAGCCTGACAGCGGGAGAATCGAGACCTAACCCCAGAGCGAGAAGACTTAGAACAATTGCCTCTCCCGGGTGCTACCGCCATGCCAGTCAGCTAGATGGGAGCCTGAGGGCGGGTGTTGAACATCCTCCGGGCTCAGCTCCAGGGTCATAACGACGTCTATCGAGACCCCGGCCCTGCCAGCTTGGAGGGAGCCTAACAGCGGGAGAATCGAGACCTAACCCCAGAGCGAGAAGACTTAGACCATTTGCCTCTCCCGGGTGCTACCACCATGCCAGTCAGCTAGATGGGAGCCTGAGGGCGGGTGTTGAACATCCTCCGGGCTCAGCTCCAGGGTCATAACGACGTCCATCGAGACCCCGGCCCTGCCAGCTTGGAGGGAGCCTGACAGCGGGAGAATCGAGACCTAACCCCAGAGCGAGAAGACTTAGAACAATTGCCTCTCCCAGGTGCTACCACCAGGCCAGTCAGCTAGATGGGAGTCTGAGGGCGGGTGTTGAACATCCTCCGGGCTCAGCTCCAGGGTCATAACGACGTCTATCGAGACCCCGGCCCTGCCAGCTTGGAGGGAGCCTGACAGCGGGAGAATCGAGACCTAACCCCAGAGCGAGAAGACTTGGAACAATTGCCTCTCCCGGGTGCTACCACCATGCCAGTCAGCTAGATGGGAGCCTGAGGGCGGGTGTTGAACATCCTCCGGGCTCAGCTCCAGGGTCATAACGACGTCTATCGAGACCCCGGCCCTACCAGCTTGGAGGGAGCCTGACAGCGGGAGAATCGAGACCTAACCCCAGAGCGAGAAGACTTGGAACAATTGCCTCTCCCGGGTGCTACCACCAGGCCAGTCAGCTAGATGGGAGCCTGAGGGCGGGTGTTGAACATCCTCCGGGCTCAGCTCCAGGGTCATAACGACGTCCATCGAGACCCCGGCCCTGCCAGCTTGGAGGGAGCCTGACAGCGGGAGAATCGAGACCTAACCCCAGAGCGAGAAGACTTAGACCATTTTTTGAGTGTTTAATGTCGCTCTTTAATGGAAGTTCCGTCACATTGCATGTCATTGTTACGATTATTGCGGAGAAAGAGTCAAATACATTGCATTCGGAAAAAGCTGAGGTACGTACAAGTTTTCAAGGATAAAAGCATTTCAGGTCGTCGCCGCTCCAGGTGTGGTTCAAAGTCTCGCCTTCCACATTCTGGAGGTGGTATCCTCCCGACTTTAATGCCTCCTTTACGATGTAGGGCCCCTCCCAATTTGGATGGAGCTTGCCCACGGCTGCCGATCTTCCCGCCGCATCTACCTTCTTTAGAACCAGGTCGCCCTCCGCGAACTGCTTGACCCGGACATGCTTGTCGAAGTACTTAGCCATCCTCCGCTTGACTTCCTCCTGCCGGACTGCGGAGAGGTCGCGTACTTCCTCTATCAAGTCCAAAGAGAGTCGTTGTTCTTCCTCATTCTCAACTCTCCACTCCTCCCTTCCAGCTTCTGCCTCGGCAACCCTGGGAGTACGGACCTCGAGTTCAATGGGGAGCACCGCCTCGCTTCCATGAGATAGTTTAAAGGGCGTCTCCCCGGTGGCGGTGTTGGGGGTAGTCCTCAGGGACCAGAGGACCGAGGGGAGTTGCTCCACCCAATTACCCTTCAAATTCTCCACCTTCTTTTTCAGGAGGTTCACGATGATCTTATTGGCCGCCTCTACCTGCCTGTTGCTCCTAGGGTGGTGGACAGAGGCGAACCTGAGGTCGATCCCGAGCTCTCCACAGAACTTAATGAACTCATTGCTGGCGAACTGTGGTCCGTTGTCGGTGACGATGGCCTGGGGCATCCCATGCCTGCAGATGATCTCCCCCCATACAAAATTTCGAATGATCTGCGAGGTTACCTTGGCCAAAGCCTTCACCTCCATCCACTTGGAGAAATAGTCGATCATTACCAGCAAGAATCTCCTCTGCCCACTTGCCTGTGGGAAGGGACCTACCAGGTCCATTCCCCAAATTGCGAAAGGCCAAGGGGCCGTGATACTCCTGAGTCGCTGAGCCGGTTGCAGTTGGAGGGGGGCAAACAGTTGGCACTTGTGGCATCTCTTGACAAATTCTAAGGCATCGTGCCTCAGGGTAGGCCAGAAGTACCCCTGCCTGATGATTCTTCCCTCCAGGGTCCGACCTCCTGAATGGCTCCCGCACTCCCCGGAGTGAACTTCTTCCAAAATCCTCGGCGCCTCCCCCTCCGCTACGCAACGGGCGAGTAATCCTGAAAGGGTCTTGCGGTAAAGTTGCCCGTCGCGCAAAAGGTAATATGCCGACTTGTACTTGAGCTTCTTCCTATCCATCCCTTCTGGGTACTCTCCTGTGGACAGGTAGGTAGTGAATGGGTCCATCCATGTGGACCGCCGATCTATCTCCATCAACTCTCCTTCTTCCAGGGATGGGTGGAAGAGGTCCGTGATAGTGCCCCCCACCCGAGGGCCGCGCTTGGCGAGGTGGTCGACTTGTTCATTTTCCTCCCGTGGCACATGCTGAATGGAGAAGGTCTGGAACCCGCCGATGATTCCCTTAACCTTTGCCAGATATCGTTGTAGGGTGGGCTCCCTTGCCTCGAACTCCCCGTTGATCTGGGAGGCCACTACCATGGAGTCAGTGAGGACCTTCACATCATGCACCCCCAATTCCTTGGCCAGGCGTAGTCCCGTGATTACCGCCTCGTACTCGGCCTGGTTGTTGGTTATGGAGAAATGTATCACCACCGTTTGCTCGATCCGGGTCCCTTGGGGGCTCTCCAAGACGACCCCAACCCCCAGGGAGTGTTTCCCTGAAGCCCCATCCACCATCACCTTCCAAGGGATGGGACGAGTGAGTTTGTCCTCTGCCACCTCAACCACATAGTCAGCCAGGAAGTCAGCCATTGCTTGTGCCTTGATTGCGAGCCGGGGGATAAAGGAGATGTCAAACTCGCTCAACTCCACCGACCACTTGGCGAGTCTTCCCGAATGCTCCACTCCCTCGAAGATGCTGCGGAGGGGGTGGTCAGTTACCACCTGGATGGAGTGTGTCTGGAAGTAGGGCCTGAGTCTCCGGGCCGAGATGATTAGGGCGAAGGCCAACTTCTCAAAGATGGGATAGCGGAGTTCTGCCTTCCTCAGAACCCTACTCACATAATAGATGGGCAGCTGCTTTCTCCCCTCTTCCCGAACTAAAACAGAACTTACGGCCTCCGCCCCGACCCCTAAGTACAAAAACAAGTCCTCCCCCTCCTTTGGCCCTTGGAGCAAGGGGGCCTGAGTCAACTGCCTCTTCAAGGCCTGGAATGCCTCCTTGCATTCCGGGGTCCATTCAAACTTCTGACCTCCCCTTAAGGTCCTGAAGAAGGGGGAACACCTCTCCCCGGCCCGGGAGAGGAACCTGCTTAGTCCCGCCAGCTTTCATGTCAGCCGTTGTACCTCCTTCGCATCCCGAGGTGGCCCCAACTCCATAATTGCCCGAACTTTGTCAGGGTTGGGTTCGACCCCGGCTGGGGTGAGGAGATGACCCAAAAATTTGCCTTTGCTTGCCCCGAAGATGCACTTTAGAGGATTCAACCTCATCTTGTATCTGCGCAAAGTGTCGAAGGTCTCCTCCAGATCCTGGAGGTGAGAATCGACCTCTCTGCTTTTTACCATCAGGTCGTCCACGTACACTTCTAAGTTCCTTCCCTTCTGTCCCTGGAATACACGGTCCATCATCTTCTGGTATGTAGCCCCTGCATTTTTTAACCCAAAAGGCATCATCTTGTAGCAGTAGCACCCATCCCCTGTAATGAACGAGACATCTTTTATGTCAGGAGGGTGCATCCTGATTTGATGATAACCTGAAAAAGCATCCAAAAAACTCATTACAGAAAAACCAACGGCTGAATCTACCAGCGCGTCGATTCTAGGCAAGGGGTAACAATCCTTAGGGCATGATTTATTAAGCAGTGAAAAATCTACACACATCCTCCACCGGCCGACCCCTTTTTTCACCATTACAACATTGAGACCCAGCCGGGGTATTGAATTTCGGAAACAAAGCCGGCCTTAAGGAGCTTGGAGACTTCCTCCCTGATGGGTTCGGCCTGTTTGTCCGTGACGGACCTTCTCTTCTGCTGGATGGGGCGAGCCTCCGGGTGTAGATTGAGGCGGTGGCAGACGACGTCGGCATCAATCCCAGGCATCTCCGCTGCGCTCCAGGCGAAGATATCCACATTCTTTTGGATGCACTCCAGCATCCTGCCTTGATCTTCCGGGGTCAGCCCCCCGCTGATGCGGACCTTCTCCACCCTGCCACCCTGGGTGAGGACTTCCATCTCCACGACCTCCTCGGCGGCCTCCAACCGGGACTGCTCTTCCCACTCTGCGGCGTCCTCCCCTCTTGGCGTAAGGATCTCCCCTTCCCCTGGGATCATCGCCCCAACTGACCCTTCTGGGAGCATCCCCTCGCGTGCTTCTCCTTCCATTCCTCCTTCCTCTCCGCCTTCTTCTCCGGCCTCCTGCCCTTCCATCTCCTCCATCCTTCTCCCCATCCCCTCGGCCTCCTCCTGCCAAGAAATTGAATTCACCGCGATTACGTAGCATTCCCGAGCTGCTTTGGGGTCACCGCGAACCCGGATCTGGATCCCGTCCACATTAAACTTAAGGCATTGATGGAAGGAGGAGGGGACGCATCGGAAGGCGCTGATGAGGGGTCTCCCAAAAATGGCGTTGTAGCTGCTGGGTGCCTCTACTATGACGAATCGACAGTTCCGGGACTGTCCCCCCAAGCTGACATGGAGTCCCACTCCCCCTCTACTTCTTTCCTCTCCCCTGAAAAACCGAAGAGGGGCCATCGGAGGCCAGCACCCTCTTGGCCTCTACCTGCATAGCATCGAAAGGCTTCTTGAAGATGATATTGACTGAGCTCCCATTGTCAATGAGGATCCGGGAGACTGTGAAATTTTCGATGGATGTCTGGATGACCAGCGCATCGCAGAAGGGGTCATCGTGACCCGGCATATCCTCCCTTGAGAAGGTGATCCTCTCTTCCGGGGGTGGAGTCTGAGATGTGGAGCCGATGCTCCTTCGGTACATGGTGTGGAGGCTTGCTTTCCGGGAAGCCTCGACTCCCACCCCCCCATGGATCACTCCGATCCCCCCTCGGGTCCCCACATCGACCCGGTCTTCGCAACGATCCCCCTCCACCTGAGGCCGGACTTCCTCAATCCGCACCTCCTGATGATTCCGCAGCTGTCGCTGCTGCTCCCTGTTCTCCCGCACCTCGAGGAACTCCGGACACGTGACCGTCGTGTGCCCCTCTTCTTGATGGTAGTCGCAATAGGGCAGGTCTATCCTGACCTCCCTCCTCCTCCTCGGTTGCCCTCTCCTTCGCCCCCCCCCAGGGCGATAGCCATGGCCTCCTCCTGGTCGGGAAGAGGCGGTCTCTGGCCCTGCCTCCCTCCCTGGGGGTAAAACTGGCCACGCCCACCTTGGCGGTTGTCTCCCCCCTGATAGCCCCTCCGTGGCCCTTGATCCTGCCACTCCGGCCTCCAACCCAATCGGTTGTTCGGCTCCTGACGCCCCCACCTATGCTGCTGCGGCTGCTGTTCTCTCTGTCTGGGCTCGACCCTTCTCTCCTCCTGGGCCCGACCTCCCTTTGGCTTCTCCTCCTCCACGGCCCACCTAGCCAACCTCCGAGCGAACTCTGGATGTGCCGCCTCCATGTCGGCCTCCCTTGCCGCCCTCTCCAAGAGTGCTTCGAAAGACACCGGAGGCGTCCTCTTCAACTCCATGGCGAAGAACCCGGGCTGGAGACCCAGGGTGAAGGCCACCATCATGGTGTGCCCTGGCATCTCTTGTACCTGGGACAGTTCTTCCTGGAACCTGTCCAGGTAACTTCCCAGGGTCTCCCCTACTTTTTGCTTGACACGGAACAGGGACTCGACCTCCCTCTTCCTCTTCTTCGAGGTGGTGAATCTCAACATGAATCCTCTGCGCAAATCCTCGAAGCAGTAGATGGAACCGGCCGGGAGCTGATGAAACCACTCCCTCGCTTTTTCCCTGAGGGTGATGGCGAAGAGCCTACACTTGAAACCATCCGACATCTGTCGGATTGACACCACGTCTTCGAACCACTGGACGTGCTGTGTCGGATCTCCCTTTCCTGAGTAGTAGGACATCTCCGGCTCTCGGAATCCTTCTGGAACCGGGGCTGACGAGACGAACTCGCTGAAGGGACTTCCTCCTTCAGCTGGGCGAGTTGGGAACTCCCTCCCCGCCGTCTCGCCGAACAGGTACTCGCCCGCCGAGCCCGGAAAGAGGACTCACCCCCTCGGCTCGCGCTCCCCCTCGCTCGCGACCTCCTTCCCTGCGCGCCTGAGGGGCGCATCGTTGCCTAACGCTGGATCGGCGACCACGGGAACCGCTGGCGTCGTACTCTCGGCTCGCATGCCGAGTGCGACCCTAACTAGCCCGAGCACTTCCTCCCTGAGCTCCGCGGATATCCCCGCCATCGCGGGAGGGGGAGGGAGTGGCGAGTCCCCCCTTCCTGAACCTTGCCCCTCGTCTCTTGCCATTAGTCCTGTGGAAGATTTTCTGTGCTGACCACGCTCCACGCTCACCGCACCAAAGTGTTGAAACCGAAAAATCGGTCCCTGTGGAGTCTGACCCTTGCGGAAGGGGTGATCGCACACTTACTTCTCTACTCACAAGCCCAAGGGCCAAGGGAGAGGGACCGGGAACAGACCCAAGGCTTCAGCACGGAGGTCCCACCACACACCCGGAAGATCTTAGAGCGCTTCCCCTCCTTAGCCAAGTGCTGAAGCTAAGGTACCTCAGAAAGCGCTAGAAGACCGGGCACAAGAAAGCATGCCTTCTGAGGTACCCCTTGGGTCCTATTTATAGGAATAGTCGGGCTGCAAATAACTAGGCGTCACTGTTTTCGAGGACTATAGGCAATCTAAGGGGGGTAACATGGTAAAAACACCCCCACAACTGAAAGACGAGCCGGCCCTGAGAAGAGCTCACTGAGTGGGGGCGGCGAGTACGGGCGCGAGAAGGCTCCTACTGCGCCGAGGGGGGGGGGCGGCGGTTGAACTCGCCCCGCGCAGCGCCGTGGTCCTGACTCGCGCCGTGGACTGGACTCGCCTCGCCTCGAGCCTGGGAAGGTCGGGCCTGAAGCCCTTGCTCGCTGGTGACGGTCGCGTCGGTACTCGCCGAACAGGTATCGGACGAGCGCGTACTCGGCCGGGCTCACAACGAACGACATCCTCTCGTCGGGCTCAGCTCCACGATCTTCGAGCTCGGCCCGACGATTGCCGAGCACGTACTCGGCATGCTCGGCTCGGCATACCCTGCTGGACTCACCTAAGGCTCGGGGGGCGGTCTGGGCCGGCCGGATCGGCTCCTGTTAGCCCACTCGCTGGATACGGGGTTGTACAGTTATGCCCCAAAAATCCAACTTCTTCTAACCAGAATTTGCACTTACTAAACTTGGCAAAGAGAGAGTGTTCCCGAAGTTTAAGTAACACCATCCGCAGATGTCTAGAATGATCGGCCTTGGTTTTTGAATAGATCAAGATGTCGTCGATGAAGACAATTACGAAGAGATATAGAAAGGGCTCAAACACCTTATTCATTAGATCCATAAAGGCGGAGGAGGCATTGGTGAGCCCAAACGACATTACCATAAACTCGTATAGCCCGTAGCGAGAGCTAAAGACAGTTTTGGGGATGTCCTCCTCCCGGACCCGAAGCTGATAGTAGCCAGATCTTATGTCCATCTTAGAAAATACAGATGCACCTTGGAGTTGGTCGAACAACTCGTCGATCCTTGGGAGCGGATACGTATTTTGTATGGTAAGCTTGTTCAGCTCCCTGTAATCTATGCAAAAGCGCAACGTCCCTTCCTTCTTTACAAACAACAAGGGGGCTCCCTAGGGTGAGGAACTTGGGTGGAAAAATCAAGCATCTATAAATTATTGAAGTTGAATCTTCAACTCAGTCAATTTCTCGGGGGCCATCCGGTAAGGTGCTCGGGACACTGGTCGAGCTCCATACACGAGCTCGATCTGGAAATCGACTTCTAGCTATGGGGGCAATCCTGGGAGGGTTTCTGGGAACACATCTGGAAAATCTTGTACTACCGGCACCTCGACGAGTACTCGATTCCTACTCTCCATTTCGAAGTAGATAAGAAATTCTTTGTCTTTCTGCCGGACTGATCTCACAGTCTGAGCGGAAGTCAAAACAATACAAGAGACAGAGGGTATACCTGTCAGCATAAATACCCGCCCGTCTGGGTTCTGAAGCTTGACCTCTCGAGTTGAACAATTTATTTGGGTTTTATGCTCGACCAGCCAGTCCATCCTCAGTATGAGGTCGAATCCCGTTATTGCTAGGATTGTCGCGTAAATTACGAATTCCACGTCTCGTATTACGACCTAGAATGAGCATTTATCCGTAGACGTCATATCTGATCCGTCAGGTAGACGAATCCGGATGGACAGTCCAGATGATCAGACGACATTTTCTTTCGATATAATGAAGTCCTGAGATACGAAAGAGTGTGTTGCTCTAGTATAAAAGAGGGTTTTTGCGGGGTATCCTTCTACCAGAAGTAGTCCTGAAGGAGTATTAATATATATATATATTTTAACAAAACATATATCTGAAATGGATATATACATGCACAAAAGCTAATACATAGGTAGTAATATCCGATGTATTTCTATCATCTAAGATATGTACATATCACCACATCGGTGGCTGGTTCATACTGGAGGTCTAAGGCGTAAGCCTCTAAGGGTGCTGCGGGCTCTACTGGCCTCTCCTACAAGCTCTACTTCTACGGCCTCTCTGGCCATGTCCTCATGCCGCCTGTCCTCCCCGAATAGCTCCTAATCCCGGTCTTACTGCCGCCTGTGGGCAGAAGGCCCTCATATGTCCCGGCTGCTGGCACAGGAAGCAGTTCCCTGCAAATGGAACATCACATCGGGCTATTGGCGCTGGCTGTGTTACTAGAGCTGGCCTAGGCTCCTGCTGCGGTGCTAGGGGTGCTGGTGGGCGCCTATATGGCTGTCTGCACTGTCTCTGTCTGTGATCTCTCTCCTGTCGTCGGGGAGAAACTCCTTTATCTCGTATCTTATCTCTGGGGACCTCAACTTATCCTCGACGCTGCTGGGCTACCATCCTCTGATCTAACTCTAACGTCGCAGCGTGAGTCACTATATTGTGGAAAGTGGACTGAGAGATCATAATCAAGGCCTATATAAGGTTATCTCACAAGCCTCGATAGAAGCAAGCAGCTCTATCACTGTCCATGACTGCTAAGTTCCTAGCAAAATGTGTCAGGTGGATGAACTCTCTTTCGTAATCTGGTACCGTCTAGTCACCCTGTCGGATGTGGAAGAACCTCTCCTGCAGCGCAGCTCGCTCGGCGTCCGAGATGAAGTGCTCTAGAAAGGCCTCTGAGAACTCCCCCCACAGGATCGTGCTCAACGGTCGTCTTCTGAATGTCGAGCGGCTGACCGCTCTCCACCAGTCTTTAGCATATCCCTCTAACAAAGTCACTACTAGAGATACTATAGATACTGCCGGGCATATCATTCCTACCAATAGCTCTTCTACTTGCTCGACCCACTCCTCTGCCTGTATGAAGGTCTCTGTGCCTCTAAAGGTAGGAGACCTTAGCCCCCTAAAGGTCGTCAATAAGTTAGTGGGTACCACTAACCATTGTAGTGGCTGTGCCAAAGCCATCCGGAACGTCGCTTAAATAGTTGTCAACGACTGCCCCAAGTCTGTTATTAAATCCCTAGTTTGGATTTGGGGTTCACTAATCTAGGCTAAGTCAGACCCACATTGTATAGCCATGGTCTAGTCTAGTGTCTTAGGTGTCAGTCAGGTCAACAACTCAGTGAGACAAGACCAAGACATCAAAGACTTAGAAGACAGCAGAGAGTGAACAAGGCAAAAAAATTTCTAAGTAAAAGTCGTTCGACGATCTCTGAAGAGAGCTCGACGATCTTCGTTCTGCGCTCGACAATCTCAGAGTTAAATCTCAAAATGCTTAGATCGACGATTGCTGAACTCAGGTCAACGATCTCTAATCTTCTTTCAGGATTGAGATCGACGTTCAATCTTCTCAATTCGATAATCGTGAAGCCCAGTTTGGAAAGCAGATTTTCAGGTCAACGATCATAGGGCTCAGCTCGACGATAGAGGATGTTTGAGCTCGACGATCTCAGGACCAGATCGACGATTTCTGCTAGATCATCATTTTATTCCCTGCAGTAATTGTTTTTCTTATTGACTGATTATTCTTTTGCTTATATGACTCTGAGTGATTAATGCATATATTCACTGAATATAGCCGTTCCTTGACAAGCATTAATTGCTGGTTTTCACATGGTTATTATACAGCTTTTCTCGGGACAGTTAAGGAAACGAGTTAATTCTCTTATAGCCGTTGCACAAGTTCCCATGATTTCGGTAGTCAATCAAGGTGGACGATTTCAAACTCAGTTTGGAATTACTCAAAGGAAAGGGACTCAGAGAATAAAAGACAGAGAGAATTATTATTCTTGACGAACTTCTTGATGCAGTCTACAGACTTTTGAAAGAGATAACAAGGCTGCAAGAAAAAGAAGAACAATAGCTCTCAGTTCTGAAAAACAAGATTTCATTCAGGAAGCTTGTGGAGACAATCATCTTCAATCAGTCTCAACTTTTTGGATTTCAAATCCTACACCCTGTACAAGTCTCTGATCTCCTGAACCATTCAAATCACAGGACAAGCCTTGACTCCATCAGGATCACTCTCAAGTATTCTCTCATTTGCTTGAGAAAAGAGAAGACAACTCAACTTTTCCTTCCCCCCTCTGTGTAAAGGGTTTTTACTCCCTTCAAAAGTAATTCCTGGTTGTGAGGTAACCTGATCAAAAGATTTTAAGTTGGTTTTCCGGCACCTGATTAAAAGCCAGAAGGGTTGCAATATCTCCCTTGAAATAGATATTATTTGGTGGCAGTCACCTGATCAAAAACCTGTGAGTGATTCCTATCAGGGTGGTAGAAGAGTGGATGTACTCAGATTTGGGGAACCACTATAATCTCTTGTGTCGTCTGGTTGTTCCTTTTCTTATTGCTCTTGCTAGTTTCTGTGATATTTGGAATAGTTCTCTAGTTTTCCTTCTGCTTATATATTTATTGGCATCACCTATTTTTGAACTCTGATAGAATAGATTAAAATTGCCTATAGTTTTTAAACACTCTATTCACCCCCCTGTAGAGTAGATATGAATAACTCCCTCCTTTCATATGTCTCGGCGAACGGTACAACTGCAGGAGCAACCGGGTCTGGAGGTGGGTAGCAAGGACATATCCTCTGGAGGAGGATCTCCCGTTACTGGACTCCGATATTTAGAGAAGTAACAGGAAACAAGTGTCAGTATTTTGCAAAAATAGAGGAAATTTATAAAAGACTAATAAAACGGAAACAAAGGGGCATGAGTGTGCTATCGCATAGTCTAGAATCCCTAAGCCTCTACACTATGGTCTACCAGGCTTCCGCTACATGGTTTATCCCGAACCAAAGAACGAAGCGAGGTACGGAGGGATCCTGAGACTGCTCCATAAGGACAGATCGTGATCGCTCTGATCCATTAGTAAGATCCACCCCAAACCTTTGCTCGGGTCGGGCTGGAGGGGATCTTACTTGCCCAAGGCATCCACCCAATGCTCCTTAAGAGTGTCAACCCACACTATTAAACACTAGTTGGCCGCCTTGATCCGCTTGAATCACAATATTCACATCACATCACAGAGTTTAGCGAAACATTAATAGGAAGCCACAAAAAATATATATATCAATATATATTTAACAGAAAACGCAAAAGGCCGTAGCCACTATTTATACATGAAGCCCATAGGCTATAATAGTACTAACAACTAGAAAATCCTCTCTCTCTCAACTCTGCTCGCTAGTATTCACGTCTCGAAACTTTAGAGATGATGAGAGTGCCTCTGCTCGGGTAGTCCTATCAGCTGGCGTATCGTCCAACAACAGCTGGTCACTACGGTGCTCCATCTCCTGTGAATGGTTATTAAGATAACCGTTAGTCGCAGAGCTAAGTGGAATCAAATCTCCTCACCGGATCCATATCCTGGGGACGAGCACGCACATCCAACAAAATAAGATAGCCGAAATAAGAGAGGGTTATCACAATATTCCATAAATAAGCTATGAGCAATCAAAAGTATAACATGATATAACTGGACTCGCAACAGTAATATTCATCAGTTATATTATAGGCTCTACTAGCATAACAGTGCAATAGGTATTCAAACCTGAATGAACTTCGCAGGCCTTCAAGCCACGCACATATCACAAGTATTCACAGCCGCGCATACATTGCAGGCATTCACAGCCGCACACACATCGCAGATATTCACAGTCGCGCACACGTCGCAGGCATTCACAACCGCACACAATACCCTATGTTGACACAGAATGGACTGCTTCTTTTCAAGCAGGGTAACGAGCCCAGCGGGCCTCACCAATGTGGCCATCAGTGACAGTGGTCAGTCCTACCACTTCTGGGGGTGATCGTACTACACAGCCCAGACCCTTACATACATCTCTGTGTACTCTTGGATGTGAGCGACATCTGACAATTCAATATTTTGGCCGACCAATGGAGGAAACCCAATGGGGAAGAAAACATAATGGTCGGTCACCCGTGGTACTCATCTCCCTGTCGCCTTGAGTCATCAAACTTACCGTACTGGTACGAACGGTCTGCGGAAGTGACTGACCCGGCACAATTTATCGCAAATAATTTACAGGCAATCAAAATAATCAATTTCACTAGTACGCACCGGGTCGGTAGCGGCTTGCCCAACTATGCTTTAAATAATTCGGGCAAATGACATATGACTTGACTTTTGACAAGGAGCGTGAGAACTCCTTATTTGGGGCTAACTTAGGAGGAACATCTCAACTCATGTTATCCTCAACTAAGGCTCAACCTATCAAATCACTATATGTTAGGGCAGGACTTATGCTTACAATCATAAACTGCAGAACAAAGTGTTGTAATAAAAACTGATGTTAGTATAAGCTGCAGAATTGAAATGCTATAAAGAAATATGACCAGCAAGACACTGGAGTAGAACTGAACTGAAAGTAAGTACTGAAAGGAACGAGACCAGTACGAAACTGAAATTACTTAAAAAAATGAACTGAACTAAAAGTAAGTACTGAAAGGAACTGGACCAGTACGAGACAGGAATAATACTTAAAAAATGAACTGGATTGAAAGTAAATAACCAAGGCTAGTACAAGACTGGAATACTGAAAAGAAAGTACTGAACTGAAATGAATAAATGAACTGAACCAGTACGAGACTGGAATAAAATATAAAGAAAATAGTTAGCAGTCCAATCACTCAATTCAGGAGGCTTCAGTTCTATCTCCGTTCTCAGGAGGCATGTTCAGTTCCATCTCCGTTCTCAAGAGGCATGTTCGGTTCCATCTCTGTTCACAAGAGGCTTAGTTCAATTCCATCTCCATTCTCAGGAGGCTTAGTTCAGTTCCATCTCCATTCTCAGGGGGCGTAGTTTGGGTTTCACCCATTATTTAAGTCTGATAATAGTTATATTGCATCCTTTATTGTTGTGGGTTAATCAGACCTAGAGAATTTAAGGGTTGCACCCTTTTTTATTTATCGAGCATGTCTGCTCGTATTTTCATTTTCCAAACTTGTCCGAGTTACTCGAGAGCTTTATAATAGATAAAGACGAGGCGCTCAGTATTTCTACGAAACCTCAGAATACTCAGAGCTTGACACTTGCCTTGATCACTCTCGTTGGTAAAATAATTTGAACTTATTATTGGACTAAAAGATGGTCGCGCGCTCCAATTTTCATTTCGAGAAAATCAGACGCATTGATTTTCGAGCGCAACCCTAGGCTTCAATTAAATTAGAAAAACTCCAATTTTCTCCAAAGGTTCCTAAATTTAAATACAACATTTAAGAGGGCCTAAAATGAGCACACAAATTTTTCCAAAATTTTTTGAGCAATTTTGGGCCACTAAATTGACCAAATAAAATTTATTTGGACCTTTTAAAATACCAAATAAATTCAAAAAATTCCCAAAATTTTTGAGGAAAAACCTTTATTGAGGGGAACAACTTTCATGTTCAAATTTTTTTCTATAAGAGCCTACCGTTCATCTCATCCCGTAAGATGAACGACGGAATCTCTCCCGTCGGAGAAGAAGGCGGTGGCCCTCTGCCACCGCCGGCTGGCCTCTGCCGGACACCGTCGCCGCCTCCGATTGACTCATCGGGGGTCGGCGAGTCTCTAGGTGGTGGTACGACGACCTGCCGTCGCTGGCCATCGCCGAAAATTGTGAAACAGAGAGCAGGGTGGCGACGACTCTGTTCCCAGCGCCACCGCACCACCCTGCCTCTCCGGTGACCACCCCGGCCATGAAACCACCCTCGGCCGACGCGCCGGGGGCAGGGCTCCTCTTCGGTAGTGGCCCGACGACCAGATGTCGTCGGCCGCCGCTGAAGCAAAAATAGAGGAAATACCTGCTCTTCGGGTGCCGTCGGAGCAGCATTTTCCGGCGGCACCTCAGCTGGCCACAATCGAGGAAAGTCATGCCCAGTGGTTTAACCCTTTCCCAATGCCACTGCCGTCGCTGGGAGGGGTTAACCTCCTGCGGCCACCACCCGACCTGGAACTTGGCTCGGGCGGTGTCGGCGGCGCTCCGGCCGCCGGGAGGCGCATGCAGCACGTCAAAAAGATGAGGGAGGAGGAGGAGAAGAGTTTCCACCTGTGGTTGGGGGGTTTGGGATGGTCCCGGTCGAGCCAACATTGGATATGGTGGTGGAGCTTGGGTGGTGGAAGAATTTTCGACGAGCTGGAGCTCCGGGAGAGGGGCTCTAGGCTCGTTTGGGCTTGTATGGATGATAGGAGGGGGGCATGGCCTTTTATAGGCTTGGGGAGGGTGGCCATCCCTCCCCTAGACAATGTGGGATTAATCCCATGAGGGGGGGGGGGGGGAGCTCCTCTCCTCCCCTCCACTTGCCTTGGCCATGTGGCACCATCCTAGGGCCTCTAGGTGGCAACCATCCAAGGGAGAGGGGATGGGCTTGGGCCTTGATTCCTAAGGAGAGAAAAGAGGAGGGGAAGGGAAAGGTTGTGCCTACCTTGGCCCATGACCCATTCCTTATCATTTGGCTGGTTTTAGGTGGCCGAAGGGATTAGAGGGGGTAGGGCCCTAATAAACTATGGAGAGGAGGTGGGTTCCGCCATGAGGAAAAATTTCAAAAATTGATTTTTAGAGGGGGGGGGGGGGGTTGACCAAAGTCAACCTTAGGGTGGGACCCCCATGTTGGTCAAAATCAAAGTAGGTCCAAGACATCGGGAGTTGGGTCAAAGTTGGGGTGTCGTGTCATAATTTGTGTGTGCACGCTTTTCGGTGCATCACTATGTTTGAATTGACCACACGTCACTTAAATTGACCGGAACGAACTCAGTTGACTTCCTATTGACCATACGAGTCCATTGCCACTGACCGGGATCGAATCAGAGTTCGTTTGCTAATTATTCAAAATCTGTGCGCCGCGACGCGCTAAAACAGTTAAATTGCTGATATTTATCGTTAGACTTCAAATTGCGACACAACAAGTTCCAGTGGGTTCGTATTGACTATACGAAGTCATAGGAACTCACAGAACTCAAACCAGAGTTTTCTAGGTCATTATTCGAAAATCTCGTTTTTGCGACGTTTTACGAGGAATGACCATATTTACCATATGATGTCAGAGTCTAGCGGAACGAGTTCCATTGCATTCGTATCGATTACACGAAGCCATAGGAACTGACATAATTCCAATCAGAGTTTTCTAGCGCTATATACCCTCTTTAGGGTTGCCTCCTACCCGAGTGTGGGCCATGGGTAGAGGTTCGTGTTACTTTTATTGGACCCACTAGGGTTTTGGTGACCAAATAAAAGTCGGGATGTTACAGCGAGTGCCTGACTTCCGCCAACACTCGCCCCTTTTAGGCGAGTGGTGCCCCCAGCACTCTCCCCTTTGGACGAGTGGTGCTCCTATAGATCACTCGCCCAGTGGGGTCCAAAGGTGAAATTACCTGGGTGCCCTTGCAGGGCTGCATATAGCCGTTTAAAATAACAGAGATTGGATGTTTGCAGACCCAATTAGGCTGCATATAGCCGTTTAGAACAACGAAGATTGGCTGTTGACAGACCCAATTGGGCTGCATATAGCCGTTTAAAACAACAGAGATTGGTTGTTGGCATTGGGCTGCATATAGCCGTTTAAAATAACAATTGGTTGTTGGGCTGCATATAGCCGTTTAGAACAACAGAAGTACGCTATTTACAGGCCAGGTTGTAAAAACTATAAATAGGCCCAAATGGGTACCTCAGAAGGCAGAGGTTTACTTGTTCTCTGATCTTCTAGCGCTTTCTGAGGTATCCTTAGCTCATCACTTGGCTAAGGAGGGAAAACGCTCTAAGATCTTCCGGGTGTGTGGTGGGACCTCCGTGTTGGAGCCTTGAGTCCGTTTCTGGTTCTAAGTTTTTGGTCATTTGAGTTTGTGAGGAGAAGTGCGCGATCACCCTTCCCCAAAGGTTCGGACTTCACAAGAAGCCGGTATCCGATTTCAACAATAAGCACAAACAGGGGAGTTTTTTTTAACTGCCCAGACTAAAGTACAACCAGCAGGGGAGGTTACACCATTAGTAACCGCCCAACCTCTAAGTTTTTCCAAGCCAACAACACCGGACGGTTGCACACAGAGTAACCGTGTGTCCCTTTTAATGCTTAATCTTGTGTTTTAACAGGGACAATTCGCCGATATTCAATTTTTCGAGCGGCCGTGATCAACGGGTGGGTGTGAAATCTGATGATTGAATTGAAAAATCACTTCCTCCTGCCGTCTAGTAATGACACAGTTTCTCAACAATTTTGAGATAAAATCTCATGACCTTCATTTTTCTGGAGAATTGTGGTTTTAGCAATTGCTGAAGGTGTGATTGAAGGATCTACAAACCGTTTACACTAGTGAGCTTGAAACAGTGAAACAAAGGCTCCATTTGGGGGACTTATTTTTATCGGTCAAACGATTACGTTCGCATTAATCAGATTATAATTAATGTCTGATTCATGCAGTCGTAACCGTTTGACCGGTGAAAATAAGTCCCCCCCCCCCCCAAACGGAGCCAAAGCTTCCCAAAACTTGAGAACAATCAAACTCTATTTTTTTTCGGACAGCCCTACTATGGCTTAAGGAGATTCAACCATCAGCTCGACAAATTGCTATCATAAACAGTCTCGTGTTGACGCGATCCGAGTTTTTTTTTTAAAATGATCTAGGAACTTATATATATTTTTTTCAAGTATTACCACCCGTGACTAACTTCAAGGCTTCAATTAGTATTATTATTATTATTATTTCGAAAATTATTTTTGAAAAATAATTTAGTTTATTTGAAAATTGCATTTGGGCATCAATGCTCCAAGGAGAAGTCAAGCCGGTCTCAATTGAGATGATTTCTAAATATGTTGAAAATTAATAATATCAATTTTAATTATATATAAATCTCGGTTGCCAGCCTACCACGCGGCAATCACCATGCCGTTGATTGGAGGGCTGCAGTCACATGATACTTATTATTACTTCCGCGGCCTTACTTCCAGCTCAGCAGCACCCCCTGCAGAAGTCACATGCTGTTTATTGGATTCGGAATCCTGAATTTTGATTACTTATACGTAAAAAATGATGGTCAGATGAGGGAGAAATGACTCCGATAAGATGAAAACATTCAAAATTTTTTAGTTGGAGAAAGTTAATGTCTTACCCCATAGTCAAAATTTCTAGAACCCATTGACACATTTCTATGGTGAGGAGCCGACATAGAAAAAAATATCGTGCACTCGATACACATGAGCAGAGTGCATTATGAACAATCCACTATATTGCTAAACTAATCCACTACATTTCAGGTATTCCGTTTACATTATTTATCAATGGAAGAGATATGAATGGTTAGACTTTTACACAGAATCTGAATTTTGTTTTCATGATATTTCACCACTACATTGTTAGATCTAAACTATTACAATTAACATTTTTTTTTTCAGATTTGAACATAGGTTTTTAAATATGTGTTTGCTCTAAATAATACCATCTATTAAATTATGTCTTGCATCACTTGATCTATTATGTTTAATAAATTATTTCATTTTTTTCTTATTCCAGAGTTTATCTAAGAATACCATGTTAATTATTTGATGTTCGATCTACATTACAATGATACTTTAAAGACTTTTTGAAAAATGCTCCATCAATTTAAGAAGATATAATAAATGTTACTCCGTCGTAGGATACTAGGGCTCCGTTTGGGAAGACTTATTTTCACCGGTCAAGCGGTTACAGCCGCATGAACCGGGCCGTAATTAAGGTCCGATTCATGCGATCGTAACCGCTTGACCGATGAAAATAAGTCCCACCGAACGGAGCCTGGATTGGAGAAACACACCTAAATAATTTTCATGAAGACGAGCCACAATTGCTATTAGGACCCAAACAGCCCACGAGCGCACCATGCAAAACAAAAGGAAAATAAATAAATAAAAATGAAATACCCGTCAAATTTTAGGCTAATTAGAAAATAATAATAAATAATAAACTCTAATAATAACGTCTTCATTAATCCCCAGCTCTCCATATTTCCCTTCTCTGCTTCTTCGATACTTCCTTCGTCTTCATCTCCCGACTCCACCCTCTTCTCTCTACGGTCTCACCCAACTCCTGTGCTGCGCAGTTCCCGAAGTTTCGCCGCGCTCTCGGCTTCGGTCTTTGAAGCCGAAATCGGATGAAGATGGAGGCGCCCGATTGCGGATCTTCGAGTGAGTTTTTCGTCTGTCCATCCCCGGGATCTGTCTTCTCCGCTCACTCCTCCGGCCTCTGTTGGATCGAATTAGATCCCCATTGTTTTCATATCATCTTCTTTTTGTTAATTGGCAGAATAATGGAGTTGTTTTCTTCTCACACACTCTTGATTTAGGATCCGTTTCTTCCCTTCTTGACTGCTCCAGTTAGAATTAGGTTGGGTCTTGAGGGCCTTAGTAGATGAATTTAGGAACATCTTGCTATTTCTCGCATAATTTGACTTTCTATTACAAATTAATTCAAGTGCGCGTGTTTCTTATACGGGAAAGTTAGCGGTTTCATCTAGAATTCTTGAAGTCCCTTTCTACGCTTGATGCGAACATAATCTGCAGCATTGCATCATGGCGGTTGAATTTATCAGCACTTGGTTATGCTTGAATTATTGAATAAGTTTACGGTTTCCTGGATTGGAATTTGAAGGTTTTAGAACTGTGCTGATTATCTGATTTAAGAAGCTGGATTTTATGC
Source organism: Platanthera zijinensis (assembly GCA_039513925.1). Taxonomy (NCBI): domain Eukaryota; kingdom Viridiplantae; phylum Streptophyta; class Magnoliopsida; order Asparagales; family Orchidaceae; genus Platanthera; species Platanthera zijinensis. The sequence continues at coordinate 152,384,450 of CM077094.1, read as the reverse complement.
AAGGAGGACAAGATCAATTTTGGTAGATTTTAGAATTCTTCCATGAGTAATTTTCTGCCATTGAAGTTTTGAGTTGGAATGGTATTTATTGCCAGTCTATAATACTGTTGTATGCTACAGGATATACTGATTCAATTTTTGCAAGCATGCATGTAGGAGTTATAGGACCTTTCAGCTTTACTAAGAGAATTTTAGTGTTACATACACAGATCTAGAGTAGGGTTTACCATGTAAGGCCATACTATGATTTTAATGGAAGTATACTGATGAGAATATTAATTGAACATTGCGATTTGACCATATTAATTGAACATTGTGTGCTATCAAGGGGTGCTCTACGGAAATGATATGGGCCGATTTTGGACAAGCGGTCTACCATTACCATGAAAGTTGTCTTCCCTCTTGAGTGTGGTAGCCCACCAATGAAGTCCATCGATATATCGACCCATATTTGTGTTGGCACAAGTAACGGTTTTAATAACTTCGCCTTATGTTGCTGAATGGTTGGACACCAGATAATAAACATGCTCTGTATTCTCTTCAATAGAATTTGACCCGTATCCGCTATAAGGTCTTTTATACTCCATGTGTCGGTTCATGAGTTCCCTCGATGTTCGTCATTATTATGGTCAAATCAGGTTCCATATATGTGCGATTCTTATACTAAATCAAGGAGGTCGGGTTGGTGATGGGAGTCTTGTTTAAGATTCCTTATCAAGGAGGTCGGGGGTTCGATCACTGGCCTCAACAACCTACCGGGGTTATACTGACCACGGTGACGGGTTGGGGTGTATGTGCCGCGGGCCTGTTACGGTATCCAGGATAGGAATTGTGGGAATGACCCAGGTGTTGGTTGAGGCCTGCCTGGGGCCCAACCCTGTTTTGGGAGCTACGATCGTAACATAAACATGCACTTTTATGTTACAGTCATAGCTCCCAGAACCGGGCTGGGCCCCAGGCAGGCCTCAAACATCACCTGGGTCATTCCCACAATTTCCAGGTTGGGTACCGTAACAGGGCCACGACCTATACACCCCAACCCGTCACCGCGGCCAGTATAAACTCGGTAGGTTGTTGAGGTCAGGGATCGATCCCCCAACCTCCTTGATAAGGAGTCTTAAACATGACTCCCATCATCAACAACCTACTGAAGTTATACTGGCCGTGGTGACGGGTTGGGGTGTATAGGCCGCGACCCTATTACGGTACCCAGGCTGCGAATTGTGGGAATGACCCAGGTGATTGTTGAGGCCTGCCCGGGGCCCAGCTCGGTTCTGGGAGCTATGACCGTAACACAAACCATCACGACTCCCCCATGGATCTTGATACTTCCCCCCTGTGTTGCCAACTCGTAGGGAATGAAGGTACTCCGATCGGTCAATCTAATCTTATCTCGAGGCCATCAAATAAATTTTGTTGGTGTAGAAATGGCACAAAGCTTCTCATGATCTTCATGTTTTCTGGATAATGTGTCCTCCGCCTTGTTTAGTGTGCCCACCTTATATTCTATGTTGAAATTGTATCCTAAGAGTTTGCTCACCCCAGTATTGTTGAAGCGGGGCCACTTGTTTTTATTTCAATAGTTACTTTGAACTGGAATGATTTGTACGAATATTGAAGAGTCTCTCTCAGAGATACAACCTCCAATATTGCATGACCTTAACTAACCCAATCTATTCTTACCTATGTACCGGTAATTTCTAATGATACTTGGTCAATTGTCGGTTAAAAAACTATGGGATGACTTCCTTGGTGTAAGAAAGTACCCGAGCCTAATGCATCACAATCGTTCTAGAACTTCTGGGCGAAATCTAGTAACCGAAGAATGTGAGCAGCTGAGATGGCTCCCTGAGCATCTGGGATGGATCCCTGGAGCATCTTGAATGCAATTGTGTTACTCAACCTAGTTGTCAAATGTTTCTTCAAAAGATTGGTCAACGGAGTTGTGATCTTGCCATAATTATGTATGAATCGTCGGCAATACTCAGTAAATCCCAAAAATATACACTTTTGTTATCTGCTGCTTGGTCCACTCCATACTACCTCAATTTCCTTAAGGTTCCCTGAAACCCCCTGACCCTGCACAATGTGGCCCAAACAATGAATCTGATATTTGCTGAAGTCGCGCTTTGCCCCCTTGAGAGCTGGATGGTGAGTCACTATGAGAGTCAGGACCGTGTGTAAATGTCGAAGATGCTCCACCCATGTCTTACAATAGATTAAAGGGTAGACGACACATTAGTTAAGCCGAACGACATGACTAAGAACTTAGAATGGCCGCGGTGTGTACGAAAACTTCCATGCACCCCTACTACCATACATATTTGATGTAGTTGGACCAACGATGCAACTTAGAGAACAAATTGGCCCCATGAAGTTCATTTAACAACTCCTCTGCCACTGGAATGAGAAATTTGTCTTTCAACGTTTGTCATTTAATTCTCAAAAATCCACACAAAATCTTTACGAGCCATCCTTTTTTGGGACAAACAGTGTTAGAGATTAGAATGGTGAATGACTAGACCTAATGATCCTTTATTGTAGCTTGAGTTCACATTGGCGTTCAATATAATCCTTATGCAAAAAGGGGTATTAATAGGGATATACCACTGTCGGAAGTGTATTCGATAATAAGCAAATGCAGTGGTCTTGGGTACTTGGAGGGGGAGGACCCACCGGTGCATTAAACACCTCTGCAAACTCCAACAATGTTTCCAAGGCTTTATGATTTGAGTTTTTAACCTACACACAGTTAGCAAATGAACCTCGGGTTCTTCCGAGTCCCTCCAAACCAAACATTGTTATCTTAGGGAAGAAGTCATCGTAAGAGTGGAGTTCCATATGCTTCACTCCCAAAATAATGTCAAATCCCTCCAAGGGAATGACATAAGATCCTTTGAGACGCATGCCTCCACTTGTAGTAGCATGGCCAAGCTAATCCCTGGGCTTTGCATCTTCTCTCCATTGGCGACTGCGACTTGCTTTTCCATTTTGGCCTAATTCTAACGGTAAGATTCAATTCCCCATCGATGTCTTCCCAATGCAATTGTTGGCGCTTCATGTGTCAATCAATACCTTCACCTTTTGTCCACACATCCTGGCTTGAATTTACATGGTTTTCAACGCGTGGTCTCGGGTCAGAGCATTTAATGAAATCGTCAGAGCCACTTCTTATACGGAGCCACTTCTTATACAGAGCCACTTCTTTTACGGAGCCACTTCTTATATAGAGCCACTTCTTATACGAAGCCACTTCTTTGCCATCCTCTTCCTCGGTTAATTCCAACCAGAACAACTTTTTATAGCGATCCCTGTGCATATACAGATCATCAAAACTACTAGGCAAACCACGAGCTTGGCGATTTGCCATCTCTTGCCAATTGATGTTTAATGAAAGTAGGTCGGTTCCTCACTCTTTTACGGTTTTTTCCTCCCATGGGAAGGGTCGGTGCATCTTTGTTTTGGCTGGGTAGTAACATAGTCCGTTGATTCTTGGTCACTCTATCCATCTACAAACTCATGTTACACACACATTCTAAGCTCTGGTTGCAATTAGATTTTGCTGTTTCTTAAGCTCAACATCAAGACAAAGTCGCTCCTGGAGTCCCACTGTAAAAATGTGCACTTGCCGATCAGGTTGAACAAAGTGTCGCACGGGGCATGAGCCCTCAAAACTGCTCCATATATTCCTGCCTATTTGACGAAGAAGAATCAAATCTCCGAGTTCATTCCATTAGAGAGGAGGTGCAGTCCCTTTTGTCGTTAAAAGTGGAAAATTTCATCCCGACTCCACGGGTAGTCCCACCGCATCATTACATGATGGTAGTACTCCCCTCATCGTAACACCCATAGTGTTCATGCACGCTTCTACGAGTCATCCGCTCCACACTCTCCAAAAAAACGTTACGTAGATGTAGAAACCTTTTCCTATCGGGCCCCCGGTTCACTCCTTGTACAGTTCACGATGTTCTTCCCCATGTCTGTACTTGTTTCGTACTTCTCCAGGTGACAAGATTTCCTCATACATCATTGCAATATCCTGAAATGGATTTTTGGTCTCACTTATCTTCTGCATAACTTCTGTTTAAATAGATTTCAATATGTTAATGATCATTTCTTCTAAAGAGATGATCTTTGTTCGAGTATTCTTTGATATATTCCAAAATCTTTAATGTAGATTAAAGATGACACTCTTTGAGAGCATGCATAAACCGACAAACTTTTCCATCAACGAAAGAGATGTAGTCTGGTCACAGTGAGATAGATGAGCTTATCGACTGACTAGATACATGTATCGAGAAATATCCTCGAGAGGAGAATATGTCTCATCCCCAAATTGTTAGCTTATATGCATTGAATATCATGTAGGCTTCATGCCAAGAAGGCCCGTTTCTTCAAGTAAATCTATAACATACTTTCGTTGAGAAATTACCACGTCATTGTTGCGTCTTGCACTCACAATCTCAAAGAATATAGAGGAGTCCCTATATCTTTGGTTTCAAAATATGTCCGAAGATGTTTCTTTGTTGTTTCTATACCAGATGAGTCACTTGCGGTCGATCTTCGATATGATGAGAGAGTGATTTGCAATTCTTCGAGAAAAACTAATGGTAGAAACAAACTGACTGAACTTATCAAACCATGTTTTGTGGCTTTATGGTCTTCTACAACTTCCATGCTTGAGACTTCCCCCGAACAATATAATCAGGAGGTTGCTCCATATAGAGTAGTTGGTGCAGGTCTCCATGCAGGAAGAATTTTTGACATTCACCTGGAACATTTTCCAATCCCGATTGATAACAACCGAGAAGAGAACCCAGATAGTACTAATATGGGCAACTGGAGAGAATGTGTCAACAAAATTAACACCATATGTTTGAGTGAACCACTTTGCAACTAAATGAGCCTTACATCTATCCACAATGCTGCTAGGTAGAAGCTTGATGATAAAGATCCAATGAATTCTAAAAATGTCGCTGCCAGGTAGGGTGGAAACAACAGTTTAAGTCCCCCTTGTAATGTTAAATCAGAGATCACATCCTTGATTGCTTTCTAACAAGGTATCTGAGAGTTTCGTGATATGTTGAAGGGATATTGATGGCTGATAAAGCCTATGTGCACCTTCTGCAAAAGGGACCGAGGTTGGCATAAGAGACCACATTTAGCAATATGATGTTGATTACACATTCGTTGTAATGGGAATATCTTGGTCCGAGTCTTCTGATGTGATTGAATCTTTTTAAGAGGAGAGAGTTGCCTAGAAGTTGTCATGGGGGTGGCCAGAGTAGGAGCAATAAGAGTAGGAAGAGTATGACATCTTTCATAATGATAAGGAAAAGGTAGGACATGAGGATGAGATATTTGCTCAGGAATGGGTGCAAGAGATGCGACTTCAGGTGGAGGAGCACGAATGATAGGAAGGGATGACACAGACACTGGTGGAGAGTAGGCTGGAAACATGTGAGGTAAGGTGTCAAAAGAACCACCATTTTTGGAGATATAAAGAGTAGTCTCGAAGACAGTGAAATCTATAGAGACATGCTGGCATTTGGAGATTGAGTCCATGTGACGATAACCCTTTTGAGTAAAAGAATGTCCCACAAAAATACATTTGGTGGCGCGATTGGAGAGCTTGTCATGACCAGATAGATGTTGGGGTATGAATGAAAGCAGTACAAAAAAACATGAGTGGGGAAAGTTTGTACCCATCTGGATGAAGAATAGAAAGTGATATGATTAATGAGAAAACAAGAAATGAGAATGACATGAACCAAGTAAGATCTATGAACATTCATCTAACGCAACTAAATGTGGGCAACATTGAGAAGATGATTTTTCTCTCTGCCACCTTGTTCTGTTGTGATGTGTGCATAACTAATCTGATCAATGATGTCATAAGAACTGCAAAAAGTGAAGATCTGCTGTCTCTTGTATTCCTTGACATTATCTGTATGTAGATTTTTCAAAGGAATAGCAAATTGAGTGCGATTTTTATTATTGAAATTTTCTTTTAAAAGGTATACCAAAGTACATCTAGAATAATTATTGTTAAAAGTAACAAAATACACGCTTCCTCCACCAAAGGACTTAGAGGGACTTGAACCCAAAACATCAGAATTAGCAAGATCAAAGGTCATACAAAATTATTACATAATTTGATAAAAAAGAAGGAAAACTTTTACAATCATGCTTTTAGTATTAATAGGCACTTCACATCTTATGACAGACTCTGACACAAAGGATGACAAAAGTTACTGAAGAAGATATAGAGGAAGATGACAAATACATTGATGCCACTGAAGTAGAGAGACCATTGCGATAGATGCTGAGAAAGTGGGAAGATTGTTCAGAGAATTAAGCCTACCCCCAGTAGCAATCGTCTTTTTCGATTGAAAGTCCTGAAAACAATGAAAACAATAATGGGCTGGAAAAAATAAAAAACAACATTATAAATATGTTGTAAGTGCATTGATGAATAATAGATTGTAAGAAAAATTTGGGGCATATTAAATGTTGTCCAGTTTGAGATGGGTGTAGTAGTAACAACTCAGTTCCACAACTGGAGCAGGATAGCCATCTTCCCCGAACACGGGTGGTAATGGGGGTATGCCTCTCATGGTGATTGAAGGCAATAGTGTTCCTTGTAATATGATTGGTAGCGCCATCATCGATGAGCCGCTTACCCTGAGCAGCAACACTCACGCTTTCTGAAGAAGTGTCAACATAATTAGATTTCTTGTTAGCATTAATTAGAGTCTCAATATTCGTAGAGGAGAACCATCTTCCTGACTCTGGTGGATCATTGGATGTGGTTTGAGAAGGAGTCTCAGACTTAAAAGTATTGACTTGAGCTTGAGGTCGGAGATGAGGATGCTTCACAAAACAAGACTTGATAGGATGATGAAGTTTGTTGCAGTAATAACAATGAGGGCAACTCCCCCCACAATAGTAAGTTTAGCTTCCACGACCACGTTATGCTCCATGACCATCAATATGAGCATGTTTCATTGTTGGAATGTCGGGTTCTCCCAATATCTACTAATGGATTATCTCATAGGACTCGGGAAAATGCAGAAGATTTTCAAACAAGTAGTTTTTGGAAATTCTTTTACTGGGTTGCAATGTCAGCAGAGAAAGGAAGATGTTGGCAAAGTTCGACGCCTGGAGATTGAACTTCTTGGTAAGCAGTGTCGAGAGAGAAGTGCAGTTATGCAAAGAGATCAGTGTACATGCGAGACGTTTTGCACCTTTGGAGTAAAGAGTAACAAGATGATCCCAAGTAGCCTTTATGATCACATTATGTCGCATGATAGGTAATAGACATTTTGAAAGGCTGTTTGCGTTTGCGAGCCATGTGTGGACAAGAGCATCACTAGCGTCCGATTGAGCGTTAGTGGTAGATGTAGGGTCAGGAGGAATGTCGATGGGATGATTTTTTTTGCCCTGAGATCATATAATGAAGGTGAATGAAACACTCCAATCAACATAGTTGGGTTCTTTTTTACTTAGACCTGTACTGAGATTCCCAGAGGCATTTGAAATGAGTGTAGGTGGAGGAGCAACTACAGTTGGAGCCACAGTGAGTGAGGGTGTTTCCATAATTCAGCATGAGCAAAGGGTGAACCCGATAGGAGTCATGTAGGAAAAATAACACGTGCATGTGTAGTGTCCGCGACCGCTAGAGATTACAAGAGTCGTGAGCCTGCAGAGCACGAGAGAAGCTCACACGAAGTCAGGTGTTGGATTTCGCGGGAGCTGGTAACTAGTAGGTGGTGGGAGCGTGTGGGATAACTCGACGTTGGATCTGTGCAGGAAGAACTCATCGCGGGAGTATTCCGATTGCAAGTGTCATTGAAGAAGCACAAGTGAGTGTGTTGGTTGGAAGCAGAACTGTGTGAGTGCTGTTGGAAGTGAGGAAGCAGAATTTATGAGAGCGAGATCGTGCGAGTCATGGAAGAAAATCTCGCCAGTTGTGGAAGTCGCAATAGCAGTAAGCAGATTGAGTAGAAGTCAAGGATGTTGCATAAGTCGGCAGAAGTCGTGCAGAAGTCGTGCAGAAGTCCTGCAGAAGTCGTGCAGAAGTCGTGCAGAAGTCGTGTGAGAAGTAGCAGGCAGTGAGGGTATGCACATGGAGCTTTTGTGTGAGACAGTGAGTGTTCGAGAGAGATTTGAGGGGTTCATGCGGGACTGAGAGTATTCTCGTGAGAGAAGGAAGCGAGAGAGATCAATGAGAATTTCGCCATGCTCTGATACCATACGAGAACTTGAAATGAAAAATGTATTATTTCTACATTGAAGCTCCCCTCTTTATATGGAGTAGAGGAAGAGAAACAATCTCCATTAGGAGATGCGAGACTAGAGATGAAGAATCTACAATGGGCCCTTGTTTGGGCTTTGCAATTGGGATCTAACACTGAAGTATTTTGCATTTCAAAGAATTGCCTGATGGTTTCAATACCATTGAGCACTGAAATATCAATGCATTGGAAGTTGTGTAGGTTAGGTTTGATAGTGGAATGGAGTGCTACAATTTCGAACGCGTTACCAATGTAGGGGAGGTCGATTGATGGTAGATCCATGGTGACAGGAGGCATCAACTGTAGTGTTGTATTACCCACGGTGAGGGCGTGGATATCACACATCATTTGTGTGTGTGTGTGTGTGGGGGGGGGGGGTAGTAATGGAAGTCTGGATGTGATCTATACGTGCGACAAGGAAGGATATTGTCACATGCGTCCATCTAGCATGTGACGTGCATGAAGCGACCCTAAGATGTTGGAGAGTCGTTTGGTCAGGGTCTCATAGACATCCAGGGGTTTGTCATCAGGTTCTGAAGTTCTCGATCCGTATTCGTCGGATTGGGGTTTGTGCTAGACAATGCTCATGCGAAGTTTGTGAACAAAATATTTAGCTACAATGAAGGGTAGGTCGACTAATTGATAGAGGTAGAAGACCTAAGGGGAATGTGATCGAGAGAGATGAGAGGTGAAGAGGGCCTTGATAGTGCATGGAGCCAAATAACCATGATAGGGATACTCTCCCCTCATCATAAAGCTGGATGTCTATTCATAATATTGAGGGTACACCCATAACCTTTTATGTAGAGATCTAAAAGTTTATAAGATGATTTAAATTAAACAAGGGCACTTTCAAATGTCTTTTTACTAAATTAGAAATCTTTCTTGTTTCAAGTGCTGACACAAGCTTGCATCATTTAAAAGTACTTGATGGTGATGAAAAAATAAAGTGTTGAATGAGAATTATATGACAAGTAATGATACACATTATGCTTTGGATAGCCAACATAGTTGATTGTTGTTCTCCACGAGGCTACATTGGGGCACCACTTAGCAGCGTTACGAGAAGGCATGAGGAAATTAAGATGGAACTTTCTATCCTTGTTTTGTATTTTTTTCTATGTTTAAGACATTTACAATTACTTGCATTATGTTAAGCTTCGTGAGGGGTAGTTTTGTAATTTGGGAGCTTTATCTTTTGTTCTACTTAAAGTAGGCAAAAGGAATGAAAGGTATGCAAGAATTAATCTCCAAATCCCCTTCTCTCTCTCTCTCTCTCTCGATAGGTCGAGTTAGTACCACACACACAACACCTCCCCCTTTCTTTACGGCAGGTAAGCTCGGGTCACCACCTTGCCCTCCACTTCTTTCAGCGTCGCTTCACCCTCGCAGTCTCCACCATAGGGCTGCCCGACTTTAAGAAGGGGGACTTCAATTCTCTCCGAACTTTCTCCCTATATCGCCCTCTCATGATATCTCTATCCAGAGCCCATATCAACTTGGAATCAGAGCCAAATGACACCTACCTCAATTTCCTCCACCCATCAGCGTGAGCACCCAACGCTGTGCGATTGCTAACCAGATGTGTCAAATGCGCATTAGGACGTGTGACCGACATGTATTGGGGATCGTCGTCTTATGGGTCCTTCAATCGATCCAACACGAGCTCGTTGGGGGACCCTTTCACACACCACATAGAACCCTACGTGCCGTGATCCCAATACACACACCGCATAGACCCCCGCTTGTCTTGAGCCCATCTTGCACACCGCGGACCTTATTCTTACCTCGCCCAAGCTTCTTCCAGCTCTCCGGACGCAGCACCCCTGCTCCCCACCGATCCCCATTCTAATTGATGAAGACGAACTCTTCCTAGCCCAAGTTATAGAGCTTATTCAAAAGATGGTGGCCGACCAAGCTGCATAGGCTACCCAACAACACGCCGCCAACACTATTGGATAAACGACATGCATCTGCCAACCTGAGCCAAGACAAGTTTCTCACACGACGACCATTTCGGCCCCTATCGCTTTGAGTTCTTGTGTTGCCACCCTATGTGAAGATGGACTTTCCACTTTTCGACAGCCATGAAGACCCATTGGCGTGGCTCATGCATTGCGAGTAGTTCTTCGCCAACCAACACACACCCTAGGAGGAGTGGATTGGTGTGACTTCGTTCTACCTCATGGGATCCGTACAACTATGTTTTTTGGAATTACAACAGGAGAAACCCAATCTGAGTTGGGATGATTTCAAACACAATGTCAATTGTCACTTTAGACTGCCCCTCAACAGCAATCCAATCAGTGACCTAGTCTCCCTCAAACAAACGGGCCCCGTCGACGACTACTTGTAGGAGTTCTGGGTCTTACTTGTCTGAGCAACCTCCTTTATTCCATAGCATTAGGTGCCCATCTTCACATTGGACCTTGAAGAGCGTCTTCGCCTCAACGTCGAATTTCAGGAATCTTACTTTCACAATGAGTCTTGCTCACGTTTGTGAGAAATGATTGATGATGGACTGCTCCTCCAATGGTCGCCATGGCAGCAAGGACACCACCAATGATTGGCAGTATAATGTTGAGGTTGCTGTCCTTGAGAATCTAACCGAGACTTCAAACTAATTTAGAAGTCACGCGGCGGAGCCTATGCGCACCCGAAGCAGCCACAGGCGGACGAAGCCCATCCACCCCTAAGGACAGTCGGGCACAAGCAGTTGCAACGGCGGAAGCCTTGTGCTCCCACTTTGTCGCCCGTCGTACACACTCAAATCAACTACAGATGGCCGAAGCTCGTGCACACCCCAAACAACCTACATATTAGTGTAGCCTGTTCGCAACCAAGAGCAGATGAGCATGGGCGTAGCCTTGCGAAGACTGCTAGCCTAATTATAAGACTGATTTTGGATTCATTAGTGTACAATAAGGGGCGACAGTTATGTATACTACTCTCTACATTTCCAACTTCTGAATTGTTCCATCACGAACAAACTATCTAGTTAATTAAGTCTAAGTGAGGGAATGCCTCTTTGAACGCAATCTTCATGTGCAAAAGTGGCATAATTAAGCCACTCATTATGGGATGTTTCATTAGTTTATGACATGATTATTCAATTGTATAATATACTATATATTGAATATATATTATTGCCCATCTGAGTAAATATTATGAGATGTTTGAATTATAACAATGGATTAAACAGACCTATGATTTTCAATGTTTTCGTTGAAGATCTACATTTCGTCATGAAAATTTTCTACTTTGGTTTTGATGTCTGGCTTTAGATGCTGCTCTTGACAAGCTGTCAAAATTAATGTTGTTTTACTGAAGCTTCAGGAGTGACATAAATAATTTTTCTTTTTATACTAATGTTCTTTTTCATCTGTTGATGTATTTTTTTTGCAGATATGTAGTTTTCTAATAGATCATTATGTAATGGATGATGTTTATTCTTATTGCAATCTTGTAGGAATTTTCCATGAATAATAGATGATTATTTGGTAAAATTCTGTCAAGATGCTTTGTGCTTCTGAACATTTGGAAAATGGAGGAGATACCAAGTGATCGAGGAAACCCCGCGTTAGGGACTTCCAATGCTAATTGGTTCCCATCAGATTTCGTGGAAAGCTTTCAGGCCGTGTCTTTAGTTTCACTAGAAGAAAATTTGAATGACAGAGTGTCTGCATGCAATGAAGATAAAGTTGAAATCTCGGCACAGGCTGCTTCACAAATTTTGTGGTCCACAGGAAGCTTTTTTGGACCAATACCTAATGGATTTTATTCCCTCATTCCGGTAAGCAAAATATTATCCAGTCAAGTTGTAATTTTGTTCAATTATGTTCTTTTAGTTGTATGTCTGTTCTAGTGGTGCACCATGTTTGGTACTATGAAGTGTTTAGTATTCGATATTGCTGGATGTCAGGTCAATTGAGTTCCTAGCATCTGTTGTGTTTGATAATTTATTTTGCTTTGTTGCAATGGTGAATGACTTATTATGTTATTTTACCATCAACTTGTTTCTTGTTTTGATTCTCTGTTTTTCTCTTTTCTGGCATATCCTTGCATATAACTGCATTTTATAGAAACTACTAGCAATTATTAATCTGCATCATTTAAGGATAAAGGCAATATCTAGTTGTGGCTTGTGACATGCTTAAGTATCTTGGTTCTACTGAAGAATGCAGGTATAACTTCAAGAGCTATGATTGGGTATAATTTGTACTTGCTTTGTACTCTCTGGGAGATCATGAGGCGAAAAATCTGCTCGAAGAAGACACTTGTAATGCTCCCTGTTGTGAAGGGGTGTGCGAGAGGAATGAAATGGCTTTCTTTGAGAAACGGTCTACTACAACTTTCAAAACTGATTTTCAATGAGATGTGGGCAACCCTTCCATGAAATCCATCGAAATGTCGACCCATGTTTAGAAAGTGGCTGTAACAAGCCGGCCGGGTGGAGATGGTTGGTCTTGTTACACTGGCACAAAGCACCCACAATGAACTCTTGGACCCGCCTCCTTAATCCCTTGCAAAATAATTATGCCCTAGTGCATTGCAGGGTCTTATGTACCCTTATGGCTCAAGGTATGCATACTCTTCAGTAGTGTCAAAATCAATGATGATTTAGCTGTCAAGTATAGTTTACCCTTGTACAAAACGAGGGCATCTTGACTGTATCAGCTTGCCCCCTTCCTGATGCGGTGTCGTAGCTCTATAAGCAGTCGGGGGTCGGGTATCTCCTGACAAAGGGTCACCAGGCACACAGTATCTGTGATATGAGAAATACTGATTCCTCCTGAGACTCGTCATGATAACACGTCGATTGCTCGATTTAAAATCCATGTCTTGTATTCCATGCTAAACTCAAACCTAATAAATTGCTTACCCTTGTTGCAATTCAGTGTTGACATTTTGTTCAAGTAGGTACTTTAAGATGAAATGATTTGTCCGTATTAGAAAGGCCCTCCCCCAAGGTATGGCCTCTGGTGCTGAACGACCTTGACAAGGCCGATAAGTTCATGCTCATAAGCAGGAGTTTCCGATGGTGACGTGATCTAGGAGCAGTCAAAAAATTAATTTTACTGTCAACGCAATATAAACCTATGAAATCACACATTATGAACATACTGAAAAAGTAATAATGATTGGATTGGGTTCAATATAAGTTGGATTTTAATTTATCCCAAGACCCAAAATGTATTAATGAATAATTATTAATTTAGAATTAATTATTGTTAGAATTATTGATTCAATTTTTGAACCGAAGAAATGCCATTTTGTTTTGAAACCGAATGGCCGAAGTCCGCATGTCCATTACTTCTCATTTACTATTTTTGAAAACACTCTCTCTACATATAAAAGCATTACAATTTAAAACTACTTGTTACTCTTTACCTGAACTTCTCTGAGTGATAGAACAAGAGAGAAGATAGGAGAAAATAAAGACAATTTTCGAAGAAACAAAGTTGGTACTTCGTATTAGAGATGAACGATTTCCTTCCTTCTAGGCGTTTGTGTAGATACCGATAGAGCACTGATAGTTTTTTTTTTGCGTTTGGGCTTTGACAAACTCCTCCTAAACTAATTCTGATTTCACTGTTTCATTGCAGGTATAACTTAGATTTCTCGATTACTTAGATGGTGTTTTGTTGGGCTGATTGGGAGCAGCGCGACTGGATGAAAACGCAGGTTGCTCAAAAAGTTGGGTTTGGATTGGCTTTCTCTAAACAACGTTTATTAAAAAATGCCGGTTTTGGCTATTTTCGATCAGCGACTCCCGGGTCGAGTTCAGCCGCAACCTTCCGCTTTTCAGGATTCTCGATCTCTCCCGACTCGCGAGCTAGTCGATCCATCCCTCTCCCCTTGCGACTTGTTTTTCTCTGGCGATGTTCTTGGCGATGATCCAACCCTCTCCACTTTACCGGCTCGTCGTTCGTAACCCTAGCTATCAGCAGCAAGCAGAGGAACAACCTGCACTCCTGTTGAGTTCCTGCAAGTTCCAGTCCTGCCAAATGAGCGACAAACCTTCACCCTTCTTGCCGATTCAAATCTCTCCATTGTATATATCCCGATCTACAACTTCGATGGTTTACCTGGAGCACCCCCTTCATCTTCCAAGTTGTGACCTAGCCGAACACCATCTTCTTCACGCTGCAGGATTCAATTCCTGTTTTCGATTTTGGAAAAGGTTCAGGCTTCATATTAATTTTGTAGAACTCTGCACTTTTCCATATTAATTTTGATTGAGCAAAATTTGTATGATCTGATTGTAGGATTTTATAATATCTGTTGCATCATTTTGTGTGTTTGTAGTTGCGTGTTGGTAGTTATGCGTATGTTCATGGGACTCAAATTTGTTGTCTTGTATAATTATTATGTGTGTGTGTGTATTGTGTTCAAATTGTGTATATTGTAATTTTATTCTGTGTTTCTGAGCTGATTCGCTCGTTGTTTGTAAAAAAATTTGCACCCAGAACTCTGTTTTGCACCCAGAACTCTGTTTTGCACCCAGAACTCTGTTTTGCACCCAGAACTCTGTTTTGCACCCAGAACTCTGTTTTGCACCCAGAACTCTGTTTTGCACCCAGAACTCTGTTTTGCACCCAGAACTCTGTTTTGCACCCAGAACTCTGTTTTGCACCCAGAACTCTGTTTTGCACCCAGAACTCTGTTTTGCACCCAGAACTCTGTTTTGCACCCAGAACTCTGTTTTGCACCCAGAACTCTGTTTTGCACCCAGAACTCTGTTTTGCACCCAGAACTCCATTTAACCCAAACAGTTATTTTACAAAATTATGTTTTTCAGAAATAGCATTTATCTCAAACTCCATTTCCTATCAGCAACTTTCCATCAGCAACAACCCAACCAAACAGAGTCTTAGTTTTGCATGGATCTTGTTTGCATTTGTGTATTTTCGCTGCGCTTTAATGCCCTTGAAGCCCAACAATTGGATGCCCATTTGTCTGCATTACTGCACCACTGCCATCCACGACGCATCATGTTTTATATGGAACTCTGTGTAATCGGGTAGGTGAAGGATTGATGTGGTGATCAATTTCTGCTTAAGGTCCTCGAATGCAACGTTGGCCGCCTAGCCCCATTGGAATGCATTTTTCTTTAATAGCTCCACCTAATGGCACTGTGATCACACTACAACACTTAGTGAAGCGGGGTTGATACTCGTTGAGCCCCCAAAATCCATGAAGCTTGTGCGGTGTTTAAGGTACCCACCATACTATGACTGTCTAAGTTTTGATGGGATCCGTCGAAGCCCTTGTACTATGCACTATATGCCCTAGATAGGTCACCCTGCTCCCCAACCCCACCCCCACCCCCACACACAAAACACTTTTTTTCAGAAATAATTGGTGTTGGTGGATAAGCTCACACACTCCTAAGAGTTCCCCCCTCGTTAGAACCATTGGGGCGCTAATATGGAAGCCGCCGTAATAAATTCATGGTGGAATATAATATCTTGTAATTAATTAATATTAATTAATTAGTTAATATTGATTAATTTTTTTTAATTCATATCGTTTTAATTAATATGTTTTGTACTTTCTTATTATGTGTGCCGTCCCTCATCTATATAAACGAAGTGGTATGTGGGTATGAGTATCTTTGGGATCTCTTTGTTTAGACTCTCTTGTGAGAGAAGCTCTTTGGAGGACCCAACCTCTTGAGTGTTAGTCGAGGATTTCTTCAGATTGTATCTTGTGTTGTTCTAGTTAATGTAATTTGTTTTGAGTGTTTGTCCTCTTGCCTCTCCCGATCACAAAGGTCCTTGCTTGTAACAATTAGTTCGACCTGCCGTTTTTCGGCTGCGGCTTTCGTGATTGGATTTCAACTAGTGCTTCCTCCAGCCGCTGGTAGACAACCAACTTATTTGGCCATGTCCACCACCTCATCGGTCCACGAGCGCCTTGATCGGCACAACGCTCTGCTCACCAACATCTTTGTCATGACGCAGTGTCTCAAGGACAAACTAGATCGACTCGAAGAGCTCGCCCAAATGACTCCAAAAGTGCCTCCATGCAGTTCCCTGTCCACCACATCCGTCATCACTTTCTTGACCCCTCTCGCCAGTCCCCAACTCATGCAGCCGTGAAGCTCTCCACCTTAGGCGACCTCCACTTCCATGTTATCACTGCTCCACTGCCTCTGCATGCCAGAGCTAGCGAGACCACAATGCAGCACGACCTGCCATTCGCCCTCGACCTCCCTGTCTCGCAGGCGCAGCAGTTGCCGATGACGGACCCCAACAAACATGAGCATTCTTCGCCCATTCAGCCCCCACGTCCATGACCGTTTTCGATTCTTTTCCGCCATCCTCTCTACTATCGTTGCTCACTTTCTTTCGGCTTTGCTAGTCGACATCTAACCCAACTTCACACGATGCCGTCCTCCTACCTTATCGGTGTCGAGCCCTATGTCTCCTTCGATGAGAGCTTCCGCACATCGAGCCACCCTCGCCTAGCATCTCCCCTCCTTGTTATCGAGTTGCACGCCGTTAGGGCTCACCTCCTCGGCCGCAACTTCTACTCTCGGCGTCGATTCCCCTCTCCTTTCTATATTCTCCACACTGTAGCTTTGTCGGGTTTACTGCTAGGACGCCCTCATCCGCTTACTAACAAGCCTATTGATGTAGGGTAAGGCTCTAATGAAAACTAGGACTAGATGTAAATGCAATTTGACGGCGAATTCAAACTTGCAAAATAATGTTTATACACCATATAACTAGAATTTCCACCATTGAAATAAAAGCACTTTTAAAACAACGGAACAAAGAGAAGAGTGTGAGCACGAGAGGGTGCGAAATCATGTGCTATTTAAATGAGAAATTACAACGACAAAAATGATTGAAACAATACTTACAATGATTATCCCTACGAGTAATGAATAAACACAGGACACAATGCTAAAAGAAATAACAACACACCTTAAACTTTGCAAATGAAGGAGGAGAGGGCTGGGTATACTTTTCTAGGGCTGCCGCGACTGGGTTTCAGCAATCAGGAACTGCACTTCGCTGTCCAGGAACGGGGAAAGCATATAGGAAGGTGGTGGGAGGCGGTTTTCAGCAGTAAGCTAGTGGAATTTGCTGTTCTGGATAGTCTGAACAGCAATTGGAAAGGTAGGGTGGCTGTATGGGGGGAGTGGAGGCTTGGCCAGGGATTTGGATGGTTGTAGGGTAGCTGGACTGTTCTCAGGTAGCAATTCCAGGGAGGTTTTGGGGCTGCTGGAGGTGACAGAAGGTGGTTCGGCGTGGGGTTCGGATGGAGGGGCTGCAATTGGGAAACAGGGGGGAGTGGGGAAGCATTCATCCCAGCAAACAGAGGAGCAACCAGGCTGTCCAAGGATTGGAATTAAAGTGGCCGGCTGGGAGTTAATGTGGGGGAGGAGAGAGGGATTGGGCTTCTTGGGAGTAGTGGGGTAGTGAGCTATCTATTAGGAGAATTTTTAGGTGGTTCCACGTGAGAAATAAGAATAAGGGAAGAGGCACAGTAATTTGTGGGTGAAGTGGAGCGGGGAGTTGGGCTTAATTTTAGGAAAGACTCCTTTAATTGAGAAGGTGGAGAAGTGGGTGATTAGGAAGGTTGTTATGGAGGTTATGAGTAGTGATGGAGGTGGTTGGTTGCTGGTGGTGGACGGAGGTGGTAGTGGCGGTTGTTAGAAAAGTTTTCCGGTGATCTTCTGAAAATGGAAGATGATGGAAAAATGAAGGGGAGGTGTAGGAGGACCACCAGAGGTGACCGGTGACGAACTCAGGGGATCGCCGAAGATGAAAATTTTGGGCAAAGGGACTGTTTTGGTGGGGATTTGTTGGGAGAGGGGCTTTTTAGTGGAGGGGGAGGAATGGGATTGTGTTGGCCGGCTGTTTTTAGCGGGGAAGAGGAAATAATTTGTTGATGGTGGGGAAAGAAGAGACTTGGTGGTGGGATGGAGGGGAATGGGCTGCTACTATGGGGTGGAGGATAATTGGCCTTAAGCCAGCTGCTTTCAGGGAAGAGGGTGGCTGTTGCTTGTGGTGGTGGGGGAGGAGGTGTGGTGGAGTGGCCGGCCAAGGGGAGTATGGTAGGGGCCGGCCAAGGGGAATGGGTGGGAGGAGGTAGACCCGAGATTCGCACCCGGAGTTCGGCTTCGACACCGAGATGACCAAAGAGAGGCTTTTAAGCTTCAGTCCTTCAATGCCTCAAATGAGAGCCGTCACCATCTATTTATTATTTTTAGGGAGCAATGAATGACTATGATTGACTGATGCTCCAACTAAAAAGAGGTACTAAAATACAACTAAAAATAAAATATAACAAGTGACAAAAATCTATGATCGGCGAGCCACTCAAAATGAGCGTTCCCGATCGTCACTGCGCCCGAGGTCGTCGTGAGTAGACCCGAACGGGTCTGGCGGGCTGCTCCCCATCACTTATCATGTAGGTCATCTCTTTCACAACTTTTCGTTTTTCCAACTCAGCGGGTTCCACCCTCCACTTCACGTCATATCATATCAACCCCCCGGAAGCCTACGTATCTTTGCACCCAACGCCCATCCGATTATCCCCATCAGCATTTCCACCGTTACTTTCTCTCAACTTTTGTATTTATCTCCCCCTCCCCCGCCTCCACTACTTCTTCGGCTTCCCCATTTAATTATTTCACTTCACTATAATTTCGCCCGGACATGGCTCCTTCCCCAGATACCGATCACGATTTTAAAGATCCCGACAAAGATTGGTTCTTTGACCTTGAGGGTAAGGTCGATTTTCAAGGGCGGTATAGTGTTACACTCAAACATTCGCCCAAATGGACCCCCCCTCGTCGGAACCACTGGGGTGCATATATTAAAGCCACCATAATAAAAATGTGGCAGAATATAATATCTTCTAATAAATTAGTTAATATTGATTAATTATTATTAATTGATATTGATTTAATTAATTATATTAATTAATATGTTTTGTAATTTCTTATTATGCGTGCCCTCTCTCTTCTATTTAAGGGGAGGTGTATGTAGGTATTTGTATCTTTGGGATCTCTTAGTTTAAGCTTTCTTGTGAGAGAAGCTCTTTAGAGGATCCAGCCTCCAAGAGTTGACTGAGGCTTGCTTCAGATTGTATCATGTGTGTTCTAGTTAGTGTTATTTGTTTTGATTGTTCGTTCTCTCGCCTCCTGATCTCAAAAAGTCTTTGTTTGTAACATAATATGACACACAAATGCGTCGACCAGGATATTGTCAAAAATCACAAACAAGAATTTGCATAGGAGGGGCTGGAATACCTCGTTTATAAGGGCCTGAAAGGCGGAGGGAGCAACAATAAGCCCAATTGGCATCACCAGGAACTCAAGTGACCATGATGGGTCCTAAGTGCTGACTTCTCCACGTCTGGAGTGCCAATGTGTACCTAATGGTAACTCGAGCACAAATCCAACTTGAAGAAGAAATGGTCTCCATGGAGATTGTTGAGGAGTTATTCTACCACTAGCATATGAAACTCATCCTTAATTTTTTGCATTTAGCTTGCGGTAATCCACGCAGAACTATCATATCTTGCCCTTCTTATTCGCTCGAGAACTGGAGAGGAGAAGGGTGACACACTGGGTTGTAAGATCCCTTGTTGAAGCTTGTCATTGCACTAACGCTCAATCTAGTCATTCTAACGAAGGGGTAACGATACAAACAAATGATCATTAGGGTGGTGATTGGTAGAAGGAAAATATGGTGATCCCTTGTTGAAGCATGTCACTGCACTAACACTCAATCTAGTCATTCTATGAAAGGGGTAACGATATAGACAAATGATCACTGGGGTGGTGTTTGGTAGAAGGAAAATGTGGTGATCCCGACGTCATGGTGGTGGAAAACCGTGGGGTGGTAGCATGGTGTTGCCAAATATTTACAAGAAGTGGCTTAACTCCGGGACCTCTGTGCGGTCGACTTTATGCATACGATGCTTGACTTTGTCTCGGGTGTACAACCTTGTCACTTCTTTGCCTTGGTGCCCATAGTCAATTAATCTAAATCCCACACTAATGGTACGCAACCACTTGACTTCTATAAATGCCTTAAATCCCCATAGGATAATCACAAGAAAGTTCATCAAAAAGTGGTAAATCTCAACCGTGATCGTGACTAATCTATAAATGCCAAGACACTCCATCTTGCCGTCATTGACCACCGATACATTCATGAAAGTGCGACTTGTAATATGTTGCTGGGGGCGCTAGGTGGCTTGTTCACTGATGATATTGTAAGTGCTCCTTGAATCCATGAGGGCGACAATGGGGTGACCTTGGATGGTGTGACCGTGGCAGGGCGCAGAAATGGTGTGGAGTGAGATCTCTGGATCTCCTTGGCCTTCGTCCCTTCTTCCCGAGTGTCATCCATCTCAAGGCAACAAACATTTGCACTCGCGTCCAATGGTGTTAGGTTCATCACAATTAAAATATTGACTCTTGGGGCGATGCTCTGTCATCTCCTCTTGAAGAAAGGTGTTCACCCCCTTCCCTTCCCTTGGTGGATGAACCACCTGAGTAGTGGGAGGGCACGCTACTCCCCCTAGACGACCCGCCGCCGCCTTGACGACCATTGTATGGACGATCGATCATCAACTGCTTCTCGCAAATACATGTCAAACTCAGAGTTGTGCTAAGGTTAGAGGGAGTCTCAAACTCCACATCGAGGCACAATCTCTCCCATAAGCCTGTCGTGAAGATGGGCTTTGTTGCGTTAAGAGAATAGAGATTGCATGGGCCATCAAGTCTTGCCACTTCTCTAGGTATTCGTCTATGAACCCCGTTTGCTTGAGGGGTACAAGTTTACTCAAGGGGTTGCTTCAAAGAGGGAGTCTAAAATAAAATTGCAATAGTGTTTGCAGTCACCCATTTGATGTTGGATCTATCCGTAAATTTGGAACTTGTGGTGAAAGGATGCCCTCCATGGGTGGAACTAGCTGCTGCATGAGTAGATAAATGCATTCCATCGATACAAGTCACAAGTACTTCAAAGGTAGAGGCATTGGGCTCCATGTCAGATTGAACATCATCTTATGCACAAGCTCCATCACTTAAGCTAGGGTGAAGCTGCTCTCATCCATTGCTGCTTAACTGCCTAGGGTAATTTATAAGGGTTGCAGAAGGGGAGGGGTGGGGACTGCTGGATGGCCCGATATACTGGTTCATGTGTTCGGTCAGCAGAGGAAGGAGTGGCGGAGGTTTGTATGGGACCGACTGATGGTGTGGATGTAGTGCTGCATTGATGAGGGTAGTCTACAGAGGTCATGTGAGTTACCGTGGTTGCATGGGTATGAAAGTGTAACACCCCTTCCCAGTATTTCAGAAATCAGCCGTCCGGCCGGGTCAGCGATATAAAGAAAACTAGGAAACAGTATTAAAACTAATATGCAGCAGGTAATAAAAATCTATACTAAGCAATTTAAGACTAACAGCGGAAGTTAAAAAAGTAAACTAAGGGTAATCACATACCTGACAACTGGATTCACAGAGCCACTAAACATGAATAGAATTGAATTAACTGAAAATCTGCTTAACATTAATAGTCTGATAAAAATTAGATAAAACATTAATCTTGTACGTTGTTCCCATCTATGAGTACATGCTTAAAACGAGTAAACTGAAAGGGAAAAGTACTACAAACTGACACCACCATAACGTTCATTCTAGGCGTAGTTTCCCACCTGGGTCACTTGAAAAACATTGCCCACGAGGGGTCAGAGTAAAGAAAAATAACTCCTCATAGGGACACTAAAAACAGTTTTCATATGATGAATGCATGCCTTTAGAAAACAATTTTGTGCATTAAAAACCTTTATGCTATATGTTATGCATGTCTTCGCACTACTTCTTGGTCAAACATCTACTCGTACTAAGCACGTGACTTTTAGTTCACTAACTCAAGTCCTGACATTCACTAACTAGCATACTGTCTCACGTCAGGTCTATCCTTGAGTTCTAGGTGGCTTCTAACCTGCACATCTACTTGGAAGGCTTTAGGCAGAGTAGCTCCTAACATGCAACTGAAACTGACGACCCGAGACCATCTTACGAACTCAATTGTTCTAGTGTCACGCGGACACGGTCTCGAATCTACTGTCTCAAAGGGACGTAAACTCCCAAAACTAAACTGCTCATAAGATACCATATGCCTTATGAGAGAGGTAGTGCGCCTCTACCTAGCATGAAAATACTTGTGTGTGCTGATTGACCTTTCGGTCTGATGCTACTCTGCTTGGGATATCTCTTATGGTGAAACTACTGAGCGACCCTTGACTTTCATGTGGTCTACTAGAAGGGACATTCACGCCTTTGGTGTGACAAATTCCAAACTTACGTACACGATTAAAGTTTTTGTATCTAACGTTACTGTTCCTGATCTGACTACTTGGGTCTCGGAGAAGGGTGTCATCATACACGTTTTCCGGGACCGTTTTCCTATCACCACACCTTTCTATGCATGGTCATGATACTTGTGTAAAATCTACTCATGCGTATATATAAAAATATATTTATTGCTATGTCTAATTAGTAGAAATTAAGTTTCCTTACAGTGGTGCTGCGACGCTCGTAGACTCGGCGCGGCGACATCTTCTCTTCCGAAGGCAATCCTACTGCTGGGGACCTTCAGAAAACTACCTCGAACCTACTAGAGTCCTGCAATTTAAGGCAAACCTATTTTCATAATTTTTCCCTTTTAAGGTTTCCGGTGGAAAATCTCCAAAACATCTGAGGTTACAAAATACATGTGCTAAACTTTGCATATTACCTTAACGGAGAGTGATTTAGGCTCCCGAAATGCCCTACACAAAATCCGCGGTGGATTTAGAACTCCAAACCTAATTAGGGCACAAGGTAAAGAAACTTTAGTCTAAGTTAATTTCCAAAACAACTAATTTCCATGAAGGAATAAAGAGAAAGAAGAAATCGGACTCACCGAAACCAAAATCGGACCTCCACTTCTCCGGTTAGGGTTAGGCCCGGTTCTCCCACGGCTAAGGAAGGAAAAGGAACACCCACCGGCACTCGTAGAGGAAGGAGGAGAAGCCTGAGATGAGCCCTGGAGGGAGGAAGGCCGCCGGCTAGGGCTTGCGGAAGCCCGACTTTCGTCGGGTGCGCTGCCAGCGAGAGGCGAAAAAAATGGCTTGCGGTTTTTCTCCCGATAGAAGAGGCGTGCGGGATTTTAAATCGGCTGCAGCGGTTTTAAAACCAACCGTGGGGTCGGTTTCATACTCACCTCCCCACCTTAAAACCAAAATTACACCCTAATAAAGATGGCTATTGACACACCCAACTCACAAAACCTTAGAATATTACTCAATTTCACAACGCGCGTCACAATCAATTATTTAAATGTGTTACACACAATAATTTATGCGATAAATAAACTAACAGACGCTAACATTAGGAAAAGTAACATTATACCTTGACGACGCGCTGCCACGGTCAGAAATTGTCGCGACTCGACCATACAATACAATTTAATTTCGCGTCACAAATTTAGATGTTACAAATCTCTCCTCCTAACAAAAATTTTCGTCCTCAAAAATTGAAACCATACCTGAGTCGAAGAGAAAAGAATAGTCTGCAATGCTCTTAAGCTCATCCTCTTGCTCTCAAGTATATTCTTGACGGCCACAGTTCATCCAAAGGACTTTGACCATGCGAACCTCTCTGTTCCTGAGCTTCTGAATCCTTGAGTCCACTATCTTGACTGGTCTAACTCCAATACTAAGATCTGTCTCAATTGGTGCTTCCTCGGTACTGATGATCTGACTGGGATCTCTGATTGCTCTCCTCAGATAGGAGACGTGGAATACATCATGTACACCACTCATTTCCTCAGGTAAGGCCAACCTGTATGCAACCTCACCTACTCTTTCCAGTACCTCAAAAGGGCCAACGAATCTGGGGCTTAGCTTCTTCATCCACTTTATTCTAGAGACTCCTCTGACTGGTCTAACCTTCAGATAAACGTAGTCCCCAACACTGAACTCTACTGACCTGTGCTTCTGATCATGATACTTGGCCTGACGATCCTGAGCTGTCTTCATACGCTCCTGAATGAGCTTAATCCTGTCAGTGATCTTATCAATCCATGACTCCCTGATAGAAGATCTTTCTTCACTCTCAGCCCAACATAACGGTGTCCGACAACGTCTACCATAGAGGGTCTCGAACGGTGCCATCCCAATACTTGCCTGAAAACTGTTGTTGTAGGAGAACTCCACAAGAGTAATATACTTCTCCCACTTTCCTCCAAAGTCTAACATGCACATTCGAAGCAGATCCTCCAAAGTCCTATTTGTGCGCTCGGTCTGTCTATCTGTCTGGGGATGGAATGCGGTGCTGAAATGTAACCTGGTACCCAACCGCTCCTGAACGTAACGCCACTTCATGGAGGTAAATCTGCCATCTCGGTCTGAAACTATAGTCTTGGGCACACCGTGGAGTCGAACTATCTCGTCTAAATATAACTGAGCCAGCTTCGGACCTTGATCCGTCTTCCTAAGAGGAATGAAATGGGCGACCTTAGAAAGTCGATCAACTATAACCCACACAGAATCATTCCCACTTTGCGATCTCGTCAGACCATGAATAAAGTCCATGGATATATCCTCAAAAGTCCACTCGGGAATGGGAAGTGGCTGCAACTTGCCTCCAGGCCTTTGACACTCGGCCTTAACCAACTTGCATGTCTCGCACTTCCCTACATAATCTGCAACATCACTCTTGAAACCTGGCCACCAGACTGCCTTCTTAAGATCTGCATACATCTTCGTGCTACCAGGATGTATAGAATATCTGGAATTGTGTGCCTCGAAAAGAATGTCCTCGCGAAGGTGACTAACATCTGGGATACATACTCTGCCATCATGCAATAATAAATCATCCTGAATAGAGAACCTCTCTTTCTGGCCTGACTGCACCGAGATCCAAATCTCTGCCATCTTTGGATCCAACGGTAGAGCTGTCCTGATTCTATCTCTAATGTCACACGAAATCTCCATCCAACTCAAACAAGCTGAACCAAAACCGCAACGGGGCACAACGACGATGTCCAGTCTCTCCAGCTCTCGTACCAGCTCCTTATGCTGAGTGAGAAGGTAAAAACACGAGCCTCTACGGCTAAGAGCATCAGCTACCACGTTCGTCTTTCCTGGGTGGTACTGAATGTCTACATCGTAGTCCGAAAGAAACTCTAACCATCTACGCTGCCTCAAATTGAGCTCTCGCTGATCAAAGATATACTTGAGGCTCTTATGATCAGTAAAAATCTCGCAACGCACTCCATAGAGGTAGTGCCTCCAAATCTTAAGAGCATGAATAGCTGCTGCAAGCTCCAAGTCATGCACGGGATAATTTCTCTCATGAACCTTCAACTGTCTCGAGGCATAGACTACGACCTTTCCATGCTGCATGAGAACACAACCCAAACCCTGACCTGAAGCATCACTATAAATCTGAAACCCATCTGGTCCTGAAGGCAAACTTAAAATCGGTGCGGTCATCAACCTATCCTTCAAGTCCTCAAAAGCCAACTCGCACTCAACAGTCCAATCCAAACCCTTTCCCTTCCTAGTGAGGGAAGTCAGTGGTAAGGCTATCTTTGAGAAATCTCAGATGAACCTCCTGTAGTATCCAGTAAGACCCAAAAAGCTGCGAACCTCTGAAACTGTCGTCGGCCTTGGCCAACTCTTTATAGCCTCTATCTTCTTCGGATCAACGCTAACTCCTTTCTGACTGATGATGTGGCCTAAGAATGCAATCTCTGAAAGCCAAAACTCGCACTTTGAAAACTTAGCATACAACTGGTTCTTCCTGAGGGTGCTCAAAACAATCCTGAGGTGTGCTGCATGATCTTCTGCACTCTTAGAGAACACCAAGATATCATCTATGAAGACGATGACAAAACGATCCAAGTACTCCCGAAAAACCCTGTTCATCAAGTCCATAAATACTGAAGGGGCGTTGGTCAGCCCGAACGGCATGACCACGAACTCGAAGTGTCCATATCTAGTACTGAAAGCCGTCTTCTGAATATCCACGTCACGAATCTTCAACTGATGATAGCCCGACCTCAGATCCAACTTGGAAAAAGTGCTCGCTCCCACCAACTGGTCGAACAAATCATCAATCCTGAGAATCGGGTACTTGTTCTTAATGGTCAGCTTGTTCAATTCACGGTAATCTATGCACAGTCTCATACTACCATCATTCTTCTTCACGAACAGTACATGAGCACTCCAAGGCAAAGTACTGGGGCGTATAAAACCCAAATCAAGCAGCTCCTGCAACTGGCTCTTCAACTCTGCTAGTTCCCTTGGAGCCATCCGATAACGAGATTTGGCTACCGGTGTAGCCCCAGGCTGCAAGTCTATCGGGAACTCAATCTCTCTATCTGGAGGGGCACCAGGGAGCTCTTCTGGGAAAACATCGGGAAACTCCTGCACCACTGGCACCTCTGTCAAGTCAGTCTTAGACTCCCCGCTCATCAGTACTACAAAGGTTTCACAACCTTTACTGATGCACCTTTTCGCTTGGACTGCAGATATGATCATCTTCACTACTCCCTTCAAACCCTGAAAAGAAAAAGATGTCTGGTTGGGGCCATCGAACTGAATCTGCTTCGCCCTACAGTCAATCCTGGCATTGAATGCTGAAAGCCAGTCCATTCCAAAAATCAAGTCGAATCCTGCTATAGGTAGCTGCAAAGCTTCCACGATAATCTCAGTATCCCCAAACTGGACCGGTACTCTGAACTTGTCTCTGGTCTGCAGAAGGGATCCGTTCGACATCATAACTTCCAGCGGTATTGACTCTGGGAAGAATTCTAGACCCAACTTACGCACTAGAGATTTCACGATAAACGAGTGCGAGGCACCCGTATCAAACAGAATCTTAGAGGGTAAATTATGAATCATAAGGATGCCTACATGAATGAATTTATGAAGGATGATAATCAATGTGTCACTACGGAGGATTGAATGAATTTGTGAAGTAAAAAAAAAAGAGCACTTACCAATCACTACATCCTCCTGATCCTTCGCTGTACAACCCCATATTCGCTGGGAGGGACCCAAAGGCTTCAATGGTCAGGATTGGGCTAATCTCAAGCTAGCCTCGGGTTAACCCTAAGGCATACTTGGGGAGTTCTCGTCCTGTAGGAGCTCTCGCCAAGGACGGGCGAAAGCTGAGGAAACAAGGGCAGATAGTCGAGCTCTCGGCAGGAGAGATCGTCGACCGACCAGGGCAGATAGTCGACCTCTCGGCAGGAGAGATCGTCGACCGACCAGGGCAGATAGTCGAGCTCTCGGCATAAGAGATCGTCGACCGACCGAAGCAGAGGGCCTGACTGCGGAAGCTCCCGCCTTAGGGAGAGCTCCCGCCCAGGACAGGCGAGAAGGCCTTAGGTGAACCTTCTTTCGCATTAACATCATGACTACCTAGCGCGAGAACCTTCCTGGCAGGAGTTCTCGCCAAGGCGGGCCTAGAGGGGATCCAGCGAGAGCCTTCTAGGCCCGGGGTCTCGCCAAGTGGGCCCACGGGGTGGGACCCGGAGTCCAGAGAAGATTATTTTATTATTATCCCGAGGTAAAATTACCCAAACGCCCTTAGGAGAACAGCGGGATTTGGCTATTGGCAGACCCCTCAGGGGTATTTTAGTACTTTCAGGTCAAAGGAAGACTATAAAAAGACCCATAGGGGCTCTTTGGAAGGCAAGGCTTTTATTATTCTCCCACTCTAGTGCATTCTGAGGAGCTCCCAGCCCAGCATTTGGCTTTGGAGGGGAAGCTCTCAGAGATCTTCCGGGTGTGTGGTGGGACCTCCCAGCTGAGGCTTTGGGTCAGTCTTTTGACCTTAGCAGCCAGTCAAGGGTCGAGATAAGAGAGAAGTAGGCGTCGGCTGCACTTTGGTTTGTGAACATTCGTTGGGGTCATTTTTGGCTTCAACAGTTCTGGTGCGGTGAGCGTGGAAGCGTGGAAGATGGTGGTCGACGGGGCCTCAGGAAGGCACTCCCTGGGAGGAGGTGTGGTGTTGGTAAGCCCTCAGGGAGTTACCATAGAGCAAGCAGTGACTTTCCATTTCCCTGTAACCAATAACCAAGCGGAATATGAGGCTGTGATCGCTGGCCTTCGCTTGGCAAAGGAGCTGGAAATCCAGGATGTGGAGGCCTTCACCGACTCCATGGTGGTAGCATCGCAGATCCGAGGCGAGTTTGAGGCCCGGGAGCCTACCCTCGCAAGATATCTATCAAAGGTAAGAACTATTATTGGAGGTTTCCGTTCTTTTTCTATTCAACATGTTCCCAGGGAGGAAAGCATGGCAGCTGACCGGTTAGCAAAGTTCGGGCCTCGGGGTGGAGGTACCCTAACCGAACTATTTCGGCCAGCCATTGAAGAGGGAGAGGTGATGGAGGTGAATCGGCGGTCCTCATGGGTAGATCCGTTGGTGACCTTCTTGACCACAGGAGAACTGTCAAAAGAAGTCAAGGATGCAAAGAGCTTCAGGCACAAGGCGGCTCATTACCTGATGCTGGAGGGGAGCTTGCATCGGAAGATGTTGTCAGGGCTCCTCGCGAGATGCGTAACCGAGGAGGAAGTCCCGAGGATCCTGGAAGAGGTGCATTCAGGAGAATGCGGCAGTCATTCAGGGGGAAGGACATTGGAAGCAAGGGTGATAAGGCAAGGATATTTCTGGCGGACCTTAAGGAAGGATACAGCTGAATTCGCAAGGAGGTGTCGGAAGTGCCAAGTGCATGCTCCTCTGCAGCTCTTGCCCGCCCAAAGGCTTCGAAGCATCACGGCGCCATGGCCCTTCGCCATTTGGGGAATGGACCTGGTTGGACCCTTTCCTCCAGCTAGCGGACAGAGGAGGTTCCTCCTAGTTATGATTGACTACTTCTCCAAATGGCTGGAGATCAAGCCGTTAGCCAAGGTAACCTCACAGGTCATCAGAAACTTCGTTTGGGGGGAAATCATTTGCAGGCACGGATTGCCCCAAGCGATAGTGACGGACAACGGTCCTCAGTTCGCCAGTGAAGAATTCATCAATTTCTGCACCCAATTGGGGATTGACCTCAGGTTCGCCTCTGTCCATCATCCTCGGAGCAATGGCCAGGTGGAGGCGGCAAACAAAGTCATCGTCAACTTGCTAAAAAAGAAGGTGGAGAACCTGAAGGGTAGCTGGGTGGAACAGCTCCCTTCCGTCCTGTGGGCCTTGCGAACAACTCCGAACACGGCCACAGGAGAGACCCCCTTCAAGCTCTCTCATGGGTGTGAGGCTGTCCTCCCTGTGGAGTTCGAGTTTAGGTCCCCAAGGGTCGCGGCCGCAGCTGAGGGAAGCGAAGCTTGGAGGTTGGAGAATGAGGAAGGGTTGCGCCTCTCATTAGATATGGTAGAAGAGCTGCGGGATGTTGCCGCCATCAGGCAAGAAGAAATAAAACGGCGAATGGCTCGGTACTTCGATAAGCACATCAGAGTCAAGCAATTCGCCGAGGGGGATCTAGTACTGAAAAAGGTCGACGCTGCGGGAAGGTCGGCCGCGGTTGGTAAGCTCAACCCTAGCTGGGAAGGGCCTTACATAGTAGAGAAGGCTCTGGTTAACGGAGGCTACTATCTCCAGGACGCGGAGGGAAGGACCTTGAGTCACACCTGGAATGGTGATGACCTGAAGCGCTTCTACCCGTAGGAGGGAAAGAAGGATTGTAGTGTTGTAAACAACTAATGCATTTTCGATGAGTTTATTTCAAAATGTTGACTGTCGCTGAATAGGCAATCTTTATGTTTTAGTTTTAACTGGCTATGACCCCTCATCTCAGTGATAGAATAGGCCTGGTTGAAGGGATCTTCATCAACACCCCGAGCTCGGCTCGGCCCCAGGTAGACCCGCTGCGCAGGCTCTCATCTAGCTGGCAGGTCCGAAGGCTCGCCTGTGGGGGAGAGGTTTGGTTATCTTCATCAACACCCCGAGCTCGGCTCGGCCCCAGGTAGACCCGCTGCGCAGGCTCTCATCTAGCTGGCAGGTCCGAAGGCTCGCCTGTGGGGGAGAGGTTTGGTTATCTTCATCAACACCCCGAGCTCGGCTCGGCCCCAGGTAGACCCGCTGCGCAGACTCTCATCTAGCTGGCAGGTCCGAAGGCTCGCCTGTGGGGGAGAGGTTTGGTTATCTTCATCAACACCCCGAGCTCGGCTCGGCCCCAGGTAGACCCGCTGCGCAGGCTCTCATCTAGCTGGCAGGTCCGAAGGCTCGCCTGTGGGGGAGAGGTTTGGTTATCTTCATCAACACCCCGAGCTCGGCTCGGCCCCAGGTAGACCCGCTGCGCAGGCTCTCATCTAGCTGGCAGGTCCGAAGGCTCGCCTGTGGGGGAGAGGTTTGGTTATCTTCATCAACACCCCGAGCTCGGCTCGGCCCCAGGTAGACCCGCTGCGCAGGCTCTCATCTAGCTGGCAGGTCCGAAGGCTCGCCTGCGGGGGATAGGTTGGCTCTTGCGATACTTTGTTCTTAGCCACTTCTACGACACCCCGAGCTCGGCTCGGCCCCAGGTAGACCCGCTGCGCAGGCTCTCATCTAGCTGGCAGGTCCGAAGGCTCGCCTGCGGGGGATAGGTTGGCTCTTGCGATACTTTGTTCTTAGCCACTTCTACGACACCCCGAGCTCGGCTCGGCCCCAGGTAGACCCGCTGCGCAGGCTCTCATCAAGCTGGCAGGTCCGAAGGCTCGCCTGCGGGGGATAGGTTGGCTCTTGCGATACTTTGTTCTTAGCCACTTCTACGACACCCCGAGCTCGGCTCGGCCCCAGGTAGACCCGCTGCGCAGGCTCTCATCAAGCTGGCAGGTCCGAAGGCTCGCCTGCGGGGGATAGGTTGGCTCTTGCGATACTTTGTTCTTAGCCACTTCTACGACACCCCGAGCTCGGCTCGGCCCCAGGTAGACCCGCTGCGCAGGCTCTCATCAAGCTGGCAGGTCCGAAGGCTCGCCTGCGGGGGATAGGTTGGCTCCTGAGATACTTTGTTCTTGGCCACTTCTACATTACAACGAACTCGACTCGGCCCCGGGTAGACCCGTTGCGCAGGCTCTCAATAAGCTAGCAGGTCCGCCGGCTCGCCGGCGGGGTAGGGGTTTGATTGGTTGGAAAAATACGTGGGTAGGGCCCTGACCTAGACTGAAGGCAAGGCCCTAAAGGTCTCGGCCAGTAAGGGTCTCGGCTCAAAGGTCTCGGCCAGTAAGGGTCTCGGCTCAAAGGTCGCGGCCAGCAAAGGTCTCGGTCAAAGGGGGGGTTCTCGCAAAAAGAGGCTCCCGGCGGACCTGAGCAGGACAACTTAATTAACAACGCGAGGTTCCCGCCTAACGGATTTCTAAGAGGTTATCCTAAAGAGACTAAGGGTATCGGCGGAAGTTCGCGCGGAAGCCATTCGGCAGAACAATATACTTTCAAGCACGCTGAAAATGAGAGATAAAACACTGCTTTACATAAAATTAATTACACAATGTTGGAGCCTCTCGCTCATTACAAAAAAAAAACAAAAAGAGAAGTTTAGGGGGACGCGCTGTAACTCCCGCTGGTGCTTTCGCTTGAATCCTCGCCAGAGCCCTCTCCAGATGTCTCGCCAGCGGTAGAAGACCTCGGGATGTCTGAGGGAGGCGAGTCCGGCGCGCCCGGAGGTTTGGGAACTGGATCGTAGAGCCAAGGAAGAAGCTGGCGAGCGTCGATGGTCGCGCCGTCCTCCCGAAGCAGCTTGACGTCTCGCAGCGTCTCGAGCGTCAGCTTGACGGTTGCCTGAGCGTTGGCCTGGAGCAGCTTGTCAACATCGTACTCCGAAAGGTAACGACTCCACAGCCTCGCATCTAGCTCCGGAGGCGGGACCTTCGCCAGCTCTGCGCGAAGCTGTTCCCTCAAGAGGACGCTCTCGCAGCGCGCGTTGGCCAGCTCTGCGCGAAGCTCCCTGACTTGGGCAGAATCCTGTGAAAATAAAAAGAGAGTTCAGCCTGGAAACATCGCACCATCGTAACTTTGAAAAACGAAAGCAAGGGTTCGGGAGGGTCTCGCTTACCTCAGCCGCAGGGCGTAGAGACAGCGCCAGTCGAGCATCCGCAAGCTCTTGTTGAGCTTTCGCGAGTTCTTCTCCCGCGGCCTGTGCTCGAGCCATCGCGTCCTCCCTCGCCTTGCGCATATCGGTGAAATTCTTGTCAAGGGTGATGCTTCGGCGCGCACACATATGCGCAAGCTCGAACCCGCGCAATAGAGCCCGGATGGCATCGAAGGCTATAAGGCGGGTGGACATCTGGTCGAATGTGCTGGCATCCTCCCGGCTGTAGAGGCCGTATCCAAGCGAGAAGGCCTCGCCAGTCACATTTTCCCCCTCCGCCCAGCTGGGAAGGAGCGTCGTAACTTTGATCAAGTTCGACTCAGGGTCCCATTCCATCTGAGGCTTCCCTTCCGCGTCGACGTACTTCACGCCGAAGCCAAAGTTCCTGTGCCCTCTCGGCACCTCCTGGGGCGGGACGCTGGCAGAGGTTTCGGCGGCGACCACTCCTCCCCCAGCCTCGCTCGCGGCCGATGGGTTCCCAGTAGAAGCCTCGGCGCGGCTCTTGGCGGCGGCATCCATCTCGCTGGCCATCTGAAGGATCGCTTCAAAGGACCTGCCCTCTGGAGGAGGTTGGACAGGCGGGACGGCCGGGGCTTTTCCCTTCTCAAGGGCAGAGGGTTTCGGCCTCTTCAGCGTTCGGAGAGGAGGAAGGGTGACCTTCCGCTTCTTGGCTGGTGGCGGCAAGGGAGGGGCTGGATCTTCTCGGCAGGCGCTGACGCTAGCTTCCGCGAGCGCAAGGGAGCCTCTCGCTGCCAGACCCTCGACACCCCGGCCTTCAGCGAAGGGTTGGCGCAGAGGGACCTCCCGCTCTCCTGCAAAGTTAAAACGCTTTTAGCACTTCAGCGCAAGAAAATCTTTGATAAAAAAGGGAATCTGAGGCGAGACCGTACCTTCGCCCGAGTGAACAAGTGGGAGGGAGTCGACGTCCCGCCGAAGGTAGGGGACGTCGAACTCCTTGGTCCCAAAGAATTCCAGGATTGCGCTCTCGCGCGATCCCAGAGCAGGCGGCTTGTAGGCAGCGTCCTCATACTGGACGGGCTGAAGCGGGACGTTGCCGAAGTCCCCGCTGACATAAACGAACTTCTCGCCCCAGTGGTGGTGCTTGTTGGCGAGACCGGTAACCTCGAGCAGTTGCCCGGAGAAGAAAACTACCCCCCCTTGGCGCGGAAGTTGAATAGCTTCCGGAAGATGGGCAGACTAAACTCGATCCTCTCGGATCGCATATAGCATATGAATGCTATAAGTATCGCGACTGAGTTCGAGTTTAGCTGGGCGGGAACCACCCCATAATAGCGAAGAGCTAGCCGAACCTCCGGCCAAAGGGGGAGGCGGAAGCCCACCTCGAAGTGCTCGAGGGGGATGGCAAGCTCTCCCGCCCCCGGAGTATTCACCCTATCGTGATTCCCCGGGTTTCGCGCCGAGAAGCCGGCGGGGATGTAGCGGTCAACGATCATGTTGTATTCGTCGAGGGTGAGCTTGCAGGAAGGGAAGAGGTGTTTTTGAAAAGCTTCCGCGCAGTGGGCGCGACCCTTGCTCTCGCCAGGCATGGTTGGTTTGTGAGTAAGAGCGAAAGCGGAAGAGGGGTCGAAGCGAGAGCAAGAACGCGAAAGCAAGGAGGGAAGGCTGAGGTTCCGGATCGAAGAAGTAAATGCGGTTGGTAGACTTCTCTATTTATAAGAAAACGTAATCATCATGAATTCATCCGACAGAGAGAGAAAGTGACAGCGGAGTACAGCTGTCAGAATCCGGGCTAACAGCGCCTCGGTTCTCCCCCTCGGGATGACAACGGTCAACGGTCGTTTCGGGTTTCGACGCGACTACCTGGATTGGCGCAAGCCTCCTAGATTGGCGCAAGCCTCCTAGACTGGCGCAAGCCTCCTAGGTTAACACAAACCTCCTAGATCGGCGCAAGCATCCTAGATTGGTGTAAGCGTCTTAATTAAAAAGCCTCGCAGAGCGATAAAAAGAAAAAGGAAAAGAGAGACATGAGTAGAAGCGGGATTCTCGCTAGCGCAAGCCGGATAAAACTTAATTGGTAATAATGTTTATTACAGATACATTGAAAAAAAAAGAGATACATTGAGATTCCGAGCGTGACGGCTAGTAGGGCTTCCAGCTCCATCGTCCCCGTTCTCGCCGCCTAGTTCTTGGGGGCGCCAACGGGTTGAAGTAAGACGATAGCGTGGTACACCCAAGGTTGATCCGCCTGGCATAATCCCGGATCTGCGAGATGCACCTCCCTGGCGAAGACTCGGCGGAAGGCCCGCGCGGGCAATCAGTCTCGCCCAAGAAGAAATCCCGCTCCAGAGCCTCCAGCCTTTGCTCCACAGATTCGCGGGATGCTTTCGCCGCGGCAGTATGGGCACGGTCTCGCCGGATAAGCTTGGCCAGGATGACCGAGATCTTCCTCCGTCTCCCCTTCGCGCTCCCAGCACTGTTCAGGGTTTCCTCTATCTCGCCAGACGAAGGGAGAGGGGACTCTTCATCCTCTTCTTCCTCGTCTTCTTCTTCCTCTTCTTCTCCTTCCTCGTTGACTCCCGACCGCAAGCCAGGATCACCTGCGAAAGAAACGTGCCAGAATTTTGGTTAAAGCATGGCGATCAACGGTTTTAAAAGGTCTCGCATACCTGCGGTTGGGCGAGAACCGTCAACCAAAGTTGGACGAGAAGGCCCGGCCCCTCCGTTGGTCCCATAAAGAAGGTGAAGAGGCTTGCCCAGCCCCGGGCGGAAGGGCTCGCGCGCGATAATCCCGGCCTGGCCGGAAGCAGGAGGGGAGTTGTCTTTTCTCAGGGGACGATCAGCATCCTTGAGAGTAGCGGAAGGTTCAGAAGCCGCCCCTCCCGCCTGCAGGATAGGATTGGCCACCGCAGGAGGCACTTCAACGGTTCTCGCTTCATCTGCCCGGGTGGTTAGACCCGGGTCGGCGGGAGTTGGCACTGCGAGAAGACGGTTCAAAAAAGAAAAGGTCGGGTCGAAATACTGACAAGGGAAAATGTACCTATCGTTCCGGTTTCGGCCGGAGGAATCCTCTCCAAGACCCGCGTTTGGCCCTTGGGTGAATGAGCGGGCAGGTTCGAAGAATTTGGCGGGATCTCGTCGCCATCGATAGGAGCGGCTTCCTGCGAAAGCTTGCGTTAACTGTCGGATCCAGTGCACAATCAGCTCGATAGGAACGGTTGAAAGGCTTACCTTCTGCGGAGAAGGATCCCCCTCAGGATTGGGAGTGGGGGAAGGAGGATCCCTGTTCTCGCGAGAAAGGTCCCGCCGGACCACCTTCGCCCTTTTCTTTTCCTTCTTCTTCGGCTCGGACGGCCCGGCGGTGGAAGTCTTTCTCGCTAACCATGGAGCCACCGCCGCACAGTTAGCCAAGGCCCGCGCTTGGGCAGCGGCTAACCGGTCTTGGAGGTCTTGCGGAAGCGGTTTGGCAGCACGTTTGGGATGCATGGTAAGCTCGCGCAAAGGTCCCGAGGGGCGAGAGCTCAGTCGTGAAAACAGTATTTCAAGGGCAAGGCATATGGTCGCCTATCAATGCATATTTATAGCCGCAGTAGGACCCACCAAAAGATTCCCCTGGTTAGTTGGCACGTGTCCAGCGAATATTTCGGGGGTTGGACTTGTCTTGTCGAGCGCAGGGCTAGCTCGAAAAGAGCGGGGATTGTGTACAACCCCATATTCGCTGGGAGGGACCCAAAGGCTTCAATGGTCAGGATTGGGCTAATCTCAAGCTAGCCTCGGGTTAACCCTAAGGCATACTTGGGGAGTTCTCGTCCTGTAGGAGCTCTCGCCAAGGACGGGCGAAAGCTGAGGAAACAAGGGCAGATAGTCGAGCTCTCGGCAGGAGAGATCGTCGACCGACCAGGGCAGATAGTCGACCTCTCGGCAGGAGAGATCGTCGACCGACCAGGGCAGATAGTCGAGCTCTCGGCATAAGAGATCGTCGACCGACCGAAGCAGAGGGCCTGACTGCGGAAGCTCCCGCCTTAGGGAGAGCTCCCGCCCAGGGCAGGCGAGAAGGCCTTAGGTGAACCTTCTTTCGCATTAACATCATGACTACCTAGCGCGAGAACCTTCCTGGCAGGAGTTCTCGCCAAGGCGGGCCTAGAGGGGATCCAGCGAGAGCCTTCTAGGCCGGGGGTCTCGCCAAGTGGGCCCACGGGGTGGGACCCGGAGTCCAGAGAAGATTATTTTATTATTATCCCGAGGTAAAATTACCCAAACGCCCTTAGGAGAACAGCGGGATTTGGCTATTGGCAGACCCCTCAGGGGTATTTTAGTACTTTCAGGTCAAAGGAAGACTATAAAAAGACCCATAGGGGCTCTTTGGAAGGCAAGGCTTTTATTATTCTCCCACTCTAGTGCCTTCTGAGGAGCTCCCAGCCCAGCATTTGGCTTTGGAGGGGAAGCTCTCAGAGATCTTCCGGGTGTGTGGTGGGACCTCCCAGCTGAGGCTTTGGGTCAGTCTTTTGACCTTAGCAGCCAGTCAAGGGTCGAGATAAGAGAGAAGTAGGCGTCGGCTGCACTTTGGTTTGTGAACATTCGTTGGGGTCATTTTTGGCTTCAACATTCGCCTCCTGCTGACCCAGCCCATAAGCTCTAGGCTGCACTAAGTCTCGACCCTGTTGTGGTCTCCCATCGGTAATCATCAACACTTTGCCTTTATCTGCCCTGCTAGAGCCACCAACTTCGAACTTCGACTGTAGGAATAATTTTCATTTAACATCTACTGAAATTACAAGAATGTAATGCAATACGACAAACTTTGCTTACCTGATTTGCACCAACTTCCTGACAAAAGTGAGCTATATGACCAGGTTGTCGGCACTTGTAGCACACGCCTGCGCTGGCCAAACACTCTCCTGGATGGCGACGCTGACACTTGGGACATGTGGCGTAGTCCTTGCTCCTGTCACCAGACTGACCACTCTTCTTAGCATCAGGCTTCGATTTCTTGTTCCAGTTCTTTCCTTGATCATTCCTGCTCTGCTGCGGCTGATGCAAATCCTGAGATCGCTTCGCATGGAAACTACTCCGCTTCTGAACTTTCTGCTGATCAGCCTCCAACCTGCGAGCTGTATCCACTAAGCTCCTGTAATCAGCGTTGACCATAGTCATCAGCGGCTGCCTCAAGGTGTCACGCAAGCCATCCACAAAGCGACTGCACTTCTCAGTCTGATCTCCCTGCATAACGCCCGCATATCGAGCCAGATGAGTAAGCTCTCGCTCGTACTCCGTAACTGTCCTGTCCCCCTGGAAAAGCCTAAGATACTTTTCCTGAAGACCTCGTCGTGCGAAAGGAGGCACGAACCAACTTGCAAGGGCTCTAGAGAACTCGCCCCAAGTAAACATATCTGATGTACGACCTGGCCAAACATATGATCATACAATTTAAAAAGAAACACGTTTCTTCCTTAAATAAAGAAATTGATCATAACACTTTACCTGCAGGATCATTTGCCCGGTACTTGTCCCACCAGACTTTTGCCTCTCC
Source organism: Platanthera zijinensis (assembly GCA_039513925.1). Lineage (NCBI taxonomy): Eukaryota > Viridiplantae > Streptophyta > Magnoliopsida > Asparagales > Orchidaceae > Platanthera > Platanthera zijinensis. The sequence goes on along the minus strand of CM077094.1, from coordinate 152,346,570 downwards.
TCGGAGGAGGAAAACAACCAAAGGAACCTTCTTGTTCTCTGGACACTCTAACACATTCAGCAGGTCTCTGGTGTTAGCTATCCAATCATCTGTGTCCATCGGGGTCTCATCCCCACTGTAGTTCGAAGGCTGAAGTTCTCTAAAATTTCTCAAATAGCGCTCCAGGGTCATCTCCACGGGTACTGGGGCAGGAGCTGGTACATGGACTGATACTTGTACTGGAGCTGGAAACCCTGCAGCCAGTCCTCTCTGAAACTCCATCAAGACAACAATAACCGCCCTGGCTATCTGAGACGCTATGTCTGTGCCTTCTGGAGCTGCTGGAACTGGTGGTACCTGAGACACGACAGCGTTTCCCATGGTCGCATTAGGAACCGGGTCCTGACGTGACGATTCACCTTGTTCACTAACTCGAGGTGCCTGATAGAACATACAAAAGAAATCCGATTATTTAACAAGCATCTGAGAAATCTGGCTTAGCAAATTTTATTTCGTACTCTAGCGAAAACTAGGACTTAAACGTCACTTAAAATACTCTACTAACAAGAGTTTACTCTTACACAATCCTATGGCTCTGTGAATTCTTTCTAGGATCCAGGGATCCTGAACCTCCCTCTGATACCAATTTGTAACACCCCTTCCCAGTATTTCAGAAATCAGCCGTCCGGCCGGGTCAGCGATATAAAGAAAACTAGGAAACAGTATTAAAACTAATATGCAGCAGGTAATAAAAATCTATACTAAGCAATTTAAGACTAACATCGGAAGTTAAAAAAGTAAACTAAGGGTAATCACATACTTGACAACTGGATTCACAGAGCCACTAAACATGAATATAATTGAATTAACTGAAAATTTGCTTAACATTAATAGTCTGATAAAAATTAGATAAAACATTAATCTGGTACATTGTTCCCATCTATGAGTACATGCTGAAAACGAGTAAACTGAAAGGGAAAAGTACTACAAACTGATACCGCCATAACGTTCATCCTAGGCGTAGTTTCCCACCTGGGTCACCTGAAAAACATTGCCCACGAGGGGTCAGAGTAAAGAAAAATAACTCCTCCTAGTGACACTAAAAACAGTTTTCATATGATGAATGCATGCCTTTAGAAAACAATTTTGTGCATTAAAAACCTTTATGCTATATGTTATGCATGTCTTCGCACTACTTTCTGGTCAAACATCTACTCGTACTAAGCACGTGACTTTTAGTTCACTAACTCAAGTCCTGACGTTCACTAACTAGCATACTGTCTCACGTCAGGTCTATCCTTGAGTTCTAGGTGGCTTCTAGCCTGCACATCTACTTGGAAGGCTCTAGACAGAGTAGCTCCTAACGCGCAACTGAAACTGACGACCCGAGACCATCTTACGAACTCAATTGTTCTAGTGTCACGCGGACACGGTCTCGAATCTACTGTCTCAAAGGGACGTAAACTCCCAAGACTAAACTGCTCATAAGATACCATATGCCTTATGAGAGAGGTAATGCGCCTCTACCTAGCACGAAAATACTTGTGTGTGCTGATTGACCTTTCGGTCTGATGCTACTCTGCTTGAGATATCTCTTATGGTGAAACTACTGAGCGACCCTTGACTTTCTTGTGGTCTACTAGAAGAGACATTCACGCCTTTGGTTGGACAAATTCCAAACTTACGTACACGATTAAAGTTTTTGTATCTAACTTTACTGTTCCTGATCTGACTACTTGGGTCTCGGAGAAGGGTGTCATCATACACGTTTTCCGGGACCGTTTTCCTATCACCACACCTTTCTATGCATGGTCATGTTACTTGTGTAAAATCTACTCATGCGTATATATAAAAATATATTTATTGCTATGTCTAATTAGTAGAAATTAAGTTTCCTTACAGTGGTGCTGCGGCGCTCGTAGACTCGGCGCGGCGACATCTTCTCTTCCGAAGGCAATCCTACTGCTGGGGAACTTCAGAAAATTACCTCGAACCTACTAGAGTCCTGCAATTTAAGGCAAACCTATTTTCATAATTTTTCCCTTTTAAGGTTTCCGGTGGAAAATCTCCAAAACATCTAAGGTTACAAAATACATGTGCTAATCTTTGCATATTACCTTAACGGAGAGTGATTTAGGCTCCCGAAATGCCCTACACAAAATCCGCGGTGGATTTAGAACTCCAAACCTAATTAGGGCACAAGGTAAAGAAACTTTAGTCTAGGCTAATTTCCAAAACAACTAATTTCCATGAAGGAATAAAGAGAAGGAAGAAATCGGACTCACCGAAGCCAAAATCAGACCTCCACTTCTCCGGTTAGGGTTAGGCCCGGTTCTCCCACGGCTAAGGAAGGAAAAGGAACACCCACCGACACTCGTAGAGGAAGGTGGAGAAGCCTGAGATGAGCCCTGGAGGGAGGAAGGCCGCCGGCTAGGGCTTGCGGAAGCCCGGCTTTCGTCGGGTGCGCTGCTAGCGGGAGGCGGAAAAAATGGCTTGCGGTTTTTCTCCTGATAGAAGAGGCGTGCGGGATTTTAAATCGGCTGCAGCGGTTTTAAAACCAACCGTGGGGTCGGTTTCATACTCACCTCCCCACCTTAAAACCAAAATTACACCCTAATAAAGATGGCTATTGGCACACCCAACTCACAAAACCTTAGAATATTACTCAATTTCACCACGCGCGTCACAATCAATTATTTATATGTGTTACGCACAATAATTTACGCGATAAATAAACTAACAGACGCTAACATTAGGAAAAGTAACATTATACCTTGACGACGCGCTGTCACGGTCAGAAATTGTCGCGACTCGACCCTACAATACAATTTAATTTCGCGTCACAAATTTAGATGTTACAGAAAGTACGACCCAAACACGTATTGTCAGGCGAGCGCTTGCTGGGGTTGGAATCTGGTGAGAAGCCGATATGGTATTCTGCCATGAGGGTTGTACACCGGATGAATAGTCGCCATCTGCGCAGGTGCGAGGTAATGGCCTGATACCAAGGCGTTATGACATGTTTGTGAGGGAGTGAGAGGATGCGGGAGAGAAATCTTGGAGAAGGTTGGCTCGACCCTTCTTGGATCTTGAGGACTCTATGGAAGAAGGAGGCCAGCCGGCGTGAAGTTCAGGATGGGGAGTCGAATTCTTTCGGATATTTTTCCCTATCTTGAAATTTTGAGGGAGAGAGGGAGTGAGAGTGAGGGAGAGAGGGAGGGGGGGGGGGGGGGGGGGGGGGGGATCGAGAGAGAGAGAGAGGAGCTAATTCTTGCATACCCCAAGAGATCCCCCCTTCACCATCATTATGGCAAGTGAAAAGAGTTTCCAAATAACAACAATCCCCTCTAAGGATCAGATAACACGTGAGTAAACTGCGAGTGTTCAAAATAACGAAACACGTGCAAAATAAAATAAATAAAGCACTTCCAATCTCTAGTAGCTCCCCCTGCAATGATATGCGGTTCCCCATCGTGAGCCCATAATATGTAGACAAAATCCTCTAGTTATGCAGGCGTGTTTTATGATCATTTATACATGAGAAATGCCATTATTTCTGATGCAGTCATATGCAATTTATTTTTGTTTTGTTATCTGCGGAGGATCGCCATACCAATATTGACTGTTTTTAAATTTGGTTGGATGCAATTAAATTTTTTTTGCTCTTTTCCATTACTTTGGAACCCAACTAATGTGTTCCTTTATTTTTGGTTATGGTACATCTGTTGAAGAATATTCATGCCTATGTTTTTACAGGATAAAAAGCTTAAGAAACTTTTTGATGCTATTCCCACTCCTGACGATCTTTATGCACTGGGTGAAGTGGGACTTAAAGCAGACATCATTCTTGTTGACACAGAGAAAGATAAGAAGCTTTCCATGTTGAAGCAGTTGAGTACTGCACTTGTAAAAGGCTTAAACAACAACCCTGCTTTATTAATAAAGAAGATAGCTGGTTTAGTACGTATTCCCCATCCCTTCAACCCTCTTAATGCTTCTTTTTTACATCCTTCATACTTGGCTAACTGCTTGGCCTTGAAAATAAAAGGGCATTCTTTTATGCTCTTCCCACCGTTGCTTATACTGTTTAGACATAATTGAGATACCACAGGAACCAAGGTCGTCAGTATTTGATAGCTAAGCAATATTATACTTTTGGTTTACATTTCCTCCCTTTAGTGATGATTCATCATAAATATAACATGAAGTTTTTAGACATAATATATTCATAATTATTTCAAATTTAACGATGTTCATCACTCATTTTCTTCATCTTCCTCCATATTATTGGAGATCAAGGCATCTTCAATTTCTGGCTTATCTAAAGACAAGTTGGCAATCGTAAGCATGCTAACTTCATCAAAAGGATTTGCCCATGCATCTTCTCCCATATCCCACATTCTACTCCTTCCTTAATTGTAGATTTCGTTTCTCCACGATAATAGACGTAGATTATTATGCACGTACACCAAATCATCAGCTCGTTGTGGTAGAATTTGTTTCTTCTCAATGAGTGAATGAATGAGTATGTGCTCCAATACTCTTGGGTTATCTTTGGGCATACCCTAATACCATTCCCAGATATTTTTAGCAAGTGACTCTTTACTTTAGAATACGAGCCGCTGAAATCTATCTCACAAAAATTGCATTTCCATTTTCTGTTTCCGCCACCAACTTCTCTACTATGGATAAGAGGTACATAATTCTAGAGTGGCACATTATCATCCTTGTTTGCGTCATCAAAAATATAAATCTACTTGTTGGTGAGGTAGAAGTTGAACCAGTGATACTAATGAGAGATTGTGATTGAGATATAATTGTTGTAATAAGAAAAGACGAAAAAAAACAATATAATAAACATCTATCACTAATTTAGTGTCTGAGGAAGGTAATTATATGATGGTTAGGAAGCATAAAAAAAACAATGACTACAAAATATGAAGAGTTACATTTAAAATATGTAATTAATAATTATATGATGATTCACAAAAATTTCTGAAATTTCTCACAGTAACTTCTGTATAGAAATTTCTTCACGCAAGAAATTTCTGTGAAGAAATAGAAATTTCTTCACTAAATTTCTGTGAAAAAGTTCTCTGTGAAGAACTTTCTTAATAGAATTTCTGTGAAGAAATTTCTTAACATAATTTCTGTGAAGAAATTTCTTAACAGAATTTCTGTGAAGAAATTTCTTCACAGAAAATTCTATAAAGAAGCTTCTTCACCCAAAATTCTGTAAAGAAACTTCACAAAAAATTGTGTGAAGAATTTCTTCACAGAATTTTCTGATTGTACAAAGAAATTTGTACAGGAAAGAAATTTGTCCAGAAGAAGAAGATTTGTACATGAAAATTTGTACAGGAAACAAATTTGTACTTTCAAAACTGCACAGCGGCGAAACAGGAGCACAGCGGCGCACCAGGAGCACAGTGGCGGAACAGGAGCGCAGCGCAGTGGCGGAACAGGAGCGAAAAAAATGAGCGGAAGCAACTGCGAAAAAAATTAGCAGAAGATTTGTACAGGAAACAAAGAAGAAGAAGACTTAGGAAACTGCACAGCGGCAGAACAGGAGAGCAGCGCAGCGGCGGAACAGGAGCGGAAGAAACTGCAGAAAAAATTAAGCCGCAAAACCTAAATCCGCGAATTGGACCGTATGACACGCGTACCTGTACCGGAAACGTACCTGGTACGGGTACATGCCTATTTTAATCGTATCCGTGCTTCGTAAGTTTTAAGGAATTCTAAAACAACTCAGCAAAGGGGAGAAAGCTACCATTGATTCCAACATTTAGTAGAAGGTAAGACAGCCCAAAGAGCCACATAACCAGCCCAAACACAACTATATACTAAGTTCAAAAATATCTATTTAATAGCCTAAAAAACAGCCATTAATCAGCGCATAAAAAAATGGTGGTAACAGCCTTCTTAAATACCAAGCCAAAAATTTCTTTTTAAGTAAAGTAGGTTAGAAATCTCACCTACACAACCTCAAGAAATTAAGGAGATAAAGCTATGAGGTTCACTGCAGCAATTCTCTGAAATTTCAGCCACAGAAATCCAAGCAAACCTGACCAAGAACTCACAGCAGCAACCAGTCTAACCCTCCAGGCAAGGAGAAACACCCAGGAACAACAATAGTAAACTTCAGCACCCAAGAACCAAGACCAAAGCAATTATCTCAAGGATCCGAGCTCGGAAGGGGAGAAAGAATGGGGACAGCAGAAATTCCATAGCAGGAAGAAACCAGAAGCAAGGGGAGCTCTGGAGAGGGGCTGCAGGGAAATGGAAATGAGAAGGGAAATTCTTTTTAATCGCTCAAACCTTAGGATAGAATCCCACGGCACGAGAGCCCTTTTTCCTTCTATGCCAAGGATGTAGGGTAGGCTAGGTGAAAGGTGATTTACAACCCTAGGTGAAGTGTCGCGGAAACAACTCAACCACCGTATGCTACTATAGGCAACACACAAGATTCAACTGAGAAACAACAACAAGTAATAAATATTAAATCGGGCACAAATAATTTAAATGATGCAATTTTTTTCTTTTAGGCAAAGTTAGCTTTGACCTTCCTTCACATGGAATGCTAAAATAAGAGTGCGCGACAAATAACTCGTGCAAATCACAAGAATATCTCAATGCAAACAACTAAAAATTGAGAGATCCAATTAAGCATGGAATCACATAACCATACATTTATATTGAAGAAAATGTTTCATACAACAATAAAATAATACTTACGGCGTAAGGGATGGTCGTAGCGTGAGTTCCAGGCACCTTCGAACTTTATAGTTGAGATGAGTCTTGCGCGAGTCTGTGAGAAGCCTCTACTCTTAGACCATCTTCAGGGAGGTTGTAGGGATACGATGACACCCTTTAGAGGTAGCAAATCCATAGAGCAATCGCTTCCCGACTCTTCTAAGGAGGCTGATTCGAGCTTCCCTCCCTTTTGTCGCCGCCTCTCCATCTCCGAGATGGCTGGCCGCCGCGCCATAGACCTTTGTTTCAATTGAGACGAATCTTTCGGGTCGGGCCATCGATGCAAATGTCTCTTCAGGGTGGAAGTGGAGGTCTCCCTTCACGCCATCTCCGGGCCTCAGGTGGGTCATACAATTTAGATGCTTGTCACCTTTGGGGGACAGACCCTCCTTGCGCTCATGGACTCGGGCAACACAACTTCAATAGCTAGACCACCGCCACACACTTACACCTTCCAGTCACACCTCGCAGTCGTGTTCATTTTTCTGTGGCCAACGACCACTAGATGGAGTGTGTGGGCATCTGCCGTCGGACACCTATTGTGGTGGACCATCACTCCCATTCCGACTTCCTCGTCGTGGACCTTCCGGGGTTTGAGGTGGTGCTTAGCGTCCCCTGGATGCGGACTTTGGGACCCCTGACGTGGAATTTTGACTGCCTCGTGATGTACTGGCACTAGGGCTCTCAAGTGATTGAGTGGCATGGGTAATCCCCAATGACAAAGATCCCCTCCTTGGTACCGGAGACTCCACACTCGGCTGCCAACTCAGCTCCGGTGGAGTGCTCTTCTCGACATCCACTTGCTCATACAAGATTTTGGCGACATATTCACACCATAAGCTATCATCAGGTGCGCATGGAGGCCACCGATATGGAGAAGACAGCCTTCGGGACCCATTACGACCACTTTGAATTCTTGTTTATGCCATTTAGGCTGACGAATATCCCCTCCACTTTCCAAGCCTTGATGTATGAGGTATTCCAATCCCTACTTCGTAAGTACTGCTTGTGTTTTTGATGACTTTTTGGTGTACAGTAAATCCTGGGCCCAGCGTTTGTAGACCTCCACATAGTCCTCCAGTTGATTCGCCGCCACCGACTCGTTTTCAAGGCCACAAAGTGTTTTATGGGCACAGGTAGCGTGTCTTACTTAGGCCACACGGTACATGCTTATAGGGTATCGGCCTACTCGGAGAAAATCCAAAGCATGAATGCCTGGTTTACACCTCAAACGCCGCGCAACCTACATGGATTTCTTGGCCTCACTAGTTACTACCGCCGTATCATTCTGGACTACAATGCCATTGCCGAACCTTTGGTGGCTCTATTGCGGAAGAATGTTTTTTGTTTAGGGTGATGCCTGTAACATCCTAATTTTTGACGCGAAATTTATTTAAAATTGTAGGGCCGAGTCGCGACGAATTTTGATCGAGGCAGCACGTCGTCAAGGTATAATGTCACTTTTCCTAGTGATAGCGACCGTTAGTTCGTTAAATGCGTTAAGAATAGTGTGTAACGTTTTTTTTTATTTTAGAAGCTTTGTGCGGCAAAGGTGTTTGTGTTGAGTGGGTGTGCCAATAGCCGTTATAACTTCATTATTTTGGGTTTTGAGGGGGGAGGTGGTTATCAAAACCAACCTCACGGTTTATATAAAACCGCAACCCGATATTTTAAGCAGCACGTCTCTGTTTACGGGAGAAAAGCCGCAAACCGCAAGCCCTCTCCCGATTTTGCTCGTTCAGCCTGCCGACGACGCACGAACAGCAAACCGCGCGCCTCCGCTGCCCTAGCCGCCGCCGCCCGATACCTCTCCAGAAGCCCTTTACGACCACTACTCGCTCCTCTGCAGGCGCCAGCAAGCCTTCCTTTTCCTTCCTTGGCCTTGGAAGTGCCGGGTTTCAACCCTAGCCGGTGGTAGTGGAACCCTTTGGTTTCCGGTGAGTCTATTTCTCCCTTATCTCATTTCCTTCGTAGAAATCCTTCGTTTTGGAAACTAATATAACCTAGGTCTTCGTTTCCTTTGCCCTATTTAGGTTTTGGGATTCGAGTTCCACCGCGAATTTTTTTAGGACGCATAGAGAGCCTCAATCACTCCACATAAGGTAAAATATGAAGTTTAGTATTTGTTTTTGGTAATCCTAGTTATATAGAAACTTTCCTCCGGAAAATCGTAAGAGAAAAATTATGAAATTAGAGTTTGCCCTATATTGCAGGACTTTGGAGGGGTCGAGGCAGTTTTCTGAAGATCCCCAGCAGTAGGATTGCCTTCGGAAAAGCTAATGTCGCCGCGCCGAGTCTACGAGGGCCGCAACACCGCTGTAAGAAAATTTAATTCCTGTTAGTTAGACGTAGCAAAAATTATATTTTGTTATACGCATGAGTAAGTTTCGTACAAGCATCATAAACATGCATATGTAAGTGTGGCGGTAGGAAAATGGTCGAGGAAAACGTGTAGGATTACGCCCTTTTCCATGCCCAAGTTAGCCAAATTATGAACAGTTAGTTTAGGTACAAAATTTTACCCGCGTACGTAAGTTTGGAATTTGACCAACCAAGGGCGTGAATGTCCCTTCTAGTCGACCACAAGAAAGTCAAGGGTCGCTCAGTAGTACACCAGAAAAGATATCCCAAGCAGTAGCATCAGACCAAAAGGTCAATGAACACACAAGTCTTTCCGTGCTCGGTAGAGACGCACTACCTTTCTCATAAGGCATATGGTATCTTGTGAGCAGTATAGTCTTGGAAGTTTACTTCCCTTTGGGACAATTAGTAGATTCGAGACCGTGTCCGCGCGACACTAGAACAATTGAGTTCGTAAGATGGTCTCGGGTCGTCAGTTTCAGTTGCGCGTTAGGAGCTACTCTGCCTAGAGCCTTCCAAGTAGATGTGCAGGTTAGAAGCCACTTAGAACTCAAGTATAGACCTGTCGCGAGTCAGTATACTAGTTAGTGAACGTCAGGACTTGAGTTAGTGAACTAGAAGTCACGTACATAGAACGAATAGATATTTTGACCAGGAAGTAGTGCGAAGACATGCATAACATATAACATAAATGTTTTTTTAATGCACAAAACTGTTTTCTAAAGGTATGCATTCATCATATGAAAAAACTTTTTTAGTGTCACTAGGAGGAGTTATTTTTTCTTTACTTGACCCCTCGTGGGCAATGTTTTTCAGGTGACCCAGGTGGGAAATTACGCCTAGGATGAGCGTTAAGTGGAGTCAGTTAGTAGTTACTTCCACTTTCAGTTTACTCTATTTCAGCATGTATTTATAAATGTGGTCAATGTAACTTATTAATGTTTATTATGCCATGTATCAGATTATGTTAAACAGATTTTCAATTATTTCAATTCCATTCATGTTTAGTGGCTCTGTGAATCCAGATATGAGGTATGTGGTTACCCTTAGTTTACTTTCCTAGCTTCCGTTGTAAGTTGTAAATTTTTAGTAGATATTTCTTTACCTGCTGCATATTAGTTTTTAATACTGTTTCCTAGTTTTTTTTATATCGCTGATCCGGCCGGACGGCTGATTTCTGAAATACTGGGAAGGGGTGTTACAATGCCATCACAATTACTTTTAGAGAGCTCCAACAAGCCTTAGATTCCGTGCCGGTTTTGCGTCTTCCAGACTTTTCCCTGGAGTTTCACATGGAGTGCGACGCCTCAACTAGGGCTGTGGGGTTGTAGTGCAATAAGAGGGATACCCTATTGCTTATTTATGTCGAAAGACAACCCTCCCCCATCAGAATTTACCGGCATATGAACAAGAGTTGATAGGCCTCACCAAGGAAGTCAGCACTAGCATCCCTACCTCTTGGGACGCACCTTTGTGATCCCCATTGATCATTTCAACCCGAAGTATCTTCTTGAGCAACGCCTCACTATCGTGCCACAATAATGCTATATCAACAAGCTTCTTGGGTTCAATTTTCGTGTGGAATACAAGGCTGGGATTTGAACCATGCAAATGGATGCTTTGTTTCCCCGGGAGCATTCTCCCGAGGGCACTCTCTTTGCCATCTCCTGCCCCACAATCATGCTCCTCTCTACCTTACACCACGTCCAGACCTCGCCGGTTTATCTGAACTTTACTACCACATTGATGAGGGCCTCTTGCCCCACAACCATGCTCCTCTCTACCTTACACCACGTCCATTGGTTTTATCTTATTGGACCGCTCATGTGGATCTCATCTTATGGAAGAACCAGGTATATTCGGATTCCACTTTCTTGTTTCCACCATTCTGAAGATCACTCATGGACGAGGACACAAAGAGGGTTCACAAGACTCTACAACGCATCTGTGTGGAGTTCTTTTGGACACCGAATGGTGCAAGACTTCATTTTGGTCTGCCTTGTTTGCCAGAAGAACAAGACATACCACCTCCTTCTTGAGGGCCTATTTCATCCCTTGCCGGTCCCGACTCGGATCTAGACAGACATTTCCATGGATTTCGTGGAGGGGCTAACCACCTCCAAGGGCAAGAATTTTCTCTAAGTCATTGCCGACCAGTTCTCCAAGGGGGATCAGTTCATTTCCTTGGCCCGACCTCTTATTGCCGAAGTTATTTCAGATACTCCAGCGCATCAGTGTGACAGCATATCGGCTCCAACTTTCAACAGAGACTTGCATATACGACGTATTCCATGTGTCTCAACTGAATCCTTTCGTGGGCACCCCTCCGAACAAGCCATTGGTGCGCTTGCCACTGCAGCTTGAGGACAAGTTGCCTGTCGACGGGGAAGGAGATGTTATGGATCTACGTCGAGGGCGAACCTGTCAATGCCGAGCTCAGTCCACCAAGGAGTAATTGCATTTTACCATGTATCTTTTATCGTATTTTTATGTTTATTCATTGTACGTTTATATTTTATTACTTATAGTATGGCTCATGTGAGGGGCTCTTGAACCAGGTTAAACCCCTACATGGGGAGGGGGGGGGGGGTTGGACTCTTTGGGAGGCAACAAGTTATTCTTTCAATTTTCCGTCTCTCTCTCTTCTCTCCTCTTCTCTCTCTTCTTTCTTGATTCCCTCTATTTCCCTAACATTTTCCTGCAGGCTGCAGGTTATGAAGGACTCGTTGACTCGCGCCTGTTACCCTCGCTAGTGCTGACCGCCTCCTCTCTTCCCCTTCTCGATCAAGCTTCTCCACCACCATTACTCCATCGGGATCCAAGTAGGGGGACTCATATTTCTTACAGGACTTTTCCCTTGTCCGCCCTAACACCCGATCTCAAGCCGGGGCGCATAGCAGATCCTTGATCTATATGTATGATTTTTTTGCGGCCTTTTCAACTTGTAAGGGTGCAAAAATTGTTATTGTGGTTATGGATAAACAATGCTTATTTTCTTGAAGATATATAGTAGTTGGATTTCCTTAGATTCTTGGAATGAGTACATTCATGCATGTTTTATATGTTTTTGATGTTGTGATGTGTCAATTTACTGTTAATTACTTATGATGTAGTATCATTTTTCTTCTTGTACATGTTAAAATCCCTATCAGTTATTTTCGCTATTTCCGCAAGTCTAAACAGTCGTATGTAGCCGTCTCAGGTATTTCTCAGGCGTGTTTGTTGTGTCAGTTCATGGAGCTCATGGAACAAGTCTTGTAAAAGAGGATATAAGGCCTCTATTGTATTTGTTAGAGAATATTAGAGAAATGCATGTAAAAGCCCAATTGTGAGGCCCGTTTATTGGCCCACTTGGCTCCTTTGTTTAGTCCCACATCCTTTATATATGATTCTTTCTCTCTCTCCTCTTATATATATTTGTACTCATACTTGTATTTCATTATTCAAGAAGAATATGCAAGGTTTCCACCAATCTTCCATATGGTATCAGAGCCAATCGGTCTCTCCTTGCAGCTAACATTTTTCTAACCGCCCGACCTTCTCTTCTCGCGCAGGGCGCAGTCTGTTTTCTTTCTAACCGCTCCTTGCGGCTAGAAATCTCCTAACCACTTCTTCCTCCTCCAAATCCCATGGCCTCCACCTCTTCTCCCTCCCTGCCTTGCCCTTTTTTATGTACTCTCTGCTCTCCTACCGGTCTTGTGGGTTGCTCTGCTAGCCTCCCTTGTGCTCTCCTAGCCGCTGTTGTGATCTCGCAGTCGTTAGTCACGCGGTCTTCTTTGCTGTTCGCCGGCGTCTTCTTCTCCTCTTGCCGCTGTGCGCGCTCTTCCGCAGCTTGCCGCTTATCTGCAGCTTGTTCTCTACCCGCTTCTTTAACCGCCGCTTTGCTTGTCGGGCGCTTCTCTCTTCAGTCCTGCCTCTGTCCGCTGCAGCTGTCTCTTGTCGCTGCGGTTTTCTCCAGGCTTCTACGGTTCTCTACCCGACCAGTCTTCTCTAACCACAACGGTCTTGTCCCGCTATCCGCTCATCTTTTTCGACCACGACTTCTCTCGGCTAATCTATCCGGGCTATCCGCTCCATGGATCCCGACATTGCTTCCACTCTGCCAGCCCGTGCGGCTACTGCCGCGCCTGAACTTCGTAATGAACTCCGGATTACCACCATCTCCCTTAGCAGGAAGCAGAACTTTGTGGAGTGGGTGCACTCTGTTTGCCGGGTCTTACAGACGAAAGGCCTTCTTCATCATTTGACTCGTGTTCCTCCTACTGAACCCATCGATGAGTGGCTTCGTGATGATGGTCGGGTACAGTCATGGCTTCTCAACTTAATGGACACCAAGCCATACAAAATGACTATGTATCATGCAAAGACAAAGACAATGCGGGAGGAACTCCACTCTTTCTATTCTGGGCAGAACAACCTTCAGTACTTGTTTGACATCATCCCGGATCTTCAAAATCTTGATCCCGAGGCACCAGGTGATATGATCTCTTTTGTTTCCAAAGCCAAGACCCTTGTTGAGGCCTGGATACAACACCAGCCTCTTACCACAGATTTTGTTACCCAACGGGCCCAGAAAGAAGCAGTCGAGATTGCAATGATGATGGCCCGTGTCCCTTCTCATATGCACAACGTTCAGGCTCAGATTCTCTCCTTATCTATCACTTCTTTATCAGATGTTCGCACTATGCTTTTGAAAGTGACACCGCCCCCGGATAATCCTGTGACTCTCTCTCTCCGACTCTTCTTCAGCAACCTACACATGTTCTTTCGGCTCGGGGCTCGTCATCCTGAGGGGGTCGTCACACGTCTCGGGGACGGGGACGTACTGGAAGGTCATCCTTGAAATGCACGTATTGCGGTCGGGATGGTCACCTTGAGGTCACATGCTATCGCAAACATGGTTTGCCTCTACATCTAGCTGCCTCTGCTACTGCTGAAACCCTTACTTCTCCTGCACAGGATTCTGCCTCTTCCACTCATGATGAAATCAATGCTCTACGCACCCAACTCTAACATCTCCAAGGAGTAATTACTCGCTCGTCTGGATCCGGTGCACCCATTTCCAATGAAGGTATATCCTGTCTCTCCCAGAACTCTCACTGAATTGTGGATTCAGGAACCACCAATCATATTACTTCGCAGCGACCTCCTCAATATTTGCTCACTGGCCATCCCAAGTTCATCACTGTGGCCAATGATGATACCACCCCAGTGTCCGACGCTGCTGATATCTCTCTCACACCTACTCTCTCTGACTTCGGTCCTTCATGTTCCAGGATCACTCTTTAATCTGCTCTCTATTAGCCGCCTTACACAGGATTTGAATTGTTGTGTTACTTTCTCACCTTTTACCTTTGTTGTGCAGGATCGACAAACGCAGAATATTATTGGTAAAGGTCAGCTTCTACCTCTTGGATGTCCCACCTTCCGCGAGGTCTTTTCCTCTGTCGACTGACATTGCCGTCTTGGGCATGCTCCCCTCCAGATTCCCAAGAAAGTTCTTTCGGATGTTTCCCTGCATGAGTTTACTTGCGAGTCTTGTATCTTTGGCAACAATATTGTACTTTTCATCCTACTTGTACTCGGAGTACCACTCCTTTATCCTTAGTACATTATGATATTTGAGGTTCATATAAAACCCATAGTATTTTTGGTTATCGCTACTTTGTCACCTTTATTGATGATTTCTCTCGGTTGACCTGATTGTACTTATTTAGTGATCGTGCTGAATTGGCCACTATCTTTCGCGTATTTATTACAAAAACACGTACTCTGTTCTCCTCACCCGTGAAAATCATTCGCACTGATAACGCTCGGGAATACACTAGCCGGACATTCACTAATTTATGCATTGAGTTTGACATCATTCATCAAACATCGTGTGCGTATACGCCTCAGCAGAATAAAGTGGCAGAGCGAAAGAATCGTCATCTTCTTGATGTCGTTTGGTCACTCATGATTCAAATGCAGGTACCCACGCTATACTGGAACTTCGCTGTGTCCATAGCATGTGCGTATACACTCATCGTAAACCAACTTCTGGAGCCCTACAACAGCTACCTTCTACCAGTACTATCTCGCAGCCTAACGATCCAACATCAACGTCTACCGCTCATCCACTGACAAACTATGTATCTCTGCATCGCCTCTCTCCACCACTCCTCAAGTTTGCTCTCTCTATCCTCCATCTCTATACCTAACTCTGTGCATGAGACTCTTCTTCACCTAGGGTGACGTGCGGCTATGGATGAGGAAATGACAGCCCTTTTTTCCAACCATACTTGGGATCTGGTCCCCCTTCCTCCAGGACAATCCCGTGTCAGCTGTAAGTGGGTTTTTTGCAGTCAAAATGCTCCAGACGAGACAGTTGAACGTCTCGAAGCCCAGCTTGTGGCTCGGGAGTTCACACAACAACAAGGTCTTGCTTACGCCAAGTTAAACTCTGTTCGGGTCCTGATATTCTTAGCTGCTCATCGCAACTGGCCCCTCCATCAGCTTGATATCAAAAATGCGTTTCTGAACGACGATCTTCTCGAGAAGGTCTACATGAACCAACCTCCCGGGTTTGAGACCATTAGGAGTTTCGTGCGTGTCATCTCCAGAAAATCTATCTA